>CM069169.1:5767334-6367334 GCA_035221665.1 Okamejei kenojei | reverse complement strand
CTTTACGTAGTCACTCACGTGACTCCGAAGTAAAATAGCCTGATGTTTGTTGGGAAAAGCTGACCCTGAACATGGACGTTACAGTTTTCAGGCTCCTATACCTTCTTCCCAATGGCAGGAGTGAAATGAGTGTGGCCAGGGTGGTGTGGGTCCCTGATGATGCTGGCTTCCTTCTTGAGGAGGTGCCTCCTGTAGATCCCTTCGATGGTGGGGAGGTAATTCCCCGTGTTGTGGCTGGAGCATTGAGAAACATGAGAAGATGCAGTTGAACGCAATGTGGGGCACACAAGGAACTGCCAATGCTGGACTCCTGAGCAGTGTGAAGTAGAGTCTTGATCCGATACATTGCCTGTCCATTCCCTCCACAGATGATGCTAGCCCGCTGAGTTCCCAAGCAGTTTGTGTTTTGCTCAAAGAGGAACTATTTGGGGCTAATTAGTTTTCTTCTCTTTAGTTTGCTTCATTTAGTTTCCTCCCCCACCTACACCTCTGCAAGTTGCTTCATTGTTGATTCAATTTCTTTCTTCACTGATGCTGCATGACTGGCTGAGTATTTTCAGCAAACTCTGCTGCTGCTGCTCTGTCAGCTTCTGGGAATCTTAATAGTTCATACTCTCCAATTTACTGCAGTGTTCAGTCCCCTGCCTCTGTCAGGCCTCGCAGCGTCAGAGACCCAGGTTCGATTCTGACCTCGGGTGTTGTCTGTGTGCTATTTGCACGTTCATCCTGCGACCGTATGGGTTTCCTCCAGGTGATCCGGTTTTCTCCCACATCCCAGGTTTGTTAGTTAATTGGCCTCTGTAAATTGTCCCTAGTGTGCAGCGAGTAGATGTGAAAGTGGGATAACATAGCACTAATGTGAAAAGGTGATCGATGGTCGGCGTGGCTTCAAAGGTGTGAAGGGCTTATTTCCATCTCTAAACTAAATTAAACTTGCTGTATCAGCTGAGATGGGCATCTGGCAGCAGTGACATACAGTCACACAGCACGGAAACAGGCCATTTGGCCCAACTTGTCCATTCTCACCAAAATGCCCCAACTAAGCAAGTTCCATTTGCCGGCGTTTGGACCATATCTCTCCAAACCTTTCCTATCCATGTATCTGTCCAAGTGTCTTTCAAAATGCTGTTGTAGTACCTGCCTTAACTAACTCTTCCAGCAGCTTGTTCCGTATACCCAACTTGTTCTATGTAAAATAGTTGCCCCTCAGATTCCTATTAAATCTTTCCCCTCTCACCTTCAAACTATGTCATTTTTTTGTGTAAGAAGGAACTGCAGATGCTGGTTGAAACCGAAGATAGACACTGGAGTAACTCAGCGGGGCAGGCAGCATCTCTGGAGAGAAGGAATACAATAGATAATAGGTGCAGGAGTAGGCCATTTAACTGTGATCATGGCTGATCATCCACAATCAGTACCCTGTTCCTGCCTTCTCCCCATATCCCTTGACTCCGCTATCTTTAAGAGCTCTATCTAACTCTCTCTTGGACCCCCTCGAAAACGAGATGACTGTTCATCTCAAGGGGTTATCCATGAGTAAACTTGAAACTTGAAAGCATCCAGAGAACGGTCTCCACTGCCTTCTGAGGCAGGGAATTCCACAGATTCACAACTTTTTGACGGTGATGTGGAGAGATAAAGAACAATGAATGAAAGATCTACAAAAAAGTAACAATGTTAAAGGAAACAGGCCATTGTCAGCAGTTTGTAGGGTGAAAATGAGAAGCTAGTGCGACTTGGATGAGGGAGATACAGAGAGAGGGAATGCCGGGGCTACCTGAAGTGAGAGAAATCAATATTCATAACACTGGGCTGTAAGCTGTCCAAGCGAAATATGAGATGCTGTTCCTCCAATTTCCATTTAGCCTCAATCTGACAATGGAGGAGACCGAGGACCGAAAGATTTGTGTAGGAATGGGAAGGAGAATTAAAGTGTCCTTTAGCTTTTGATTCCCTTACCCTATGTAAAAGACTCTGACCTCCCAAATCCTTAGGTTAATTTGAGACAATTATTAATATTTAACCTTTATTTCAGTGTTATGTTTTAAACTTGTGGCAAATTAATTGTTATTTAATGGTTCATCGGACGTCAGAGCCAGGAGAGGTTGCCAGTTTACAATGAAGGGTTTATAGTTTAAGTCAAACAGAATGGCCCATTATAATGGGAAAACGTAACACATTCCTTATTTTCTACTAACACAAGTGACATTGATGGATTTGTCTATTAGGTTGCAACTGTTGCAATGTTATAGTTTGCGCTTGAACTGCTGGTTTGAAAACTCAATATTCAAATGCGATTTTTTAAATCCACCAAATATTTTTATGGTGAAATGGCTGAACATTGTCAAAGTGCGACTTGGGAACAGACTGAAAGCCAATCTGCACATCGCACGTTGCCAAAGTTCACTGTCACAGATTGTACTTCCGAAAACCACAGACCAATGGAAGTGACAGCGCAGCTTGAATGAAAACTAATTAATTAAAAGGACACAAAGTGCTGAAGTAACGGCAGCATCTGTGGAGAAAGTGGATAAGTGATGTTTCGGGTCAGGACCCTCCTTCAGACTGATTATTTATATAATTAACATTGACCCACAACTTCAGCACAGACGTAGAGCGAGCGGCACAGTGGCGCAGCGGTAGAATTGCTGTCTTACAGAGCCAGAGACCTGGGTTCGATCCTCATTAAGGGTGCTGTCTGTACGGAGTTTGTACATTCATCCTGTGAACTACTTCGGTTTTCACTGGGAGTTCTGTTTTCCTCCCACGCTCCAAAGATGTACAGGTTTGTAGGCTAATTGGCTTGGTAAAAGTATGAATAGTGTGTAGGATAGTGCTAGAGTACAGGGAATCACTGGTTGGCATGGAATCGTTGGGCCAAAGAGCCTGTTTGTACGCTCTATTTCTAAACTAAACTAAACTAAATATACTCAAAAAGCTGGAGTAACTCAGCGGGTCAGGCAGCATCTCTGAAGAAAAGGAATAGGTGACGTTTTGGGTTGAGACCCTTCTTCAGACTGAGAGTCAGGGGACAGGGAAACTGATATAGACAGTGATATTGAACAAACTGATGAAAGATGCAAAAAGCAATGATGATCAAGGAAAGGTGGACATTGTGTGTTGGAAGACCTGTTCCTGTGCTGTGCTGTTCTATGTTCTGTAAACCGCACAATTCTGTGTGTGTCGCCAAACCCAACCAGACGTTCGATGATAATCTAGTATTGAACTTTGGAAACCCTAATCACAATCACAATCAGTTTTAGACAATAGACAATAGGTGCAGGAGTAGGCCATTTGGCCCTTTGAGCCAGCACCACCATTCAATGTGATCATGGCTGATCATCCCAATCAGTACCCCATTCCTGCCTTCTCCCCATATCCCCTGACTCCGCTATTTTTAAGAGCCCTTTCTAGCTCTCTCTTGAAAGCATCCAGAGAATCGGCCTCCACCTGCCCTCTGAGGCAGAGAATTCCACAGACTCACCACTCTCTGTGAGAAAAAGTGTTTCCTCGTCTCCATTCTAAATGGCTTACTCCTTATTCTTAAACTGTGGCCCCTGGTTCTGGACTCCCCCAACATCGGGAACATGCTTTCTGCCTCTAGCATGTCCAAACCCTTAACAATTTATATGTTTCAATGAGATCTCCTCTCATCCTTCTAAACTCCAGAGTGTACATGCCCAGCTGCTCCATTCTCTCAGCATATGACAGTCCCGCCATCCCGGGAATTAACCTTGTAAACCTACGCTACCCTCCCTCATAAAGTGCAAGTGAAATGAATTTGCCAGCAGCGGTACAATGAAAAAGAACACACAAAAACACAAAAAAATGACTGGGCACTCGACTCAGGAGGTGATGTTTTCCACTTTTTCACCCCATTTACGCTACTCACCTGCGCTGTTCCACTCTCAGGTCCTGCTCCCAACACTCCCATTCGCTGCTCCCCTGGGCCACTGGTAAACCTGTATTTACATTGGCTTAGTTCAGTTTAGTTTATTGTCACGTGTACCGAGGTACAGTGAAAAGCTTTTTGTTGTGTGCTAACCAGTCAGCAGAAAGGCAATACATGATTACAATCAATCATTTACAGCGTCTCGATACATGATAAGGAATAACGTATAGTGCTAGGTATAGCCAGCAAAGTCTGGTCAAGGATAGTATTTCCCACATTTAATTTAGTTTACTTTACTTTAGAGAAGTGTGGAAACAGGCCCTTTGGCCCACTGCGTCTGTGCCGACCAGGATGCTGTACACTAGCTCTATGTCCTCCCCAGTTTCACATCCTACACACTAGGGGCAATTTTACAGAAGCCAATTAACCTACAAACATGTCTGCTCTCTCCCGTCCTCTCCCCAGACACAGCTGACAGTGAGATCTCCTTGTCCTCACCATTCATCTCATTTGCCTCCACATCCAACACATCATCTGTTGCCAGATCTGTAAGTGCCACGGGAATCCCACCACCAGCCATATCTCCCAGCTGTTGGTTTTAGTCAGGTCCACTCTTTGACTCCATGGATCACCTATCCTTCCTTATCTGCTCCTCGCTGAGCCCAGGTACTTTCCCCTGCAACCATAGCAGGTTCAACACTTGTTGCTACATTGCCACCATCATCACCGTCCAGAGATATAAACAGCCCTTCCAAGCGAGACAAGGATTCACGTGAACCTCCTCCAGCCTTGTCCTCTGTGTTTGTTCCCGACGGTGCAGTTCCTCTACATCCGAGAGACCAAGTGCAGATGAGAACTGGGCCTGCTCCCTACAGCACCCAGGTTGCTGGTTCTGTCTGTGTGGAGTCTGCACGTTCTCCCTGTCACCCAATGAGTTTCCCCTGGGTGCTCTGGTTTCCTCCCACATTGCAAAGAGGCACTTGTGGATTAACTGTTCACGGTAAATTACCCCAGGTATGGGTGACTGGTGGAAAGATTTGGAGTCGTTGACGGGTATGTGTGGAAATAGGTTATGGGGAAATATGTTTTCAATTATTTAAATGGTTCTTTTATTATCACTTGTGCAAATGCTGTTTTCAGGCAATTGAACCATCCTACTACAACCAGAGAGCAGTGCTGAACTACTATCTACCGCTTTGGTGACTCTCGGACTATCCTTGATCAGACTTTGCTGGCTTTACCTTGCACTAAACGATATTCCCTTATCATGTATCTATACACTGTAAATGGCTTGATTGTAATCATGTGTTGTCTTTCTGCTGACTGGAGAGCACGCAACAAAAGCTTTTCACTGTACCTCGGTACACGTGACAATAAGCTAAACTGGACTGAACAGTGACTACCCAAGTACATTGCTCTGTGAGCTGGCATAGACTCAAAGGACTGAATGGCCTCCTTTGTGTGTTAAAAATGTGCTGAAACCAAATTCAAAGTTATGTTTATCTGATAACTAAATGTGCCGATCTCAATTTAAATAATTAACTTTATTTGTCACATACACATGCAAGATGTGCAGTGAAATGAAAGTGGCAACGCCTGCGGATTGCGCAAAAACTACAGAACAGAATAGAACAGAATCAGTATTTACATGTTAGAAACTATTTTTTTACAAGAGACACAACACAGTAAATTAGTCCCTGGTGAGTTAACAGTTTACAGTGCTGACGGCCTGTGGGAAGAAACTCCGTCTCATCCTCTCTGTTTTCACAGCGTGACAGCGGAGGCGTTTACTCCTGACCGGAGCTCAATTTACCAGGTGCGACCCGGTGGTGCAGCGGTAGAGCTGCTGCATTACAGCGCCAGTGACCCGGGTTCAATCCTGACTACGGGTGCTGTCTGTGTGGAGTTTGTACGTTCGCTCTGTGACCATGTAGGTTTTTCCAAGGTGCTCCGGTTTCCTCCCACATCCCAAATATGTGCAAGTTTGTAGATTAATTGGTGATGCTAAATTAAGCTTCTGTAAGTTGCCCCTAGCTTGTAGAGAGTGGTTGAGAAAGTGGGATAACATAGAACTAGTGTGAATGTGTGATCGATGGTCAGCGGGGACTCGGTGGGCTGAAGGGCCTGTTTCCACACTGTATCTCTAAACTATCTCTGAACTAAACTAAACTATCTCCTCCTTCCAGTCTTTGGTCTGCCTGCAGTTGTTACAGATGAGTGCTTTGCCCTTCAGTGCCCTGTGTCCCACAGGTTCGCCACCATTCCATCACAGCGGGCCTGTTCTGTATTCACCATGCCACCGTGATTTAATTCAACTGCAAAAACAGAGTGTGGGTGGACAACAGTTCCATCCTTGTTGTCCTTCAGTGTGACTTTGAACAGGCGTTGGATTGTCCACAACCCACAATACTCATGAACATTGATGCAGTTTCCTACCACCTAGACCTATCCAGACAGGAGTGTTTAACAAGTGAATGGGAATGAGCTAACTAGGCTGATTTTAAAGAGATTAACAGTCAAGTGCAAGGTGTGAGATTAGATTTACGGAAAGGCCAGATCAAGAAAAGAGAGGAGACTGTATCTGCATTAACTTTGCGTCTTTCATCACAACTTAAAGAAGCCCAAAACACAAGCACATAATTATTTAACAGTGCACTTACATACAGCAATGTACCTGAAACTGAAAAGCAGGAAGATGAATGAGTTTGGCCAGGAGCCTTGATGAATACTGTGGTGTGTACTGGACTATTGGGTTCAGTTCTGGTCATCTCATTATATGAAAGGTGTGAGGGCGTTATAGAAGATCTACAAGGATGGTTCCTGGGATGAGAGACTACAATTAAAGGGATACGTTGGAGAAATTGGGATTGTATTTTTTATATAGAAGTCGAAGCTGAGGGAGATTTGATAGAAGTGTAGCAAAGTGAGGAATGGACTGAGTGGATTAGAGTCATAGAGTGATACAGCATGGAAACAGGCCCTTCAGCCCAATATGCCCACACCGGCCAACATGTCCCATCTACACTAGTCCCACTTGCCTGCATTTGGCCCATATCCCTCCAAACCTGTCCTATCCATGTACCTGTCTAACTGCTTCTTAAATGTTGGGATAGTCCCTGCCTCAACAGCCTCCTCTGGTAGCTTGTTCCATACATCCACCACCCTTTGTGTGATAAAGTTACCCTTCATATTCCATATTCCAAAGTTACCCCTCATCTTTTCCCCTTCACCTTAAATTGTGGGAGGTTGTTCCTTATGGTGGGGTGAGTGGGCCAGAGCAACATAAAAGGGTGGAGAATTAAGAGTGCTGTGAGGAAAATATTTTTTATATTTTGCGTGTTGAAGGAATCTGGAGTCCCACTGCTTGCAAACACGTCAGAGGCCGTTTCTACTGTGGAGGGAAGTGAATAAAAATATGGTGAGGCAAATTATCAAAGGCTGTGGAGAAAGAGCTATGGGTGGAACTAATGAGAGCTGGTGCAGGCATGTTTCTGTGCTGTCTGACTCTAGGACTCACCACTCACCCTCTTAAACCACGTTGTTGAATCCTTTATGTGCCTTGAGAGGACAAAGCCCCAAGGTGACATTCCGGAGAAGGGTCTCGGACTGAAAGATTAGCTCTGTTTCTCTCTCCACAGATGCTGTCTGACCTGTTGAGTGTTTCCAACATCTTCCCTGTTTTATTGTGGACAGTTTTAGTTTGGAGATTTTGTATTTCCTGATCCCTTTAAACTCACTAGTTTTATCGAAAATGTAAAATACTACTGTGTAACTTGTTGCGGAGTATTAATAGGAGTAACATCCAATAATGCAGAAAGTCTGCTAGTGTAGTGCCAGCAATGTTCCGAGAATGCCGGATAGTCGGAGTTTTACTGTAATGTACTGTAATGCCGATTTTAATTGACCATTAATTAAATGGTCATTTTGGGTCATTTGATAACAAAATATTGAAGATTAGGGGTGAAGACTGATTGGAACATCTTGTAGAATCACAAAATAGTCACGGTTTGGAAGGAGGCTATTCAGCCTACCAAGTTCATACTAGCTCTGTGCAAACCCAATCCAGTTAATCTTAAATCCCCATCATCTCAAGTCTTCTGTTTATCCACTTGAATGCTACAATATCCATTATTGCCCCAGTCCAGACCCCAACTTTTCATGGTGTGAAAAAAAACAATGACAATGTTTTGGTTATAATCTCCCCTGGTACTTGACCTCTCTGTCGATGGAACAGTCTCCCTAGATCTTAAATACCTCCATCAAATCACCCTGAAATTTTCCCCCCTCAAAGTGACCAGGCTGGCTTCTCCATTCTATCAACCTGTTTAAACTCCCTCATCCTTGGTATCTTCTTATGCTCTCTCTTTTTAGACATTAATTTCTTTGTTAAAATGTGGGTATAATACTCAGCCCACACCAACCTTTGATGGAAGGCAGTCCTTCCTATTATCCTCCATTTACAAAGCACAGAATACTTACTGCATGTTTTTGTAATCACATTCTCAATCTAACCTTCCACGATGTAGCCTTCCACTCTGCAGGCATTTACCCCGAGAACCCTCTGCCCACGAAAGGACACCAGAAAATGCTATGAACACTCAGCAGGTCATGCAGTATCTGTGGAAAGAGAAACAGAGTCAGTATTTCAGGCAAGAAACCTTTTGTCAGAAGGTGTTAAATCCTCGGCGACTGGTTTGCTGAACATTTATGACTGGTCCTGAACTGAACTGAAGCTGGAGTGCGGTCCTGACCTCCCATCAACCTTATCGGAGACTTTGAACTATCTTTAGTGGACTTTATGTTGCACTAAATGTTACACCTATATCCTGTTTCTGTACACTGTGACGGCCTGATTGTAATCATGTGTAATCTTTTTGTTGACTGGATAATACGCAGATTTTCACTGTACCTCAGTTTATGTGACAATAGTGAACTAAACTAAACTTGGTCCACTAAGGCCTGAATGATCTCCCGGTTACTATTGTAAATGGCCTGTCCCACTTGGGTGTCATTTGCGCGTAATTTACGCGACATCATTTACACGTCACGACGCACAACGCACTCGTGATGTAAGCATGGGTGCACATTACGCGTGCATGGGGCGTGGTGATGTAGGCAGTGACGCGTGGCACCCCAGGATTTTGGGATGTACAAAATCTTCGCGCGCCATCTGCGATTTGGGTAGTTTACAACTCAATGGTATGAACATTGAATTCTCCAATTTTAAGTAATCTCCCAGTACACCTCTCGTCCCTGTGCCTCCACCCCCATCGCAGTGTCCACCCATTTCCTCCACTATCCATGCCAGATCACCCTGCTCCACCCCTCTCCTTTGTACACTCCTCCCATTCTCCGTCTTTCCCCTCCCCCTGTTCCCTTCCACCCACATCCCTCCCTTCAGCTTTACCATACACTCCCCCTCTTCTCTCCATATGAACACCCTCTGTTTCCTTTTCACGTCCAGCCTTACTCCAACCTTCACTTCACCGATCAAACCTTCCTCACTGCATCCACCTATCACTTACTATGACTTGTCTCACCTCCCCACCTCTCTTTTCTAGCTTTCTCGCCTCTACTACAGTCAGTCTGAAGAAGGGTCTTGACCTGAAATGTATTGTCGGTCTCCCAGCACAACCAGATGTTGCCGACTGGCCCGCTCCAGACTGCAGGAGTACGTGCTGAGGCTCGGTGCAGCCAACAACAAGACTCTGTGGGGGAGGACCACAGTCTGGGGTCCTTCCACTGCTGGACAGTGAGGGACAACCCTCAAACAAGGGAAGGGATATCATCCCAGGGGTGGCAAAGGGGTTTTTATTTAAAGGTAGATGCGAACACTACAGAGTATAACTCTAGTGTGAACACTGAGAATGTATGCAGATTCTTTGTTTTGTATATATATTTTATTCTGAATAAAGATTATTTTGTGGAAAATAAAAATCGCTCCACAGATGCTGCCTGGCCCGCTGAGTTCCTCCAGCACTTTGTGCTTTGTTCAAGATTTCAGCATTTGCAGTTCCTTTTGTCTCTAAAATCCAACCCCCTTCCCTTGACCTTTCTGTCACTTGGACCAATCTCCAGTTTAGTTGTCAGCGTGTGGATGGGCCAAGCAGCCTCGGGTTTCTCCTTCCTCAGGTTCCCAGATCCTCCATTTATTCAATTAAGACTAAATGGATTAACATCGTTAATTGGTTAATGAGTGTAAATGAGTACCTGGAATCACCGCTACTAGACTGGAGTTTCCAGGCTGCAGGATTCAGCGCAACACAAACCCACAGTGTTTCAAGGTTTCCGAAAGGCAAGGAGAAGGCTCCATTGCCACTATCCTGACAGAGTTACAGAGTTCCACTGTGGTACCTAGTGCCCAGGGCTCCGGCTGTGTCTGATGGTCCCTCCATTGGAAAGGGATGTGTACGTTCATCCTGAGGCTTAGCTCCGACAGTAGTTACTGATCGTTCTCCCAACTGCTCCCCATCCCTCTCACCCCCCACCCCCACTCTGACCATGCTCACTGGCTGGTGATTCTGGGCAGGCTGGTGATACTGGGTAGACTGGTGATTATTTGCCAATCAAACAGTTTTGCACATTTTCATGTATATCTAAACCCACCCAAATTAATTTAATGTGGCAACAGAAAATGTAACATAAAATGTGCAAATTGGCTATACTTCATAACTAAATGTGTAGGAACAATAGACAATACACAATAGACAATAGGTGCAGGAGTAGGCCATTTGACCCTTCGAACCCGCACTGCCATTCAATGTGATCATGGCTGATCATCCCCAATCAGTACCCTATTCCTGCCTTCTCCCCATATCCCCTGACTCCGCTATTTTTAAGAGCCCTATCTAGCTCTCTCATGAAAGCATCCAGAGAACCTGCCTCCACCGCCCTCTGAGGCAGAGAATTCCACAGACTCACCACTGTGAGAAAAAGTGTTTCCTCGTCTCCGTTCTAAATGGCTTGCTCCTTATTCTTAAACTGTGGCCCCTGGTTCTGGACTCCCCCAACATCGGGAACATGTTTCCTGCCTCTAGCGTTTCCAAGCCCTTAATAATCTTACATGTTTCAATGAGATCTCCTCTCATCCTTCTAAACTCCAGCATGTGACAGTCTCGCCATCCCGGGAATTAACCTTGTAAACCTACGCTGCACTCCCTCAATAGCAAGAATGGAATGAACTGCAGATGCTGGTTTAAATCAAAGATAGACACAAAATGCTGGAGTAACTCAGCGGGACAGGCAGCATATCTGGAGAGAAGGAATGGGTGACGTTTCGGGTCAAGACCCTGCATCAGACTGATGTTGGGGGAGTGGGCGGGACAGAGGTAGATTGTAGTCGGAGACAATAAGACTGGTGGGAGAACTGGGAAGGGGGAGGGGATGGAGAGAGCGGGTGGAACAAGGGCTACTTGAAGTCAGAGAAGTCAATGTTCACACTGCTGGGGTGTAAGCTACCGAAGCGAAATATGAGGTGCTGTTCCTCCAAATTGTGCTGTGCCTCTGACAATGGAGGAGGTCCAGGACAGAAAGGACAGATTGGGAATGGGAGGGGGAGTTGAATGACTCCATCTTTCAATCATGGCTGATCTATCTTTCCCTCTGAAATCCATTCTCATGACTTCTCCCCATAACCTTTAGTGCCCTTACTAATGAAGTATCTGTCTATCTCTACCTTAAAAATACCCAGTGACCTGGCCTCCACAGCCGTATGTGACAATAAATTCCACAGATTCACCACCCTCTTGACTAAAGAAATTCCTCCTCGTCTCATTTCTAAAGGCACATCCTTCAAACGTTTGCATTTATGAAATTTGGTTTAAAACATTTTGCTGTTATGTCAAATGTGACTGAAACTCTTGACTTACATCACTCTGCCATCTGCCTTGTGTCGTCACCACCTAATCAGCACAAGGCTGTTTGTACTGAGCTGTTCTTTGAGCCCGGTCCAAGGACCAGCTCTGAGACGTGTTCGTGCTACCACTGCTGATCTAATCTTTTGTTTATTCCCAGTTCCCAGCAGCGACCTGCTGCACACTTGGCTTAGTTATCCTTGCCCCTGAGAAGCAACCTGTTCAAAGAAGACACAGAATTGGGCTCCCACATTCCCACAGCTGTTCGCTCTCCTCTGTGTCTCTGCCCCACTGCTCAACCCATAAGCTGAGCAAAATTAAAAAGGTAGGTTCAGTTACAACAAACCATCAGCATGTTCAAGGAATAATCCGCACCAATTACTATATAACTATGTGAACAGGCCACAAATATAGGAGACATAAACCTGAATCCATTCTATCCACAATGAAATAAAAGTGCCAAATATATTATTGTTCGAGGGGACCTCTTCTCCCAGCTGATGCCACCTGTCATTAACCCTCCACTCCTGAGTCCATCTATCACGTGCCAGATTTTGCCCCTCTCTCCACCCCCCCCCCCCCCCCCAAAACAATTTATACTGATCACCTCACTTCTGCTCAGCTCCTCAGTGGCCCCATAACAGAAGTGTCTACGTCGCAGGGCTGGAAACTGAGCTAATTCTGCTACCACCATATTGCAACAAGTGATGGCTCCCACTGATTGTCGCCAGAAGCGATGTCAACATTTGAAACATGGAAAATGGACAGGAAAGAAGAAGAAGATCCTCAGTCCAAACGAAGGGACCAAATCCAAAATGTTAATGTCTATTTATCTCCACAGATGCTGCTTGACCAGATTCTAACATCCCTTGTGTCTCCAGTTTGAGAATGGTGGGTGGGTGGTGGGTGCAGGGTGGTGTGGTGGGGGGTTTGTCTGAGATGAACATGTTAAGTACAGGAGGAAGCTTCTCAGCTCCTCAGCTGCTTGACCATTGGGTCGAATCCAATGCCACACCTTTGGTCAGGCCCAATACTCCTGTCTAATCCATCATTTCCACAGTTTACAACCTCGTGGAGAGTTTTTTTAACACGTACATGAGGCCACATTTTGGAGTATTGTGTTCAGTTTTGGTCAAATGTTATAGGAAAGGTGTGAAGCTGGAAAGGTTGCAGAGATTTACAAGGATGTTGCCAGGGCCTGAGTTATAGGGAGAGGTTGAGCAGGCCTGGACTTTATTCCTTGGAGCACAGGAGAATGTGGGGTAATCTTATAGTAATGTATAAGATCATGAGAGGAATAGAAAGGATAAATCTGATAAATGTGAGGTTATCCACTTTGTTAGCAAAAACAAGAAGGCAGATTACTATCTAAATGGCGTCAAGTTGGGAAAAGGGGAAGTACAACGGGATCTGGGGGTCCTTGTACATCGGTCTATGAAAGTAAGCATGCAAGTCCAGCAGGCAGTGAGGAAATCAAATGGCATGTTGGCCTTTATAACAAGAGGAATCGAATATAGGAGCAAAGAGGTCCTTCTGCAGTTGTACAGAGCCCTAGTGAGACCACATCTGGAGTATTGTGTGTAGTTTTGGTCCCCTAATTTGAGGAAGGACATTCGTGCTATTGAGGGAGTGCAGCGTAGGTTTACAAGGTTAATTCCCGGGATGGTGGGACTTTCATATGCTGAGAGAATGGAGCAGCTGGGCTTGTACACTCTGAAGTTTAGAAGGATGAGAGGCGATCTCATTGAAACATTTAAGATTGTTAAGTGTTGGACACGCTAGAGGCAGGAAACACGTTCCCGATGTTGGGGGAGTCCAGAACCAGGGCCACAGTTTAAGTATAAGGAGTAAGCTATTTAGAACGGAGACGAGGAAACACTTTTTCTCGCAGAGAATGGTGAGTCCGTGGAATTCTCTGCCTCAGAGGGCGGTGGAGACAGGTTCTCTGGATGCTTTCAAGAGAGAGCTAGATAGGGCTTTTAAAAATAGTGGAGTCAGGGGATATGGGGAGAAGGCAGGAACGGGGTACTGAGTGGGAATGATCAGTCATGATCACATTGAATGGCGGTGCTGGCTCGAAGGGCCGAATGGTCTACTCCAGCACCTATTGGCTATTGTCATTTGTAAATGCACAGTCTTTCTAGAGGAATCAAGAGCCAGAGGACATAGGTTTAAGGTGAGAGGGAGAAGATTTAATAGGAACCTGATGGACAACTGTTTTTACACAAATGGTGGTGGGTATATGGAACAATCTGTCAGAGAAGGTAATTGAGGCAGGGACATCCCAACATTTAAGAAACAGTTAAACAGGTACATGAATAGGACAGGTTTAGGACATGGGCCAAAATGCTGGCAGGTGGGGCTAGTGTAGAAGGGGCTTGTTGGTCGGTGTGGGCAAGTTGGGACAAAGGGTCTTTTTCCATGCTGTGACTATATGTACACTGTCACACAATGCAAGAATTTTTTTGCAAGTAAATGATTGCCATTAATGTTAAATTAGTCGTAGAATTACCCTCTCATCTAACATTAATTCTCACCCTCAAGCTAAACCCTGGACCCGTGAAGGACACCGAGCTGTTAAAGGTTATTCTGTGGAGGAGCAGCAAACAATTCCAAAATATTAACTTGGTAACTAACCTGGTTTTGTATTTCAAGGACAATGTTACTGCACTAATGCATGGTGCTGCTCCCTCATATTTATTTGGAAAATCAGATATTGCCCATCACTGATTTTAAGAAAAAATAAATATTTTAATCAAACAATCTATGAATTCTAATTATGAAAATGTCCATATAACCATATAACCATATAACAATTACAGCACGGAAACAGGCCCTCTCGGCCCTTCCAGACCGTGCCGACCATTTGTTTTCCCCTAGTCCCATCTACCTGCACTCAGACCATACCCCTCCATTCCCTTCACGTCCATATACCTATCCACTTTACTCTTAAATGTTAAAATCGATCCTGCCTCCACCACTTCTGCTGGAAGCTGATTCCACACAGCCACCACCCTCTGAGTAAAGAGGTTCCCCCTCACGTTACCCCGAAACTTCTGTCCCTTAATTCTCATGTCAAAGACATTGAATGTCTTTGACTTCAAGATTGATGTATTTAAACAGCTGCATATTACAAACATTAATTGGTAATATGGAGTTTTTAATTTTTAATCGAGTTGATTGAATATAATGCCACTGCTGGAGAGGAGGTGTCTACCAACCTGCGTCATTGGCAGAAAGATTCAGCCCTGAGCGCTGGGCGTCCGCGCCCAGGTGCTGTTGGAGAGGGACTACGCGCTGTCCACGGGCACCCTGGGGGATTTCCGGGACCGCGGGACACCGCTGGAGGTTGAATGTATCCTCAATAAGGATTGTAACATAGTTGTATAGTGGTTTATTTAGTATATTTGTTGGTCGTGTATTATGGTGGTGGTTCTGTTTTGTTTTATTGTATTGTAAATATTATTTTTTAATAATTTAATTCATTTTTTTGATTAAAAAAAGCAAACAAAAAACTGTGCTGGGCATGTGGGAATGGTGAGCCTCCTACAACAGTTGAAGAATTGAACAGATAATTCATTGAGATATTTTCTAAGAAACTTAAACTGAGCAGGATTGAGTGACACCTCCAGAATAAATGTGTAAAGAAAATGTGCCTGTGCGGCACGGTGGCGCAGTGGTAGAGTTGCTGCCTTACAGCGCCAGAGACCTGGGTCCGATGCTGACTAGAGACTACATCCTGCCGGTACGGAGTTTGTACTTTCTCCCTGTGACCACGCGGGTTTTCTCCCTGTGCTCCGGTTTCCTCCCACACTCCAAAGATGTACAGGTTTGGCTTTGGTAAAAGTTGTCCCTAGTGTGTAGGATAGTGTTAGTCTACGAGAATCGCTGGTTGCGCGAAGGGCCTGATTACAAGCTGTATCTCTAAAACTAAAAAAATAAAAATGCAAAAGTATGCAAACTGAACTGAAAAATTATGGTTCAATGCACACAGAGCACTTACTAATGGAAGATGAGTGGAGTAGATTTAAATGTAAATAGTGTACCATAGACCATGAAATACAGGAACTGCAGATGCTGGTTTACAAAAATAGACACAAAGTACTGGAGTAACTCAGAGTGGTCCCGACCTGAAACATCACCTATCCATGTTCTCCAGAGATGCTGCCTGACCTGTTGAATTACTCCAGCATTTTGTATCTTTTTTTCCCCTCGAAAAATACCATCAACCATCAACCATTTTTATTAGTTTTGGACAAAGTACTGTACCAATATTTCTTATTGGGTTAATAATCCAGAGATAATGATCAAATTATGTGCTGGTTATTTAGAAAAAATAAAATCTGGAATAAGAAGCTGAGTAAAATTACCTTGCAAGTTCTAAATTGTTATTTTAAACTAATACATCCTCTTAAGAAAGGGAATCCTAACGACATAACACCACATCCATGTTGTGATTGAGCCGTAACTAACACCACCTCCCACTCTAATACTTTTAGCGAGTCACTTGGTTAAGACAACCAGCGACAAAAAGGGTGGCACGGTGGCGGAGCGGTAGAGTTGCTGCCTTTCAGCACCAGAAACCCAGGTTTAATCGTGACTACAGGTACTGTCTGTACGGAGTTTGTACGTTCTCCCCGTGACCTGCATGGGTTTTCTCTAGGATTTCCGGTTTCCTCCCACACTCCAAAGATGTACAGGTTTCTAGGCTAATTGACTTGGTATAATTGTAAATTGTCCCTAGCATGAGTAGGATAGAGTTCGTCTGTGGGGATCGCTAGCCGGCGGGCTGAAGGGCCTGTTTCCACGCTTTATCTCTAAACTAAACTAAAAGAGGAAGAAAATGGCATAATAGGAACAGGTCAGCTCTCCGGCCCTTTAAACCAGTTTTACCATTCATCAAGACCAAAGCTGATTTTCTGCATCAAAGCTACTTCCCTGCATCACTTCATTTTCTTAATGTCCCCGTGTCTGCTTTGAATGAACACAATGACTGAGCCACTACAGCTCTCCGGGCGTGAGAATATGAAAGGTTCATCAACTAATTAGAACATAGAACAGTACAACACAGGAACGGGCCATGAAGCTCATAATGCTTGTGCCAAACATGATGCCAAGTTTAACTGATCACATCAACCTGTACATGTACCATATCCCTCTATTCCCTGCATTTCCATGTGTGCCTATCTAAAAGCCTTTTAAACACCACAGTCATATCTGCCTCCACCCTGGCAATATGTTTCAGGCTCCCACCACTCTCTGGATAAACAACTTGCCCTGCACATCTCCATGAAACTTTCCCGTCTCATCTTATAGCTTTGCCCTCTAGTGTTGGACATTTACACTCTGAGAAAAATGTTCTGGCTGTCTACCCTATCTATGCCTCTCATCATTTTATATACTACAATCAAGTCTCCCCTCAACCTCTGACATTCCAATTGAACAGATTACTTGCCTGTGTCGTGTACAATGATTTTTTTTTATTTTTTTATTTTTTTTTGTGGAATATTTTTATTATAGAAACAAAATAATAACAAAGTACATTATTTTGCAATGATGAAAATACATGATATTAATGATATATTTGTACTGTTAATAATATTTGTATTATCATTGATTATAAATTTATAAGACTATATATTTTATATAATTGAAAATACTTGGTACTAGTAATACATTCATAATATTAGTGATATATTCATACTGTTGATAATATTTGTATTGTCATTGATTTTGAAATGTAAGACCATATTTTATATAATTGAAAAATACATAATACTAGTAACACCTTCATGATATTCATTATATTTTCATACTGTTTAATAATATTTGTATTATCATTGATTTTAAAATTTAAAATTATATATTTTATATAATTGAAAATACATGATACTAATAATACTTTCATGATATTAGTAATATTTATATTCGTATTGATATTTAAAAATTTAAGATTATGTGTTTCTATACATTTTTCTAATTTTTTATATAAAGTATGAAAAAATGGAGAAAAAGAGTGTGAAAAGTTTGATGGAGAATGGAGTATTAATCATTAATCCGTCCTTGGAGATATATTCATGATTTATTATATATATTTCTTCATCCATTCAAATATTCAGGTCTCAGTCAAGCCCTCGTGCCGAACCATTATGACCCTGTAAATATTTAATATATGGAGACCAAATCTTTCTGAAGAGATCTAACCTGTCCATTAGGACAAGCCTCAATCTCTCAGATGAAGTGTCTCCGACATTTCTGTGTTCCACATTTTGATTGTTGGGGATGTAGGGCCTTTCCAAAATTTTAGTATTAATTTTTTCCCAATTATTAAACCATAGTCGATAAAAATTCTTTGGTTCATTGTTATTAGTTGGTCAGTTTCTAGTATTCCAAGTATTATTAACTTTGGATCAGGAGTCAAAGTTATATTGACAACATTCGAAATTATCTTAAATATTTCATTCCAGTATTTTGCAATTTTTATACAGTTAGTGAATGAATGTGATAAATTTGCTTCTGAGTTTTGACATTTATCACATATAGGGATACTTTTGGAAAGATGTTATGTAATTTAGATTTGGAATAGTAATCTATGTAGTATTTTAAACTGTATAAGGGAATGTTTAGCATTTAACGAGCAATGATGTATATGTTGTAAACTTTCATCCCATATTTCTGGCCTTATAATTTGGCCTTAATTCATTTTCTCAAGACTGTCTATATATTTCTGTTGATGGAACATCACTTTCCAATAGAATATTGTATATATATGATATAATTTTTTTCCGTATTTGGATGTTTATTCAAGCATTCATCTAAAATTTCTGTCTTTCTTATTTCTAAGTTCTTGTGTATTTTGCAGAAACATAATTTCTGATTTGTAAATATCTAAAATATTCTTTATTGTGTAGTCCATAAGTTTGTTGTAACTCTTGAAATGAAAGGAAAGAGTTTTCCTTATAAAGATCACCCATCTTAGTAATTCCTTTATTTTTCCATTGTAAAAAAGCCTTATCCATCATTGAAGGTTTGAACGTAACATTATTGGCGATGGTAAACATAATGGTATAGATTTTAGTTTTAATGTTTTCTTTTATTTGTTTCCAGATGCGGATTCCGTTTTCTATTATCGGATTTTCACTATAAATTTTCTTAGCTAAGTTAGTGTTAGCAAATATTATAGAGCTAATTTCAAATGGAGAACAATCTTCTTTTTCCATATTTTAACCAATTTGGTTTATTATCTATTTCTCCTAGCCAAAAATTCATATTTTTAATATTGACTGCCCAGTAATAAAACATAAAATTTGGTAGTGCTAATCCTCCATTTATTTTGGGTTTACATAAATGTGTTTTTTATTTATTCTATGGCTCTTATAATCCCAGATAAAGTTAGTAATTAGAGAATCTACTTTTTTGAAAACATTTTTAGGGAGATATATCGGAATTAATTGAAATAGATATAGTAATTGTGGGAGAAAGATCATTTTTATTGCATTAATTTTACCTAACATTGAAATAGGTAAGCTTTTCCAGTATAAAATATTCTTATTTAATTTATTCAATAATGGGGGGAAGTTAAATTTAAATAAAGAGTCGAATCTTTTTGTATTAATATTTTCGTTTGTTATCTTAAAAGGGAATTGTTGTAATATATGTAAGTTATTCACCGTTATTGGCACTTTTATTCCAATTAATACTGTATCCTGAGAAAGATCCGAATTCCGTTATTAGTTTTTAACAAATTTCGGATACTTGTTTCTGGTTCAGTGATATAAAGTAATACATCATCCGCATATAAGGAGATTTTATTTTTAGTGTCTCTAGTATCATATCCATGTATTTCCAGATGTAATCTCACCCTCTGGGCGAGAGGTTCTATTGCGAGTGCAAACAATAAAGGTGATAAAGGGCAACCTTGTCTACAACCTCGAGATAAACTGAATTTAGTTGATAACATTCGGTTTGTTGTTATTCTAGCTGTCGGATTTGTATATAACAATTTAATCCAAGTAGTAAACTTCTCTCCCAATTTGAAAGCTTCCATAACCGAAAATAGGTAAAGGCCATTCCACTTGATCAAAAGCTTTTTCTGCGTCAAGCGAAATGACTACTAAGTCTTTTTTTATTACTTCTTTTCGAATATATAATATTGAATAACCGTCTTAGATTGTATGAGGAATATCTTTTGGTATATAAATCCTGTTTGATCGGGATGGATTAATTTGTTGACAACTGAACTTGCCTTTGTGCTAGTATTTTTGTTAATATCTTTTGATCAGTATTTAATAGAGCTATTGCTGTAAATGATCCTGGTTCATCCAAGTCTTTATTTATTTTAGGTATAAGTGTTATAATAGATTCATTCAACGTTTCTGGTAATTTCTGCTGTGTGTATATCTGTTCATATAATGATTTCAAACGTGGAAACCATATGATCATGAAATATTTTATACAATTCCGAACCTATACCATCTGGTCCCGGTGTTTTACCATTTTTTAAGGATCTAATAGATTCTTGGATTTCTTTTGTTGAGATATCAGCATTTAGTAATTCTCTATTTTGTAAATCCAATCCTTTCAGGTTACATTTTTTTTTAAATGCTTCTATTTCCGTTTTATTTACTGTTGTTTTAGCAGTGTATAAGTTTTTATAATATTGCATAAATCTTTCATTAATATCTTTGGGTTGTATTAACAATTCGCCATTATGTGATTTAATTCCTATGGATAATTTTTTCAGCTTCCATTTTCCTTAATTGTCGAGCCAATAATTTTTGGGGTTTTATCTACAAATTCGAACTGTAATTGTTTGGTATGTTGATAAAGTTTTACAACTTGATCTGTATATATTCTATTTAATTTATTTTTCAGTGCTGCAATTTTATTGTGTAATATTATATCTGGTTTTGTTGCATTCTGTATATCTAATTGTTTAATCTCCCTTTCCAAATCTTGTTGTTCCTTCCGAATCTTTTTATTATGGAATGCTTGTGAGGAGATCATGATTCCCCGGAGATATGCTTTGAATGTTTCCCATAATAAGGAGCAAGATATTTCTGGTTGATCATTTGTTTAAAAAAAAATCTTAATTTGAGTTGTGATATATTCCTGAGTAGTTTTATTTTTTTAAATTTGTGGGTTAAATTTCCACTGTCCTGATTTTTCTGTTTTACCATTTATTTTAATCTTAAATGTTAATGGCGCATGATCTGAAATTATAATATTATGATATTTGATTCATAAGTAAGTGAAATAAGTTTTGCGTCCACCAAAAAATAATCTATTTGATTTTTCTCCCACAATTATTATATTTATTTCAATTAATACCGATATATCTCCCTAAAATTTTTTTTTAAAAAATTAGACTCCCTAGTTACTAACTTTATTTGGGATTATAAGAACCACAGAATAAATAAAAAAACACTTATGTAAAGCTTAAAATAAATGGGGGTTTAGCATTACCAAATTTTATGTTTTATTATTGGGCAGTTAATATCAAAAACATGAATTTTTGGCTAGAAGAAATAGATAATAAAACCAAACTGGTTAAAAATGGAAAAAGAAGATTGTTCTCCATTTGAAATTAGTTCTATATATTTGCTAATACTAACGTGACTAAGAAAATTTATAGTGCAAACCCGATAATAGAAAACGGAATCCGCATTTGGAAACAAATAAAGAAAACATTAAAATTAAAATCTATACCGTTAGGTCTTACCATTGCCAATAATTTTTACGTTTAAACCTTCAACGATGGATAAGGCTTTTTTACAATGGAAAAATAAAGGAATTTTAAACATAGGGGATCTTTTTATAAGGAAAGCTCTTTTCTTTCATTTCAAGAGTTACAACAAACTTATGACTACAAAACAATGAATAATTTAGATATTTACAAATCAGAAACTATATCTCTGCAAATACACAAGAACTTAGAAATAGAAAGACTGAAATTTTAGATGAATGCTTGAATAAACATCCAAATACAGAAAAAATGATATATATTTATAATATTTTATTGGAAAGTGATATCCCATCAACGGAAATACATAGACAGATTTGGGAAAATGAATTAGGTCAAATAATAAGCTCAGAAATATGGGACGAAAGCTTACAACACATACATCATTGTTCGTTAAATGCTAAACATGTTCTTATACAGTTTAAAATTCTACATAGACTACATTATTCCAAAACTAAATTACATAATATATTTCCAAAATTATCGCCTATATATGATAAATGTCAAATCTCAGAAGCAAATTTGTCACATTCATTCTCTAATTGTATAAAGATTGTACAATATTGGAACGAAATATTTAAGATAATTTCGAATGTTATTAACATTACTATGATTTCTGATCCAAAGTTAATAATACTTGGAATACTTGAAACGGACCAACTAGTTACAATGAACCAAAGAATTTTTATCGATTATTGTCTAATAATTGGGAAAAAATTAATACTAAAATTTTGGAAAGGCCCTGCATCCCCAACAATTAAAATGTGGAATACAGAAATGTCGGAGACACTTCATTTGGAGAGATTGAGGCTTGTCCTTATGGATAGGTTAGATCTCTTCAGAGAGATTTGGTCTCCCATATATTAAATATTTACGCGAAGACTTGACTGAGGCCTGAATATCTGAATGGATGAAGAAACATATATAATAAATCACGAATATATCTCCAAGGACGAATTAATGAATAATATTTCAATCTCCATCAAACTTTCAACACTCTCTTTTCTATTTTCTATTCTTTTTTTTTTCTATCCTTAATTAGAAAAAAAGTATAGAAACACATTATATTAAATTTTTAATATTAATGCGAATATAGTTATCATTACTTGTATGAAAATATTATTGATGTCCTGTATTTTTAATTACATAAAATTGTGTAGTTTCAACTATATAATAATTTAGAAATATAAAGTCAATAATAATACAAACACTCTTTATTATTATGAAAATATAATGAATATTATAGAAGTTCGGTTAATATTGTGTATTATACAATTATAACATGGGGGACTTGTATTTTGAAATCAGAGGAAATAGGATATTATAGACAAGTATATGAGTATATTGCTAATACTAGGAAGATACTATACACACTCCCAATTATACAAAATAATTAACCTTGATATGTATAATTGATAATATTATAAATAATATAAACAGTATCAATTTATCATTAATATTATATAGTTTTTATCGTTGTATAAGAGTGTAATTTTGTAATTACTTTGTTTCTATAATAAAAAAAATTAAATAAAAAAAAAATAAACTAAAAAAAAAAAAAAAAAAATCTATTCTTGAATAGGTTTTATGTACTGGCGAGTAAAAAGAGTATTCTCGTCCAGTAGGGTTTTCTGTTCTCCAAACATCTTTAATGTTAGTCGTTTGCATATATGCGTTTAATAAGTCACTGGAGTGTGATTTAGTTTTTCTTTGCTTTGTAGATCTATCTAAGTAGGGGTCTAGTGTGCAATTAAAATCTCCTCCAATTATTAAATTATATTGTGTTAATTCCGGAATATTGTTAAGTACTTTCTAAAAAACAATGGGCTATCATAATTTGGTCCATATATATTAACAAGAATCATTTTTTCTGTGTTTAATTCTCCTATCACAATAATGTATCTGCCATCTTTATCAGTTATAGTTGATGTATGCTTAAATAAAGTACCTTTACGAAATAATATTGCTACGCCTCTTGATTTATGCGTGAAAGAAGAGTGATACATTTTATCTATCCATTTAGCTTTCAACCTATATTCGGCGTCTTTTTTTAAGTGAGTTTCTTGAATATAAATTACGTCAGCTTTAGTTGCCTTTAAATGTGCCAATATTTTTCCTCTCTTTATCGGTTTCATTAATACCTTTAACAATTCCAACTACAAAACGTTAATTCCTCATTCCCCCGTATTCATTTTTAAGTCTTGCATTTTATGTTTATGGAGGTCTATAATAGAGTCTAAGGATCAGCTCGACAGACCCAACCTTACACCCGAACATCGAATAGATGAATTTTAAATCTCGTTTATGTCCCTCACGAATATATCTCCATTGGTCCAATGTGTAACTCCATTCAAACTGAAAAACACAATAGATTGTATAAAAGAAAAGTAAAGGATAGATTAAGAGGTTAGTGTGCTTAAAGATAGAAAAAACTACATCTAGAGTAGTTGCAGTTAGTGCTAGCCATACTAGCATGGCTAACCATCTACCGACTTCCGTCGTTGATGTTATTAACTTGACCAGCTCCTAGGTTTAAGGAATTATTATTCCATAATAATATTTTACCGGGGGTACAATGATTTTTTTTAAAATTAAAAGCATACAATATTTGAATAAAAGCAGAAAAAAACGAGAATTGTTCAGCAAGTCAGGCAGCGCCTGTGGAGAGAGAAACACAGCTAACGTTTCCCAGTTCTGAAGAAAGGCATTGAGCTGTAAAGTTGGTGCTAAATGGTTTGTAAGAAATGAGCGGGGCAGATAAACAAAGTGAGAGTGATGGGATGGGGGAGGTGAGGACAGGAGATGAAAGGAGTAATAGTGGAGGGTGACAGCACGATCTGAGGGGAAACAGTTTGAAGAAGGGTCCCGACCCAAAACGTCGCCAATCCATTTTCTCCAGAGGTGTTGCCTGATCCTCTGGGTTACTCCTGCATTTTGTGTTTATCTGAGGGGAAACAGATTGACTTTGAAGAGGTCTACATGCAAAACAATTGGAAGTGACCAGAGGAATAGACAATAGACAATAAACAATAGACAATAGACGAGAGGTGCAGGAGTAGGCCATTTGGCCCTTCGAGCCAGCACCGCCATTCAATGTGATCATGGCTGATCATCCCCAATCAGTACCCCGTTCCTGCCTTCCTGGGATGGGGGAGGTGAGGACAGAATATGGAATGAGAGCTGCAAATCTGCAACATAACCAGATATCCAGCGTTTATATCACATTGTAGGATTCAAAATTGACTGGTTGATTGTATTGGTCTTACAAGTATTTCCTTGTATCCCATCGTTATCAGCTCTTCTTCCCCAGCCAACAATGGACCATAAAGGCTCCACCCTTCTAGTTCTGGTTCTGGTTGATTACTGCGCAAACACCTCATCAGTGGTTATCTCGCGCAGGTCGGAGTGAGTAGAGTAGTTAAATTTTGAAGTGGGCATTTCCTTGGTCATCTGTTGCCTGTCCTGGTTCTGACCTTTTCCAACCTCCAGTACCCCCCCCCCCCCCCATCCCACTTTACTTTCAGTCTGAAGAAGGGTTCTGACCCAAAGCATCACCTGTTCCTTTGCTCCAGAGATGCTGCCTGACCCAATGAGTTGCTCCAGCATTTTGTGTCTTTTTTTGATTTTCGAGTTCGGGCATTTATCCACAGTTTAATTTGCAAGGATGACCCTGATGCCCCAGTCGTCTGATTCCACCCCCCCACCCCCTGAGTTTGGCCTCTCCCTCCTGTTGATGGGCCTGTGGCGAAGAGTCTCAATGTGAGCTTGTCAGTGCCCATGACCAGGGGCAACTTGGTAGCGCTGCCACACATCAAGCCTGGTTCAATAAGGAATGCAGAACAATATGCTTGGAGCAGCACCAGGCCTGTCTAGAAATGTGGTGCCTGTCCGGTGAAGCTGCAATGCAGGACTACATAGGTGCTGCCATCAATAGAATGAATTGAATGGATCAGACCAAAGCTCTGAACTCCTCCCATGTCGCATTATGACTGACCCTGGACAATAGTCAGCAGATGGAAGAATGCTCCAAGAATGGTGCTACTAATATGTCAATCTAGTACATTTCACTGTAACCCATTATACTTCACAAACCTGGTATTCAAAACACAGTAACGCAGTCTAGTTTTCCCACTATTTGTTTCCCTGCAGTTTTCAATTAAGCAATTTTCACAGAGACACATTAAGTGCGGTGGTAGTGCATCCTTGCCACTTTATTGTGGAAATTTTAGTATGCCGGTGTTTGCGCTTGTGCTTTATCCTAACCCTGAGCAAGAATGTTGTAGCAACTAATCTTGAAAATGAGATGTAACATCTCCCCTGTGACCAATAAAATGCACATTGAGGATTTAATGAACAGGAACCAAACTGTGCATAGAATCTAATGGCACTTTCAAAAATGAGATTATCAAGGAACTAAAATCTAAAATAAGTATTGAAAATGTGCAACAGTCTCATTAGGTTTATGAAGAGAAAAGATGGATTCATATTTTGATCGATTCTTACAATTAGATTTTGAATGTATAATCATATAAAATGGGTTATACTGACTTTTCAATCCATATTATTTTACATCTCTCCCTAATATTATTTCTGTTGAATGACTACTGCCTGAATCACCTATCACAGAATCAAAATCTATTCAACATTAACGCTCAAAATATTAACTGCAATGAGTTGAAATATCGTTTGACCCTTTTCCAGGACTGGATTTCTGGTTTCTATTGTTCCTGTTTTAAGAGAACAATATCACTTTAGACATCTCCTCGGGCAATTATGGAAATACCGTATTGAATTGATCTGGATGACCCAACAGAACTCAGGAGACATCAGTGAAAATCCTGAGATTGCTAGAGAATCAACTGATGAAGGTCTCCACTGTGGGGGCTAGGCTTCGCACAGGCATTTTTAGACTTTAGAGATACAGTGTGGAAACTGGCCCTTCGACCCACCGAGTCCGTGCTGACCAGTGATCACCCTGTAAACTAATCAACACACACCAGGGATAATTCTTACAATTTACCAAAGCCAAGTAACCTACAAACCTGTACGCCTTTGGAGTGTGGGAGGAAACCGTAGCACCCAGAGAAAACCCACACAGTCACAGGGAGAATGTACAGACTCCACACAGACAGCTCCCGTAGTCAGGATTGAACCCTGGTTGCTGGCTCCGTAAGGCTGCAAAACATAGAAACATAGAAAATAGGTGCAGGAGTAGGCCATTCGGCCCATCGAGCCTGCACCGCCATTTAATATGATCATGGCTGATCATCCAACTCAGTATCTTGTACCTGCCTTCTCTCCATACCCCCTGATCCCTTTAGCCACAAGGGCCACATCTAACTCCCTCTTAAATATAGCCAACGAACTGGCCTCAACTACCTTCTGTGGCAGAGATTCACCGCTCTCTGTGTGAAAAATGTTTTTCCTCATCTCGGTCCTAAAAGATTTCCCCCTTATCCTTAAACTGTGACCCCTTGTCCTGGACTTCCCCAACATCGAGAACAATCTTCCTGCATGTAGCCTGTCCAACCCCTTAAGGATTTTGTAAGTTTTTATAAGATCCCTCCTCAATCTTCTAAATTTTAACGAGCACAAGCCGAGTCTATCCAGTCTTTCTTCATATGAAAGTCCTGACATCCCAGACAACTCTACGTTGCGCCACCGTGTCGCCCACACAATGAACTATTTATTAAGTGCAAGATCCAGCACTTATTTCTTCAGAAACAATGTGATGAATCCACTTGCTTATGTCTTGGGAGGTTACAAACCTTTATAAAATGATTGGTTCAGTCACGTCAGTGGCACTATGTTCTGGAAAAGATGTGAAGGGGATACAGATAAAATTTACTAACATGATTCAAGGGAAGAGTGACATTAGTTATTTGGCCTGGAGAAACCTGCGCTGTATCCTTGGAACAGGGGAGCTAGCAATGGTGTCTGACAAAGGAATCAAATGCCATTGAGGGTCTAGATTAGTGAGACAGTACCCACTAGTGTAAGGAGCAAGAACAGATGAGGGTGGCACAGCTGAGCAGCGGTAGGCTTTCTGCCTTACAGCGCCAGATACCTGGGTTTGATCCAGATTACAGGTGCTGTCTGTGTGGAGTTTGCACATTCTCCCTCTGACTGTGAGGTTTTCTTTGGGTGATCTGGTTTCCTTCCATGTTCCAAAGACTTATAGGTTAAATGATGGATACAAACATATATGTATGTTTATATCCATCTATCATATCCATGTTCTCCAGAGATGCTCCCTGACCTGCTGAGTTACTACAACACCTTTTGTCTTTTTTTGTAAACCAACATCTACAGTTCCATGTTTCTATATATTTATGCATCTTATATGGAAGTACAATAGTACTGTAATTGGATGATACCAATTATTGTTGGTAGAATATTTGATGAGCAGTTGTACAGGGTCTTGGTGAGGCCACACCTGTAGTATTGTGTACAGTTTTGGTCTCCTAATCTGAGGAAAGACACAGAAGGTTCACCAGACTGATTCCTGGGATGGCAGGACTTCCATATCAAGAAAGACTGGATAGACTCGGCTTGTACTTGCTGGAACTTAGAAGATTGAGGGGGGATCTTATAGAGACTTACAAAATTCTTAAGGGGTTAGACAGGCTAGATGCAAGAAGATTGTTCCCGATGTTGGGGAACTCCAGAACAAGGGGTCACCGTTTAAGGATAAGGGGGAAGCCTTTTAGGACCGAGATGAGAAAATCATTTTTCACACAGAGTGGTGAATCTGTGGAATTCTCTGCCACAGAAGGTAGTTGAGGCCAGTTCATTGGCTATATTTAAGAGGGAGTTAGATGTGGCCCTTGTGGCTAAAGGGATCAGGGAGTATGGAGAGAAGGCAGGTACAGGATACTGAGTTGGATGATCAGCCATGATCATATTGAATGGCGGTGCAGGCTCGAAGGGCCGAATGGCCTACTCCTGCACCTATTTTCTATGTTTCTACGTCAGGCAGCATCTCTGGAGAAAAGGAATAGGTGACTTCTTCAGACTGAAGAAGGGTCCCAACCCATGGTAGGGAAGTCAAAAACTTGTGGGCAAAAGTATAAAGTGAGAGGGGAAATATTTAATGGCAATCAGAGGGGTAGGTTTTTTGTACAGATGGTGGTGGGAATAATATTGTTCGAGGCAGGTATAATTACAACATTTAAAAACATTTGTTTTTAATGTTTTAAAAAACATTTAAAAACATGGATAAGAAAGAGTTGTAGGGATTTGAGACAAACATAGGTGAATAGGATTAGGGTAGCTAGGCTTCTTGGTCTGCACGGATCAGTTGGGTGGAAGGACCTGTTTCCATGCTGTATAATTCTATGAATCCTCTATTAGTATATCGCTGGATACTTCCCCACAGTCGCTGCTCCTATACCAACAGCCCAGTTGTACAGACATTGATATGGAGAAGTCATACTCGCATGGTGTTTAAGAAGGAACTGCAGATGCCGGAAATCGAAGGTAGACAAAAGTGTTGGAGAAACTCAGCGGGTGCAGCAACATCTATGGAGGGAGGAGGAGAACTTCTTCAAAGTAGGCATACCTTGAGGAGATTTCGCAGTGGAGTAGACAAAGTGTTTAAGAAGGAACTGCAGATGCTGGACGGGGTTTCGGCCCGAAACGTTGCATATTTCCTTCGCTCCATTATCCATAGATGCTGCTGCACCCGCTGAGTTTCTCCAGCACTTTTGTCTACCGACATACTCACATGGGCCCTTTTGGATATTTTGTTTATTTGTTCTCTATTTCATTTCAAACTTAACCTCTCTAAACTGGATTTATTGGAATTTAATGTATACATAATTGATCTGGGACACTTAAAACCCACAGAGGTGAGGTTTGGTCGGAATACATTTGTGAAATGTAATTCATGGGCAAGGTTAATATGCTACTAATTGTCCGAGTGAAATCGCCGGAGGAGCTTTAAGCCCGTGACTGTAGTCGTGTTTTACTCGGTCCCGCGTCAAAGTACTGCTGAAGAATTCTAAGAATTCAATCGCAATTGAAAAGAAACGTGTTCATCCACTCAAATTCACTTCCTGGGCAATTAAACGGTTATTGCGAAGTTAAATCTTTCCAGGGAAGTAAAATAACAGCAGTTAAGAGGCGTCGCAGATTTCAAAATAATCTAATTTGTCGACCTTTTATTTAAAAATAAAAAATTGCAACTTTTGTATTTCTGCCTGTGAATAATTTGAGACATTTTGACAGACCAACGGAAAAGAAAACTTTAGTAATGAGAAATGTTCCTTGCACTCCGCGGCCTTCAACTTTAATTTTAAAATCTTTCACGAGAGTGGTATTAACAACCTTATAAGAAAGTGCGCTATACCTCCAGGGTGTCAAAGTCGGGAATGTGATATGAGTGAAGGGAATGGACAGACGACGTTTCGGGTCGGGACCCTTCCTCAGACTGAACAGTTCCAACCCTAAACGTCGCCTGTCCATTCCCTCCACAGATGCTGCCTGACCCGCTGAGTTCCTCCAGCACTTTATGTTTTTGCTCAGGATTCCAGCATCTGGACTTCCTTGTGTCTCGAGTATATTCGTATCTCACTGCAGTTATTCATTTCATAATTTTGCCCGTGGTATATTTTAAGGATTTTAACGTCCAATAGTCATAATATCTGTAGATTACATTTTATAATTTTTTGACGCACAAGTAGGAAACAACTCGTTCTCCAAATAATGGCCAGGTGAACTTTGCAGCTATAAACGGAATGAATTTAAATAATACAAAATAACTAAACCAATAGGAAATAGCGTCCCTCTATATCGGCCTCATTCTTTCTTTCCTCCCATTTATGTGTCACTGCTGTGATTCCGACTGCCCGGTTTATAATTTCAAAATATTCAGAACCTGTGCGAGTTAAATGTCTTCTAAATTTCATTTATTCTAGAAGAAATAATCACTTATTTGGCGGTAAATGAATAATAAACTGAGTGTTTATCCCGCTATGTTCTAATACGTGTTCGTATATTTTCTATTGTCCAGTATTCAGGAAGGGACATTATTGTAAATGAATGAGTTACCTATGTTCACCACCAAAAAAAGTGCGAATAATTGTCCCCCTGTGATTGTTGCAATTTTGATGCACTAACATCAAATTTGAGTTTAACCCGATGCAGCCTTGCATTATTAAGCTTGCCTGTTAATTGGGCATTCGAAATTAAACCCCATTTAGGATTTATGTCCTGAATTAATAGTATGTGGTTTCCACTTGTACGTCTTAGAAAATACTGCAAGTTTAAAACAAACTCAGAACATGCTGGGAACACTCAGCATGTTAGGTAGCATCAATGGAAAGCAAAACAGAATTAATGCAGGATCTCTGTTTGTCTGTCCACGGATGCTGTCTGACCTGCTTAATGTTTCCAGAATGTTTTTTTATAATTACCTGAATTTTCAGCTTTCTAATTTTCATTTCAGACAAATATGCTGATTTAGATATTTGTTTTATACCCATTGTCCTTTGCCGAACTATGAGTTGTTATTGGTTCCATCTCGACTGGAATCATTTAGTCGATTAAAAAAAATAGTTCAAGAACTCCGGGATATTTAATGCACAGAAGTCCCCAAAAAATGATAACAAATGTAACTGTTCTCCTGTTCGATATGCTCAATCCCGGTAGTCCTAGGATTTATAATATGGAGACGGTCTGTCCAATTTAATAAACGTGTGCCCAGAATCCCTAAATAAGAACACTCAACGGGATGAATAGTCTTAATACACTTTAAATAGAAATAAACCGTTCATACAAAAAAGATGCATTGAACTATATAGAAATGATCAAAATAATATGTTCTTAATTGACTAGGTAATAGAAATTGCATTGCAACTCAAGAGCATAAATTCATGCTTGTCAATCTATTTTTCGCGAAGGTTAAATAAACATCATAAAATATGCCATGCATTCAAGGGCAGGAGACAGCTAACTTTTTTTCTTTGATACCTTTCCGTGATATTGGAACTTATTGCTATTTTTTAATTCGAATAACATAATAAATACAGCGCTGCCAATGTTGGAAATATGAACGGAAAGCAGAAAACAGCGGACCAAGCAGCGCTTGTGGAGACTAATCGATTAACGTTTGATCATCCTTCCAGTTATTATTTTTCCCTGTTTCCAAGTTAATCTATGAAACGTCTGAGTTGGTGCATTACAACTTTTTTTTGGTTGTGCTTAGTCTGTTTCGAAAATTACAATATGACATAATTACATATTTATTAGAATCTTTGGAGGAAAATGTACGATTAATTCTCTGCACCCTTCCCTTAAGGGTGTTGGAAATACACAATCGTTTAAAAAAAAAATCCGTTAGTTTTCATTGTAAATATACTTGAAAAGATATAGAAAACGCAGAACTGCCAGAACGCCATCTCCAGTTTAAATTCCATTTGGAATATTTTGGAGGGCCAAGAAACCAAGAAAACGAGGAAGGGGAGCTGGTCATGTGAATCGGGAAGGGGGTTATTTGATTGCTGCTATGCATTTTGTAAAATAGTGGAATTTTTTATTGTGCTAGAGGGTGACTTGATTACTTTGGCAGAGTTTGTGGCTTTGATGCAATGCATGCATGCATGACGCGCACGCGCAAGCAGCGGCGCTGGCGCTATAAAAGACGCGGGAAAGGTTGGAGCCAGTTTGTTGTCGGGGCTGAGGGGAGTCGGGGCTGAGGGAGAGGAGCGGGCGTCGGGGCTGAGGGCGAGCAGGTTGTGCACCGTGGGGTGGAGAGGAGAGGAGAGCGTCGCCGGTGTGAGCGGAGGCAGGGCCGAGGCGGCAGTTGTGGGGAGACTGTGGTTCTGAGGCGGTCGACGGTCGACGGTCGACGCCTGAGGCCGGCGCCATTTTGCTGAGGCGACGATGCAGCGCGAATACAACCCCAGCTTCGCCGGCGTCGAGGACGCGGCCGGGCTGCCCTGTAGTCGTTTCCAAGTGAAGCTGGTGGATGAACGGCCGGTGCCCAGGCTCTCGCAGGACGACGAGCCTCCCGAGTATGTCGCGCCTTCCTTCGGCAGCGAGGAAGGGCTGAGCCGACTCCGGGGGCCGTTCGAGTACCGGGGATCGGGGGGCAGCTTCCCCAGCTGCGACCCCCTCCGCCCCGACACCCTCCTGCAAACGTACGACACCATCACCAACTCCAACCTAAAGACTTTTGGCCATAACACCGTGGACAGGGTGCCTCGCATCGATTTCTACCGCAACACTGTGAGCTTCAGCGGTGTCAAAATCAACAGACCTACGCTGGCCGACCTTCATGAAGACCTGAAGAAGGTGAGGGTAGCAATGTTGCAAAATTTTGAGATTTTAAAAAATCAAGTCTGCAATTTATCCCATCAGATAAGCATAAAAAGAAGTTTAATTTGACACCTGGACGATGGTAACATATATGCTTAACCATACACACTACAGATTGATGCAAGCATGTTTTCTGTGAAGGACCGAAAATTACCATGACATGGCCATATCATGGGTCGTTATTGCTATTGGCACAGAAACACTCTGGCTTCCCACATAATTTATCCATAACAAAATATAGAGGTTGCAAGGACATTTCTAAAGGCATTGTATGATAATAGCTGTTAAAACCGACTATACCCATCTGACAGGTTAACATTACCCTAACTGACAAGAGATGGCCAAAGGACATAACTGCAGCAAATGCTTTTGGTAATATGTTTAAAGGTGTCAAAACAAATAATAACATTGGGAATTAAAACGCATTTGATTACATTGCATTATCAAACATAATCAATGTTCGCGCTGAAGACCATGAAGCACAATAGGGTCAGGGGGTGTGTGAATCAGAGCGGGGTGGATAGATGGGGGGGGGGGGGGTTGAGAAGGCAATCGGTGTGGAATGGGTGGATTGAGGCAGGTGAATTAGTACGTGTTAGAGTATGTAAAATTGTGAGGGGAGAGCACGGGGGGACGTCAGTGGTGTTGAATGGAGGGGGGGGATCAGTATAGGATGAATGGGAGTTCAGTACAGGATGAATGGGGGTAGACAAAAATGCTGGAGAAATTCAGCAGGTGAGGCAACATCTAAGGAGCTAAGGAATTAGGCAACGTTTCGGGTTGAGACCCTTCCAGTGCCCCCAGAACTGGTCCCAGTGCTGTGTCCAAAAATTTTTTTCTATTAGAAATCTCAAATACAGAGGCAAATAAATAAATGGGTCTTTGTCCCAAACATTCTTAGAATAAAGGGGAGGTCTTAAAGACTGAGGTGAGAAAAAATGTTTTCACCCAGAGAGTTGTGAATTTGTGGAATTCCCTGCCACAGAGGGCAGTGGAGGCCAAATCACTGGATGGATTTAAGAAAGAGTTAGATAGAGCTCTCGGGGCTAGTGGAATGAAGGGTTATGGGGAGAAGGCAGGCACAGGTTATTGATTTGGGACGATCAGCCATGATCACAATGAATAGCAGTGCAGGCGCGAAGGGCCGAATGGCCTCCTCCTGCACCCATTTTCTATGTTTCTATTATGGAGGGCACTGTATATTTCACTCTTCATTTCATCTAGTTAACTCACACCCTTTTGTCTTTTACCTCTAACCTTTCTCATTTGTCCCATGCATCTGTCAATCAAACCCCGCCCCCCTCACCTTATCATTGACCAGGCTTTGATCCACCCCCATCTCTTTACTAGTTCTTCACTCTTCCCCACTCCCCCAATCATTCGGAAGAGTGCAGACTCCAAATATCACCTGTTAATTTCCCCTATAGGTTCTTTGGGACCCATACTTTATTTGAGACCCACCCCTCCTGCCAAACTAGTTTAGTAATCCATAAACAGACAGATTGGGAGCTGGCAGTGACCATACCCAAATTTGGAGAGAGGCAACAGTTAGTTGTTGAGACTCAAGATGGAAAAGAGGAAGTGAGTTGTATTCCCAGCAAATAAAAAAACATCTCATGTAGGTATCAGGTCATGTAAATGTAACATATGATGCAAGAGCAATTGTAGATTGCAAATTTTAATGACTTTGTTTGGTAGGTTAATTGCAGGGCTCGAAATTAGCTGTTGCCCAGGTGCCATTGACCATTCAAAGTGCCGCCGGGCAACCTAAACGGCGAGTCATTTTGCCCGGCTTGGCATCCAAATACTGGTTTATACCAGTAGACGCAAAAAACTGGAGTAACTCCGCAGGGCAGGCAGCATCTCTGGCGAATAGGAACTGACGTCTCGTGTTGGCGGCGGCGGCTGTATTCCTCTAGTATCTTTGATTGCGGGGCAAAGATACTATGAGCGGGGTGACGAAGGGTCGCAGCAAATGACGGGCCTCCTCCTCCCGCACCCCGCCCGGCGTAAGGAGACCTATCTCTCCCTCCCTCCTCCCATGCCTCGGCGTGCGAGAGGGGTTGTTTTGAAAGTGCCTTTTGCGGATTTGCCATCAGCGGCTGCTATTGCCCTGATAACGGCACTTTCAAAACAACCCCTCTCGCACGCCGAGGCCGGGAGGAGGGAGGGAGAGGGAGCGAGGGAGAGGGAGGTCTCCTTCCGCTGTCTGAAGCAGCTGCACCAAAGATCCTATAGCTGCAGGATCTTCTTGTTGGCTGGCGGAGGTGAGGCGGTGACGAGGAGGCGGCACTTTGGCATTGGACAGGGACGGCCAAGGCAGCGGGGCGATGTGGTCCGAGGAGCGCTGACCGACCTCTCTCTCTCCCTCCCCCTTATCCTGGGACCCCTTCTCGCCATCCCGCACTGATCCCCATTCCCTCCTCTATTCAGTCCTCACTGACATCCCCTGTGCTCCCCTCCCCATCCACCACCCCCCCCCCAAATCTATTCATCATCCTACCCACCTCACATTGATTCTCCTGCCACCACCCCCCTCATCCATCCTACACTGGGCCCCCCAATTCATCCTGTACTGACCCCCCCCTTCCCATCCATCCTGCACTTCTCCCCCCATTCATATGGCACTGTTCCCCCCATTCATTCTGTACTGACCCACCCTCCATTTACCCTGCACTGATCCTCCCATCCATCCTGTCGTGAACTCCCCATTCATCTTTTACTGATCCCCCATTCACCCTGTACTGATCCCCTCATTCATCCTATACTGAGCCCCTCATTCATCCTGTAGTGACACCCCATTCATCCTGCATAGACCCTCCGATCCACACTGCCCTGACCCCCCCCCCCCCATTCATCCTGTACTGATCCTCCCCACTCCTGTGCTGATTTCCCCCCCCCCATCCATCCTGTACTGACAACCCCATTCAAGAAGAATGGGGGAACAGTCTGAAGAAGGGCATCCACTATTTCCTGAGCTACTTCCTTAAGTACTCTGGGATGCAGCCTATCTGGCCCTGGGGATTTATCGGCCTTTAATCTATTCAATTTACCCAACACCACTTCCCGACTGACCTGGATTTCACTCAATTCCTCCTTTGACCCACAGTCCCCTGCTATTTCAGGCAGATTATTTATGTCTTCCTTAGTGAAGACGGAACCAAAGTAGTTATTCAATTGGTCCGCCATATCCTTGTTCCCCATGATCAACTCACCTGTTTCTGACTGCAAGGGACCTACATTTGTTTTAACTAACCTCTTTCTCTTCACATATCTATAAAAAACTTTTGCAGTCAGTTTTTATGTTCCCTGCCAGTTTTCTTTCATAATCTATTTTTCCTTTCCTAATTAAGCCCTTTGTCCTCCTCTGCTGGTCTCTGAATTTCTCCCAGTCCTCTGGTATGCTGCTTTTTCTGGCTACTTTGTACGCATCATCCTTTGCTTTGATACTATCCCTGATTTCCCTTGTTATCCACGGATGCACTACCTTCCCCGATTTATTCTTTTGCCAAACTGGGATGAACAATTTTTGTAGTTCATCCATGCAGTCTTTAAATGTCTTCCATTGTATATCCACCGTCAACCCTTTTAGAATTAATTGCCAGTCAATCTTGGCCAATTCACGTCTCATACCCTCAAAGTTACCTTTCTTTAAGTTCAGAACCATTGTTTCTGAATTAACAATGTCACTCTCCATCCTAATGAAGAACTCAACCATATTATGGTCACTCTTGCCAAGGGGGCACGTACAACAAGACGGCTAATTACCCCTTCCTCATTACTCAAAACCCAGTCTAAAAATAGCCTGCTCTCTCGTTGGTTCCTGTACATGTTGATTTAGATAACTATCCCGCATACATTCCAAAAAATCCTCTTCCTCAGCACCCCTGCCAATTTGATTAACCCAATCTATATGTAGATTGAAGTCACCCATTATAACTGTTTTGCCTTTGTCGCACGCATTTCTAATTTCCTGTTTGATACCATCCCCAACTTCTCTGCTACTGTTAGGTGGCCTGTACACAACACCCACCAGCGTTTTCTGCCCCTTAGTGTTTTGTAGCTCTACCCATACCGATTCCACATCCTCCAAGCTAATGTCCTTCCTTTCCATTGCTTTAATCTCCTCTCTAACCAGCAACGCTACCCCACCTCCTTTTCCTTTCTCTCTATCCCTTCTGAATATTGAATATCCCTGGATGTTCAGCTCCCAGCCTACGTCACCCTGGAGCCATGTCTCCGTGATCCCAACTATATCATAATCATTAATATCTATCTGCACGTTCAACTCGTCCACCTTATTACGAATACTCCTTGCATTGAGACACAAAGCCTTCAGGCTTGTCTTTACAACGCATTTACCCCTTATACAATTTTGCTGAAAAGTGGCCCTTTTTGATTTTTGCCCTGGTTTTGTCTGCCTGCCACTTTTACCTTTCACCTTGCTACCTAATGCTTCTACCCTCATTTTACACCCTCCTGCCTCTCTGCTCTTGTACCCATCCCCCTGCCACATTAGTTTAAATCCTCCCCGACAGCACTAGCAAACACTCCCCCAAGAACATTGGTTCCATTCCATTCCAAGTGCAAACCGTCCTGTTTGTACCGGTCCCACCTCCCCCAGAACTGGTCCCAGTGCCCTCAGTTTTTTAACGTCATCCCAGGAGGACGTCTCAATGGCCCAGAAGACAAAGATAAAGAAAAATGAAATGGATGAACTTCGCAACTTCATCACAATGGAAATTGCAAGTATAAAAGAAGAATTGATACGCTTTAAAAATGAATTGAATATTAAAGAAATACTGAAAAGTCTTAAAAAGGAGATTAAAGAAGACTTCTTAGAGTTTGAAAATAAAATGACTAATCTTGTGCGTATGAAACTGACTAATATGAAGGAGGAAATGTCAGTAAATTTCGACTTACAAATCAATGAAGTAAACGAGAAAATTAAGTCGAATGAAACCAACTTTAATGATAAGCTGGAGTCGACCTTCACTAAAATGCAGCAACAAATGGGGGAGCAAGCTGACGCCATAACTCACTTGGAAGAAACTACAGAGACACTCCTTGCCAAGAACAAGCGTTTATCAGATTTACAGCATAAAGTAACTGAAAAATGTATTGACTTGGAGGGCCGTCAGAGACGTTAGAATTTAAGAATTGTGGGCGTTCATGAGGGTAAAGAAGGAAATAAAGATCTCCGTGACTTTGCCACAGACTTGTTAAAAAAAGTCTTGAATTTAGACCAAAAGCCCTTATTAGGGTGGGCACACAGAGTTCTTGGACGTCGCTCGGACCCGAATGCCCCCCCCCCCGAGGCAGTTGATAGTGAAGGTCCAATATGATCATGTTTTGGAGGATATCATGAAAAAAACTGCTGGCACAAGAAATCTTATGCTTGATGGAGACAAAATAAACATATTTCGAGATTACCCTGCAGAGGTGGTCCGAAGGAGAGCGTTATTCAACGAGACAAGAGGGATTCTAAAGAAGATAGACAACTTGAAATATGGATTGCTGTACCCTGCAAGATTGAGAGTCACTTATCTGCAGAAGGAACAGTTTTTCACTGATCACAAGAAAGCATTGGCGTATGCCCAGAAGATTGTGGGTTCGAGTGAGGACTGAATAACATTCATATAATATCGTCATCTTGCTGAGAATGGAACTTTAATTCGCTTTATTCAAGGACTAATGAAAGCTGATAACGACAACTGTGCAGTCCCTCCTGTTATGGACATATTATTCTAATATTTTAGTACTAATTTTTACTAACAATTACTAATCATTAAAAACACTTGTTATTATTATTGGAATAATTAGTTAAAAAGCATGAAATGTAAAAAAAGTATAATTTAGATATCTTATTAATTGGAATTTGTTATGTTCATCCTTTATTTACATCAGACTAACACCCGACTAATAATTAACTAAGAGAGTAATAGTCTCTCACTATATGATTACTAATACACTGGACCAAAATAGTTTTAATTGAATCCCGTAAATTACTCGTATTCAAATTTTTTTTTTTTAAAGCGTGGAGCTAGGAATAATTTTAAAAAAAATCTACGGAACTCCTTAGATGGTCAGCCACGTTAGTGTGACTAGCACTAACTACACTAAATTTAGATGTAGTTTCTTTTTTCTTCTTACACTTTATTAATTTTTTATTTTTACTTTTTGTATTTTTTACTCAATTACTATTTTAAACTTGAATTAATTTACAAATATTATTTGTGGAGATGTGTCCTTGAGGAAGATTTATTTGAATTAGATTTAAACTCATCTGTCCTGTGTTTGGGTGGAATGTCGGGTTTACGGTGCTGAGCTAACTGCTCTTTTATAGACCACCCTACCCACAAGATGCAAGACGTAAATAGAAAAAACGGGGGTCAAGGAATTACTTTTTGTAGTTGGAATGTTAAGGGAATTAATGAGTCAATCAAGAGAGGAAAGGTATTAGCACACTTAAAATCACTCTAAGCAGGCATAACATTTCTTCAAGAGACCCACCTTAAAAACGACGCACAACACAGATTGAAAGCAAAATGGATCGCTGAAACATATCACTCTTCATTCTCTCATAAGGCCAGAGGTATACCTTTTAAACACATATCAACTATAGCGGACATCAATGGTAGATATATTATACTAGTGGGTGAATTTAAAAAAAAAGTCATTTTTCTCAATGTCTATGGACCAAATTTTGATAATCCTATGTTTTTTAAGAATATATTTAATACAATCCCGGAGCTTACACAACATAATTTAATAATCGGTGGAGATTTAAATTGTACACTAGATTCCTATCTTGATAGATCATCAAGACAAAGAAAAGCAAAATCCAAGACAAGCGATTATTAAACTCGTACATCAATACTACCAATATCAAGGATGTTTGGAGAATTGAAAACCCATCTGGACGGGAATACTCATTTTACTCATTAGTACATAAAACCTATTCAAGGATAGACTACTTTTTAGTAGATTCTAAACTTATCCCATTTACTTAGAATTTGAAATATCATAATATTATAATTTCGGACCATGCTCCTTTAACATTTATGATCAAACTAAGTGGAATGACTGATAAGCAGACACAATGGAGACTTAATCCTCAAATTTTAAATGATAAAGCATGTTACGAATATCTTATCAAACAGATAAATATGTTTTTTGAGACAAATGACTGCCCTGAAATTTCTACCTCCCTTCTTTGGAAACATTTAAAGCATTTATACGAGGAGCGTTAATCTCTGCACAAGCCTTTTGTAATAAAGAGAACCACGCCAAACAACTGGTATTGGAAATGGAAATAAGGCAATTAGATATGAAAAACGCAATCGCGCCTTCTATGATAATACATAATAAAATTGCTGCACTCAAATATAAGTTAAACCAAATATACTCAGACCCAATCATAAAATTTTTCAAAAGACTAAACAGTTACACTTTGAATTTGGTGATAAACCAAAAAAATTACTGGCACGCCAACTCCGGAAACAGGAAGAGGAAAAAACAATATATAAAATTAAATTGGATACGGGAGAAATATTAACACTACCCAAGGATATTAATGATAGATTCTCTCACTACTATCAAACACTTTACTCAACCAAAACGGCAGTGGGTTCTGCAGGAATGGAATTATTCTTACAGAATTGTAACCTTACTGGTTTAGACTTGAAAGAGAGGGAATTATTAGGGGCCGAAATATGATGATGATTAAGGTTTGTTTAAATAAGAACAGATACAAAAACATAGATACACTTGAAACAGTCATCTGATGTATGCATCATAGTGTTTTTAGCCAAAGCTAATTCGCAACACTTGTCCCTAGTAGCGTTTTTGGTTAAAAATTATAATACAGATTAACATTATTAAAAATAGGAAAATGGAAATGGAAATGAGATAAAAAATGGAAAAGAGAAAAAGACATACAGAGAGAGCACTGTGTAAAAACTAAATATGAGAACAAGATTGTTGTTGAATTAGCCACAATTTTGTGTTTCTTTTGAATGTGACATATGTAGGGATACATTTCAAGTGGTCTGGCAGTGAGTTCAATAATTTTGTCCCTTTTACTGAAAAGGCAGTTTGAGCAAAAGATGTTCTGCAGAAGGGGATACTACAATTGCCTTTTGACGCTGCTCGGGTGGTGGATCTGGTACCACTTTGCAGTCATGTTATTGTTTTGCACAGCAGCTGGGGAGCAGCGCCATTTAGGCACCTGAAGACCAATTTAACTAAATGTAAGGAAATAAAGTTACTCGGGGGTCACGTAACTATTTAGTCTCGTAAATATCAGTAAAAGATATTGAAGAATCTATTAGTTCTTTAAAAATTGAAAGGCCGCTGGCCCAGATGGTTTAAATAGTGAATTCTATAAAAAATTTCATGATTCGATCTCGCCACGCCTACAGACATTATATACTCAAGCATTCATGCAACAGAAACTCCCAGAAACTTTAAATGATCAACAATAATACTTATACCAAAAACGGATAAGGACCTTGAAGACCCAGGTTCATATAGAGCAATTACTCTCTTAAACACCGATCAGAAAATATTAACCAAAATTTTAGCGCATAGATTAAGCTTAGTGATTCATAAATTAATACACCCCGATCAAACTGGCTTTATTCCAAAACGTTATTCATATTATAATCTGAGACGATTATTTAACATTATATACTCAAATCGAATAACTAATGAAGATTTAGCAGTCATTTCGCTAGATGCTGAGAAAGCATTCGATCAAGTTGAATGGCCCTATTTATTTTCGGTGATGGAAAAATTTCAATTAGGTGAGAAGTTTTGTACTTGGGTTAAGCTTCTATATACCAACCCAACAGCCAGAATAATGACAAATCAAATGTTATCAAAAAAAATTGATTTATCTAAAGGTTGTAGACAAGGATGCCCGCTATCCCCGTTACTGTTCGCCCTTTTATTGAACCACTAGCAGAAAGAGTTCGAGCACATCCAGAAATATATGGGTATAATACTAAAAATACAGTTAATAACATTTCTCTATATGCAGATGATGTATTACTATATATTACAAATCCAGAAATTAGCATCCCTAACCTGTTAAATCTTATAACTCAATTTGGTTTATTCTCGGGATACAGAATCAATTGGAATAAAAGTGAGATTATGCCAATAATGGAACATAATTTATATATATTGCAACAATCACCTTTTAAAATAGTGAATGAAAAATTTAAATACTTAGTAATTCATGTGACCAAGAAACATACTTCTTTATTTAAATCAAATTTCGTACCTTTACTTAATAAATTGCATACGAATATTCAATATTGGAAAACACTTCCCATTTCAATGCTCAGTAAAATTAATGCTATTAAAATGATTTTCCTTCTTCAACTTCTATACCTCTTTCAATCAATTCCGATATATCACAATCAAAATTTCTTTAAAAAAGTCGACTCTATTGTAACAAGTTTTATTTGGGATTATAAGAATCACAGAATAAGTAAAAAACACTTATGTAAACCCAAGATGAATGGAGGATTAGTCTTACCAAATTTCTTATTTTATTTCTGGGCAGTCAATGTAAAAAACTTAAATTTCTGGTTGGAAGATATGGATCAACAACCAGACTGGTTAAAGATGGAAAAGGAGGATTGTCTGCCATTTGAAATTGGCCCGATTCCGCTAACTCCTACAAAATGGAATAAAAAAATCTATAGTGAAAACCCAATAATACATAGTGGTATTCGAATTTGGAAACAAATAAAAAAGACATTAAAATTGGATCATTTATCACTTTCACCCCTTATTGCAAATAACACTTCGTTTAAGCCTTTAGTATTGGATAAAGGTTTTGCACAATGGAAAAATTATGGAATTAAAAAGATGGGACATCTTTATAGAAAAGGTGTGTTCCTCTCGTTTCAGGAGGTACAACAGAATTATGGATTACATTCAAATTTTTTTAGATATTCACAACTGAAAGATTACGTTAAATCACATACACAAGAATATAGAACTAGAGAGCCAGAGATTCTAGATGAATGTTTGAATAAACACCCCAACACAGTCAAATTAATATCTCACATTTATAATATTCTTTTAGATAGTGAGAATCCGTTGACGGAATTGCATAGACAAGCATGGGAAAATGAATTAGTTCAACCCATAACGAAAGATATTTGGGATGAAAGTCTACAACATATACATCAATGTTTGTTAAACGACTGACATTTTTTAATACAATTTAAAATATTACATAGATTGCATTATTCTAAAACAAAATTAAATAGAATTTTTCCCAATATTTCTCCTATCTGCAATAAATGTCAATATTCTGAGGCTAATTTAACCCATACCTTTGTAAGTTGCATAAAAATTAAAATATTTTGGGTGGATATTTTTTAAATTATTTCCGTAGTGGTTAATACTCAACTGAAGCCCGATCCTAAATTAATAATATTGGGCATATCTGAACAATACATAAAACTTACAATAAACCAAAGAAATTTCCTTGATTATAGTATAATAACTGGGAAATAATTAATAATATTTTGGAAAAACCCTGCACCCCCACAATCAAAATGTGGATTATGGAGATGTCGGAGACCTTAAATCCGAAAAAAATTAGATTGGTCATAATTGACAAACTAGAATTATTTGCATTGTTTAAGTGTTGCATTGTTTGAGTATCTGTAGTTTGTGTGTATGTCTGTGTATACCTGTCAGACATGTACCTGTAGATATGGGGATGTATGTGTGTGTGGATGTGTGTGTGGATGTATATATGTGGCTGGATGTGTGCATGTATGTCTGAGTGCGGATGGATGTGTGTGTGTGGATGCGTGGATGTATGTGTGCATGCATGGAAGTGTGCGTACGGATGGATGTGTGGATGGGTGGACTGTCGCACTGTCATTCACCAGCACGCCATTATCATAAGTAATTCACTTGTTTAAGTAATTTGACCAATTAAACAGTGAAAAGATCAACATTAAAATAAACTTTATATAATCATTTATTTCCCCAATTTATTTGTTTACATTACATCTGATCTTCATCTGAATACTCTTCATCAGATTCCAAGTCTTTTACAGTAATAGAGTTTCTGCAGTCAACACACTTACATAAATCTGTACATGGCACACCATGCTGTTGACATGAGCATCTTCCTTTCCCTGCACTTGATTTCTCACAGTTTGTTTTCTTGCATGTTATTAACAGTATGTTAATTCTAGCAAGGTGCTTGGGGCTGGAGGCAGATCACCCCAGTCAATGTCCAATTCACCACCTACAATTTTCCACCCATGTCCATGTTTGTTGACCATCACTAGTCATGGATCGATGCAGTCTCTTTGGGGCCAGCTCATCTGCTTCACCATCTGGAACTGCCTCTTGAGGCAGATTCACCTACTTCAGGCTTTTCAATGTCTTGAACTCAATTCAAAGAGGAAAAAGAAAACAGAAAAGGAATTAAAAGTAAAATCAACATCCTCAAATATATCTTTTCATTGTTCAAAGTAACATCATATGACTGTAAATAAAAATTATTGTTGTTTGAGTCCTATCATTACCTTTCTTCCTTCTAGACCTTGCTATAGCTCGATTTATTGTTATGTTGCAGAAGTGACGATAGCACTCGGCATGATAACCCGGGATACACTCCTGCCTCCTAATAATAGAAGATAAAATGTGTCGGAGTATTTTACATATTTTCATGTTTTATAGTATGCAAGACAATATCAACATATCAATGGGGAAATTATACATGTATGCATGTCCAGGTAGATGGGATGGCAAGTCTGCAAATTATCAAATTAGTGTTCTTTATGGCACAGTGCCTACAGTGCATGTCCACACAAACCATTTGTATGCGGACAGGCTCTGAAGAGTGGAAGAGCAGAAGCTGCAGAACAAAATTTCATAGTACTTAGGTCTGTATGGACTTCAATTCATAAAATATCCATCTCTTAATGTCAATGAAACTTACACTGTAATTTACTGCCATAGATAAGTTAGTTCAAGTTCAAGTGGAGGGGTTGAGGCTTCAGACTAGCTAGAGAAAGAAACATCTCATAGTACTTAGGTCTGCATGGACTTCAATTCATAAAATGTCAACCGCTTCTTAATGTCAATGAGACTTGCACTGTAATTTACTGCCATAGATAAGCTAGTTCAAGTGGAGGGGCAGAGGCTACAGAAAAAAAACATCTCTGTCATTAAGTCTGCATGGACTTCAATTCATAAAATTTCAACCTCTTCTTAATGTTAACACTAAGTTACTACCATAGATAAATTAGTTCAAGTTCACATACACCAATTCATTTCTACATAAACATCAACCATTTCTGACCATTTATTATTCCGATGGAAGCCTATAAAGTGCAGTCAATATTCCTCCGTTCTCTTGTAGTCGAGGCCTGGAAACAGCCGCTACGGAAGGCACTATGTACAGCCTCCCCTCCTGCGGAGATGATCCAAACAGGCTCTGCGTTCGCGAATCGGCCGCTTCTTAATTGAGACCGCTGAAATCGGAGACTATGTATAAACACAGCTGTAATTTCTACATAGTGAAACCAACATGTATAAAAATACCCTTTAATAAAATCTGGCAATGTGCACTTTAACCACATGTGATTTTTTTCCTATTACAAATCTGAAATTGTGGAGTACAGAGGCAAATAAATAAATGATGGGTCTTTGTCCCAAACATTATGGAGGGCACTGTAAAGCTGGAGGGAGGGAATATGGTGTGAAAAAACAAACTCAGACATACCAAAAATCAAAGAACAAATGTACTGCATTTTCATTAAAGTTTGGAGTGGATTTGTTATCTAAAACTTCCTTTGTTAGTGGAAGGAAGCATATGAGAGCTGTGCAAGATAACAATCTTTAATGTTCAAGGTGTAGAGGTATTTTCAAGCATAATTTAACACTAAAATACAAAGATGTTTCGGCCAGATATCAAGACTTCAATTGGAGCTGTTTTTTATTTTGAGTATTTAAAGTTGGAAGATTTAGGGAAAAAATTCCAGAGTTCAATGTCTTGGTGACTTAAAAACTGCTTCCATGCTGAAATGATGGGGAGCTGGGATTGAATGAATGAGTGCAGATATCACTGGAGTTTACAAAATGCGGAAATATGAGGCCTGGTAGGGATTTTGGAATAAGACAAATAATTTGGATACAAAGCAGGTCTGAACTGCAGATGCGCCAAAAATAGACATAATAAGCAGGTCAGGTAGAATTTCTGGTGGATAGACGCGAAAAGCTGGAGTAACTTAGCGGGTCGGACTGCATCTCTGGAGAAAAGGAATAGGTGACATTTTGAGTCGAGACCCTTCTTCAGACCCAGTTATTGATCCGAAACGTTGCCTTTTCTCCATCGATGATGCTGTTTGACCCGCTGAGTTACTCCAGCTTTTTGTGTCTATTTTTGGTTTAAACCAGCATCTTCAGTTCAGACTGATTGTAGTGGGGGGGAAAGAGAAGAGAGAGCCGGAATTTTGAGAGACAAATATGGGTGGGGGCGGGTGTTAATTAAAATAGAAGAATTCAATGTTTCTGCAGTGGTGTTGTAAGCTACGGGAGCACAATGAGGTGTTGTTCCTTCACGTTACGTGTGGCGTTACTCTAGAAATGGAGGTTGGTATGGGAAGGGGAGTTAAAATGGGAGATCCTGCAAGTCTAGGCAGACTGAGCACAACCACAGGAGAATATAACAACTGCTGTTTTGTTCTGATAATATTTGAAATATCCTTAGCTCATAGCCAATATAGTCCAGCAAGCAAAAAGGTGCTGCGTGAGTTAGAATGCAAGTTGCTGAGCTTTGGAGCACAAGGTTTAGTTTAGATATACAGTATGGAAACAAGCCCATTGGCTCAGTTTGTGCTACCCAACGTACACTAGTTCCATACGGAGTTTGCACGTTCTCCCCGTGACCGTGGGGGTTTTCTCCGAGATCTTAGGTTGCCTTCCGCACTAAAAACATACAGGTTTGTAGGTTAATTGGCTTGGTAAAAGTATAAATTGTCCGTATGGGATAGTGTTAATGTGCGGGGATCGCTGGTTGGTGCAGACTCGGTGGACCAAAGGCCCCGTTTCCGCGCTGTATCTCTAAACTAATCTAAATTTGAAAAATTTGCTAATAGTTGGATTGTCTGAATGAATTGGGTGATATGCAGAGGTCTGTGCCATAATATTGTAATTACAGATTTATTGAAAGGATGTTTTTGAAATTAACAATATTGGATCTGCTCCTTGAGTAAATGCTCTTTTAAGAGTTGATTATCATTACGTTTTCCAATATCCTGTTTAATAAATAAGCAATTCTATTAATCTGCTTGTAGGATATTGTATCAGTTCCTGGTACAATGGAAGGTGTTGTCAATGGTGACGGTACAATAAGTAATGAAGCAGGAAGAAAGCCTCCAGAAAATGAATTGGTGAGGTTTGGATGGATCAAAGGTGTGCTGGTAAGGAAATTCTGATATTGCAACATATGTACTTTGATTGAAATATAACTGTAAAGTTTAACTGACTTTGCGTTTTTAAAAATTAGGTATAATTAAGTAGAATTTGTAACTAAGCTATGCGTACTATTTTAAATAATGGAAATAAATGATGTGGTCCTTTTTTCGAAAATGATGCAGGCTCAAGGATGATGCATTTGTTCCCTGTTGTGTTACAATGTGTTTAAATAAAATGGTCTATCATAAATTTCTGTAATGCAAAGCCATGGTATTTGCATGCGCAAGTGCTAAGAAATGTGAGATGTGAAAAATAGAATCTGCATTTTTCACTAATTTTTTGTATCACAAATTCTTGTGAAGTGATTTCTGAATTCTGTAAGTGTGTATTTCCATAAGCTGAACTGCTGCAGCACAGGGGTTACCTATTCTGAAAGGTGGAATAGTTTCATGAGATTTGCTTTTCAGGTAGAATTTAAAACAGATTTTATGCTATTGTCTCCAGTATCACTCTTTTTCTGGATACGATCTGGTGCGGAGTTTGGATTGTTTTTGTATATTAATTTGAATTTGCAGATGTTACATTTATAATCTGGTTTATCAGATATTAAATTTGGAGGTAACAGAGCATTCCAGCGGGTTGGGGTGAATAAGCTATTCCCCAGCGGCATGAACATTGACTTCTCTAATTTCCGGTAGCCCTTATTGTCTCCTCCCCTTCTCAGTTCTCCCTCAGCCCTCTGGCTCATCCTCTTCCTTTTTTCTTCTTCCCCCCCCATCCTACATCACTGAAGAAGGGTTTTGGCCCGAAACATTGCCTATTTCCTTTGCTCCATAGAAGCTGCCGCACCCGCTGAGTTTCTCCAGCACTTTTGTCAAGCTTCTCCTTATGTGTCTTTGAATATGTTACATTGCTTCAATGCTAAATGCAAGCAGAGATGAAAAATGGCAACCACTTGGAGGTAGGGGGGGGGAGGATGATTTGTAAAGATTGTTTTTTAATATTTAAAAATAACAGCTGTTAATGTGGATGAAAGTTCTATGGTTTGAAAATGCTGTTATTTCAACTTGGATGCATATGTATGGATATCACATTTGATCATTGCAGCTAATTAATATGTCTTGTATTGCAGGTTCGGTGTATGTTGAATATATGGGGTGTGATGCTTTTTATTCGATTATCATGGATAGTTGGTCAGGCTGGAATAGGTATGTTTGCATATTTTGTTGCTGTCGTGTTTCCAGAATAGTGATAACTGCCATTAATTTATATTTCATACTATTGAAAAACAAAGTATAAATTAATTCTTTGTACAGATTTTCTTTCCCAAGAGTGACTATAATGATTCTTTGGTCTCAATTAGTGTATTGAAATTTGGAGCATAGTCATACAGCATGGAAATGGGCTCTTCAGCCCACTGTCTGCCAGCCACGAAGAATCTATCTATAAGGGCCTGTCCCACGTGGCCGTCATTTGCGCGTAATTTACACTACATCATTTATGCGTCACGACGCATGACAGGCATAGTGCGCATCACGTGCGCATGGTGCGTGATGACATAGGCCGTGACGCGCGGCTGCGCGGGGCGTCGCAGGATTTTGTGATGTACAAAATCTTTGCGCGCCATCTGCGTGACGCACAAATGACGGCCAAGTGGGACAGGCCCTATACTGATCCCATTTACCAACACATGGCCCATAGAACAGTACAGCACTAAAACATGTTAATAGGCCCAATGTTTGTGCCAAACATGATGCCAAGTTATACTGATCTCATCTATCCGTACATGATCCAGGCAGCGGTAGACTTGCTGCCTTACAGCACCAGAGATCCAGGTTCAATCCTGACTAGGAGTGCTATCCCTATGGAGTTTGCACATTCTTCCTGTGACTGCATGAGTTTTCTCCAGGTGCTCCGGGTTTCCTCCCACATCCCAAAGACATGCAGGTTTGTAGTTTAATTGGCCCTCTTAAGTGTGTAGGATAGAACTAGTGTATGGATAATTGTTGGTTGGCGCAAATTGTGTGCGCCAAAGGGCTGTTTCCACGCTGTAAACTAAACAATATAATTTTATTCTCTGCACTTCCATGTGCCTATCTAAAATCCTCTTAAACACCACTATCATATCTGCCGCCACACCACTCCTGGGAATGTGTTCCAGGACCCCACCACTCTGTATATAAATCTTCTCACCTTATAGCTATGCCTTCTAGCCTTGGACATTAAAACCTGGGGAAAATGTTCTGACGGTCTACCCTATTTATGCCTTTCATAATTTTATTTACTTCTATCAAGTCTCCCTCAACCTCCAATGTTCTAGAGAAAATCATCAGAGTCTATCCAACTTCTCCCTGTAGCTAAAACCCTCTAATCCAGACAGTATTCTGGTTAACATCTGCACCACACCCTCTTCAAAGCCTCCATGTGTTTACTGTGATGGAGCAACCAGAACTCAAAGGTTTCAAATGTCTTTTATTGTCACGTGTACCAAGTAAGCTACAGTGATATGCGACTTACCATACAGCCATACAAAAAAAAACACCAGAACATACAACTACATAAAGGCTAACATACACATCCACTGCAGCGGATTCCCCACATTCCTCACTGTGATGGAAGGCAAAAAAGTTCAATCTTCTCTTTATTCTCCAGCGGTCGGGGCAGTCAAACAATCCGTCGGGCGATCGAAGCTCCCGCAGCCGGCGGTCGAAGCCCCCACGTCGGGGCTATTGAAACTCCTGCGGCTTGGAGTTCCCGAAGTCGGTCTCTGACCAGAGATCGCAAGCTCCGAGATGTTAAGTCTGCAGGCACCCACAGTTGGAGCTCCAAGGTCGACCCCTGGCAAAGGGATCGCGGGCTCTGCGATGTTAAAGTCCTGTAGGCTCCCCGGGGTGGCGTTCCCAAAAGTCGGTCTCCAGCAAAGGCTGCCAACTCCTCGATCTTGGGCCACAGTGTGGACGGAGATATGATACAGAAAGAAATCGCATCTCCGTCGAGGTAAGAGATTAGAAATAGATTCCCACAACTTCCTCCCCACACACATAAAACACGCTAAAGAACATTAAAAACATACATTTGAAGGGCCTGTCCCACTTGGGCGACCTAATCCGCGAGTTCTGGCGTGTTTGCCCTCGATTCATACTCGCAGCATGGTCGACACGAGGTCGTAGGAGTTCTTTATAACTCTCCTTCATGCTCGAGAGTGGTCTCTGCGTACTCGAGGCCTCAGCTAGGCTGCGGCGTTTTTTTCAATATGTTAAAAAATGCCCGCGAGTAAAAAAAGGTTGCCATGGAAAAAATTAATACTTTTTTTACTCGCAGGTTTAGTCGTAGTAGGTCGGCATGTTAGTCATAGGTGATCGAGGATAGTCGAAGGTAGTCGTAGATAGTCTTCATCATAGTCGAAGGGAGATCGTAGGAGGTCGTCTTCACTCTCCACTATTCGGTGCCCAATTTTCCCGAAGTTAGTCGTAGCTAGTCTTCAACATAGTTGAGGGAGGTCAAAAGAGGTCTTCAACGTGTCATTTTTTCAAACTCTCCTAAACTCTTCTAAACTCGCCAATAAGGTCACCCAAGTGGGACAGCCTCATAACACATACTATTAAAACTGCACGCAAAACTCCAAATGTGACCTAACCAAAGTCCTATAGAGCTGCATCAATGCTGTTAAGGGTCTTGTCATTAACTATATTTTCCTCTTACATTCAACCTCCCAAAGTGCAACACCTCACACTTGCTCAGAATAAACTTCAGTTACCATTTCTGCAGCTGATTTATATCCGTTGTATCTCCTGACAGCCTTCCTCAATGTCGGCAACAACAATTTTGATGTTGTCAATAAATATATTCACCAAGCCATCTGCATTTACACCCTGATTCATCCATGCTATAAAGTTGCAAGTGCTCATCTAAAGACCAAAATGATGTTAGAATCTCTGCTTTCACTAGTCCTTGGGCAAAACTATCCAAATTTCAATCACCCTCTGAGTGGGAAAAAAAACCTTTAAATCCCCTTTAAAACTATGCTACTTGGTCAGAGACCTCTCTGGTAAGTGGAAATGTTTTCTCACCTACCTTTATGCTATTCATAAATTTGTATATCTCAATTGGGTCTTCCCTTCAGCGCTCTTAGATCAAAGAAAATAGACCTAGCATATCCAGTCTAATGAGCATATCTTCATAGCTGAGACATTCCACCCCAGAAAACATCATGGAGAATCTCCTCTGCACCTCCAGTGTAGTAACAGCTTTCCTATATTGTGGCAAATGGAACTGCACACATTAATCATTAGTTGGGTCACAGTTGAAATAATTTAGTTGTACCATAACCGCCTTGATTTTATATTCTATGCATCGTCTAATGCCTAGACAAGTAATGCTGAGCTGCTCCGTTACAGCTCTAGCAATCCTGACCTCTGATACTCTGTGTTGTGCTTGCAAGTTTAACGTGAAACTGCGTGCATTGCCTGGGTGTTCTGGATACTTTGCACAGTGACATGAAGTGCAGGTTGGTTGGATAATTGTTGACTAAATTGCCCCATTATGTGTTTGATGGTGGATTATGGGGGACAAGTGGGGAGAATAAATGGGATTAGTGTAAATGTAAATGGGTGTTTGATAATCAGCAGACACTCAGTGGAGTGAGTTGGGTCCTTCTGTACCTTCCTTGGATTTTGGGATTTTACATTTTTTAGGCTTATTAGTCTGCACAAGGCCTAACACTTCACATTTTTAAGTATTAAATTCTATCTGCAAATACCTGCCCATTTTATCAAGTGATCAATATTGTTTTGCAGCTGAAGACCACACTCGTCACTATCAACAACATCAGTAATCCTCTTGCATGAACTTCCTTCTTGTACCTTCTGTATTCACATTGAACTTAATGTATGTAACTTATAACAAGAGCTCCCATTGCAAAGGCAATCATCAACCATTGCCTGCCGTGTCCTAGTACCTAGACAATTTTGTATCCAGTTTACAAAATTGATCTGGATCTCATGGGTTCTGATCATGAGATTCAACAGACATTTAACATCTTGTATGTCCAGCAAATACATAAGATTTTCAATTTGCACTAATTGTTTGTGATTAAGGTCAACAACACAAAATACATCAATTGCTTTCTGAGTAAAGTGTAACTATTTTTAAATTCGTTGCCGACAGGTCTTGCAGTTGTTATTATCCTGCTGGCAACTGTAGTTACATCAATTACTGGGTTATCAACATCCGCGATATCAACAAATGGATGTGTTCGTGGAGGTAATAATTTTGGCAATACTTGGGCCCCCAGAATACGGCACTGACCATGGTAGGTACATTGTCTCTTGGCAGCATGTCACCATATCTAAATAATTCTGAATATAAAGGTCTAAAAATAAAATTATGATGGGTGTGAGCAATGTTGCCAAGGTCAATTGTTTTAAAAGTCATACCTCTAGTCTGAGAAGGGAATTTTCCAAGGATGCAACCAGTGCCCATGTTACCTTGATTGCTACATTCCAGGTACTCCATTCAAAGATTTCTTATCAGTTTTTAGTACATTTCAGGCATTCATAAATGAGAAGAACATGGATTCCCTTTATTCTTTGGTACATTTCAGGTATCCAAGGATGAGAATAACATGGATTATTTTCCTAATTTTTAATATATTTCCGGTTCAGCTACCAACAACAACTAAAGGAATGAATTGCTGCGTAGATCACTAGGTATGAGAGATGCTTAATATCTATCTGGGATTCTTTACAGGTCTTGGTGTGATCGTTATTTGCCTAAGTACAGTGGTAACTGTCTTAACAGGTATTTCTATGTCTGCCATTTGTACCAATGGAATTGTTCGAGGAGGTAATTAAAAACTTTTTTTGCACTATTATGGCAAACGTGTCAAACAAAATGGATGTAAAGGGAAAATTGGATGATCTTATTTTACCTCTATTTCTATTCTGTGAATTAATGACTTCCTTCATAGCTAATGCCTATGAAAATCATCCATTGATGGAATTAAAATGTACTTGCATTTTCTAAATTGATGATGTAATTTTGAATTTGATATTTATCATTGTTTCATATGAAGAAACAAAGCCATGGTTACTTTTCCCTTTACATTAATTGACAAACATTGACCAGCTGAATATAAATGTTAGTTTAATGTAAATGTATGGAACTTTCTCAAAGTATTACATTTTAACCATTCCAACTATATTAATATGCTCCATCTAAATAGTATAGAACATGTTTGTGTAAATGGACTACTGGATTGAATCTAGAAACTTGATTGCAGTGTTTTGTATAAAGTAGAAGTTGCGGTCATCTTATTTTTAAGTTTAGTATTTTAAGGGGAAGTTGGAAGTAATTTTAACATTAAACCTTTGCCCACAGCAAAAAATCAGCAAAGGCACTTAGATATATAATTTTTAAGATAACCAATTATATTTGGTGTTCTGCTTTGTGTCCTGTCTACAGTGAAAAATATATTTTATGCAGGGAAATTTCTTTAGACCCCAAAGGTGGAAATCTATAACCTTGGGAATGGTTCAGAGTTCACTAAATCATCAATGGCACTGTTGCTATCCAATTTGAATTGATATTTGACAGTTGCTGGAGAATTTGATGGAATCAGTTAGGGAATGGATTTTATGACAAGGACCTAAGTAGATCTACTTCTATTGGTTTCCCCATTGTCTAAAGCAGTCATGCCTCTCCCATGTGTTGGCAAAGCATCTAGTGGTTGAATGTATTGCGAATTGTAATGTGCAAATTGCACTTAATTTGCATACAAATCTGGATGTAAACATATTCCTTAAAGACAGCAAGGTATAGAAGCAGAATTAGGGCATATATCTTCTTCCTCCTGTACTATTCAATAAGATTATTTTTTTACTGTGTCTTCCACCTTTTTGGCAATTTTCCTTGATTTCCCGACTCCACAAAATTGTCTTGTTTAATGCACACAACATCAGGGCATTTGCAGCCATCGGGAAATAGAATGCCAGACATTTTGTGTACTGATCGAAAATATTTTATCTCGTTCTTGATGTGACTTATCCGCCATATCCCCCATATCCGATTCAGAGAATGTGATTTCTTGTTATGGACTTGCAGATATGAGTGAGTGGTCAATTGCTTGGTTAATCTGCTCTTTGAGAGTTTTCTTGTCCCACCTAACTTCCACTTAACTTGGAACCATCTCCTTATCCCAGAAACTGTAATAACTGATAATCACAGTGGTATATTAGATCCATAGAAGGGAATGAGCCTGTCCTGATCATCAACGTTTTGGTGGGGAAACATTTTGGGAACAGGATTATCATTCCAAGTTGTAAGGTAGTCATAGATAAGACTTGTCCTTGGGTAAAAGTGTGTAAATTCGAGGAAGGCTGATTACAAACAGTCTTTGGTAGGAACTGAGGAAAATAAGATGGAACAATTGTTTGGGGGTAATCCTTGTGGACGTGTGGAGATCCTTTAAAGCCCATCTGGCTAGAGTATTCTGAACTAATTTTAAATTGATTAGTCTGAAGAATGATCCAAAACATCATCTGTCCATTTCCCTCTACAGATGCCACCTGACCTGCTGAATTTGTATTTTGTTCAAGATGCTAGCATCTGCAGTCTCGTGTCTCATTTTCACTTTAAAATCCCTTATGGTGGTTTTTCCTTCAAGCTTCCCTAAGCCTTCATCCCTCTTTCCCTCAAGAATACAGCTTCATGCTCTTAATGCTGTAGTGATGGACCATACAGTGGAAAGGCCTTTGGGGCATTAACCATGAATGGTTGATTCTGTGCACTATTGATTTTTTTAATAAGATATGGTGACCCAATGAATGCTAATGGCTTAAATGAGTTTCCATCTCAAATTGCAACAGAAATGTTAATGGTCAATGTTTCTCCTCTCTCTCCCGACTACAGCCTTGAACATATTTCATTCAGGTCTGGCAATTTTAGTGCAAGATCCAAAATCTTTTTAGTCGGAGGCTCCATAATTAAACATTTTCGGCTTTCTTGTCCAGAACAAGTATCGACCGAATAGCTGTTGAAGTTGTTGCCACACTGTGAATTGCTTTATAAGGTCATAAGTGATGGGAGCAGAAATAGGCCATTCGGCCTATCTAGTCTACTCCACCATTCAATCATGGCTGATCTATCTCTCCCTCTTATCCCCATTCTCCTGCCTTCTATCCATAACCCTATTATGCCTTTCTTATCCTTTTGAATTTTACATTATAATCTCATTATCTCTCTGGTTCCCTAATTTTGTTCAAAACTCCATCATTCAGAGAGAAAGTGGCTGATATGAATCCTAGCTCCATCTTCTTGTCTTTGCCCCATGTTCTTGTCTAACAAAAATCTATCAATTTGAATTATTGATTATTGCGTTATTAAATGAGTTAGCTTTAGATTGTTTTTGTTTGGGGAAGGTCTCATTGGTGAAGGTGTGCAGATCCAGACTTCATGCAATATTGCCCAACACTATTGACTAGCCTAGTTCTGATTATAACTACCTACCATTCTATATCTTGGATAACATTTATATCTTGGATAAATTGATTGGATCGATAAACCTTATCAATCCAAACAATTCCTTTCAAGAATATGAGAACCCCAATCAACCCACGCTAATCATTTGTATTGGAAAAATTATAAATCTAGAGCAGCACAATAGCATAGCTGCCTGTCCTGCTGAGTTGCTCCAGCATTTTGGGTCTACAATAGCATAGCAGTTATTGCTGCCACCACACAACTTCAACAACCTAGGTTCAATCCTGACTTCTGGGCTGTCAGTGTGGAGTTGGCATGGATCTTCATGTAATCGTATCTGCGTGCTGTTTTCTCGTACATCCCAACCCTGACGAGCAGGTTACTTAGTTACTGTACTTGGTCCCATTGGAGTTGTGGGGGCAAGGTAATTAATGGAAGACTGGGTTTGAGCCAATGGAACTGGCAAATAAATATGAGAAGTGTGTTATCTTATAACTGAACAGCAGAGCCCTTGGGTTCTCGTGAAGCTGCTGCAGTCCTCTTGAGGCCACTTTCTATGTTTTTTTGTTTGAATTTATAGTTTCTTCCTGCAATTTCTGATAGACTTAACTTTTGTTTAGCCCAGGAGTAAGATTGACCTACTCTGATTATGTGAAATATGATCCCTTTTCTAAATTGTAGACAACAAAGTAGACCACCTTTGCAAAATTGCCTTGTGAATGATATTCACACTATATAACGTTAGTACCTCCACCAATGTAAAGCACTTTGGCCAACGAGAGTTGTTTTTTAAATGTGCTATAGAAATAAAAGTGACTTGACTTGACTACCTTATCGGAGATCAAAATTACCTCCAAGTACACCTGGAGCTTTGCTCTAGAATAATGCTGTAATTGGTTTGTGGTAAAAATATCTATGGCTACAATTTTTTTCGGATTCTTTATGATCACTGAATCACATGAAAAATTATGTTTTGATATTATCCAAGCAGAAAGTTATGCAAAGCAATTTTAACTGTCCATTGGCCTAGAAAAGTATAAAAAAACACCTTTTGCCCTAGGGAAGCACTGTTGTCACTTTAGACATAGGTATACTGAAACTGGAAATGTTTGTTATTATAATTTGAACACAATCTTCTGTTGCCATTTTTCTAGTCTAACTGTCTTATAATCTAAATAGGTGGTGCCTACTATCTAATTTCCAGAAGTTTGGGACCAGAATTCGGTGGATCTATAGGCTTAATCTTTTCCTTTGCTAACGCTGTTGCTGTGGCCATGTATGTTGTTGGATTTGCTGAAACTTTGGTGGATATTCTGAAGGTAATGCCACAGGATGGGGGGGGAACCTTCATTTTTAGCTGCTAATTTATTTTTAAAAATTGGTGCCATATTTGTTACGTATTGGGAGGTTCTGTCCAACCATTTGCCAACCATGAGTTTTTTTGTAGGAAAATAATGCACTTATGGTAGATCCAGTCAGTGATATCCGAATAATAGGTTGCATTACGGTCGTAGTACTACTTGCCATTACTGTAGCTGGGATGGAATGGGAGACCAAGGTATGTGTTAATTGCAATTTTCACATATTTCAGATTAATATACAATTTTAATTTTTATATTGTGCCTTAATATTTAAGTGATGTTTTATTCAGTTTTTCCATGATAGAAAGTGTGGCATTGATGGATGATTAATCAGCTTTTTTTTTAAATGTCTTTAAGGCTCAAGTTATACTTCTGATCATTCTTCTGTTTGGAATTGTTAACTTCTTTATCGGGACAGTTATCCCAAGTAACAATGGGAAAAGAGGCAAAGGTTTCTTTAACTATCAAGGCAAGTCTTTGTTCTATTATGAAGAATGAATTTTGGTGGGAAGGATGAACATTTTGAGCACTGGATTTACCTGTTTCCTAATTTTTCTTAAATCTATACAGCTAACATATTTGCAGAGAATTTTGGACCATCTTTTAGGGATGGAGAAGGCTTCTTTTCTGTCTTTTCCATCTTTTTCCCAGCTGCTACTGGTATTCTTGCTGGTGCCAACATCTCAGGTGATCTAAAGGTGTGTTCCGAATAAGTAACAAAATGTAAATAACTTCTTAAATTAATGATTACTTAATTTATTAAGCAAGCTTTGACTCAAAATACTGCACTTTAGGATCCTCAGGGAGCCATCCCTAAAGGAACAATGCTGGCTATCTTCATAACAACAATGACATATATTATTGTTGCCATCTGTGTAGGTAAGATCAATTACTTTTGACCCCTCTCGACCTGCAACGTCGCCCATTCCTTCTGTGATGCTGCCTCACCCGCTGAGTTACTCCAGCATTTTGTGTCTACCTTAAATTGAAATCTGAGGCCACATCTGCAATGCTGCATATAATGTTAATCTCATTTTAAGGAAGGATGTACTTGTATTTGAGGGAGTTTGGCGAAGTTTCAAAGTTAATTCCTGGGATGTGAAGAAATATTGGGCCTGGATAGAGTGAATGTGGAGAGGATGTATCCGCTAGCGGGAGAGTCTAGAAGCAGAAGATGCAGGCTTAGAAAGGAGATGATGAGAAACCTATTTGGCCAGAGGGTGGTGAATCTGAAGACGCAGGCTTAGAAAGGAGATGATGAGGAACCTATTTGGCCAGAGGGTGGTGAATCTGTGTAATTCAGTGCCACAGACGGCTGTGCAGGCCAAGTTGGGTATTTTTAAAGCAAACATTGATGAGTTCCTGATTGGTAAGTGTGTCAAAGGTTACGGGGAGAAGGCAGGAGAATGATTGAGAGGGAAAGAATGATTGGCCATGATTGAATGGTGGAGGAGATCCAATGAGTGAAATGGTCGTATGTCTTATGAACATGAAAAAACAAAGACATTAGAGGACAGTAAAGCAAGACCAGGATAAGATCAGCCAAAATCTCCTTAAATAACAGAGCAGGCTTGTATGGTTTAGATTTTTCTATATCTTCTGCTCTTTAATCCTAAAATAAGTCATAGACCCATTAGGAAGACTGTGGTTACAATCATTGTTGTCTTCAGAAAATTAGATGCCTGGACTGGTCAGAGCATGCAATAGACTAGAGGGGATCTGCACATTCATTGTCACCTACTGTTTTCTCAAACTGTTATATCCCTGATGAATATTGCTTTCTATGATCCTGCATGTATGGCTAAAATTTAAAATTTGTACATGTTGTGTAGATAAGCATTTAGTTTGCTTGATTCTATGTAATGGTTATGATTTAGCAGTTTGGGGGCTATCAGTTATGTGCAAAGTTCTATATGACGTGTGATTATTTTGTGTTTATTGTGAGCTTCTTATTTGCTGTCAGCTATGATTTAGTTTTACAAAACGTTAAACTTTATGGATTCGAGCCACATTTAAAACCGTCCAGATGAATATTTTACATATTAAATGAGGGAAATCATGGAAATGAAGAAGCTTGCTTTGAACAAATTTTGAAGGACCTGGCTTTTGGGAGGTGCACTTAAGTAAAATACTCCATCTCCTCCAAAGGGCTTTCAATGTTGCCTAACATTACTTAACATTAGATAGACACAAAGCTGGAGTAACTCAGCGAAACAGGCAGCATTTCTGGAGAAAAGGATGTGTGATGTTTCGGGTGGAGTCCTTTTTTTCTCGACCCGAAATGTCACCCATTCCTTCTCTCCAGAGATGCTGCCTGTCCCGCTGAGTTACTGCATCATTTTGTGTCTATCTACAGTTTAAACCAGCATCTGCAGTTCCTTCCTACACATTACTTAACGTTACCTCCCCATCCACCACATCCCCTTAATCAACTGCTGATTGGATCTTGAGAAAGACAGGGCTGTGGGGAGAAAGACTTCTGAAAATTATCAGTTTGAGGGCCTATTGTGCATGATAATTTGGCCTTGTATAATGTAGGTTCAATGGTAGGTTCTCAAAATAAACATTCACCTGCCGTGCACACCACATTTAATGAGTCTTCCTTTGCACCAAATAACTTGCAAGTCTAGTTATTTGAAAATTAATTTGTATAATTTAAACAGTAAAATGTTACATGCTATTTTTCTCTTTCCCCACCTACCCCCTTCAGGTGCCACAGTTGTGCGTGATGCCACTGGAAGTATGAATGATACCATAAGTCTTTCCATAAACTGCAATGGTTCAGCAGCCTGTAAACTGGGATACGATTTTTCCACCTGTGACAAACAGACGTGCAACTTTGGTTTAATGAATAACTTTCAGGTAATTTTTTTTTGTGCTTGCAGAATGTGGGTATTGCTGATGGATTAGCATTTGTTCCCCATCCTCATCATTTGAAGGTGTTAATGAACCACCTTACATGAGCCTGACGAAGAATCAGCCATGTTGGTGTTAAGCAAGGAATTTCAGGATATTAATGACAAGAATTTGACTTTGAAGGCAAGGCATTTCCAATTCTAGAAAGTTGTGTGACTTGCAGTGAAATGTGGATAGTGATCCAATGTACCTGCATGCTATGTGAGATTTGGTGCACAATATGATTGGCTAAATGATCTTCATCTTTGCTATGTATTTCTGAAATTCAATCCATTTAAATACTCTTCCATATATTAACAACATGTGATGCTCTTTCATTTCAAAAATAAAAATGTACTTTTAATTTCTAACTGACATACAACTTTAGATCATTCAATTCCTCTAGGATAAGAAGCTTGGTGCGGAAGTGATAAACAAGTTTGAAATTGGTATTTAGCATACTGCTACTTTAACCACATTTCTGTATTTCAATTGAAGGAAAAGGCTGCAAGAAAATTCAGAAATTTGATTGGCTAATGAATATTATTGAGATTAGAGTTGCAAATTTAATACAGACATAAGGTGTAATTAGCAACTTTCATAAGACATTCTGTGAACAGAGTATGAAAAATGTATGGATAGTGTTTAATCCACATAAGAAATTCTCAATTGCAGGCTTCAATGAGAAATTGATTTCAGTTGGTGGGTGAAAATAATGGGTAAAAGACTGACATCCCCCAAAACATACATTCTCTTTCAGGTGTATACTTAAACATTCACCAGCCCTATCAGGAAAGTAAAGTGCAGTTTCAGGTGCAGGGCCAGTGTTGTGCTCCTTTCAATTTGTTGTAAAATTTAACAATCAAAATGGGTCTCAGAGGATCGCTCTCTGGTGCCAAAATAAAGCAGCAGTAGAATGAATTAAGAGAGATTAATGCCCAGAGTGATATGTTATTTACTGGTACCAGTGCTGTAAGATGTCTAATGCCCTCTGTCATCAAATGTTTCCATGAAATCGTAGGCTTGGAAACAATTGTGATACCAGAAAATGACACTGAAGAACAGATAACATGTATATGTTTTAACAGGTTATGAGCATGGTGTCTGGTTTTGGACCCCTCATCACAGCAGGAATCTTTTCAGCTACTCTTTCTTCTGCCCTGGCCTCCCTAGTCAGTGCACCAAAGATTTTTCAGGTAAGATAAATTAGTTTTTATGCAGTTTTACAAGCAAAACCATTTAAAGTATTTATTAACACTTTTTGAACGTGAATTTGTAATAAATTATCATCCAAAAAAGGAATTTGTAGCAAGCAGCAGTTTGAGCAAATGTGATTTTTGCCAAGAGGAGAATATACAGTACATTGAGTTATTGGACACTAGTGACCTAGTTCCAAAATATAAATTGAGAGGTTTGTTATTTCCCATTTGTAAAATGTAAGAAAATTGCTGTCCAGCTAAAAAATAAGTTGTTTTGCAGACTTCTGTTTTCTGAAGTGGGGATCTAAATATAGGCTTTGAACGGTGTAGGGTTGTTAAGGAGACGTTCTTCCATTTGTCCTTGGGTGGCACTGATGCTGCCAGGGGAGTCATATGTTGCAATCTTGCACTTAAGGTGGAGAATATTTACATTTATCCATTGACCGAATTGGATTCAGTAAAATGCCCTATTTTTGTGCTTGATGCCATTAGTTGAGGCATTACATTGCAGTTGCAGAAGACAATAGTGGGGCCACACATGGAGTACTCCTGTTTCGGTCTTCCTGCTATAGGAAATACGGCATTAAGCAGGATAGAGTGCAGAAAAGACTACTAGAATGTTACCAAGACTTGAGGGATTGAGTTATAGGGAGGAGTTGGGCAGTAGGACTTTATTCCTTGGTTGAGCATAGGAAACTAGGATTGTCATTACATGTTTAAAATTAAAATATTCCCTTGCCTTAAATATTAACAGTTTTTGTCATGTTTGTTTGGAAAATATATGCTTTGTAATAAGATAAAATGGTGTTTGTTTGTGATGTGATAGCCAATTATTCATTAAAATGTATTAAATAGAAAGGTATAGATTTTTTTAAATGAAACTTGTTCATCAATGCAGTATATACATAGCTGACTTTTATTCCTACAGGCCCTCTGCAAGGATAATATTTATAAAGGGCTATATTTCTTTGGGAAGGGTTATGGGAAGAATGGCGAACCAATTAGAAGCTACATTTTAACATTCTTTATTGCTGTTGCATTCATTCTGATTGGTAAGTGAGGTTTAATTGGTAAATTATTTAAATTGTATTTAAAAGTAGGTTGCCAATTGTTTATCTGTGCAGCATATTAAGCTTTAAACAATTCATGGCTTACAGGAAAAATGCAACTTTGTGGGTTAAACTTAAAATGTTGTAAATGCTCAGCATGTATGGAATGAGAGTTAACTTTCTTTTACTATGCCTTGAACATGAAAATCTTATTTACCAAGTTGAATTTGTATTACTGCAGTATTGGCTTTAATATAAAACTAGACTAAGTTGGGTCTGCTCCCGCAACGCAATATTCCGTCACTCACGTATAGCCCCCAACTGCGCAGGCGCGGCTCATTTCCCCTCATCCCCAGCACTCCCTCTCCCTCCACATTACCCTCGCACTTCTTTTCCCTCTCCTCCCCAATCCCTCCCTCTCCTTTCCCCTACACTCAGTCTCCCTCCCTCCTTACATAACTCCTCTCCCTGTCCTACCCCCCTCCTATCCCTCTGACCTCCCCCACTGCCCTCCTCCCTGTATTCGCTACTCCCTACCTCCTCACTGCCCTCCTCTCCCTCTATTTTCCCCCCTTCCTCCATACTCCCTCCTCACCTCCCCCGCTTTCCCCCTCTCCCTCCCTACCCACTCCTCCCCCCTCAATCCCCCCCACTCTCCCTCCTCACCTTCCCAGGATCTTTCCCTTCCCCTCCCCTCACCTCTCCCTCCCTCTCCTTTCCCCTACCCTCAGTCACTCCCTTCCTCCATAAAAAGCAGCATGTGCCGTTCCTTCCTCCATAGGTCATTCATTGTAAGCTGTAGTTTAGATCCTGTTGACTTGACTATTGGACCAGTTTGCATCGTGTGTGAGTTACTCAAGCTCCGCGCAAACTCCTCGGCCACCCTTCAACCCGACTCTTCCTCCCTTCTGCCCACTCCAACTCAACCACCTCTCGGCCTGTCCCCGACCGCCCACTGCTGCCGCTCGGCCCATCCCTGCCCACTGCTGGTGCTCAGCCCATTCCCGCCCGGCCTGCCTCATCGCTGTCGCCGCTGGGCTGGGCCGTGGTGGGGGGAAAGGGAGATGGAGCTGGTGTTTGTCACGGTGGGCACCACAAGTTTCGTGAGCTGGTGGAAAAGATCTCCTTCGAGAGGATCGTGTGGGTGAGTTACCGCGGCGGAGGGGGATATGGACAGTCGCAGCCATTTCCCCTGTGGGGGACGGGTAGACGGGACCAACATTGCCTCAGAGGGCTGGCGGGGGAGAGGGTGAATGAGAGAAAGAGAGACGGGACCAGGACCTCCACTGAAATATAATTGTAGTTGTCACTAATGTTTGCTGAGCTTTTATTCCTTTGAAATATTAGTCTCTAAAGAATTTAAAAATCAACTGAATGCTAGACAATTTTCCCAACAGTACACTAATTGTATTGTATTATATTATTTATTTTCACACACATTTTTAGGTGCGTTAATGCCAATTTGTGTGTAAGGAATTTGGAGTAGGATTTCTGAATACCCAAGTACTGTTTTTTATGGCATCTGATTTGTCCAATGTTTTTGAGTAGTGTGGTACCTAAAGTTTGATTCTGACAAGATTATCCACTTTTGTCCTAAATAATGACTGGAGTACCTCGATCCTAATAGAACTGGATTTTAATAATGTTGAGTGCACATATTTAAATGTCCGCACATTTTTCTTGCATCCATAGCCACAATGCTGCAAGACTGTCCACAAAACAAATGTTATCACCCTTGTGTGATTTTGGCAAATTGCCTCTTGGATTTAAATGGCCAGAATTGCATAAGAAATCTTGCAAAAATCAAACTGGTTCCACATTCATCAGATGATAAATGAGTGGAAATTATCAGGAGTAAAGCTTACAAATTGGTGAATAGCTGTATAGAGTGGATGTGGAGAGGATGTTTCCACCTATGGGAGAGTCTAGGACCAGAGGCCAATGCGTCAGAATAAATGGACATATGTTTAGGAAGGAGATGAGGATTTTCTTTAGTCAGAGGATGGTGAATCTGTGAAATTAATTGCCACAGAAGACTATGGCGGCCGTCAGGATATTTTTAAAGCGAAGATTGATAGATTCTTGATTAGTACTTGTGTTGGGGGTTATGGGGAGAAGACAGGAGAATGGGGTTGAGAGTGAAAGGGAGATCTGCCATGATTGAATGGCAGAGTAGACTTTATAGGCCGAATAGCCTATTTCTGCTCTTTGAAACTATGAACTTAAAACATCTGATTGCCATCGAAAACCTCAATGCTGATTTCAGATAAAGGCACTCTACAATCAACACTTTCTGCTTGATCAAGGTTTATACAGGCTGCCTTTCTACAAGCGATTCCATGCTCTCGTTTTGACTTCTGAAAATCTCAAGTACAAGATTATGCTCACAAATTAAGGGCCATCCTCATTGTTGAAAACTTGTCTCAAGATCCTCATCTGTCCTCCCCAATACAATCCACAATTCCTTTGACTATTGATTAACAAAAAAAATTTCAACCACCAAGTGGAGAATTTGATTTTGTTTTAAGTGTGTTTTGCGTTTGCATATAGGACTCCAAAAGTGCAGAGATTTTGTAGAGGCAAGACCTGTCAGTAAAAACTCAAAATCACATTGAAAATATAAGCGTGTTAGAAAAAGACTTGAATTGTGAGGTGTATTTTGATGAAATCGAAAATATTAATATTGTCAACTTCCATCTTTTAGCTGAACTGAATACTATTGCGCCAGTTATCTCAAACTTTTTCTTGGCCTCGTATGCACTTATCAACTTTTCATGTTTTCATGCTTCATATTCAAAAACTCCAGGTCAGTGTTTTAAATATGGACTGTAACTATATAAATTACTGAACTTCAAACCCTCGTGTTATTTAATGTCCAGCATATTTTTGACATTCAGCGCTGTATCCTGACTTGAAATACCCATTTTTCAATTCAGCATAAGTTGAAACATATTTACATTGCTAATTAAGATGTTTTACAGTCCTATTGCAAGTGTGAATTCATTATTGATTGTTTTAACAGGGTGGCGTCCTTCATTCCGATTTTACAACATGTGGCTCTCGTTGCTTGGAACTATTTTGTGCTGTGCGGTCATGTTTGTCATTAATTGGTGGGCAGCTGTAATCACAGTTGCAATTGTATTATTCCTCAATATCTATGTTATATACAACAAACCAGGTGAGAAATTTTGATCTGCTTCTGATGAATATGAAAGGCATGTTTACTTGAGTGTACTTTTACAAAAGTGTTAAAAATATAACTGAAGTTTCCTGATCCCACTGGTGATTTTCCAGCAAAATTTGAACTGGTCAGCATACTGAGAACATATTTAAGGCAAGTATAGTGATTACATGCAAAAGGAAGAGCTGATGGGAGTTTATTCATATCATAGCCATTGCGGTCATGTTCCAAAGGACAAAGTTGCAATCAGTCTTAGCAAAATAAATATTTTGCAGTATTCGGTAGCATTGGCAAATGTCTAGAATGGAACACGATGAATATAGCCTAGTGGATAGAGCAGCTGGTAGAGAAGTCAAAAGTGACTGAGTAGGGGATGTGGGGTGTAAAACATTTTATACCTAAAGCAGTTTCACAATCCTGGACTGAGTAAGTTTTATTGAAGCAGGCTCCAATCCATTATACTTCCTTCCCCATGATTGACTGTCCATTTTGCTCACTCGAGACCTTTGGGAGGAAATAGGTAGGCGCACCACAGAATTTTGCAAGACTTGTTCCGGTGAGGTTTTCTAATATCACTGATGTAACTTTACCTCTTGGAATATGACTACAGTACCTCCTTTAGTGACTTAGCAAAATGTTGCAAACCGTTGACTATCAATCAGCACATGTGGGGCACCGACCTACAACGGTGTATTAGATTTAACGGAACTGAAGGAAATTGCAGACTTCAGAAGGTAGACAAAAGTGCTGGAGAAACTCAGCGGGTGCAGCAGCATCTATGGAGCAAAGGAAATAGGCAACGCTTATTTCAGACTTCAGTCTCATAACACTGTGTGCTGCCTCAAATAGATGTTATGTGAACATTTATTAGCCCTTATTTCTAAAAGGGAGCAGTGACCATTCTCAATGTATATTTTGTATAGATAACCTGCAGAGCATCCCACATTTTAGATCAAGCTGGAAAATATCAATTCATGTGTCCATAGAACTTTGGTACTCTAATACCACTTTCAAGGGAGAAAATAAGATTGACAGAAGTTTTTTTTTTGTTGAGATGGTCAAAGTAGGATAATGGCCCTGTTCAGTGAAGCCAACATTAGCGAGAAGTCACTGCAAATAGAAACTGCTTTAGTTTCCACAATGGAGTGACATTCTGTCAAGCTCTTGACTGAACCAAGTACTTTGGTCCATACCTACATATGTAGCTCCAGATTATCATGTTAGCTTAAAACTGAACTTCTTAAGATTAAGGTATTTTTTTGCCTGGGATTTAAAATAAAGGCACAATGAAAATTCGCTTGATTTGAGCAGCTTGATAACCTCACCTCGTACAACCAGTCTTGATTTGTCTAGATGTGAATTACTATCTTTGGAGATTCATAGTCAGTAAAATGTAATCAGTGATGGTTTCAAATTATGATTTTGTTTGTTATGCTGGTTTAAACAAAAGTATTATTCTTAACAGAGGTGAATTGGGGTTCTTCAGCACAAGCCATGTCTTATGTCACTGCACTACAAGATGCCCTTTCACTGACTGGGGTCAACGATCATATTAAGAATTTCAGGTATGGTAGGAACAAAATGATGATCAATATCTAGATGTTAGATCATTGAATTTTGCAGAGATTTACTATGGTTCCTTTTCTGAATCTTGTTGAAGTCTACTTGCGTTCCTAGGAAGATAGCTGAGGTAATGGAAGGAGATTGGGGGAAATTAATTCTGCCAAATGTTGCCCCCTTGGTTTTTTTAAATCAATGCTATTGGGGAATGTATTTTTAATTGAAATTTGACCACAACCTGGGTGTGATTATCTTGAAGGTAGACAAAAATGCTGGAGAAACTCAGCGGGTGCGGCAGCATCTATGGAGCGAAGGAAATTGGGTAACGTTTTGGGCCGAAACCCTTCTTCAGACTATCTTGTGATTATCTTGATGAATTTTCAAACCAATTTTAAGAAATTAATGAGGGATAATTTAATCAGGTTGTTATGTGCTGGTTAAATCTATAGTGAATTTATGGATTTATAGAGAGGACCCGGCTATGTTAGTGGAGAGGTCAGTGCGGCAGGTCGATGATGGCGCCAACCGATGGATGAGAACAGGCGTACGTGAGGACGTTGCTGCTGTGTTAAGGAACAAAGGACGACCCGGCATGGGGAGACTGCCGTGAGGGAGGGGCAAAGAACAAAGGGGGAACTGGCGTGGGGGGGGGGGGGGGCGGGGGATTTGTAACTTTGTAAGCACTCTTTATGGGCGTCTATTTGCAAGCAAATAATTTCACAGTGACTTGTCACATGTGCAATAATGTTGATGTATCAACTGGTCCTTGGTACCAGTGTAGAAGATGCTCTGGATTATAAATTGATGTTTTATTATTACTTCAGTACCCTATTTTTTCCATAGTAGTATTACAGTGAGCCTGGTAAATTTCAGGGGGAGAGCAGGAACTAGGGTCCCGGAGAATGGAAGGGTGAGTAGGAATCAAGTCCTGCACTCGAGATACCAGCAAGCAGTCAAGGAATGTCAGACTCTGAGCCCCAGTGAGTTGTCAGGAACTAGGGAATCGTCTTAAAGCATGGATACACGGCGTATGCAGGAACTGGGAATGCATTGGAAGGGAGTGGGGGACTGTGATGCTTGCAGTCACTGTTTATAATGGGTTCTCAATGGGTGGATACTGCAAACATCACCTAGAGAGCCAAATGCTGTGCTGGGATTTCTGAATGTTCGGATAGCAGAATATCAATGTTTTGCTATAATTTTCAGTTTTGAAACATCACTCCTAGATTTTCTGTGACTTGAAGGGCTGCAACTATTGCTTAGTAATGATTTACAGATGACGTGTAAGTTACCAAAAATGTAAAACTTTTTGGGGAATAAAGAAGCTTACAAAGTTGAGAACCTAATGAAGTAACAACATTGTAGAGATGCTAGAACCAGCCTGCATTAGTGACATGTGAAGCAGACATTAATATCTCCGAGTGATTGACTTGTTTGCTTAATGAGATCATTAATTTCTTACCTTGATATCTTACTATATTTCCAGAATTGTTTGATAGAGATGTCTCGCTGTTATTCAACACCGTCACTCTTGGTTACAAAGCTTTTCATTTTGTCAATTTGTTGAGACAAATTGAAGAATGATTTAAGTAATTGGGCATCAAAAATCCATCCAAACTCAATCTACTGTAAAATTGAAGCATTTAATGATGTATTGCCCTTTCTACATCTAAGGAGATGTTATTACATGATGTAAATGTGATTCTTAAACTTGACATGGGAATTGTTGATATTTGGGGTGTGGTAGAATTGAGTTCTTGTGTGCGTTGATAAACGGATCAAGTTGCAAGTCCAAATACTATTTTACTAAATTTTGCTTGCAAAAAAAAACGTTCTCACAGAACATATGGTGATTAATCCATAATGTTACCAATTTCTTAGGGAATCTAATGACCATCTGCATCTTGCAAATTCTGATTTAGAATGCACTTTGTAATGCATCACATTGTCAGTATAATAAGCTAGATTCATCTGAAGAAGGGTTCCTTTTTCTCCAGAGATGCTTCCTGGCCCACTGAGTTATTCCATCACTGTGTCCATCTCCATCTGCATTTTGTTTGTTGTATTTAATTCAAGTCAGAAAACATTTGTACCAAACATAGAAGTTAAGGGGAAAACTAGTTGACAGGTTGTTATTCCCTTCAATTAAAAAATATATATTTGTTGTGGGTGAGGCTGTATTAACTAGTGAGAACAAAGTAAAATTAATTGCCAGTCAGTACAGTAGTATTCAGGCCCGCTGAGGGAATACAGATCAGCAAAGATGAGACCAAAAAAATAGTGTTATACTTAATTTGTTTTAAGCCACTGTCGTAAAGATGAGCAGGCATAGTGCATCTGCAATGCGAGTTTGCTTGATTGCCAGATTTATTAGGAGCTCAGATTTCTTGGGTGGCCCAGTGGTGGAGTAGCTGCTTTACAGTGCCAGAGACCCGGGTTCGATCCTGGCAACAGGTGCTGCCTGAATGGAGTTTATACGTTTTCTCTGTGATCGCGTGGGTTTTCTCCACGTGCTTGTGTTTCGTCCCACATTCCAAAGATGTGCAGGTTTGTAGTTTAATTGGCTTCCATAGATTTCCCTAGCGTGTAGCATAGGACTAGTGTACGGGTGATGGTTGATCGGCCAGGACTTGGTGAGCCAAAAGGCATGTCTCCAAGCTGTATCTCAACTCTAATCTCTGATTTGTATACACTCCAATTTGTTACTATAAATGATCACAAAACGATTATGGATAAAGATATTCCTCTTGGTTAATGCATCCAAGATCTTAAAAATCAACCTGCCATTCTTACATCTATAATGCTCCGTCGATGATTTGTTCTATAACAAATAATCTTTAAAATTCAGTGGATATTTTTAATTAAACTTTAAAAAAAAAAAATGTGTTCTCTTTTTCTCTAGGCCACAGTGCATTGTATTGACAGGATCGCCGATGTCCAGGCCAGCTCTGTTGGATTTAACACTATCGTTCACAAAGAATTTCAGCCTGTGCATTTGCAGCCAAATATTTATGGTAATAACTCTTACTGATTTCTCTTGCCATACATTTGATCTTTAAAATGTTGAAATGTGATAAATGTCAACATAAGACAGCAGTTTTTATGAAATGTCTTCTTTTTTTTTGTCTTTTCCCCTTGTGAATTCATAGTTTTGTTCAAGTGCTGTGTGTCATGATCCAAAGCTCTTGGGAGTGAAACTAGACAATAATTTCTGAAACTCTCATCCAAAATATGCATTAGTGCTAGAGATTATACTGTAAGTTGACTTCTCATTGTGTCACCAAACAAGAATATAGAATGAGGTGATGTCTGAGTTTGTGGTCACTCATAAAAGGTCCACCAACAGGATTCATCCAGTAATTCAACAAAGATGTGGCTCCTGAGAGTATAACCCAGGCCAACTTTCAAAGTGACTCCACTAGAATCATGTCTATTAGAACTCTATTAGAAGTGATGAGGACTTCTGTACTTTTTTTTAACCTGCTCAGAGTTCAAGAGGAGGAAGATGAAGATTAATACAAATAGAATTGACCCTTAAGTACCAAGTTCTTAGATTTAAAGCCTTGCTACAGTGGATGCTGCTGATGAAGCGCAGGAAGAACAGTGAACAATTGTCTCTCACTAATTGTTTTTCCTGTGTGGAAGATGATTCCTTTTGAAATCTGTGTTAAGATGCTTGTAGAACCTGCCTAAAATTTCTAAGGTTATTGATCATCATTCTCTTAAATAGAATGTAGAAAGCACAGCAATGGAACATGCCCCTTGACACCATAATGTCTGTACTGACCATGACCATGTGCCTACCACTTTTTTATAATTGCCTCACACATCCCCTTTTAACTTTCAATCTCTCACCTTAAAGGAAAGCCATCTAGTATTTGATATTTCCACTATGAGAATAACATTTTTGATTATCTATCCCATCTATTCCTATTTAAAACATTTCTATAAGGTTATTATCTGAAGCTCCACAGAAAACAATCTATGTTCAATATCTCCTTACAAGTTAGACACAAAATGTTGGAGTAACTCGGTGGGACAGGCAGCATCTCTGGATAGAAGGAATGGGTCCCATTTCTGGTCGAGCCCCTTGTTCAGACTGAGGACTCACTGAGTTCAGTCTGAAGAAGGGTCTCGACCTGAAACGTTACCCATTCCTTCTATCCAGATATGCTGCCTGTCTCGCTGAGTTACTCCAGCATTTTGTCCATCTTCAATGTATAGCAGCATCTGCAGTTCCTTCATACACATCTTACAACTAATAAGGTGAATGCTAATAATCATAGAAACATTGTCTCCCGGTATTGTAAGTTAAATCCAAGAAAGAGGCATATACAGTGCATTCAGGAAGTATTCAGACCCCTTCACCTTTGCCACATTTTGTTACGTTACAGCCATATTTTAAAATGGATTAAATTTATTTTGTTTATCTGTCAATCTACACACAATACCCCAGAATGAAGAAGCGAAAACAGGTGTTTAGAAATTTTTGCAAAGTAATTAAAAAGAAATAAAAATGTGAAATGTCACATTTACATAAGTATTCAGACCCTTTGCTATGACACTCAAAATTGAGCTTAGGTTCATCCTGTTTCCATTGATTATCCTTGATGTTTCTACAACTTGATTGGATTCCACCAGTGGTAAATTAAATTGATTGGACATGATTTGGAAAGGCACACACCTGTCTATAAAAGGTCCCACAGTTGATAGTGCATGTCAGAGACAGGACTTGAGGCATTTTCTGTTTTATCTTTGTTTGGACACAGTGAGAAACATCAGCTGATATCCAGGGCTGTTCTTCAATTCCTGCATGTTACAGGACTGTATGTAAGAATTTAGTTCAAACTTTGACCTGTGGAGGGCAGTAATATGCTTAGCAGCGTCTACACTGCTGGAATCCTATAAGAAGAAGAAGTGCATGTCAGAGCAAAAACCAAGCCATGAAGATGAAGGAATTATCCGTAGACCTCAGAGACAGGATTGTATTGAGACACAGATCTGGGGAAGGGTACAAAGCAATTTCTGTGGCATTGCAGGTCCTGAAGAACACAGTGACCTCTGTCATTGTTAATTGGAAGTACTTTGGAACCACCAGGACCCTTCATAGAACTGGCCACCTGGCCAAACTGAGCAATTGTGGGAGAAAAGCCTTGGTCAGGGAGGTGACCAAGAACCTGATGGTCACTCTGACAGAGCTCCATAGTTTCTCTGTGGAAATGGGAGAACCTTCCAGAAGGACAACTAGATCTGCAGCACTCCACCAATCAGGCCTTTATGGTAGTGGCCAGACTGAAGCCACTCCTCAGTAAAGCCCACTTGGAGTCCAAAAGTCATGAGAAACAAGATTCTCTGGTCTGATGAAGCCAAGATTGAACTTTGTGGCCTGAATGTCACATCTGGAGGAAACCAGGCACCGCTCTTCACCTGGCAAATACCATACCTACGGTGAAGCATGGTGGAGGCAGCATTGTGCTGCGGGGATTTTATTCAGTGGCAGGAATTGGGAGACTAGTCAGGATCGAGGGAAAGATGAATGGAGCAAAGTACAGAAAGATCCTTGATGAAAACCTACTCCAGAGCGTACTGGACCTCAGACGGGGGCAGAGGTTCACCTTCCAACAGGGCAACGACCCAAAGCACACAGCCGAGACAATGCAGGAGTGGCTTTGTGACGAGTCTGTGAATGTCCTTGAGTGACTTGAACCCGATTGAACATCTCTGGGGGGACCTGAAAATAGCTGCGTATTGATGCTCCCCACCCAACCTGACAGAGCTTGAGAGGATTTGCAAAGAAGAATGGGGAAAAAATACCCAAATACAGGTGTGCCAAGCTTGAAGCGTCATACCCAAGAAGACTTGATGCTGTAATCGCTGCCAAAGGTGCCTCAACAAAGTACTGAGTAAAGAGCCTGAATATTTGTGTAAATGTGATATTTCAGTTTTTTTATTACTTTGCAAAAAATTCTAAACACCTGTTTCTGTCTTTTTTTATTATGGGGTATTGTGTGTAGATTGATGATTTAAAAAAAAAATCCATTTTAGAATAAGGCTGTAATGTAACAAAATGTGGAAAAAGTGAAGGGGTCTGAATACTTTCTGAATGCATTGTAAGTTGGCCAGAGGAAACAGCAAAAGGAGGACTGGGAAACATTTAGAATTCAACAGAGGAGGACAAAGGGGTTAATTAAGAGGGGGGGAAATAGAGCATGAGAGAAAGATTGTGCGGAATATAAAAACTGACTGTAAAAGCTTTGTTAGATATGTGAAGAGGAAAAGATTAATGAAGATAAATATAGGTCCCTTACTGTGAGAAACGGGTGAATTTATAATGGGGAAACAAGGAAATGGCAGACCAGTTAAACAAGCACTTTGGTTCTGTCTTCACTAAGGAAGACATAAACAATCTCCCAGAAATACTGAGGAACTGAAGGAAATTCACGTTAGTCATGAAATTGTGTTGGGTAAACTGTTGGGACTGAAGGCAGATAAATCCCCAGGGCCTGATGGCCTGCATCCCAGAGTATTCAGGAAGTGGCTCTGGTAATTGTGGATGCATTGGTGATCATTTTCCAATGTTCTATAGACTCTGGATTAGTTCTTGTGAACTGGAGGGTAGCTAATATAACCCCACTTTTTAAGAAAGGAGGGAGAGAATGAAAACAGGGAATTATAGACCAGTTAGTCTGGCATCGGCGGAGGGGAAGATGCTTGCGTTGATTATTAAAGATGTAATAGCAGCGCATTTGGAAAGCAGAGATGATTGGTCAAAATCAGCATGGATTTATGAAGGGAACATCATGATCTTCTGGAATTTTTTGAGGATGTAACAAGTAGATTGGATAAGGGAGAGCAGGTGGATGTGGTATCGGGACTTTCAAAAAGGCATTGACTAGGTCCCGCACAAGATAGGTCTTCCCAAATAGCTTTGAATCTCTTTATTATCCCTCTGCTTTACTATATCAAGTCCATTTAGTTTAATGCATCCCCAAATTTCCTTGCATGTCTCTGATCCAAAGAAAATAAACTCCATAAATCTCCACTGCACTCTAGTACAGTCACATATTTGCTCTACTGTGGTGACCAGCACACACATTTAATGAATGAAGCAACTCGGATGTGTGTCACCAAATTAATGTTTAGTCTGGATGTGAGGACTGACTAAAAGTTTGTTTTTAGAAGTTTTGTTGACATTGGTAGAGGTTAAGTTATTTACAAATTTCTTAAAATAGATTAAGTGGCTAAAGATTTTGAGTTTGAATGAAATAAGATGATTTAATCATGTTAACATCTTGCATTTATTAAAATTCTACTTCTATATGACCTAGTTTAAAATAATTTCCCTTCACCTGTAACTACTCGGATTGCTCATTTAAATAAGGGGTCGGCAACCTTGTTCTGCATGGGCCAGGACGCTTGTCTGAGCGGATGGCGGGCCTCATCTATCACGCGTACACATGGATCCTTCCCCCATCCTGCCTCGGATGGCAGGCATCAAATCACATGTTCACAGAAGGTCGACAAAAATGCTGGAGAAACTCAGCGGGTGAGGCAGCCTCATGCAATCCTTTCATGTCTCACCGGCTGAGTTCCTCCAGCATTTTTGTCTACCTATTTTTCCAGCACCTGCAGTTCTTTCTTAAACATGTTCACAGAAGGTGCGCAGCCGTGCCGGCTGCTTTGAGCAGGATGCGGTACAGCCAGAGCTCGGCGGGCCGGATGATTACGGGGAAAAAATCCGCCTGCGGGCTGGATGGTAATGGGCCGCATTCAGCTGCAGGTTGCCGACCCTTGATTTAAATGATCAAGAAAGAACTGCATATGCTAGAGAATCAAAGGTAGACAAAAATACTGGAGAAACTCAGCCGGTGCGGCAGCATCTATGAAGCGAAGGAAATAGGCAATGTTTCGGATGAAACCCTTCTTTAGACTGGTTCAGACTGCAGACTCCTGATTTAAATGATCTTGGACATGCAATATTAACTCTTTCTCTTTGCATAGAAGTCTAGATGTATACAGATACAGTAGATTTGTATGCATCTATATAGATATACAGTATAGTATCGATGTGTACAGCAGATGCATCACTGGCTGCCTAAAACCAACAGATTCCGGTAGACATGGATGTAGTAGGCAAGTTTGGGACACCCGCCATTCCTGTTACTCCCATCACCCAGCCCCAAAACAGCTGAAGTCGAGGAAGAGCTTCTTTCACACAGTCCAGCCACTGTCAGTCTCCTCAAGCAACCAGACTAGCCTTGTGGAAAAAGAAACGCAGTGACAACAACCGCCACGCAAAGATGCCAATCTCAACCAAGGAACAGCTACCACCTGGTCACAGGTGTGACTGGAAGTTCCTCAATAGGCTTTGTACAGGGATGGACAGATGCAAGACCAATATGAGCAAATGGGGCTATGCAGATGTAGCAGACACAGAACGTGAATGTGGAACATCTGTACAATCCATGCCACACCTAAGATGTCCGCTTGGTGAACAATGTTCCCTGGAAGAACTAGCGGTGGCAAACGAGAAGGCGTCCGCTGTGCAAGAGTCTGCTGAACATTTGAATCATAGATGATGGACACGAAAGAGGATAGATGTATTGAGCAAATCCATATTTTCTGTTTGTCACATTCTGTGTTGTGATTACCCTTCCCATCTTTCTACAAGTTTTAATGATTAACTATACAAAGATTAAACAATGTTCAGGATTGAATATTTGGCCAGATTTAGTGCAAGTGATTATTGTTGTATGATGTATTCTGCTGTAAATCTGAAATTTTCCAATGAAAGAATTATTGACATTTCCTTTGGGTAAGGTAATGTCAGGGGTCCAGCTTCTGCATTTCCAACAAGATTGCCAAATATTGAAATATCTATGCAAGAGAAGATATGTGATTGGTTACAGCTGACATAAGTAAGACAAGTGTATGATGTAGCAGGTTTTTTCTTTTATGACATTGGCTGTAAAGCTTTTATATTAACATTCCTGCATTGGTATAGTGTAAACTTGGTTAAAATACTATTCCAGAAGGATATCAACAGTGAGACTGTTTTTGAAATTCATGTGGTGAACTAATGAGCTCTTCTTGAATTCTGATGCTTGAGGCTTAATTTGTTTCTCCACTAGATGGAGCAAAAGCAGAAACTGTTGGGAGCATTCAACAAGTCATGCAGTATGAGTTTTGGCAGGAGAGTAGTTGCCGTTTTAGGTCAAGAGCATTTCATTAAAACGCTAGATGGAGCATTTCACTTTTTATGCAGTGGTGGGTGGGTAGTGGAAAGATGAAATGAAGGAAAATTGTAATTTTCTACTTTCCTGAAATTTGTTTGCACGTGTGCAATAGTTGTCAGAAATCTTCAGCATTATGAAGTTATTAGATGTTTGAAATGATTAAGAAATGCACTCCAAATAATACAACTGAACTTATCCGTGTAATACTGTGCTTAGGGTCCACGGAAGCAAACAATCGGTGAAATTAATATGAATATCGATAAATATCAGCAGTGGCTAACAAAGAACAAGAAAAAAGCCTTCTATGCAGCAGTGGCTGGAGACAATTTACGAGAAGGAGTAAAGTGCTTACTTCAGGTGATTACTCTAAATTTATATTAGCAAATCCAGTAGAAAAGCATTGCAGAGGTACAAAATAAACTGACCAAATCTTGTAACGGCATATTTGCTTCTGAAAATGTGCCCCTTTTAAATTGAGTAGATTTCTATCAATCAGGAGCAATATTTTTAAGAATCTGTATTTGAATGTCCTATGTTCCACAACCTATCAATTTGTATGATTGTTTCTCTTTTTGCCAATCCACAACATTTTACCTTTGTTTCTTTTTGTTAGTAACAGCACAGCAATTGGGATAATTTAGTTGTTCTTTTGGCTACTCCTCCATTCAGTAATGCTAAGACTGATCTTCTACCTCAAAACTGATTCTTTTCATTCATATTTTCCTGTGTTTGAAAACCTATTGATCCGTTCTGAATTCTCAAAGCCTGAGCATCCACTAGACTTTAGATCACAAATTTAAAATGCACATTTTCTGTCTTCATTGGCTTCAGTCCAGGATAAATAGACTCTCCACATCGACTTGAAAGGCAGCTTAAATTTTGTTTCAATGAGACTGCTGTTACTCTTCATTCCAGAGGATATAAGCCACATCCTACTTAATCTTTCATTGGAGGAAAACACTAATTTCAGGAATAAATATATTTGCCTGAAAATGATTCAATAGAAGTCCAATAGATTCTTCTTGGTTAAGAAACGCATAATATATGGAGAACCCCAATCTCACAAATTGTAATTACAATAAGATATCGTACTGGTATGTCAAATTCCTTGTTAATTGTGACTGCCTCTAATTTGTCTTGTATTGTCCTTTAACATTCTGTTTGCTTCTGCTCTAAGATTCCGAAATCTGTCACTACTCATATTAGAACAATTTATGAAATGCATGAATTATTATGTGGCCAGAGATTCTGATCTTTAAACCTCCAATCAATTATTATTGGATCACTTCATTGCTTCCCAGAATTCCCCAGATTTACAGAATATCTTAAAAGGATCAAAAGGATCCGGTGATTTGCCTCCTTTCCATAAAACTAGATGTTTCTAATGATTCTATGATTTATAAATACAAAAGACTAATTCCAATATCAGTTATAAATTAACTATAAACATGGGATTTCAATTGTGGAAATTGTCAGCGGAGGCTGCTTTGTCACTTCTACATGGGGTTGTTGAGGGGTGATATTCTAATCTGCATGACCCTTCAGTTCCTCTTAATACGTGATCCTTCACAGTTATGAAAATACAGTAAACCCTCTTTAACAGACCCCTTTATAATAGATTTTGGTTAAAGATTGATCTGTCAGCTCCACCCCCAGCTCACACCACCTCCCCAGCCGCCTACAACCCTGGTTTCTGACGCCATCCCTGACTTGTAAGGTGTACCACTGAGCCCTTCACCCACCACAGTCCATTTGACGAGCTATTGTTGTGGGTCATGTTGTAGCCCCTTCAGGCTGCTACCAACGACAGGATGCATTCATTCATCGTGGGCTCCCTCCCTTCGCGCAAACTACCGCTTTTTCCAATCCCTGGTCCATCGCTGCGACCTCCTCTTCTTCCCGTTGCCCTGTCCACTCGGCCTCTACTGCCTCCTCCTCCGCCTGGAGTCGCTGTCATATTCCACCTTGGAAGATGTTAGCCACTGCAGGGGAGAAGGAGGAGGGCGCGGTGGAGTGAGGAGCGTCAAAGCGACAGTTGTCAGGAAGAAGCAGCAGCTGGTGAGAGAGGAGGGAGCCCCACAGCGACCGAGCGTGTCTTGTCAATGACAGCGGCCTGAAGAAAGAGCTTATGGCCAGGGGCTAAAACATGAGCAATAACAACAGCCCCGTCAACTGGACTGTGCGGTGGCTGGTGAAGAAGAGCTTGCTGGTGCAGACCAGCACCATTGACGCCTAGTTGTCGGGTCTGTGCAGACCAGCGATCACCGCACATTAACACTATCCTACACCCACTAGGAACAATTTTTACATTTACGAAGCCTATTAAACTACAATTTTCTATGGGAAGGAGTCCTTGCCAATTTTCTATCGGAAGGAGTCCTCACCAACATCCCCCCCCACCCGACAGCGCCTCTGCCTCCATTTACTCACCTGCCTTCCTCTGCCCCAACCCCACCCTTGCGTGTGTTCACCACCCCCCCTTTACTTCCCCCTTTCTGATACACAAGGGTCTGTACTCAGCAGAGGCCTTTGTTCCCCTCCGCTCCCACCTCAACGAGTTCCGGGTCCGCCTCGATGTAGAGCTCTTCCGTCTCATCCGTCTCCGGGCCTTTTTCTATTCAGAGAAAACCCACGTGGGTCATGGGGACAACGTACAAACTCCGTACAGATAGCACCCGAAGTCGGGATCAAATCCGGGTCTCCGGCGCTGCATTCGCTGTAAGGCAGCAACTCTACTGCTGCACAACCGTGACCGTTCTGTTGTAGTGAGGGTTTACTGTAATTATGAATGTTTTCTGTGCTGCGTCAACAAGAATAGATATTTTTATATGATCCGAAGTACGTGAATCTTTATAAATCAAGCTTGTGCTGTAAATATTGTTGCTCAATATTCCCCTCGTATTTTGAATCTTCTGGCTTGATCAGTTTGCAGTGCCTCATTTATACAGTTAAATGATTGTTTATGTAGTTCAGCCCTATTCCAATTATTGTTAGTAAACTTGGTTACCATGTGGTAGAATAAGATGAGCTAAAGATAATGTAACTTTCAAACCGTATACATGATAAATCGGGACAAGTTTAAAGGCAAATAACTAAGCATGTCTTTAACATTGTCAGTGTACCAAGAAATAAACATTATCTGCAAATAATGATTAAATATTAAGTATTAATCATGAATTGAAATGAAGGCACAAGAAATACATTTTGACAAAACTACTCATGATGCACAATATAATTTATCATCTGTGTTTGTATTTATCTAACATTTTTAATGAGAGATTAGTTTTCTTGTGAAAAGTAATAGAGATATGTTCTGAGAAACTGTAGGAAATAAGACCAATCGGATGAAGTGGGAAAGTTTACTCTGCCAATAATGTTTAAGAGATAGCTTAATGTGTATTCACCAGGCCTCCGGACTGGGTCGAATGAAGCCAAATACGCTTGTGATTGGATACAAGACAGATTGGCATTGTATTAATTATCGGGATGTTGACAATTATGTTGGCATTTTGCAGTAAGTGATTTTTGATATTTTGATTAAAGCTGGTATACTGTAATTTCTAACTAATGACTTTATGCATTGTCAGTAATGCATCAGTATAGTGTGTATAATGTAATTAAAAAATATCGTGCACCAAGATATTTTTTGATTTGTTAAATTCTATTTTCTTCGATTTCCACTTTTTGTTCTGTCGCTTATACTAATGAAAATTTATATTGTTGCAACTTTCTTCCTCAAAATATTTTTTCATGTTACAGAATACATTTTGTGCACTATATTACTGCTGACCTTGCGCATATCTGCACTAGAATTTCTGATAGGAATGAAATAAATAAATGCTAGGGTTGGCTTGTTATGAAATAGTCTAAATTATCCTTGGATTTGAAAATGTAGTGAATGTCATGGGTTTTGTTTCTTGTTAGATAACCTTTGCAAGTTCTACAGACAACAATGGTCCTTGGGAAAACTCAGGGCTTCAGTGGCTGACCACATGGGGTATTCTTTAAAAAAAAACAACACAAGTTTATAATGGCTCAATTTGTTTTATTATCATACAATCATCATGACAGGCACTTGGCTAGATCTGGAATGTGAACACAGTATTTTAAAAGTTTCAACTTTTTAGGAGCGGACTTTAGTGAGATCAATTAAACTAAAATCCGTGGTCTAAGTGTTTGCTTCGTTACATTATTTGGGTTTTTCTCATCTTAAATATTTTAAATATGAGCTATTTAATGATTTTTAGAGTTTTGATTTTTCACTTTCTACTGTGGATATTTTACATGAGTAAATATAGAACAATAACTTGAGTAGCACTGAGATTATTGTGTTGAATGTTCACATTTTCCTTTTTACCTGTAATAACTTTGCTTTTTTTTTGTTTCCATTGTTAATTTTATAAACGAACCAAATTTAGTATTGAAATTTTACCTGTAATAACTTTTGCTTTGTTTTTTTTGTTTCCATTGTTAATTTTATAAACGAACCAAATTTAGTATTGAAATTTTACAACAACGTGCATGGTATAATTGAGCGTTGTGAGAAGGATGCAATAGGTCTTCAAAGCATTGTTAATAAGTTAAGTGCATGGGGAAATACCTGACTGATAAGATACCATGGATAAAAATGTAGTTACTTTTGAATAAAAACAAGTTTTATTTACATGATCGATTGTGAAGTAATATACAAAGAGTGTCTTTGCACACCATTTGTTGAATATAATGCAGACTTAGCAAGCATTTTTTAGGAAGGAAAGGTGTTTGTTGGCTTTCTTTGCTAGATTTGAAAGCTAGATTTTTGAATACAGGCGCAAAGATTTCTTGCTAAAATTGAACCTATAGCTAAATTATATGCAGTTTTGGCATATTTGGATATTTAGAAAAAATGCAAAAAAGGCTTACCATACTGATACAAAGAAAGTAAAGAACTGACAATATTTTCTCTGGTCAGGATGGTGTATGGGATGGAGGGGTCATGCAAATGGTGCCATAGCTCACACTCGCTGTCCATTCATCTTGGTAGTGCTACTCTCTGTGTGGTTTCACCAAGGCACCGAATGATTCTATTAAGACATATTTACTGCTATGTTTAAATGGTCTTGTAATAAAGTCTGTCCATCCATATGGCTTAATTGGTAGATGCACTAGCATATTAGCATTGTCACTTGTGTACAAGGATGCAGGTGTCTTTGAACAACAATTTACCATTCTGTCATTATTCACAAAAAAATAACCTACCACTCTTTATTTTAAAAAAACATTGCCCCCCACATCTTTCAACTTTCCCCTCTGATCTTAAACCTATTCCCTCTGGTATTTTACATTTCTACCCTGGTATAATTTCTGACTGTCCATCTTTGCCTCATAATTTTATAAACTTCTAACAGGTCAAGCTTTATCATTCAATGCTCCAGTGAAAATATTCTAAATTTGATTACCTCACCTAAAACCATCTAATCTAGGTGGCATTCTGGTAAACCTCTTGATTCCTCTCCAAAGCTTCCACCTCCTTCCTGCAATGGGGTGACCAGAACTGCACACAATTCTGCAAATGCATCTGAACCAAAGTTTTTAATCATGCTGCAACATGACTTCTGACTCCTACTCAGTGCCCCAAATGATATCAGCAAGCATATCATATACCTCTTGTATTACTACTTTCAGTGAGCTATGGATTTGGACCCGAAGATCAGTTTGTACATAAATGCTGTCAAGAGTCCTGCTATTACCTCTACACTTTCCCCTCGTGTATGACCTCCGAAAGTGCAACACCTCACACCTGTACGGATTAAACTCCATCTGCCATTTCTCTGCCTATATCTGTAACTGATCAATATCCTGTAGTATCCTTTGATCTGCATTTGGGCCACATCCTTCATAACCCTTCCTATGCATACACATAATGAACCCTTCCTATCCCCTCAATAATGTTTGGGACAAAGACCCATCATTTATTTATTTGCCTCTATACTTCAGAATTTGAGATTTGTAATAGAAAAAAAACATGTGGTTAAAGTGCACATTGTCAGATTTTAATAAACACCATTATTATACATTTTGGTTTCACAATATAGAAATCACAGCAGTGTTTATACATAGTCTCTCCCCCCCCCCCCAATATTTCAGGGCACAATATTGTTTGGGACACAGCAATGTCATGTCAATGAATGTAGTCATGTTTAGTATTTTGTTGCATGGACATCACCAGTTCTCTGGTGATGCTCTGCCAGGCCTGTATTGCAGCCATATTTAGCTTATGCTTGTTTTGGGGGCTAGCCCCCTTCAGTTTTCTCTTTGGCATATAAAAGGCATGCTCAATTGGGTTCAGATCGGGTAATTGACAGCCACTAATTTTGCTCACTAAGCTCCTATGTGGGACCTGATCAAAGGCTTTCTGAAAGTCCAAATACACTATTATATCCACTGGCTCTCACTTTTCCACTCTACTTGTTACATCCTGAAATTCCAGAAGACTAATCAAGCATGATTTCCCCTTCATAAATCCATGCTGACGGACCAATCCTTTTAATGCTATCAAAATGCGCCATTATTACTTCTTTAAAAATTGATTCCAGCATCTTCCCCACCACTGTTGTCAGGCTAACTGGTCTATAATTCCCTGTTTTCTCTCTCCTTTCTTGAAAAGTGGGATGACGTTAGCTGCCCTCCAATCCATAGGAACTGATCCTGAATCTATGGAACATTGGAAAATGATCACCAATGTGTCCACGATTTCTAGAACACCTCCTTGAGTACCCTGGGACGCAGACCATCAGGCCCTGGAGATTTATCAGCCTTCAGTTCCATCAGTCTACCCAATGCTATTTCTCGCCTAATGCAAATTTATTTCAGTTCCTCTGTGCCCTAGTACATCTGGGAGATTGTTTGTGTCTTTCTTAGTGAAGTCAGAACCAAAGTACCTGTTCAACTCTTCTGCCATTTCCTTGCCATAATAATTTCACCTATTACTGCCTTCAAGGAAACCACATTTGTCTTTACTAATCTTTTTCTCTTAACATGCCCAAAGATGTTTTTACTATCCTTCTTTATATTCATGGCCAGCTTACCCTCGCACTTTTTGTTACCTTCTGTTGTCATTTGAAAGTTTCCCAATCCTCTGGCTTCCCGCTACTCTTTGCTATGTTATACACCTTTTCTTTTAGTTTTATTCCATCCCTAACTTCCGTTGTCAGCCACGGTTGCCTCTAACTCCCCTTAACCTTTTTTTTTCCTCTTCTTTGGGATGAAATGATCCTGCATCTTCTGGATTATGCCCAGAAATTCCTGCCATTGCTGTTCTGCCATCATTCCTGCTAGGATCCTGTTCCAGTTGATGTTGACCAGCTCCTCTTTCATGCCTTCATAGTCCCCTTTGTTCAACTGCAACACTGACACTTCTGATTTAACCTTCTCCCTCTCAAATTGCAAATTAAAACTTATATTATGGTCACTACCTCCTAGCAGTTCCTTTACCTTGAGTTCACTTATTAAATCTGATTCGTTAGACAACCAGATTGCCTTCCCTCTGGTAGGTTCCAGTACAAGCTGCTCTAAGATTTGAGTTTTCAGTTATAATGTTGTTCCAATCAGTTGATTTTGATAAGCCTAAGGTTTGGCTGATGTCTCTAACAGTTTTATTCTTGTTTCTCAGTCTTATTATGGCTTATTTGACTTTCACTGTCACAACTTTGGTCCTTATGTTGATAAAACAGCAATAAAAGTTTCCAAAGGTGATGGAAAGACTAGGTACTGCAAACTCTCTTATACCTGTATTAAGGAGGTATTTAAACACACCTAAGCAATTACAAACACCTGTGAAGCCACGTGTCCCAAACACAATGGTGCCCTGGAATGGGGGGGGACTATGTATAAGCACAGCTGTAATTTCTACATGGTGAAACCAAAATGTGTAAAAATGCCCTTTAATAAAATCTGACAATGTGCACTTTAACTACATGTGATTTTTTTTCTATTACAGATCTCAAATTGTGGAGTACAGAGGCAAATAAATAAATGATGGGTCTGTGTCCCAAACACGGAGGGCACTGTATCTGTCCAATATCTTTTGAAATGTTTATAGAACAGTACAGCCCACAATGTCTGTACTGCACATGATGCCAAAACTGTTACTACCCTTACCTGCACAGAATCCATATCTCCCCATTCCCAGCATACACATATGCCTATTCTAAAGTATTTTAAATGCCGCTATTGTATCTACTTCAACCACTAGCCCAGGCAGCGTGTTCCAGACACTCGCCATCCTGTATATTTTAAATAAAGTAAACCTTCCCCGCACATCTCCTTCAAACTTTGCCCCTCTCACCTTTAAAGCTATGTCCAGTAGTATTCGATTTTTTCATTCCTTTCATTCCTTCTGAATAACCTATCTATGTGCCTCATAATTGTATATACTTCTGATGGAGGTCTCTCTGCAATCTCTGCCATTTCAGAGAAAATGATCCTTGTCTGTCCAACCTCTCCCTGTAGCCAATGCCACCTAGTTCAGGCATTATTCTGGTAAGCCTCCTCAGCACTCTTTTCAAAGCTTCCACATCTTTGCTAGAATCGGGTGAACAGAACTGCACACAATACTCCACATACATAAAAAGTTTGATTTTGGGCATTGTCTGCTGTGCTTGAGTTCCTTCGTTTAATATTTCTAACCCAATGCTATCTGAAGAACCTCACTTCAATGCTGTACAGTTCATATATAATTTGTTAAACTGGGTGGAACAGATCTAGACATTCCAGGAACAGCCTAAAAGAAGGGATTTGAGGAACTAAAGCAACATTAGTATTATGAACTCTCTATTTCTAGTTTCCTTGACTTGAATTTGATCTAAATAAAATACCTGGCTATATTCAATGTTATAACTTTGTATACACTGCATGGATCTTTGTGCCAGATTACTTAAATAAAGCACCTTCTCAATATGACTATGACAAGAATTAGTTCTGGTGGGAAGATCTACTACTCTCCCAGACATTTTTTCAATGTTACAGTGTGTACGAGGTATAAGCCTGAGAATAATGGGATCTGCTGTGTCATTGATACAACAGTAATTATCCAGCAGGTAAAATTAGATATCTTCATCCTACATGTATGGATGAAACAAAATGCTAGCTCTTAGTAGAACTATTTAACTAATATGATCATTAAATCAATGACCACATTTAATAAATAAATGGCACTTTGTGATGAGGTTGAACACAACAGTGATTAGAATCTAGGCACTTGCACTTTTCTCACCATGTAAAAAACTATAATGTGCTCTCAGAATGAGGGTGGAGCTGCTTCAGTATCTCAGTTTGATCCTGACCTTGGGTGCTGTGGAGTTTACATGTTCTCCTTGTGACCGTGGGTTCCCTCTGGGTGCTCTAGTTTCCTCCCCATTCCTCCCCAAAAGAATTGCCCCTAATGTGGAGGGAGTGGATGAGAAAGTGGGACAACAGAGCTAGTCTGCAGGTGATCGATGATCGGCGTGGACTCGGTGGCTGAACAGCCTGTATCCATGCTGTATCTCAAGAAAAATGAAGATCAATCAGTCTTATCTTAATGACCAATACAACAAATATGTTACTGGTTTCTCTAATTTTCTTTTGTTCAAGAGCAAGTTTGACTACAAAGTGACTATTAGCTTTAGTACTTTGTATAGAGAATTCTGTTAGAACTGCATTTTTTGATAGTTTCTTTCGGGTTCTATCGTGGATGGTAGAAATATTTATGTGACCGAATAGTGTTGAATATGTTTATTCTATAATGCCAAACCATGTTTAATATGTTTATTCTAACTGTTCTTGTTATTTTAATCGAGAAACTTAAATACACTATTTTATTTAGCCAGTTTACATCCACAGCATGAGGCTTTGCGAAATCCTGACACTGAGGCTAGTCAAGTCCAGCAGAATTTTCTATCCTTTCATTTTAATAAACGAGTAAATGGAAAATCTTAACAGCATTCACACCATTGGCATGAACACCTAACTTGAAACTGTTTGACATGTTTAAATAATTTTAACTTGCTTATTTTCAGCAAAGGAGCTAAATATGAGAATACATTTGCCATTTTGAAATGTACTACTTTTGTTGCAGTGATGCCTTTGATTTTGAGTATGGTTTGATAATTCTGAGGATTAGCCAAGGACTTGATATCTCTCGTATACTTCAGATTCAAGGTAGGCAATGCAGCCACAATAAAACAAAAGTAATAAACTGAAAATTCTGGAAATCTGAAATGCAAGTTTAAAAACTGCCTGGTTGAAACAAACATTGGATTGCGTGCCATCTAAAGGCGGTTGAGGTTTCAGTTATAAATCCATTATCAGAACCAACTACAAAACTGAACATGCAAATATTAAAAGATTTTTCTTTTCCAAGAAATCCTTTGAAAAGGAGTAGAGTTTGATTTTGTGTGATAGTATAAAATATTTTTTATCCACCAGATTTTGGAAGTTATACAATCTTGCGTATATGTTCATTAAGGTATTACATACTATATATAAGATTTTGTCACTGGGTTGACATCACCCTATTAAAAAGTAGTTGTGAAAGTACATTATGGCATGTCAAATTCACAGATGGAGAGTGAAATAAATTGAAAGAACAGTTGAGTAAGTGGTTAGGAATTGAGGTAGAACTATTTCAGGAAAGGTAGACAATTATTGGAGGCAATTCAGGGAATGTTCACCACATTGTAGGAAGGTGATGGATGCGCTGGATTGGTGTAGAGGTGATGTTAGTTTATGCCGATCGATGATCATCCATACACTAGTTCCATCCTACACAATGGGGATAATTTACAGACGGCAATTAACTTGCATGTCTTTGGAATGTGGGAGGAAATCGGAGCACCCGGAGAAAACACACATGGTCACAGGGAGAACATACAAATTCCATATAGACACCACCTACAGTCGGGATCGAACCAGTGTCTCTGGCGCTGTAAGTCATCAGCTCTACCTCTGCGCTACTGTGCTGCCCAAGATTCACCAGGATATTGCCTGGCACGGAGTGTTTTGATTATGAGGAGAAAATGGATGGGCTGTGTTTATTTTCCTTGGAGAGAAGGAAGTTGTGGCATGACCAGAGAAGTATCCAAATTTGAGGGGTCTGGATAAGGTATCAATCTTTTTCCCATAAGCATTGATATCTAGAATTAGTGGCCATGGGTTTATAGTGAGGTCTTTAAAGGGGATAATGAGAGCTGTACATCACAGAAAATAACCCTTTAGCCCAGCTCTTCCATGCTAACTGTAATAGGCCCATATTCTGTCCCAATGCTCTTTCAATGATGTAATTGTATCAATCTTTACATACTCCTCTGGCAGTTCTGTGTGGAAAACCTTGCACCCCATGTTTCCTTTAAATTTCTTCCTCACACCTTAAAGTCATAATTACCTGAAACATTAATAGCCCATTTTTTTCCATAAAAGAACAATATGCTGTTTTATAATAAGTTACTATAAAATATGTTAGGGCTATTCAGCGTGAATATGTTTGGTTCTGATGAAGGCTTTTGAGCTGAAACAGTAATTCGATTTGTCTTTCTATAGAAGCAGCCTGACCTGCTGAATGTTTCCAACATTTTCTGTTCTTTTATTTAAGATCCATTTATAGTTATGATTGAAAGTTTAAACCCAACATTTATGTATTGGAATAAAGATGTGATTCAATGTTTTGTTTGAAAGCCTATAATGATTAATGCATATATTAAGCTCATTATTCATAAGGGTTAGGAACAACTTCCCATCGATAATAAAACACGACAGATACTACTGTCCTCTCCTTTGCACCCAGAATGTTCAACTAAATCGAAATATTCCCTGTAATGTTTTAACAATAACACATTAATATATATCAAACACATCAAAGGAAATACTTCAAAGGAAAATATTTATTAGCTTAGTAAACAACTTTAATTCAATGTATTAATACAAGCAATGAACAGTTTTGAAATCACTGTGAACCAATGCAAACAGACTATTCTCAATGAGAATGGTGACAAGCTGGAAACGCCTTTTCACAAATTGTGTGGAAACTGATCACTGTATTTGTACAGACAATGTTTGATTCCATAGTGTGTACATATGTAGATACTTGACAAAAATCCTCCACTGCACGAGTACACAGACCTGAGAATTTCAAATGCAGTGGATAGTGAGAATTAAGTATAATACATTTGGAGATAGGACTTGGTGGAATTTCATGGAGGTGATTCAATAGGGAAAGCATTAATAGGTAAATTAGCTGAATTCAATAAATTACAAATTTATATTAAAAAAAATATTATTGAATACAAAAGTTATTCATTTGGGGAGGTGAATTTTATTGTTTCGTTATGCAATTTGGCAAGATTACCTCCCAGTCTAACTCTGATCATTTTGACCTAACGCCACTGATTGTTTTTCATGCCTTCTGTGTGCATACAGTATATATTCTGTGTGAGCAATAACCCCAATTGTAAAAGGAGGGAAGAGATCATATAATGCCCCTCTCTGTCTCTCCTTCCCCACACTGTCATTTTCATTTCTTCTGGCAAAAATATACTTCAAGGCAAACCACAACATTTGAATGTCAACCCTTGACATAAATTGATATTCGTTATCTGTGGAGCTAAATTTCTTAAATCCATCCGGCTTGCGTCTTCAGGCGATCATTTCGTAATGCCGCAGCTTGTCAGTCTCTAGTTGTGTATGGAGAATACTAATGAAGGTAGATTACCTGGGTCAACAGCATTCTTATAATTACAGCTTCCACATTCCTACCTATCCAGTCCCTCAAGCCTTGTTGATTATATCAGTTTGAGAATAAACTGATGTCTCGGAAATTATTTAAACAGTATGATAACTGGAAGATTGACAATAGAGGTACCTTCAGTACCTTCGGCAACAGACTGGATCCACCAAGATGCAGGACAGAATGCCACAGGTGATCCTGCATCCTGGTGGAAATCGAACTGTACAACTCCTCCCCCTTCTGTCGTGGGGTAGACTGAGACTGCCTCCCCCCTCCCCATCCCAATCTTTGCGCATCCCCAATCCTTTCCACTCGTCACTTTAATTTAAAGTTTCATATATTTTGTATTTCTATGACTTGGCAGATCAATTTCCCTCCTGGGATGAATAAAGTGGTATCGTATCGTAAATACTATTGTCATACTACTCGAATCAAAATTGCTACTGCCCTATTGTAGAATTGTACAGTAGTGTCTTCAATGCAGCAATCTCTCGACTTTACACATTTATGTTGCAAAAATGTAATTATAGTGATGACTATTTACCGAAAACAAAAGTGTGGAAACTTATGTTCATCAGTCACCACTCCAGCCCTCCATCACTGCCAGTGAAGCAAACAAAAAGACATTCACCCTTTTTTGGTGTGCTTTAACTGGAAGCCAAAACAATACCCACAAGTTGGCCAGTGAAGTTCAGAAATCAATTTCAGGCCAATCTCTAGGTTCCCTGTGCTTAAAGTAAGCGTGCACTCTTTCTTTGAATTACTAACATTTAGTACATCGAGATCCCGTGTTTTATGTAAGGAGGAATTATAAAGAGCAGGTGACGGAAATAAAAATCTAAAAACTTGTGCAAATTTAATTGTTGTTCCTAGCAGTAAGGATTCTCTGTCGTCCACCTTAAGAAAAAAGTACGCCAATCAGCCAATAAAAATTTAACTTTTCTGCCAAATAGTCGGGCACAACTGATTCCAACATATTACACGGCTTCAAATGTAGCCATTCCTTTCCTGTACGAGACTTCCCCTGTGAGTCGATGAATACAACCTTAATATATCATAACTATATTGGCTAATGTTTAGCTGAACATTTACAAAGTTAAAAGAAGGTGCTGGGCATAATCGGGAAAGGAGAATTATAGTACAATGCTTCAGTGTGCTGGTGCTCTAGTATGATGACAATAGGAAGTGGAGCTCAATTTCTGAGTCTGAGGCAAAGTTCCATATGGTAGCCAGCTGTGGTGAGGGACAAAGCACTGAATTTGTTCAGAACTGCTCTTGTGAACTTCCTGGCACAAACAGCGAGAGTGGTAGAACTTAGTTACCAGACCATTAGTAAAATAGCTGGCGTAGATTTTGTCATTCTAGTCTGTTGTCTGAACAGCTTCCTGTCTAGAGGAAAAAATTAACTCTACGAGTTATTGTGAAAAACAATTAGTTTTTCCTTAAATATTTAATATAGAGAAAATACATGCAACAGTTATAATGTTTGGTTATATTCTGCAGGTTAATTGCTTCTGATATTAAATCATTTTTGTGGATGGCTAGTATCAATAATTATTTTCATTTGTTTTTAGAAGAAATGCAAAGGCAAGAACTAGAAAGACTAGCATTGGAATCTGCTAAGAAAGATGAACAAGAGGACGGAAAGCGTGGTATCCGTTCACTGAAATTCTTGAACAAAGCTGTGAAATATAGTGCAAATACTTCACTAACAGTGAATGCTCAGCAAGGTAAAGCATGTCCACCAACACTAAAATGCTAATATGTGGAAATGGCTAGGTAATGAACTAAGTGAGATTGCCCGATTTTGGAGTATAATTCCAGCAGGTGGCAAGTGAAGATTAGAATTTCCTGGCAAAATAGTTGACTCTGGGTATCTGTAATTCTGAGGATTTCATTAGTCACTTGCTAGAATTGTTGTGAGAGGCTCTGAGAAATAAAATGGTAAATGAGAATATGTATGGCAGATAAAAGTATTGTTTTTCTGAAGCAGGAATCCAGAAAGAGGATGCAATAAAGTCAGGAAGCAATTCTCCACACAGAATAAAATGGGGAAAATTATCTTCACAGCTTTTGACAGTCCGACATTTGAGTTTTCTTTTTGATAATGTATGAAATATAGTGTCCAAGATCAATTAGGTAATCCCAAGTAAGATCTGTGGTACGGTTATGAATCTAACAAACGTTTAAACCGGCAAGGCATTATGCCATAAGGTTGAAGAAATATAATCTGACATTCAAGATAAGAATTGTTGCACTAAAAGTAATTTGAAGCCAGCAATGGGCATGTAAAGATCAAAAGTAAAACATCTGGAAGTTGGAAATAATATTGTAACAGTCAATCAGAGAATGCGTGATTGCCAGGGTATGTGATAGTAACTGGTGATACTTAATCATTGTGACATGGCAATTTGTGACGTGGCTTGCAATTTGGCAAGCTAGCTGGGTCATGCATGAAGGAACCTCAAACCTACCAAATGAATCAGTGACACACTCCAGATAAAGGAATATGGGGTAAACATTCGTACCCCATGTCAAAAGTATCCTTGCAATACCAAGTTGAGAGTTTAGGCTTTTATTTGTGAGCAGTTTCTTCTTTTTAGGTAGTCCTGACAAACAGACCATGAAAATTGCTTGAACCTTAATTGTACAACCTCGGACGAACATAGTTTGCCACTCTCCAGTCTTCTAGCACCTCACCTGTAATTTTCTTTCTAGGCCCGTGCATCTGCAATTTCTTATATCCACTTGTAAGTTTTCTTCCTCATCACTTTTTGTTCCTTTTGCCAATAACTCCCTTTCTATTCCCTCCAATTGGTAATTCCTCTCTAGTTCTTTCAGTTGCCCTCTGTAGCTGAACCATGTCTTGGAAGCACGCTGGGATGATTGGTGCATAATGGACCATGAGTTTATGCTATGTTTGAAGTCTTAATTTTAAAACTAATTCCCCCTGATAATTAAGTTCTGGCATAATGAAAGCAATTAAGAATTTCTTCATCAATGTCTCTTCATTGGTAGATGGCTCCTGAAATGTGGGCTGTGGTCCTCAATTTCCAGGTTTTTATCATGGATCTTCATTGTTTGGGGGAGGGGGCATGGTAATATGCAGTGGATGGAAGATGTTTTTTGCACATTTTAAGCATTAGGTCAATTTTCTTGTACACTTCACTGAGCTCAGAGTTTAGCCTTATGAACATTGTCTACGTGCTCCAACTTGCAAGTGCTAAATTAAATTGAGTACCTTGGTTCTGGAATCGAAGCAACAGAGATTGATCAATTTCTCATTTATCCTGCTGATTAGCTCCGTGGCGGCAGGAGGCTTTGTTTATTTTAGAGATAGAGGCCCTTCGGCCCACTGGGTTTGCGCCGACCAGCGATCCCCACATATTAACACTTTCCTACACTTACCAAGCCAATTAACCCGCATACCTGTATGGTTTTGGAATGTGGGAGGAAACCGAACATCTCATTGAAAACAAACCCATTGGAGAACGTACAAACTCCGTACGGACAGCACTCGTAGTCGGGATTGAACCTGGGTCTCCGGCGCTGCATTCACTGTAAGGCAGCACCTCTTCCGCTGCGCCACTGTGCTGCCGTTAATGCAGCATTACAGTGAGAATGAGTTCATTAAACCCCCAACATTTTACACAGCCTTGCTTGACCCAAATCTGGGAGTTATAAGCTTAAATGAAGATTGAGAATATGCAATCCTCAATTTTAAGGGAATGGTCATCTTGGGCAGAGCTAGTAATAGCAATGTAAGTGGAATAATTTCATGACACTTCCTGGCTGACCTTCAAATATGTATTTATTAAAGATTCTATGCTGCAATTGTATAGTGTTTAAGATCATGAAAATGAATGTGAGATGTCACATCCATTCTGGTAGTGGGAACCTTATTCATCACAAAGAACTCTTTGTCTTTTTAAGGATATTTGCCACTAAGATGATGTAATTTTATACTTTGAGCCATTCCCTTTTACAAGCCTTGTCACATTTCCCAGCAGTGGACTTTTCAGCCAAAAGTTGCATCCAGCACATTTCTGCCTCTCCAGAGATATTTAGCCTGTAGGATCCATGTAACTGTCAAATGTTAGAGCCCTATTTGCTTAATTTTGCTTCAAACCACTCCGAAACCAATATTAACAGACCACATTTGAGATGGGCTCAAATCCCAAATTAACAAACTAGATTTATTTATTGAAATTGAATAAATAGGACGTGGTGAATTTGTACACTGTTCCTTGGCAGTTAATATTAACGACACAAAATACAATACTTTCTTTTTCATATTCAGGTTTTAAAGTCGCTACTGGCTATGCTGCTAATTTCAATCAACGCCAATTGGAAGTTAGTGCTCAATTCCAAATGAATCAAGGGAAAGGTACAATAGATGTTTGGTGGCTGTTTGATGATGGAGGTATGAACCATATTATTGTCCAGAACATCTAATTTTAATGCAGTCTGAAGAAGGGTCACAAGCCAGAATGTCACCCATTCCTTCTCTCCGGATATGCTGCCTGTCCCGCTGAGCTACTTCAGCATTTTGTGTCTGATTTAAACCAGCATCTGCAGTTCCTTCCTACACATCTAATTTTAATGCATGGATCAAAATTATAAGATTTTGTGGCTGTGTTCATTTTAATTAAAAAGATCTTTGGTTATGAAAGTAGGACAGGCTTGCATTAAGATGTCTTTCATGACATTAAGATCATGAAATCATTTTATAGTCATTGAAATAATTCAAAACAGCATTTAATGGTGTAGATGACCAACTGCTGAGATTGTGATTAATATGGAGGGTGTCCACTGGATGGTGTTATTGAGTTGAGCTGATTGGCCTGTTTCCGTGACATCATAGTCACTTTTCTATTTTAAAACATGGCATCCAATTTACACATAGCAAACTCCTACATTCAGGGGTAAAATGTTCATGTTGAATAAGGGAGAAATATTCTTCCTGGAAGAATTCAACTTGTACTATTCAGATTGTGCTGTTGGATCATTTACATCCATCTTAAAAAGGGCAGATGATAATGATGTGTTATACATCTGAAAGCTGTATAACACAAACCCAGTCATGCGCTGAAGTGCTACCTTAGATTATGCACCCTTTTCTGGGGTGGGGTTTGAAGGAATGTCGTAACATGGCTAGGTATGCTGATATTGAAAACATTTATGAAACCTGTACAATATATTTTTTCCCAGCTGAAAAATCTATGTTTGAGGAACAATAATAGAGTAAAAAAATTTTGATTGAAAATGTTAAAAGCATATCTGATGTATTGATGGTGTGAAAGTTAGCTCTCTTCTGTTACCTAGAATAACTGATCTATTGTATATTTGGTTGTGTTGCATTTAATGTAACTACTATAAAGCTGCAGCAAGTAAGAATTTAATTGTTCTTATCCTGATGCTTGTGACAATTTAAAAACTCTTGACTATTGGATACCACATGTAATACTTATACCAATGTAAGATTTTGATCTTTATGTAAAAACATCTTAGAATGTTAAATGAATATATAGCCAATATCACTTAATTTTCAATCCCAATATCTTTGCTTTAATAGGTTTGACGATTCTCATTCCGTATCTGTTAACGACACGGAAAAAGTGGTCTGGTTGCAAACTGCGTATCTTTATTGGCGGGAAGTTGGATAGCATTAATGAGGAGAAACGGGCGTAAGTTTAGTTTGAAATTATGAACTTGGTGTTTAAATTATTTGAATATTTACCATCACAGTGAGACACTTCCACTGAAAATCACATTTGTATCATGAAGTTTGATTGTGATTCTGGATGCTTTGCATGTGACATTCTAAGTTAGGATGCCAAATACATGCTTTCATTGCTCCTTTGAAGCTGACACCTGTGCAACAAAAGGGGTCGGTGACACGGCAGCACTGTAAAAACTTGGCCCCTTAAGTTATTTACTTATCCAGCATTCCTTTAGACTTTTTCCAACACCTCAACTTTGTTAATAGTAATCTTCCCCACCCAAACTCCTAACTTGCAACCCATCCATCCCAGTGCACTATTGTACATCCCAACTGTGAATTAATATAAATTTTATTCTTTAACCATTGACATGACAACCTTCCTGACCTCACAAACTGCTCTGGCATTCTATGTGAAGGTAAGGCCTGACCAAGCCTTGTATGTGACCACATTTCCTAGTGGTGGGTGCATACAAGCAAAACATTATTTGATTGCTGAAGAATGACTGTTTAATGCAGTTTTGTGGCCATTGACCATAATTGCTGAAGTGCCTTGCGAGTGTCTACCTTTGATTACCATATTGCTAATCTGACATCAGTAGTTTACAGTTTACTAAGTGCTCCTTATTTTCCTAACTTCCTATATTACAGTGAACGTTCCAGATCTCTGTACACCTTTGGTTACGGCCTGTTGGATTAGTGCTCTAATTTTTGAAATAAACACCACCCAGAAAGTTTAGGGTGTACATCATCTAAAATGTCCCTAAAGCATAATTCTAGCCGTGTTTTACATGTGTTAAAGGCACTACATAAATGAAAGTTTTTTGCTATTTCCCTGTATTCCTGGGCAAATTTGAGAAAATAGCCGCCTTAGCACCTTATCCTAAGAATTGTTATCCTTTCTAAATACAGTATTTATAATTAAACATTGTACTTCGACTGATTTATAGCTCATTGATTTATAAATGCTTGGTATAATTTCACATCTTTTGCACCAGGATCATTTTAACCTGGCAGCAAACGTTCAGTTGGATTGACTTAAAATGGGTGGGGATTGCGATCTCATGGATATTCGCGGGCTGGTTGTGTTCACTCCTTTTACGTCAATGGTTATTTTTTTACATGATTGAAAAGAGTTTCCTGTGAGTTGTATGAAATTGAGATTTTGATCAGTAAGAAGTAGATTATTTTTCAGTCCCAGTAATTTGATTTTCTGTGCTGGTAAAGTTATTAATTTGAAGTCACAATTATTGAGAAAATACCATAGTTATATGACTTTTCAACTTTACAGATATTTTGAGTCTGAATTACAGCTTCCACTATTTGTTTTTTTGTCCACATTCTTGAAACTGATAACAGAGCCCATTACTCTACAATGCTGTATTTTGGCAATATTTAAATATAGTCCAGGCATTGACAAATGACAAATTTGTCAAATGACAATTGGATATGGTTGTTTCAAGCAGAAAGCATTTTTTAACTGCTTTCCTGGAAGTGGAAGCAAGAGTTGCATTTTATGTAACTTTCTCTCATGCATTTGCTTAAAATTGGTTAGCTGGAAAATGCAGCAAGCCAAGGAGGGTTTGGAACTTTACTGTTAAACCATACTTTGTTTGGATGAAGTACAGACCTTCTATGTTGTATGTGAAAGAGCTCTGTTATTTTTGTGTTGACTGTAAAAGGTCAAGTGCCAAATTAGTGCAACCTTCATGAATAGGTTAGGCTTATATGTACTGACCTTCAAAAATAACTAATATCTAACGCTAAGTTGTCAAGGTACATGGCATTTATCAACAAACATTGGGGTGCAAAGAAACCTATTTATTTTTAATTCAAATTATATCCAACAGTAAAATAAAATTGCAACAGTTTACCACCTGGATACTAAAGTTTTATTTAAAAACTGAAGCATTTTAATTTGGAGGTTGAAGAGACTGCAAAGACATAATACGTAGCTGAGAGCCCCTGTTTCATCACTCATCAGACAATTTTCAATTCCCCAAAGGACCTTCAACAGATTAGACTACATTTAAATGACTTTTAAATAATTGAACAGTTAGTCTAGTACACTTAAGATCTTAGTGTCAAATTGGCAGATTTTTCCAGACTCAAGCGAAAGGTAAACTGCTGGAAGAAATCAGTGAGTTAGGCAGCATCTGTGCAGGCAAAGGGTTGGTCAGCATTTTTCAGATCAAGAACCAGCAACAGGACAGAGTGTAGAAGGAAGATGGTCAGTATATAGAAGTGAAAGGGAGGGGAGCACGATTGGATTTTGTTTCTTAATGCACCTATGCATTTTACTTTTTCATGATGCTACGCAATAATATAACACATTTTCCAGTGAGTATGGTGAGTTTTAAGTGAATGGAAGAACGGAGGGCCCAGTGTGTTGAAGGAAGTGTGGGAACTAGGGCCCAATGAGATGTAAACTAGATGTGGAACCATTGTGATTTACAGATTATCAGAGTTTTAACGTACATCGATTTTTGAGAAAACCTTCTGAATGAAGTGAAGAGGGCAGAGTGATTCAAATGTTTTTGGGAAGGTGTTCTCAAGGGAAGGCTGCTGCATTAAATGTCCCTTCTACTAGCTAAGGGAATGATGCATGAGGGGAGAATGTGTGAGTGGGTGGAATCAGGACAAGAGGGAATTTAAGGCAGGGAATTTTTGAATGTAAGATGGGACAAAGCCTCATAGGAATTTGTATTTGACTGACTAGAACAGGATGAAAGAGGAAGATTTTTATTTGAGGTATAATTGGGAAGTTGGAGAGAATGGGAGCACTATTGGAGAATTTAAAGATCAGAAATGATAGAAGAGTAGACAAAGGTTTTGACATTAACAGGGTTAAAAGAGTGCTTTATTCTAACAGTAAGAATAAAGCGCCCCAGATGCAATTTGTGAGTTTGAAGTAGGCTGTGGGTTAAGCACTCTGTTAGTGGCAGAGCCTTGGTGGACTATCCATAAAATGTTCCTTTTTATTTTTTTTAAAAAGCCCAATGGAATTGTAGGAAATTATGTAATATCCATAACTTGATCCGCTATCCTGGCAGCATAGAGGTAGTCCTAAACTCAAGGGAAATGGATGATGCGGGAGGGGGGTCCTGGGCATTATCAGCAATTCAATGAAAGTTGACCTGTATTTAAGGCAGATAAGGAGGATGAAGTATACGAAAGAACAGAGGTTGTCTCACACACTCACACGATCTCTTTCTATTTGCGCAAAACCGGTTGGCGATAGCGCTACGATTTTTCGCCACTTCACTCACCGTTCTCCTGTGCTGCGAGTGTACCAAGTTTCGTTCCGATCGTTGGAATTTCGTATAAGTTAGCGAGGTTTCACAATCTTAAAAACCGCCGGTGCGCAGATTGATATCTTCTCCTGCCAGACAGCGCCGCACAGATTAGTCCCTTCCCCGTCACTCACCGGGACGGTCCGCCCCTTCCTGCGCCATCGCGTCTTTACTGGAGCTGAGGCTGGCCGGCGGAGGTTTCCAACCGGACTTTTGAGGGACCCGAAGTAGCCCAGCCCAGCCCCAAGCAGCAGCCCAGCGTTGGAGACCCAGCCCAGAGTCGGAGATGTCGCCAAACGGAAAGCGGAGACTCTGATCCCGGCGGAGGAGAACGACCAGTGACCAGCGCCCGCTGTGAGTCCCCATCGCACCACCAATTCCAGCCACTACTCCTCTGGTTCCCCTCGCTGGCTCCTTCCTCCCCCCCCCCCCCCCCCCCCCCCCCCCCCCCCCCCCCCCCCCCCCCCCCCCCCCCCCCGTAATGCCCCCCCCCTCTCCCCCATGGTTCTGCCCTCTCTTTTCTCCGAGCTCACTCCCCCGCGCCCACACCCCCGCCCCTCCTCCCCCACAACCCCTCCTCCCCCACAACCCCTCCTCCCCCACAACCCCTCCTCCCCACAACCCCTCCTCCCCACAACCCCTTCTCCCCCACACGCGAGAATGCCTGGGGCTGTATCGATTAATAAAGGAACAGTGTGTACACAACGCCTGGACCTCTACAAAGAGTCTTCAGGGTCCCATCTGGAATGTTGCTTATCAATGTCCTGCAAAGATGGTGCCTGGTCCACTGAGTTACTCCAGCACTTTGTTTTATTCAAGATTCTAGCATCTACAGTTCCTTGTGTTTCAGAAAAGCAGTTTTATTGCTGGAATGCTGCTTACTACACTGTAAAATGTCTTCTCTGAAATGGCAGAGTGGTAAAGTGAGGTTGAAAATTTGAACTTTTGTGATGACAAATGATTTTCTGTCATCTTAGGGCTCTGGTCAGAAAAGTGTTCTGTACAGAGTTAATCAGTGAACATGCATCTGGGAGAATGTACCATCAGCCAAGAAATGTTAGAAAATAGTCTGCAGCAGTGTGAGCAAATGGGTTAAAGGCTTTTTTTTGAGATTCAATAAAGGGAGTGATCAAGTTTCGACATTTGGAGCAAGAAAGGTAATTAAGAGTGGAAACTCTTAATTAAGAAACACTAGATGAATTTGTAAAAAGTCAGAGAGGGAAGCTGCATCGTGATTGAAACCCAAACACTTCTTCCATGTCATATATGGTATAACTCATATTTATTTTTTCAGCCAAATCCCATCTTCCACTTTACAATCGATTTTGCCATCTTACCAGAAACTCGTTTTTGCTCCCTTTGGTCCCTGGGATCAGGATAAATGGAAGATTAGGAAATGGTTGGCATTCAAGTTGCCTGGAAGTTAGAAATATTTGTGGACATCAATGGTCAATATTTGAAATAAATATTTTTGAGAACTGGGACGTTGCTTATTGAGAGTGGGATGTGGGGGAGTGGGGTGGAAGAGGCAGTTTGCTACTGATTGAAATGAAGTGCTGTTGCATGCTTAGAATTTGCCTGTATGAAAAGAGCTGGAGAAAACAAAATGTGTGGATAGCGCTTATTGGTTCTTATGCTGATGAGGGGTCAAGGCATATTAAATCATTATTAAATAACCAAACTATTCTCAGCACAAGCAAGTCTAGTAAAAGTTTCATTGTTTAATTTTCCATTAATAAGCAGCCCTATATGTTTAAAACTTGCAAATGTCAATGGATAACATTTGTATCTTTGCAAGTTGATACCATTACACAATTTATTTGAAATCCCCACTAATAATTGTATTTAAAATGTGCAGTGAATGGTTTCAATAACCTTTTCATGGATCAGTGGTGTGTAAGTGGTTTGTGACCTTTGCTGTACTCTTCAGCTATTTTAAAGTAATGGTTTTCTGTCATGCCAGCAGTTCAGAATCTCAATGATTGTAACTTTGGGATCTTCAGTCCTTTGAGTCTATGCTATCTCTATGCAAGAGCAATCCAGCTATTCTTCCTCTCCTGCCTTCTATCTGCAGTTTTGTTCTTTCTAGATATTAATCGGCTCCCTTTTGAATGCAAAAAATGAATATGCCACCGCTACTACCCCTATTGGACATTCCAGACCCCAACCAATGGCTGTGTAAAAATATTAGTTTTTATGAACTCCTATAACCACATTGCTTTCGAACACTTGATTCACTTTATATTAATGTTTACACAATTTAAATAAATGAAGGTTTGGCCATGGGGAATTTTCATGTATGGTACATGGAGGAAGGATTTGGAAGGAAATATCAGAAGACTGGAGTAATATTTCATAGCTGTGTTGAATGTTCAGTGCAGAATGAAGAAGACACCAAGAAAGATTATAAAATTGGTTAGAAGAAGAGAACAAAAGTCGAGAAAAGTTTCTTAAATCCAGTGGACACTGGTAATTCTAATAGTACCCCATATGTTTCATTCCTGTGTACATAATTTGAATACACAGTAAAATGGAGTAATATCGGTGTTTGAAAATAATGCTTAAATATATATAGACTTAGAAAATGTATCACCTATTATTACAACAGCAGTATTACAATATCAATAACATAAAAATCAGTAAAATAGGGGGGAAATGAATTAACATTGACGTTCACACACTCCTCACCTTATATTTGTGGACCTTCATGCATCAGAACTGTAAATATAAATAAATATCTTAACATGCACAGTGACATACTTGATACTAGTCCATGGCATTGGTGGTATGCAACAGCAGTCTTGAGTTTTTGTGAGATCATTTTAGTCAGTATTGAAAGGGAAACGGTTTAAAATGCAGAGCTGACCACATCTATGGTAACTAAAATTAAATTATTACAGAAGGGTTCTCCCTGGCCTAGATTTGAGATTTATTGAGTTATTTTCTGCATTCTGCAAAACCGTTCAAAGCAGAAAATGTGCAAAGCCTAATCTTAGCACAAAACCCGTGAACATTAAGTGCCATAGAATTTGACATGCTGGCCTTCAAACAAAACATTTGAGAGTTTGCACCCACTGCTGAATTAATGTGTTCTTCAAGATATCCTAAATTTTCTAGGTTGAATATACACATACTGAGGCCCAAGGTGTGCCAAAAGGAGATTTTAGTAAGATGGCAGAATTGGTTGCAATGTGGAAGATAGAACCTGGCTAAGCAAAAATATTAATTATACTTCATATGATGTGGAAGAATTGTTTGGGTTTCACAAGGTACAAAGTACCACAAGAATATTTTTTTGCTATGAAATGCTAATGAATGCAAAAAGATATGCCTACAGATTTGATCTTGCATAGCATTGTTTGTTTCTGGAGCCAAGTACAATTTTACAAAACCCTGAGGCTCTAAGCACGACAAAATCCTCCCCTGTACCACACCAAGTCTCTCATCCAGCCGTCGTCTCTGAAACCATGTTTTTCTTGTCTTCACAAGTCGAGTCTGCAGTTTTTGTGGACAGATTTAAAACTAAAAGCTCATTTGCACACCAGTCAACATCCTTATGGTGCACTTAACCAGGCACTGCAATTCCAAGGCTATAGGATTAAAAAAAAAAGAATATAATGGCAAATAACTGCTGTTCTGAGCCCAAATTATAGAAAGTGTAGATTCAATAAAAAGCTCTTAACAGGATGGTAGTAGTGATCAAAAAAGGACCAACCCCAGCATTTGATTGATTGAATTGATAAATATGACACTGTTTAAGAACAGTAGCATTCACATCAGGTTGTGCAGCATCCACCTATGTTCCTTTCCACTGCACTTTACTTTGCTAGGTTTTTGCAACGCTTTGTTTCTAATTCAGATTTACAGAGCATAGTGTAATTTTCCTTTTAAATGCTCTTTTCACATTTCATTCCTCCGACTTTTTTTACAGAATGGCTGCACTTCTGGGAAAATTTAGGATTCAGTGTGCTGACATCAAGGTCATTGGAGATATTAACGTGAAACCAAGCAAGGAGAGGTATGAATGGTTGCTCCGGGGACCTCGAATTCAAGTAGATCTTTACCTTGCTGACAGATTAAATCATTCCTGCACACTACTGGCTGGACATCCCTCCTTCTACCTCCATAAACTGCACTGCTGCTATTTTAAGTTGCACTGGCTGCTTCACCTCCATTCACGACTCACCCCACCCCTCTCCTTCCGGAATTCCCAGTTAAACAGTACTTACATTTTTAAACTTCCATTATGGCTTACCACTCTATCTCTACAATCACTTTGGCAACCCTTGTGTGTTTATGCATGTATTCTAATCTTTTTTATTATTCCCAAATGTAATCACTCCATTAGGACTGTGCCTGTAAATCTCTTTGTTTTCTTACTCCATTATGGCACTTTTAAAATTCTACCTATTTAGCCAACATTTTGGTCCTAATTCAATGGACTAGAACTTCCTGCCAGCAGTAAGTCAATGACTTCCCAATAATCTACATGATAACAGCTTTCTGCCCACTGCAATCTTCATCCTAAATATCAAGGCTCTGCTCAACACAGGGCATCAACTCGTGAAACAACTGAGAAAAAAAATCTGAGACCTCTGTCAACAAACTTACCCATCCAGGGCTGATTGTTTCTGAATATTTTATATTTGGAAATATTCTAAAACTATTACTTAAACATTCCACTTCCACTTTCCAAAGTACATGCATGATGGTCTTGGACTTGCTCAAGTTTCAATGGCTGAACACCGGCAGGTATAATCATGCTTCTCCCAAGAGTCAGCAATATCTGGTCCAAAAAATATTCAATATGTGTCTGAAAAATAATAATAGAGAACAATTGTTTCCTTGGATCAGTATCTAGAGATAATAGACAAATAAATCAAACAAACAAGAAGGATGGACATGAGAAAAAATGTTCTAAGTATTATTAACATCTGGAATGTTTTGTCTGAAAAGGTGGCAAAACCAGATCCAATAAGAATTTTTAACTAATGTATTGGAGGATGAATTTGCATGGGTATTTCTGAATTTCATGTGATTAGCAAATCTAGAATTACAATATTTCCTCTGACATCCAAATGGTTGACACATCAAAAAGGAGCAGTAACATCAGCAGCAACTTGAGTGACGCCAATCGCCTAATTGTCTTGACTATGAGGCGATGTTTACTGCTCCTTTGTCGTGTTCCTTGGACATTTTTGTATCTGCACACCAGAGTTTTAAGGGTGCCATCTGGTCCATTTTGTTAAACTCCTTTTGAAAATCCATCTTCACTATTCCAACCACACTGCTCTTCTGTGTATTTGATTCTATTGAATAATATTTGCACTTCACAAATGCAGGCTAAATTTCAGATATTTGATCAATTAATGCCTTCTCCACTTGTCCTAATGGTTTACCTATCAGGCTGGCCATTTTATAGCTAGTCTCCTATTAATGTTTATTTTTGATGGTTCATTGGACCCAATCCCACAGATGTCCCCGATATGAGGCAGTAAACCCAGAGAATCAAGCTTGCAGCCTGCCCAAACTAAGGTGTTTCAGAGCAGTCATGACTGACAATTATTGTGAAGTGTTACTTAGAAAATTAAAATAACTGACATGGCCACAGGAGCGTCTCAGTCAAGTTGATCTCATTCATTGATGGAATAATACATAAATGTTGGAACTATTCAGCAGGTCAGGCAGCTTCAGTGGAGGGAGAAGTAGGGTGATGTTCTTTCAGCAAATATTTACTCCTGCAAACACGGTCTGGATTTACTGATACCCTTCAGCATTGTACACCAGTTTTGTTGAATCAACAATGACAGTACGAAGTTGCAGAAGTGCACAAATGAACTGCTTGGCATTAATTTCAAGCAGTTGATCCCTTCGGAAATATGACCCAATGAACGTGTAATGAGGACCACAGAGGAGTAATCTGGCCACTACTCTGGCTGACCGACAAATCAACAGCATTATTTAAGATCATTTAAGCTCCAACATTGGCTTAGTGAGGAGCAGTTCATTCAGTAAATTTAAATGAAATGCAACATAATTGATTGCTACATTTAGTGACTCAACTTGATGCAGGATGAAGTTGTACTAAGCCGTAATGTTCTTAATCCACAATCTCTGGACCTCGACTATACTGGTGTTACCAGTCACATGTGGGGCTTTTAAGAAATCAGGTCGCTCCCACTCTTGATCAAAGGCACAACACATCTTGTGGAGGGAGACCACAGGAATACTGGTGTAAAGTGAGGATCAAGGAGATAGGAGATCCAGAACATCTGCAGTGAAAGTGCAAAATGATGCACTTAGTAAATTGTGAGACTTTGGTATGACATCCAGTGTATAATACATTAGTTTCTAAATAATTATTATTAAAGATACATTAATTGTGCTTTGGTCATTGTAACTAATTTCAGCTGGAAAGCATTTGAAGATTTGATTGAACCATATCAACTGCATGAAAGTTCCAAGGATCCTGTAACCGCTGAGTTATTGCAGAAGGAGTATCCATGGAAAATTACTGATGCTGAGTTGGAGAGATTTAAAGATAAGGTAGACAAACACACTGTAAACTATTGTGTTCATATTTATTACATGTATATAATGTAATTTATGACATGTATATATGTCATTCATTAATTATGTTGTTCTCATAACTAGTAATGTACTCTGACTTTGTTTAAATTAGACATACCGGCAAGTCAGACTCAACGAACTTCTGCAGGAGAACTCCCGAGCTGCCAATATCATTGTTGTGTACGTAAACTCCATGAATACTATTCGCAATTATGAAGCAGTGGGACTGTTGACTATATAGATAATGTAACATAACAGATCCAAGAATACCTTTATCTGTATTTTTAGTGGAGAAAGTGGCTGTCATTACACATTACCTGAAGTGTTGGAGAACAAAATAGTGAAAATATTGGCGCAATTTTAAGAATTAGTTCAATCAATGTATGTGAATGTGCTTATAAATGCTAATAAATATTCAGATATATTTTTCTTAAGATGTTAACAATTGGTTTTCTTTCACACTCTAGGAGTTTGCCAATTGCAAGAAAAGAAGCTGTATCAAGCTACCTGTATTTGGCTTGGTTGGAGATTCTTTCTAGAAATCTGCCTCCTGTCATTATGATTAGAGGAAATCAAAAGAATGTGCTGACCTTTTACTCCTAACAGAAAATTGAATGTCATGGCTGCAGCAAATGCCACACTTATCATCCAGTATATTTGAATTGTTTAAAGGGCATCTCTTGATTTAAGTAGCAAACAGGCTTAATTCTAGTTTCTATAATTCTTTGATACCTTTCACAAATAATGTCGATAGTTATTCTTCTGAAATTGGGTTTTCATGTTTGGTCGCCAAACGTAATTATACGGTTAATTTTTAAGTGCAATTTTAATGTTTTTGTTTTAATTTTGCAATGATAAAAGATTATTCCAACGAGATAGTCGTCATGTAGCAATTATGTAGTTCCAAAATTATTCATCAGCTAAGATCTTCAGAGTTTGTAATCCATTGTTAAGGCCCCATATTCCTTCATCTCAGATTAAAACAAGACTTTATCAGGTATTTGACTTGATTATGATTATGTTCAGTGCATTATGCAACAGTGAGCTTAAACATAAGAAAAGTCTGCTGAGTTGAGTTATCTGACAAGATGACTTCCAGAAAAAGGGTAAGCTAAAAGGAAGATGAGAACTTGTCATATCAAAGAAAATGGAAATGTTTCTGACTAAAGTGGGCAGAAATATAAAATGAGAAAAATATGTTAAATTTCATGAAAAGCAAAACGCCTTTTATCATGTTGCCAGTTATATTTTGGAGGGATTTCTTGCAATGCGATACAAATATTTTGTTGACATTCAGAATGTATTGTTCCATGAGTTCAATTTAAATAACTATGTAATCTGTAAAACAATGGGAACTTTGTTGTAACCATTGTGTCAAATAATTGTTGAAATAAATTGCACTAGAATTTAATGTTATCCCTTTTGTTATTCTAAATAGTAGAATATAATATGCATCTTCTATTTTCACAAAATGCTGCTCTAATTTATTTCTTGTTTGAATTCATTATATGGCTTAGTTTTTAAAAATGACTTGTGATTCAAAAAAGTTATTGAATGACATGAATTTACATTATATTTTAAGCATCCAAACTTGGGTAGCATTTCACCTGTTACAAAAATATGGGTTTTATGTCTTGCTAGAATGACATGAAATTTCAATTCCATTTTCTATTTAAGTTTAAAAAGTTACTATAGAAGAATAATATTGGAATATACATGCAGATAATGCACACTTTGTATTGCCGCTCTTTGTTGCATTTTTAACGCTGAAATGCTGATGTTTTGAGGCTTTGTGGACAGAACACAAATTGAAATGAACATTCTGGTACATAGAAAAACAGGTGCAGGAGTAGACCGTTCGGCCCTTTGAGCCAGCATCGCCATTCAATATTATCATGATTGATCATCTTAAATCGGTAACCCATTCCTACTTTTTCCCCATATCCCTTGATTCCGTTAACCCAATGAGCTAAATCTAACACTCTTATGAAACCATCCAGTGAATTGGCCTCCATTGCCTTCTGTGGCAGATAATTCCACAGATTCACAACTCTCTGGGTGAAAAGGTTTTTCCTCATCTCAGTCCTAAGTGGCCTACCCCTTATTCTTAAACTGTGACCCTTGGTTCTGGACTCCCAATATTGGGAACATTTTTCCTGCATTCTAGCCTGTCAAATCCTTTAAACATTTTATGTTTCTATAAGATCCCCTCTCATCCTCTAAATTCCAGTGAATGCAAGCCCAGTCGACCCATTTTTCAGTCAGTTCCACCATCCTGGTGAACCTACGCTGCACTCCTCAATAGCAATAATATCCTTCCTCAAATTAGGAGACCAAAATTGCATACAATACTCCAGTGCGGTCTCACCAGAGCCCTGTACAACTGCAGTAGGACCTCCTCACTCCTAAACTCAAATCCTCTCGCAATGAATGCCAACATGCCATTAGCTTATTTCACTGCATGCATACTTTCAGTGACTAATGTACAAGCACACCCAGGTCTCATTGCACCTCTCCTTTTTTTTTTAATCTGACACCATTCAAATAATAATCTGCCTACCTGTTCTTGCCACCAATGTGGATAACCTCACATTTATCCACATTATACTGCATCTGCCCACTTACCCAACCTATCGAAGTCATCCTGCAGCTTCATAGCATCCTCATCGCAGCTCACACTGCCACCCAGCTTTGTGTCATCCACAAACTTAAAAGATGTGACATTTAATTCCCTTGTCTAAATCGTTATATTGTAAATAACTGGGGTCCCAGCACCGAGCCTTACGGCACCCCACTTGTCACTGCCTGCCATTCTGAAAAGGACCCGTTAATTCCTACTCTGCTTCCTGTCAGCCAACCAGTTCTCTATCTATGTCAAATACCCTACCCCCAATATTATGTGCTCTAATGTTGCACACTAATCTCTTGTGTGGGACCTTGTCAAAGGCTTTTTTGAAAGTCCAGATACACCACATCCACTGGCTCAACCTTATCCATTCTACGTTATATCAAAAAATTCCAGAAGATTAGTCGAGCATGATTTCCCCCCTCATAAATCCATGCTAACTTTGACCAATCCTATCACTGCTTTCCAAATGCGCTGCTATAACATCTTTAATAATTGACAGAATGGCACACAACTGGATTATTGTCCTGTCTGCTCAGATGGATAGATAAGATCTAATTTTTACTTGAAGCAGAGTCCTGCATATAGTTTTGCCAATGTTTATTGTTTAGTCACCATTGACCAAGGAGGTTAATTGGCTATTTTTTAATTGTTCTTTCTGGAAACATGTTGATGGCCAATGATAGCCAAACTTGTCTAAAATACTACTCTGATTTGCCAAAATTCGGGATATTAAAAGGGCTGCACAAATACACCTTTTTTTTTTACTGGCTTTCAGTCATTTAAACGGTTCCAGTTATGGAATTCTGAGAATTTTGCTGGGTTTGCTGCAGTGCTGAACCTGCACAATCGTCTTGCTATGAAAACATCAGTGAAACAATGCTTGATTGTTTCCCAGATTGCTTAAAATGCTTCGATTATTGGATCCCTTGAAATGAATGAGAATGTAGGTGACATGATTAAGCGTGCAGATAATCCCAATATTGCTGGGATTGAAGATGGTGAAGAAAATTGTCTAAGATTTTAACAGGATCCTGGGAAAATGGGCAAAATAATGGGAGATGGAGTTTGACCCTGGCAAATGCATAGTGCATTTGGGGATTCATTTTTAAACTAGGCCAGGACATACATTGGATGGCGGAGCCCTGGGGACTATTATTGAACAGAAATTTAGCAACACAAGTACACAGTAGACACGAGGAACTCCAGATGCTGGTTTGAAAAATAAATGATGGAGTAACTTAGTGGATGAGGCAGCATTTCTGGGAGACGTGGATAGATACGTTTCGGGACTCTTCTTCAGAGTATAAGTACATAGTTCCCTGAAAGTGGATACATAGACAGACAGGCTATGAAGACTGTGGCATATTTTTCTTCAAGGGGATAGAATTGGAATATAATTTTCCAGTTGTAAAAAAACACTTGATATTGTGTACAGTTCAAGTTTCCACGCTGGATGGAGGAAGTTGCCTGTACTGGAGGGCTTGAGTTAATGGGGTGGGATTAGATAGGCTGGGGCTGCTTCCGATGGAGGCTGGGGTGACCTTGTAAAGGTGTCTAAAAATTGAATAGGGTAGATAGTGACAGTCATTGCCCCATGGAATGGAGTACAACATGAGAGGGCATAGATTTTAGGTGAGGATGGAAATATTTAAAGGAAGTCAGGGATGAGTCTTTCACACAGTTGTGGGTATTGGAACAACTGCCTGAGGAAGTGGAAGAGACAGATACAATTGCAATGTTTAAAATATATTAAAAACTAGACTAAGTGGGACACGTTAGGCCCCAGCACCACACGGGAGGGCTGGTCCCCCAACGCAATATTCCACCTCTCCAACAATTCCAATATTGTTGGCCAGTGGGGGATAGGGTGGCGGCTTTCTGGAGCACTAGTATGGGTGTTGTGGGCTGAAGGGACTGGTTTCCAGAGGGCTAGTATGGACATTGTGGGCCGAATGGATTCTTGGGCTGGCAGATCAGTCAAGCCTGTTGTGCTGGCAGCTCACTCACGGCTGGTTGGGCTGGCAGTTGACTCACGGCTATTCCTTGAAATTCCATTTCAAGCAGGGTGCAAGGCCACTAAAGACAGCGAGTCGTGACCTCTCCCTCCTCCATATTGTAGAGACGAGCCACGACCACACTTCTGGGTTTTATAGTCCTTCCCACCAGAAGGGGCGTGGCCTTCATGGCGTGATTGACAGGAGAGAGAATCTCAACATTTTTTTTGAACACAAATAACTCTTTTTCATCGATGGGAAATATCCTCGGCATCTGATGAGCGGAGGGGGACTCTGAGTAAGATGGGCAAAAATCACAGCCATACGTGGTTGTGTTTTTTCTAAAATCAATATAAAGCGCAAACAGGAAGTGATCAAGATTAGACTTTTAATTATATAGAAGGCAAGGCAACACGGCAACTTTAATTAGGCAACACAGCTTTAGCATTTCCAAACCAAAGGCAACACAGCTTTGGTATTTCCAAACCAAAGGCAACACAGCTTTAGCATTTCCAAACGATATTTTCAAACCACATTAAGGGCACTGACAGGTCAGTAAAACCACTCACAGTTTAGTAGATGTGTTCAGTGTTATTCACAACTCAGATTGAGAGACGTGACCCTCGCTCCCCCATCTTGCAGAGACTGACTGAGGCACTCAACACTCTGGGTTTTATAGTCCCTCTGGAAGGGGTGTGGCCTTCAGGAGACAGAATCTTCAACATTTTTTAAACACTAATAACTCTTTTATTTTTAATCAATGGGAAAAATCCTCTTGCCCTGCGCAGCGGAGGGGGACTCTTGAGCAAGATGGCCAAAAATCACAGCTGTAAATGGCAGCATTTTTTATAAAATCAATATACAGAACAGGAAATGGTCAAGAGCAGACTTTTAGTAACATAGATTGTACATGGGTAGCTCGCATCCTATCCAAACAGATCAGATATACCATATAGAAACATAGAAAATAGGTGCAGGAGGAGGCCATTCGGCCCTTCGAGCCAGCACCGCCATTCATTGTGATCATGGCTGATCGTCCGCTATCAATAGCCCGTGCCTGCCTTCTCCCCATATCCCTTAACTCTACTAGCCCCTAGAGCTCTATCCAACTCTCTCTTAAATCCATCCAGTGATTTGGCCTCCATTGCCCTCTGCGGCAGGGAATTCCATAAATTCACAACTCTGGGTAAAAAAGTTTTTCTCACCTCAGTCTTAAATGACCTCCCCTTTATTCTAAGACTGTGGCCCCTGGTTCTGGACTCATCCAACATTGGGAACATTTTTCCTGCATCTAGCTTGTCCAGTCCTTTTATAATTTTATATGTTTCTATAAGATCCCCCTCATCCTTCTAAACTCCAGTGAATACAAGCCTAGTCTTTTCAATCTTTCCTCATATGGCAGTCCCGCCATCCCAGGGATCAATCTCGTGAACCTATGCTTCACTGCCTCAATCACAAGGATGTCCTTCCTCAAATTAAGAGACCAAAACTGTATACAATACTCCAGATGTGGTCTCACCAGAGCCCTATACAACTGCAGAAGAACCTCTTTACTCCTGTACTGAAATCTTCTTGTTATGAAGGCCAACATTACATTAGATTTCTTCACTGCCTGCTGTACCTGCACTCCAATTTTCAGTGACTGGTGTACAAGGACACCCAGGTCTCGCTGTACCTCCCCCTTACCTAACCTAACCCCATTGAGATAATAATCTGCCCCCTTGTTTTTGCCGCCAAAGTGGATCACCTCACATTTATCTACATTATACTGCATCTGCCACGCATCTGCCCACTCACTCAACCTGTCCAGGTCCCCCTGCAACCTCCTAACATCCTCCTCACAGTTCACACTGCCACCCAGCTTTGTGTCATCCGCAAACTTGCTAGTGTTGCTCCTAATTCCCTCTTCCAAATCATTAATATATATGGTAAACAGTTGTGGCCCCAACACCGAGCCTTGCAGCACCCACTCGCTACTGCCTGCCATTCTGAAAAGGACCCGTTCACTCCTACTCTGAATGGGACAGGAGCGGTATAAAAAGATATGACCCACATGCAGGCAAATAGGAACAGCATAGTTAGGCAAATTGGTTAGCATGGACAGGTTAGGCTGAAGAGGTAATTTCCATATTGTAAAACTCAATGAATCAATGACTATTTCAAGCAAAAAAATGTAATTAATTAAAAAGGAAACAGAATTGACCTACATATTTGCTTTTTGTTTGTATAACTCAGATTCAATATTCCCTTAATCTGGCTTCTCCCCCTGCGCACTGATTCACAGCTCTTTTCATGCACCACATCCCCAACCTCCAAAACACTAATTGGTAATAAAAAGAAACTGCAGATGCTAGTTTATATCAAAGATAGACACAAAATGCTGGAGCAACAGCCGGTCGGGCAGTATCTCTGGAGAGAATGGATAGGTGACGTTTCGCGTTGGGACTCTTCTTCAGACCGTAAATTGGAGGAGCAACACCTCATATTCCACTTGGGCAGTCTGCACCCCAGCGGCATGAACGTTGACTTTTCCAATTTCCGGTAGCCCTTGGCTGTCTCCTCCCCTTCCCGGCTCTCCCTCAGCCCTCTGGCTCCTCCTCTTAGAAACATAGAAACATAGAAATTAGGTGCAGGAGTAGGCCATTCAGCCCTTCGAGCCTGCACCGCCATTCAATATGATCATGGCTGATCATCCAACTCAGTATCCCGTACCTGCCTTCTCTCCATACCCTCTGATCCCCTTAGCCACAAGGGCCACATCCAACTCACTCTTAAATATAGCCAATGAACTGGCCTCAACTACCCTCTGTGGCAGAGAGTTCCAGAGACTCACCACTCTCTGTGTGAAAACTCTTCCTTTCTCCGCAACATCTTCCCACCCCCCCGCCACCCTACATCAGTCTGAAGAAGGGTCAGACACCGTTCGACCAGAAACATCCCCTATTTCCTTCGCTCCATAGATGTTGCTGCACCCGCTGAGCTCCGTACCTTCCTGTCTAGCCCCCACCTAATAATCCGGCGTTTCAGTCGTGCGGACCCGGTCTGTCGCCTGGTCGCTCCGAATTACAACCCCTTTACTGTCTGTATTAGGCGCATGAGACGTCACTCATTATGTAATATACCTTTAATTGCTGGTGTGTTATCCATGCTACTCCCCCCCATCATTGCACGCCCCTAGCTCGCTCTCTGGTGCTTTAATACGTAGGGCTCTGTGTGTTAAAAACTGAAATTAAAGACATTCTGGTACGATCTTCATTATGTTAAATACTTCATTTAGATAACCCAACCATTACAAACAGATCTCATTCCAATCTCTGGCTATTGGGAAGACCAGACCTATTTTATTGTTGAAAAACAATTGCATAGACATAAGAAATCATTAAGGATCATTCCAAGAATAGAGCAACTGGAATCTTCATATTGCTATTATTTTTCCAAATAGCGCAGTTGTGGACAGTGTAGTTAGATGAATTACAGAGTAATACAAAAATCAACCCAAATTCAGCACATGAGCCATTTAAAAAGAAAAGTTAAAAACAAAACATTAAAAAAGACAATTAACAGAATCATAATTTATTAACATATTAATCTTTACCAAAATTTAACAGAATTATGAACGAACAGAATTATGAATCTAACCCTATATCACACACACACACACACACAAACTGTTCCCCCGCAAAGCTGATTACACTGCGAGAGGGATTTACAAAGTCGGGTCGGGTTACTGAAATGGACGAAGAAATGGCCCACGTTCCGCTCCGTTGCGTACTACATGTCAAGCCTATTGCATTTAGCAGGAGTGGTCCATCTTGCTCGCTACATGATCTTTGCTCTTGATTATTGAAGCGGCGCATCGTTCACATTTCCCTGAGATTGGGGTTCCCCGATGTTAAATATGTTTGGTGAATTGACGCTTCGTTGCCGGGACCTTGGGCCATGAATGCACCCGGGCAGGTCGCCGCTGTCCCACAGGCGACTGCAGGAAGGACCCAGCCGGCTTCCTACTCCGCCCCCGGAGCCTCATCTGACTCGCAGCTGCGGCGGCGGCGGCTCGAAGGTTGTCTGATTGCGGCGGCCGCCCATGGTTCCGGCTGCAGGGCTGCTCCGCCGCGCCGGCTCGGCCGCCGGGATCCCAGCTCTTGCAAGGGCGCTCTGCAGTTCAGCAGCGGTGCGGACTAGCTCAGACTCAGGTACCCCGGAGCAGCAGCCGGTCGCTACACTTTACTAAGAGACTGTCGCACATAGCTGCTAGTGTTTGCCATCAGCCTGGGCGACATTTATTTTCCCGTAGCATTTATTTTAGCCAACAGTGTTTCCACCTTTAGGCTGCAGCGGATTCTGACTTCCGCCGTGCAGTGCAGTGCAGTGACAATATCTCATTTATTTTCTTTATCCATGTCAGCAGCTGGAGAACGTGACAAGTGAGTGTGTCGTCAGGTGGATGTGGTCTGCAGACAGACATGTTTAACACATAAGTAGAACCCATGAGCTTACAGGAGGCCTCCATTTCCAGTAGAACCCAATAGATCCAGCTCCATTTCCAGCTGTTTTCCATTCCTAGATAAATAGACAATAGGTGCAGGAGTAGGCCATCCGGCCCTTCGAGCCTGCACCGCCATCCATTGTGATCATGGTTGATCATCCACAATCAGTACTTCCTGCCTTCTCCCCATATCCCTTGATACCGCTAGCCCTAAGAGCTCTATCTAACTATCTTTTGAATGCATCCAGTGAATCGGCCTTCTGAGGCAGAGACTTCCACAAATTCATAACTCTACGGCTGAAAAAGTTTTTCCTCATCTCAGTTCCAAATGGCCTACCACGTATTCTTAAACTGTGGCCCCTGGTTCTGGACTCCCCCCCCCCCCCCCCCCCCAACATCGGGAACATGTTTCCTGCATCTAGCGTGTCAAATTCCTTAAGAATTTTATATTCTAGATCTCCCTGCCTGGAAATTAATGGGAATAAGTGAAGGATGAAATGGGACAGGTGGGTGTGCGGTTGATAGTTGGCACAGACTCGGGGGGGGGGGGAAAGGGCCTGTTTCTGTAATGTATGCCGTGACCCATTACAGCTTGGTCCACTGGCAAGGGTATAAAATCATAGTCATAAAGTCGAAACACTCGTCCAACTCGACCAACGTGTCCCATCTACTTTAGTCCCACTTACCTGCGTTTGGCCCATATCCCTCTACCTCTGTTCTATCCATGTACCTGTCTTAAACATTGCATTAAAAATCAGAAGCAGCTGGTTAAGGGGGACCTGGCTTGATATTTTGTAACTTTGTAAGCACCCTTTATGGGTGATTATTTGCAAAGAAAAGCAAAGAATTTCACTGTAACTTGTCACATGGGATAATAAAGTATTTATTCATTCATTCAAGGTGGCTCAGTTCAGAGGTCCAGACAGTTTGTTAGCAGCCTGACCAACCCCATAGTCACTAAAACAGCTCAGACCCAGGAGAGAGAGCACCTGGGGTATTTTAATAAGCTCTATTCTTCTGCCACATCCCTTTTGCTTGGCATCACTAGCAAAGGCCAATATTTATTGCCCATCCCTGAGTGCCATGTGAATATAGTGGCCATCACCTGGAACCACAGCAAATGCAGACACCATGATTAATGTGTGGTTGAAGGTGAGGAAATAGGTTAGGAGGAAATACGTAAGAGCAGTGAGGTTGTGCATCTTGGACCACAGATGGAGAGCCACTGGGAATTCTATAGTGTAGGAAAAATGGGAGTGTTGTGGTGATTTCCGAAGATATTTAATAGAAACAGAGATTGCCGAACACACACAGTGGGTCAGCTACCACATGTGAAACGAGAAACAGACTTAACAATTAAAATTGAAAGATCATCTTGCCATTTCAGGCAAAATTGCTGAAAGTGTGCTTTGAGAACAGGTCAGAGCTGGGGAGGATGTAGAAAGAATCAGAGCCCAGGATTGAGGGACAGTGGGTGGGTTCAAATATTGGAATGGATCCAGGCTCAAGGATGATTGGAAAAGCATGAGAGGTTATAGAGGTGGTAGGGATGGGAATAGACAATCAATAAATGTAAACTGCAGGCCTTGAGGAGCTGTTTCACGTAGTCAAAAGCACCTCCCTCCCCCACCGCTCAGTAAACAGCACCAATTCCTTCCGGACCTCAGACAACCCTGTACCAACCCCACCCACCTCTGTGTAACACAGGCCACTCAGCACCAGCCCCACGGGAAGGCCGTTTCATCAACATGTGACAAATGGAAACCTTTCACTCCATCAGCTGTCGCATACAGCACATAATCCTCCGGCATTTTCGCCACCTCCAATGGAATCCCACCACTAACATCTTCCCATTTTCACCCCTTTCCGCTTTCCACAGAAACCGTGCCCTCCGCAACTCATCCCTTCCCACCAAAACCACCCCCTCCCCAGGTACTTTCCCCTGCACCACAGGATATGCAACACCGGTCCCGAGAGGAGGCTCCCTCGACTCCATCCAGGAACCCTGACAATCCTTTCAGGTGAGACAAAGGTTCTCTTGCACCTCCTCCAACCTCATACGTTGCTCTCGGTGTGGACTCCTATATATCGCCGAGACCAAGCGCAATCTGGACGATCGTTTCGTTGACCACCTACGCATAGTCTGCTTTGGCCTAAGCAATTATATTACAGAATTACCGATGAATAATCTTAGACCAGAGTTCAGTGCCAAGGCACACTTGGAGCCGCAGACCCACAGCGCCAGAGACTCAGATTTGAGTCTGTGTTGAGTTTGCACGTTCTCCCTGTGACTGCGTGGGCATCCTCCAGGTGCTCCGGATGCCTCCCACATCCCCAAGATGTGCAGGTTTGGAGGTTACTTGGCCTCTGTAAATTGTGTGTAGTGTTGGTGAGAAAATGGGACAACAAAGAATTAGTATGAGCAGGTGATCGACGGTCGGCTTGGACCTGGTGGGTCATAGGGCCTTTAATCAAATAGGAAAAGTGAAAACTGTTGAACACAGCATGTTGCAGCCTTCCAGACTCAATACTGAGGCAGATGATGAGGTGCTCGCATTGGGCTTCACTGTAACTTTAGGAGGCCACAGACAGATGGGTCAGACTGAATGGAAGTGCTGAGGCTACAGGCAACTGGAAGCTCAAGGGCAGGCACTTGTTAGATGATGTACCTTCTTGGAGAATGTAATGGAAACGGGCTCTTCAGTCCAGCTTGCCAATGATGACCAAGCTGCGCTATCTACACCAGTCCTATATGCCTGCATTTGGCCCATATCCTTCTAAACTTGTGCTATCCATGTACTTGACCAAATATTTTTTTAACATTGCGATAGTACCTGCCTCAACTATCTCCTCTGGCATCTTGGTTCATATACCCTCCACCCTTTCTGTGGTTTCCCCCCTGGTTTTTATTAAATCTTTTCCATCTCACCTTAAACCTATGTCCTCTGCTTCTTGATTCCCTTACTCTGGTTAAACGACTCTGTGCATCCACCCTACCTATTCCCCTCATGATCTTATATACCTCTATAAGAGCACCCCTCATTATCCTGCGCTCCAGGAATAAAGTCCTAGCCTGCTCAGCATCTCCCTATAGCTCAGGCCCGAGTCCTGGCAACATCCTCATATATCTCCAGCTTAACAGCATCTTTCCTGGAACAGAACCAAAACTGAACACAATACTCCAAATGTGGCCTCTCCAATGTCTCGTATACTCAGTACTCTGACTGACAAAGCTTTCTTGACCCATCTACTTGCCAAAAGCCTTCTTGACCACCCCATCCACCTGTGATGCCACTTTAGACAAACTATGTACCTGCACTCTTAGATCCCTCTACTCTCCACCACCTTGAGTAATTCTGAAACACAAGGATGTCTGCATGGTCTGTGCTGTAACAGGCACCTAAACAGACCACTCCTAGTCTGCACTATTACCTCCATCAACTTGACCCCAAAACAGCCTTGCCAGAATCACTGCCGCAAGAAGATCTGTTAAAGCTTTCAAATACCCCATCTTTGCTCCTCTCAGACAGCACCTCAGTGGTGACCTGTCAAATCCTAGCCTACAGGAGCAGGTACACATGGCCACCCTGAAGACCATCATAATTGGCACCTGTTGGGGGGGGGGGGGAGAGAGAAAGAGGAGGGTAGGGGGGGGGGCAGAAAGGGGGGGGGGGAAAGGGGGGGGGGGCAGAAAGGGGGGGGGGGGGGGGGGGGGGGGGGGGGGGGGGGAGGGGGGGGGAGGAGGGTAGGAGGAGGGGAGGGGGGGGGGGGGGAGGAGGAGGAGGGTGAGGGAGGAGGAGGGGGAGGGAGGGGGGAGGGTGAGGGGAGGAGGAGGAGGGAGGGGGAGGGTGAGGGGAGGAGAGGGGAGGAGGAGGGTGAGGGGGAGGAGGAGGGGGTGAGGGGGAGGGGGAGGAGGAGGAGGGTGAGGGGAAGGAGTGAGGGGTGAGGGTGAGGGGTGAGGAGGAGGGAGGAGGAGGAGGAGGGTGAGGGGGGAGGAGGAGGAGGGTGAGGGGGAGGAGAGGAGGGTGAGGGGGGGGGAGGGGAGTGAAGGAGGGTGAGGGGGGGAGGAGGAAGGAGGGTGAGGGGGAGGAGGAGGAGGGGGGAGGGTAGGAGGGGAGGGGGGAGAGGGGGAAGTGAGGGGTGAGGAGGGGGAGGGTGAGGGGAGGAAGGGGGTGAGGAGGAGGGTGAGGGGAAGGGATAGGAAGATTGAGGGAGAGGAAGGGGAGGGCGGGGCTTCACCGAGCAGCCGGGCCCTCGGGCGCTGATTGGCGCGCCCGGTTTTGGCGGGCAGTTTGCGCTCGCCGTCTCCCTCTGACTAACGGACCGAGTCTCTCCCGCAGCCATGCCGACCTCAGAAACCGCCACCGCCTCCCCGGTGAAGAGCGCCGCGTCCTCGCTGAAGAGGAGGCCCGTGTCCCCGGCGAGGGCGGCCGTGCTCAAGTTCGCCAAACTCAGCGAGAACGCGCAGCGGCCGACGCGGGGCTCGGAGCGGGCGGCGGGTTACGACCTGTACAGGTGAGGCCGGGGCTGCGGGCGGGCGGGCGGGAGGCCCGGTCCCCCACACACTTTCCTCGAGTCACGCTGCTCCTTTCCCCGGGGATTTGTCTTGGTGTATTTATGTTTTCTTCTATTTCTCTTCATGCTTTTACTCCAGTTTTCTGCCTCAATTGTTCCCATTTTACCGCATCAACTTTTTTTACCCCGCTCTTAAATTAATAATATTGGGCATTTCTGAACAATACATAAAACTAACAATACACCAAAGAAATTTCCTGGATTAAAGTATAATAACTGGGAAAAAACTAATATTACAATTTTGGAAAAACCCTGCATTCCCTACAACTAAAATGTGGATTATGGAGATGTCGGAGATCTTAAATCTGGAAAAAATTAGATTTGTTTTAATCGACAAACCTGAATTATTTATTAGAATATGGTCCCCGTTCATAGATTATTTGAAGGGGTAGAATAGGCCAGCGCTGAGGCTCGACGGAAGCTTGAACCCAGGACTAGACGAATAGTTTTGTTTTCTGTACCTACGGACCTATCTCCTAAGTTGTATTATAAAATTTAAAAATAAAAATAATAAATTAAAAAATAAATAAAAATGGACGTATACTGAAGGTAGTAATGAAGGTAGTACAAAATTGTGAGATTTTAAAAACCAAGTCTGCAATTTATCCCATCAGATAAAGCATACAAATAAGTTTAATTTGACACCTAATTCACTTTCATATCTTCAGTATTAAAAATGTTATGGCCATTTTCATACTCGGAAATTAGCATCTTGTTCCCTTCTTCTTTCGTGTGGGTGTGGCGTACACAGCCTAAAGTTGTTGGACAACTTGTTCAATTTGATCTTCCACTTGTGCACGTGGAGTTGATTGCATTAGTCGAAACAGGGCGGACCACGTGAAGGTTGCAATCTTCCACCCCATCTTGTTCCCTATTGCTTTTGCATTGACTTAACACAAAAGCTGTGGACAGTCAAAAGCCCATAACTTTCTTAAAAATTAAGAGAACTGAATTAAATTTTCAGTTATTATAGATTGAAGCTTTCTGAAACAAATATAAAACATCCTACTTGGATGACCTGAAATTAAAGTATATAATTAGTTAATTAGCTAATTGTAGTTAATTACAAAATTGACCGGTGATGGAAATAGTAATAAACACCCAGACTGCCTTGAAAATTCAAAAATGTGATATTCTCAAGATCAGGACTTTAATATTATTGTATTATATGCTGTAAGTCCATAACAGATAGGTAAATAAATTACAATTTCTAGCAATAGACCAAGTCTTTATGGAGAAGATCAGTTGCTAGCTGGTGCATTGGCATATCGTAATCAGTAGCATCATCATACTCAGATTGTAACCAATAAGCAACTCTGTACACCTTGTTTTTCCTCAACTTTTCAATTTTGGCAATGTAAACTACAAGTTTTTGCTCTTCAAACCACGCGCGACTTGCCTTTCTGCCCACTACTTTCCCATTACGAATGTCCTGTAGATTCCATTTCTTAGGGATATGATTTTTTTTTAAAATAGCCTAAGTATCCAAATAACAAACTAATCCCATTCACCCAAGAATTCACAATATAACATGATTTTTAAATCTCACTGTCATGAATTCATAAGCCAGATGGAAGGAATTTAATTCCCATAAATTAATCTAGAAACATCCACTCAATATAATCAACATTTTAATTTTTTTGTACAATACATGGGACTAAGACTGATATTTAGTGTAAAAATATTGACAATGGGTAGACAATAACACAAAATATAGATGATTTAGATGCTCTTATGACATATTTTGCGGTGAATTTGAACCCCATATCGGCAGGAAAAACACTGTCGATTCGTAAGGGACCCAAACCACATTTCAGCAACGTAAAATTTGATTAAAGCCATCCCAACAAACAAGTTTATACGTAAAATAAACGACTTGCCCGTTGTTTTGTCCCGTTCATACGATCCGCCATGTTGTGGGCGTTAGAAGTTGCATTTTATTTTAATCAAATCATTAAATTGTCTCGCGATTAACCAAAAAAAAAATTGTAAACGGAAGTGGGATCGATTTCTCTTCATTAGCTAGCAGCCTGAGGAAGTCCGCCTCCGACCGGCAGGAGAAAACGGCATTTTTAAAACCCCCCCCCCCCCCCCCCCCCCCCCCCCCCCCCCCCCCCCCCCCCCCCTCAAAGGCGGCAAAGTCGCGCACACGTCCAGTGGCAGAACTGCAGCGCCGCTGAAGGTAAGTTTTGTAACATCGCTACTGAAGGCAAAACAATTTACAGGATTTATGGGGCCTTCGGACCAGGTTTTTCTTTCCATTCATTTTTACCATCAAAAGTTCCTGCTCGGGCTCAGCTCACCCTGATGTCCAGTCCACAGTCCAACCCTTGGTGCCCGTGTCCCCGGGCGCCGGGGTACAGACTAACCCCTGCCCAGCATTGATCAATTAGAATCACAATGTCGTGGAAACGGGTCCTATCTGCATGATAGATCCTGTGTGTGTTATTTATACACACTGAACTTTTTTTCCCCCTTGTTTATTCTATTGTTCACAGTGTACTATGTTTACATATTGTGTTGTGCTGCTGCAAATAACAAATTCATTGTTCTATCTAGGACATATGACAATAAAACAAACACACTTGACCAACATGTCCCAGCTACACTAGTCCCACCGGCCTGCGTTTGGCCCATAACCCTCTAAACCTGTCCTATCCATGTACCTGTTCAAATGTTTTGTACATGTTGTGATAGCAGTTTATCATACTGTTATAATTGTAGTTCAGTCATTGCACAATATAGGAGACCATTCTGCCCATTCATTCTATGCTGGCCCATAAAACAAACTGGTTATCCCATTTCCCTATGACCTATTCTTTCTCCTGTGCCCACCCTATCAATTCTGCCAACATGTAGACAAGGAACTTTTTTTTTTCAGCGGCTGATTAACCTAGAATGCACACCGTTGAGATGTGGGAGGAAACCCACAAGTACCAAAATGTAATGTGCAGTGATGGTCAACAAAAATGCTGGAGAAACTCAGCGGGTGAGGCAGCATCTATGGAGCGATGGTGTACTGTTTTCCTGGGGTTTATAAATCCAACTATTCTGTTTAGTTCTATTGATGTTTTGCAGTGCCTATGATTACGTGATCCTTCCTCAGGATAAAGTTATTGCGAAGACTGATATTCAAATTGCACTTCCTTCTGGATTCTATGGCAGAGTGGGTAAGTGTTTAGAATAAACTGCTATTTGCTTTCTCAAGTATTTCTGACCTTTTAACTCTTGTCCTCCAATGCATTCATTAATCCAAAACTGAGATTGTGCAAAGGTTTAATTTTATATTCTTGAAAAGGTCAGCTCAATTGCGCAGCTGGTAGAACTACTACCTCACAGCGCCACAGACCCGGGCTCGATCCTCATGGGTGCTTTCTGCATGGATTTTTATGTCTCCCTGTGACTGCAGGGCTTTCCTCCTGGTGCTGCAGTGTCCACCCACTTCCCAAAGATGTGCAGGTTTGTAGTTAATTGACCTCTAAATTGTCCCCTCGTGTGTAGGGAGTGGATGAGAAAGTAGGATGACATAGAGCTAGTGTGAACAGGTGATCGATGGTCACTGTGGACTTGGTGGGCCAAAGGGTCTGTTTCCATGCTGTATGTCTAAATTAAGCTAAATTGACCTAACAGTGTTCAGAATTGCTGCTCAAGGTTAACTGTGCTCCATTGTGTACAGGTGGCATAAATTATTCCATTAATTAGATTTTCTAAGTCACTGCAGCCGACAAACTCGGCCATGATCACATTGAATAGTGGTGCTGGCTTGAAGGGCCGAATGGTCTACTCCTGCATCTATTGTCTAAACTCGATTTACCGAATTCGGCTACGGGAATGGATCTGTCGGCTGGGCCGGTGTTCCAGAGCCCCCAGCAACGGGGGACAAATTTGACCTACCCATCGGCGAGGAAATCTCGATTAGGTCGAGATCGGCCGGCCTAGGTGTCACATTTTTGGGGGGGACTTCCGAGGGACATCTCAAATGCACTCTCATAATTTAAAGAGGCGACGGACCACCAGTTGCTGGAAAATCGGTGGTGGACTATGCCGCTTGTTCCCATCCTGGTCCCTTTTCGCTTTCTGTAGAGACCACTGTTTAACACCTTGGTTTAACACCTCTTCTTCCCCCTCCCCCAAGTTACTTACCCCCCTGCAAACTCAAGATATGCCAACACGTGTACTTACTCCTCCTCTTTCATTTCCATCCAGGGACTTCCAGGTGAGTTCACATGCCCTTCAAACCTCGTCTACTCCATTTGGTGCTTGCAATGTGACCTAATTTACATTGACAAGCTCAGTCTGACTTAGGCCTGCTGGATCTCCTGGTTGCTAACCAATTTAACTTTCATTTCCATACCAACCTTTCTGTCCTTGGCTTCCTGTATTGCCAGTGAAGCCACAGGCAAACTGGAGGAGCAACACTTCGTATTCTGCTTGGTTAGCTTACAACCAAGTGCTGTGAATGTTTTGTTTTCCAACTTCAAGTAATACCTTGCCTACCCCTTCATTAACCCTAACCCACCCCCCAATCAGGTGTGCTCCCAGTCTCCCAACTCCATCATTCCCCAATCACCCTGCTCCTATCCCCTCCTTGGCACATTTTTCTCCCATCCCTCAGTCAACCATTTCCCCTTTATTCCCCTTTCCATTGTCCCCTTCAACATAGCTTCCTCCAACTTTACAGTTCATCCCCCCCCCCCCCCCTTATGTGACACAATTTGTTGTTGTTTTTATACATCTAACATTTGTCACTTTTTCCACCTATTTGCCAATCAAAAACCCTTTCACCTGTATCCACCTTTCCCAACCCAAAACCTCATCTATCCATTCCCTTCACAAATGCGGCTTAACCCATTGAGTTTCACCAGCGCTTTGTTTGATATTTAACTTTTTTAGCTATCATGTATGGTGAGTCTTCCCCATTTCATAATTTACTCCAAATTTTCTTTCACTTATTCTGAAAGAGCCCCTTAAATGTTTGCCACACCATCAGAAACTAAGAATCCCAAAATCTCCATGTAATATTTTAGGTTGGAAAAATGGAATTAGTACACAGTTTATATCTATGATTGTACAATAGAAACATAGGAAATAGGTGCAGGGGGAGGCCATTCAGCCCTTCGAGCCATTCACTGTGATCATGGCTGATCAAATACAAATGGGAATGTAAATAACTTCTCCATTTCAACTATTTTTCCTAGCTCCAAGATCTGGACTGGCAGCGAAACACTTCATTGATGTTGGAGGTGATGTATTTGCTCTGATGTATTGAAACAAGATATACCTGTGAACACCAACTTTATACTAAGATTTATTTTGTATTTACTGTTGTAAGTACTGTTGTGGCCAGAGGAATGAACAAGGTGGTATTGATGGTCATCACATGGGTTTACATGCAGTCTTGCAGAACAAATATCTGAAACGACCAACAGGACAGATTTAGAGGGGGACTAATCATGAAGTTAAAACAAATAGATAACTTTATGTGATTCTCTCATTTGAATGTGATGAATTTGATTGCTAAGGTTTTGGCCAAAGATCTGATCCATCACTAAGTGTGCTTGGTTAAAATTTGCCATTTTGCATTTATTTCCTATCGATTATCTTTTCCAATATTCTTTCAGCCAATTTCAAAGCTGAGGGTGCTTTGCACTTCATAATTTACCCCAAATGTTGGTTTTCTAACCTGACTCAATTTTAAGATCCTAATATTTCTGGCCCTTGACACTATCATCCCTTTCCTACCTTTGCATATTCCATCCAATATTTGCAGCCTTCTCTAGCTTCAGAAGCCTAAAATATGCTCTTCCAAGTCTGACTTGCACATTACTGACTTTGATCATTCCAATAATGATATGCTATGCTCTTGAAATCTTTGCCTGAGCATCGCTCTTGCTTCACCATTGTGGTAAAATATAGCATTTTGTTGTCTGACCGTCTCCCTTGATGTACCTTGGTTTCATAATAGCCTTGTTAACTTTTGTTTGATCCATGGGAAGGCGGGACTGGAGTTTAGAAGGATGAGGGGGGATCTTATAGAAGCATATAAAATTATAGAAGGACTGGACAAGCTAGATGCAGGAAAAATGTTCCCAATGTTGGGCGAGTCCAGAAACAGGGGCCACAGTCTTAGAATAAAGGGGAGATCATTTAAGACTGAGGTGAGAAAAAACATTTTCACCCAGAGAGTTGTGAATTTATGGAATTCCCTGCCACAGAGGGCAGTGGAGGCCAAGTCACTGGATGGATTTAAGAGAGGGTTAGAGCTCTGGGGGCTAGTGGAGTCAAGGGATATGGGGAGAAGGCAGGCATGGGTTATTGATAGGGGACGATCAGCCATGATCGCAATGAATGGCGGTGCTGGCTTGAAGGGCCGAATGGCCTCCTGCAACTATTTTCTATGGTACTTCAATGCGTTAAGTGCCACATCAGTGTAAGTGGTCATCCTATGTGATGTGCATCGTAGTAAAAGGACACCAATAAGCTATGAACTGGGTAACCTGCCTGGATTTGAATGCTGGGTGGACAGTTCAGTCCTTAAAATTGGATCTTACTGCTTAAAAACCTGGTTAGGGGTGTGGAATAGGGAACATAGTGTTGTGGAATTACCATGGTGAAAACAGTGGGCAGATGGATGATGTGTGTAGGAAGGAACTGCAAATGCTGGTTTAAACTGAAGATAGACACAGAAAGCTGGAGGTACTCAGCGGGACAGGCAGCATCTCTGGAGAAAAGGAATGGGTCACTTTTCATGTCGAGACTCTTCTTCAGGCAGATGGATGGATGGTAACAAGGGAGAAGACTGGCGAATGATGATTCAAGAGAGTTGAAATGCAAAAATGAAGGATGTCAAACATCAAATGTTTTTTGTCTGGTCTTGCGTGGCTTCTTGTGTTTTTGTAACTTCTCACACAAATTAAAATCCACAAATAAACATTGTCAACTGCAGAATCCCATAGTAAATCCCTAAGCATGTATGTGGAAGGAATTTATAAAATGCTGTTTGATCAGAACAACTCTTCAGATGTGTCTGCAACCAAATGATCCAGTTTAACCTCCTGTCATCCACTAAGGAGTTGTTGAAATCTCTTCACCCATCTCCTATACAACATCTGCAGGACATGCTCATTGGTGACCAAGAAGTGAGGTCGGGAGAACCTTAACTCTCCTAACTCTTCTCTGCCATATGTCCACATCTTAATTTAGCACATATTTCCCAGTTATCCTGGCCCTACAACAAGCTCCTCGCCTTGTGCTGGCTGCTGTGTTGCAGATCCCACAGGACTCCCTTCAGAGCTGGGGGAAAAAAGACATGGGAAGCGAGGGAAATCGGACAATCAATAAACTAAACTTGTAAACAAAAACAAACCGCTGAACTATTTAGCAGGCTACTTACTTAGTGAGGAGAAAAATAGAAGATTTTTGGGCTGATTTCATCAGAATTCTTCCAAACTGATAAAGCTGTTGGGCATCAGCAGTGGATGCATTAACATAGGTGAGTTGCCCATGACAAAGGGTTTTCATCCTTCTCTGATTACTCTTCTACCAGGTTAAAGCCCAATATTTTTAAATTTCATGCACGAATCCTGGTAACACTTTGTTAAAAAAAGAATGTGATTAAATCAAGTATTTTTGTTGAAATTAAAACAAGATGCTTGCGTTGAGCTTCATGTTTAGCTAGATGTGCAGATTGCTGCAAATGCACGTGAATGTCAAGGTCAGTGGTTTTCTGTTTTCATTGATAACACACAAATACCAGTTGTGCTGAGGTGGTTCTGTAAGAGAGACCAGCACGCTGCTGCAGAAAAAAGTGCTGAGTTTAATGGAATATTTGCAGCAAAAGTATCCGGTGGCATCTCACTGCAACCTCTCGAGAGAAAAGATTGGTGTAATGTCAGTCGCCTTTTACTCATAGTTCTTATTCTTGCAGTTCTAGTTCTAGTCTTGCAGTTTGAATTCAATATTTCACTAAGGAAGAATGTAGAATCAAGGAACTGTAGATGCTGGTTCACCCCCCCAAAAAGGAGACTAATTGCTGGAGTAACTCAGTGGGTCAGCATCATTCCTGGAAAAAATGTGTAGGTGATGTTTCTGGTGGGACCTTTCTTCAGACTATAAAGGGTATGAGGAGCTAGAAACGTCTCTACTACCTTAGAAAGCTTAGGAAGTTTTGCATGTCCCCAACAATTCTCACCAACATTTACAGATCCTTTTTTTTTCTCGTATGGCTGTATGGTAATTCGCATATCATTGTCACATGTACCAATATTAATTGGTACATGTGACAATAAAAGACCAAAGAGATATGGGCCAAATGGGATTGGCTCAGGAAGGCACTTTGGTCAGCAGGGGCAAGTTGAGCTATTTCAATGCTGTATGATTATGACCCATGATTTGTGGTGTAGGTCCGATTCCTGTTCCTATTTGTAATGTGTTTAAGTCTTGGCTTTGATAATCAATGTTAACGTACTGGACTAGGCAAATATAACCTTCCCAAGTCCTGATGATAGGAATATAGGAATATAACCAGCTCTGTAGCCCAGTTTGAGGGGGGAGGGTGGGGGGAGCACTCATTGTTTAGCTCCTTGGCTAGGAGCAGAATTTCTGCGTCTTTAAGGGTTTTTAAAAACAAATCTGTCGGGTCGTTGGCATTTGAGTCCAAAATTGCTCGGCTCATCTACAATTCCTCAGATCTTGCTCTTGACAAAATATTGACATGGTTATCCTTCCATTTTGCCTGCTGATTGTCCCTTTGTAACCTCTACCCTCTGCATCAACTGCTTAGAGTTGTCAACAACTTCATGACTTTCTATTTCCTTGACCAGATCACTTCTAAATGTGGCACTGAGCCATAGTCACATCCCATTATCCCATTTCTACATCCTACCGCGAAATAGTAACAAATACAGTCCCACGGGTTCTTATTTTTCAGTTTCTTGTGTGAAACAGAATGGAATGCCATTTGGCAGTCTATGGAATCCATCAGAGACTAGAGTATGTGTCCCTGTGGTTACTTCTGAAAGAGACAAATAAATGTTGTTCATGCTTTACAAATTCCTCATCAGCTTTGTTTGTCTAAAGTACAGCCATTCATTAAACTTTCCAAAAGATGAACAGCAAAGAATTGCCGAGTGTGGATGTGAATGGTATCACTCTGCTTGTATTTTCTAAGGGACTCGATAATGAATGTTGTATTTGAGCTTTTTAAGTTCCTCCAAAATAATTTGTCTTTTCTTATTGTGTCTTAGCTGGGGTTATTGATGAGGATTACAGAGGAAATGTTGGTGTAATTTTGTTCAATTTTGGAAAAGAAAGTTTTGAAGGTAAGGGATGAATCAGTAAATATCCACTGTTGGTACAAAAACTGAAATAATTTTGGGTGGGAGTTAACTATGATGTGAATCAATTATTTAGATCTGGCATAGAAGATATTTTGAATTTAAGAAAATCCATAAAATTGCCAATTTGTGTTCATGTTTTTGTCACAAAATGTCTATTTTACAGAATAAATTTTGATGGGCTGGCAAAATGACCTATTGAAAACCCTACCAATATATGTATGGCACATGGTTTAATTTTTTCTTTTTATGTGCTAGGAGCAGAATTAGGCCATTCGGCCCATCAAGTCTATTCCACCCTTCAATCATGGCTGATCTTAACCCCATTCTCCTGCCTTCCTGTTAAACCCATAACCCCTGACACCCGTACTGATCAAAATCTGTCAATCTCCGCCTTAAAAATATCAATTGACGGCCTCTACAACCTTCTGTGGCAATTAATTCCACAGATTCACTACCCTCTGACTAAAGAAATTCCTCCTAATCGCCTTTCTTAAGCCTTTTATTCCGAGGCTATGGCCTCTAATGGTAGACTCTCCCACTAGTGGAAACATCCACTCCACTCTCTCCAGCCCTTTCACTATTTGGTAAGTTTCTGTGAGTTATCGTGTAATTAAACTAGTGGAAGAGCTAGTATTTATTGTTGAAGGATACTATGATTTTGTATTAGATGGTAACATGTGACACTACCTGCTTTTCAAAAAAATGATTTTGCAAGAGGGCCCAGCGACGCCAGCTAATTTGATATTCTGGGTTAAGTTGTAGATCTTTCTATAATTTGGCCGCAATCATCCTGTTTAGAGTGGCGGGGGAGTGGAATCGTTATTGGAATCTATCGTGACAGCTGTTAGAATGGTGTTAGAGAAAGAATTGGTCTTTGCTTCATAGTTGAATTGCTTGCCAAATGTGAAGATATGTAGGCTGACACATGACAAATGGCCACCTGGTACCAAAGCAACTGCTGCATCTGAAACATGATAGTATAAACTGCCACATTGTATCAGGAGAGGAGATTGATGTTCAATGTCTTACCAAGTGGAGCGAGAGCAGATATATCCAATTGCTTTGATGATTACCAGAAATGTGTCAGATTAGGCCCATTTGTTGTTATGGTTACCAGACAAGATAAAATAATAAAGCATGGAATAATTTTCATTATACACTGAGACCATTGTCAAGCATTTAAGTTTAATCAAAATGAGAAAAAGACTATTAGATAGTTTTGATGGGTCTTCTGCTTAATTTAATTGCATTAACGTTTTGAAATGGTGGTCATCTTTTTTCACTTGTGGCAAAATGTTTAGGTTTTGTTGCAAAACGATGTTAACATTATTGAGAACTCTAGTAGCTTAAGTTTTCCTGAACTTTGATATATGTTTATTTTTGAGCTGTAGATGGAGTTCAGTCGTGTATGATCTAATAGAGGAAAGGTAAATCTGTATTAAATGGTTTGAAGAAAGCATTTTTATATTTTGACAGTTAAAAAGGGTGATCGAATAGCTCAATTGATATGTGAACGCATCTGCTATCCAGAGCTTGAGGAGTTAAAGGTGAGTAATTTTAAAATGCTACTTTGATTTTATTATCTGATTGAGAACCCTTTCATTTTACTTACCCATTGTATTTCTCTGCAGAGCCTGGATGAGACTGAGCGAGGAGCAGGTGGCTTTGGCTCCTCTGGTACAAATTGAACGTGATGTTCTGCCAAAGCATGTCAGACATTGCCTAATTCTCTTCAAAGATGTTTAAAGCTGTGGATTGTTCATGAAAAAAATGTGATCGATGGTCCAGTTGTTTTGCATTTTGTCAGGAATGTTTCCAAAGTGCAAAAATTAGCTGACATCATGTATGTATTTCAGGGTGGTTAAGAGATAGTGGTCTCTATGGTGACCATGTAAATCACAGCCAGAACAATTGGGGACATTTTGGGTTATTTAGGGAATAAATGTAAACTTTTTTTATGGACTAGTGTCTGCCAATCTATATAAGGAATTTTTTCATGTGTTCATCTTGGTGGAAAATTTTATATGGCAGTAAAGCATGGAATTCTACTCTCTACTTTGCCATTAAAGGCAAATGGTGGGAAACAATCCATAGTTTCTGAAAATAGAATGTTTAACAATGTTTAGAATGTTCTTAAAGTTCATTTTGGCAAAAATAGATATGAGCAGGAGTTGGCCATTTGATCCTTTTCATGTTCTACCTTTCATCATATTGCTGAGCTTTTACCTGCACTATCTCCATGTCCCTTGATTGTCTTTATCTGGGAATCTTTCAAACTCTTGAATGAACTCTGAGCCTGCAGATTTCTCTGGACTAGACAATTCCAACATTTCATCTCCCGCTGCAGAAATGTCCTTGTATCTCAGTTTGAAGCTGCATACCCCTCATTCAGAGACTGACCTGGTTCTAAATTGTTGAGGCACAGTGACTCCGCGGTAGAGTTGCTGCCCTATGGTGTCAGAGATCCAGGTTTAATCCTAACTATGGGTGCTGCCCGTATGGAGATTGTCTGTTCTCTCTGTGGTTGGTTTCCTCCCATATTCCAGAGACGTACAAGTTTGTAGGTTGATTGGCTTTCATAAAAATTGCAAATTGTCCCTACTGTGTAGGATAGTGTAAGTGTACGGGGGTGATCGCCGGTTAGTGAGGACTCGGTGGGCTGAAGTACCTGTTTCCATGCTGTATCTCTAAAGTCTAAAGCACTTTTAACAATTTTGTAAGAACCGATGGGATTGGCCTTTATTCTAGAGGATTCATATAAATGGCCTTGAACAGTGGCACCAAATCTCTTTTATTAAACTGATAGAATGTAGGCATTGAAGATATTCCTACAGAGATGTTAGGTAATTTCAGGATTTTATCATTGAACACTGTAATAGTATGTTTTCAAGTCGAATATAGCTGATCCTCATTGATGTCAGGAATCCTGAGAAGATGGGCTGGATGATCTTTGCACGCAATCCTTCATCTTGCAATCTGACATTCTCTTCGCGTGCTAACCAGTTAATCTGAATCTGCCGCAGCAGGAGAGATGATCACCGGTTGAGGAAGATGCATAGATATTTAACGGAGCAGTTCTTATTGTTTCTGCCTTCAAGCTAAGAGCTCTATCTGGTCTCTGCAGTAATAACGTTGAAATGGCCAGGATTTCAGATTAATCCTCCATGCACCATAATTCTAACATTTGTCCGTGAAGTTTTCTTAGTACTCAAAAAGTTTGCCAGCCACACCGCACGTGCAATCTTGCAGCTTTTCAGCTGATACTTTCAAACTTCAATCTACTTGAGTGTTTTCTATGGTGGATGTCATTACAGAATAGTTCATTGATAACTACAGTGCAAGCACTGTGGTAAAATATACTCGGCCCCAATCTGGGGTAATATTAACATAATATTTCTACAAGTTTGATTCAAAATCCAAATAATGACCAACTGTATCCAAATTGGTTTAAACATAGAGGGGCATGGGGTGGGGGGGGATGGCAAAATAAACATTCAGACCACTTCCAAATATTTTCAACTGGACCCATACCAATGAGTCTCTGATGAAGTTAAACTCTGTGCTCTTAGGCTTACTTAAAAATACTTGATTTTATTGATGGTGTACTCTGAAGCCTGCTTACTATAATCCCCAGAGTTCCTGTTGGATCCACTGTGGAAACACATGATGGCATTTTGCAAATTGGCAATAAAGGCTTGTTGTCTCTTCCACCAAACAAAATCAAAAAGGAAATGCATGGTTTCAGAAATCTTTATTCCATATATGACCTGTTTCCAGAAAACAATGACCTTGTCACCAGCTGAGGCCACTTTTGTGTGGCTACTGTGATTTTTCATTGTTATTGTTATGATCAACTTTTCACTAAACTGGTTGTACTTCTGAATATTTGCTCTAAAGAGATTAGGTAAATTTTCACGTTGACAATCCAATCTAGATACAAGCATCTACCTTTCCACTGATAATGCTGGCAAACGTCTGTAGTTTAGAGATACAGAACCGTAACAGGCCCTTCGGCCCACATCGACCAGCAATCCACCCACACTAAAAACATTATCCTACACCCACTAGGGACAATTTACAATTTTACTAAGCTAATTAGCCTACAAACCTGTATGTCTTTGGAGTGCGGGAGATGTGTTGAATTTCCTTATCCTTCTGCTGATGTAGAGGCATAAATATGCTTTCTTGCTGTCGTATCTAAGGTTGAGTAGGATAGACTGTTGGTGCTATTTTCACCAGTGAGGCTGACCGGGAATATATTCCATCCACCTTGTTTCCTGAAGTTGGTGAACAGCTTCTTTGTTTTGCTAAGAATGAGGTTGTCTTGACAAGGTGCCATTCGGATCTCTTCCTCTACTCAGTTTCATTGTTTGAGACTGGTGTGTCATCTACAAAGTTGTAAATTGGGGAACAAAGCAGTCAAGCAGATATAAGGAGTGTAGGAAAAAGCTGAGTGTTCTTGCATTCTAATGTCACAGCCCGACAAGTTTGCCTTATATCTCCCATGCACGACTCTACCATGTGCTGCAATAACATATTATGTAATTATTATTTTTTTTTTTAATTCAGTAAAGGAGCTATGATCAAAATGTGACTAGTTACAAGCAACGAACGAGTGATTCATATGGGCAACTTTAAAATTTACTAGAATACCAGGCAAAGTATTTCAGCAAAGTGTGGCGCTGATGACATTTTAGTAAACTTGCATTGACTGGGTCCATATTGCACAGATGGCCTTACTGGTGTGCAATGGTCTGATCTTCCTAATTCCAAGATTCAGCAGCTGTATGTAAATTTTGGGCGATTTCGCTAAAGAACTAGTGAACAATGTTTGGCATTCTCCAGTTCTTGAGGTAATGACAAGTAATGATTCTGTCTATTGATTTATGACAGGCAAATAGTGTTTGAGTAAACTATTGGGAGTTCTTACGGGATCTATCCTAAAGATCAGTTAATGGGGAGACACTAAATGTGCTGTATTTAGATTTTCTGAAGCCTTTTGATAAGGTCTCTCCCAGCACTTTGGTTAATGGAATCAGAGCACATGAAGAATTGTGTAATGCACAACAAACTGATTAACGGAGTATAATGGGTTATCACTTGAGTTATTCACAGGAAAATCAACTGAACTTGAAAGGCTGTGAATCCTCAGTTGTTGGGTTCATTCGATAATGTTTGCCAATATTTTGTATATGAAGGGAATTGAGAAATAAGGGTAAGTGCAGGAAGATTATGTTGAGAAAGATCAGCCACTATGTCCAATATTGTCAGATGTTCTTGTGATTTGCTCCTTTCTGAGGAACCATTGATACATAAATAATTGCAGCATCTGTTTTAATGCAGAACCAAACTCATTCATCCTTTTGTTTACCCTGTTCATTAGGTAAAAAAAACGACCTGGGTACTGTGCAGCATGATGCTTGTGATTAAAAACCTGCTCATTGTCATTCTAGCGTAATCAAAAAATTGCTCAACAATCTGAAAACTTGCCCCTATTCTGCCTGTCACTAAGCAGATAATATCTACCCCTGGATTTCGTATGTAGGTGCTGCTGTGTGAACAGACAAATCATGATGAACAGCTAGAGGCGCATGTAGATCAAAAGTGGAAATACTTAATCAATTGGGCTTAAACACACACACACACACTTGTTAATAATGTGGATTGAAATGAATCGGGAAGTATTGGATTTTTTTTTGCAGCTGGCAATATTTAGATAACATGGGGTATATCCACAAATAAAGAGTTCAGCTTTATCAGACAGGAATTATATTCAACAGAATAAATAGTAAGACTTTGACATTGATCAGACTATTTGGCAAAGAATGTTGAAAATTGTTAGAACACACATTTCAGAGAGGGATAGATGAGTTTGGATTGTTGATCTTGTGTTGTTTTCAGTAACTTCTCTCTGCCAGTTCTGTTTTTCCATTAACTTTCTCAATTTTATGGTTTCAAGTTCTGGGAACCTTGCAGCAGGCTTTAGTCAACCTGTTTGCCTCAAACAACAAGCCTCGAAGCAATGAAGGGCCAACATAAGCATCACTACCCAGCCATGTCTTCTCTGAGCTTGGTCACATCACAAGCTCAGGAGCTGGGCAGATAAAGTATTTCTAGAATATCCTCAAGGAAAAAGTTAATATTGATGCAGGAGTCTTCAAAGTAAAAGCAAATGGCTTGCAGCAGAAACTCCAAACAGTCCACAAGCCCAATGTCTGATTAGTACAAAATGAAGAAGCTCAGAATAGCGATGGATTTTAGTGCATGATAATCAAACACTGATTTAGTACTTGTACTATACAATGACACTGAGTTACACATTGTACATGCCTGATAAAATTCAAAACTCATCAATTAGTTATGGTGTAGTGTAATTGAAACTAGATTCAGCGAGCAGAAATGTGGCACATTCTGATTTGATGACTACATCGGGTGCATATATGAGAGTCTAAAATGGTCCTGTCCCAAAACGTTACCTATCCTTGTTTTCCAGAAATGCTGCCTGCCCCATTTTGTGTCTTTATTGCTGTTTATAATCTTGGGAATGAGGCTCTGAATACTTGAGCAAAAAGTTGTGGATAGGAAAGACACCTTAAAATTAAATGGAATTTCCTCCACCTTATGAAACTTGGTAATGTTTATTGTGGCCACAGCAGAGAGATCTCTATTTCCCAACTGGGCATTAATTGAGTGAAGCTTTATTAGCACCTCCTTGCTTAGCTTCACCTTCCTTATGTGGGCAGATTCCCAGACTCTTGAGGTTGGGATTGTAGTGTATGCAGTTATATACTGAGAGTGCAAATTTGATTAAAAGGTTACAGATGCTTTTAGGTAGTTCCCTGTGGTGATAAATATATTGGCAGAGATGCCAACCCTAAATTTAGTTCACAGTAACATTCAACCCATTTGTCCGTAACAAATGGGGTTAAATGCATTTCTCTCCGTACTCACTTGGGGTTGTTGCCGGCGGGTCTGCGCCTGCGCACTGGTGCAGATCAGCGGGCTGCCGGCGGGCGGGTGCGGCACATGCGCACTTGGCAACGTTGCCGGCGGGTCTGCGCCTGCGCACTGGGTGGGGGGGGAGGCCCGGTGATGGGGCTGCCGCGAGCGGCCAGCTGGCGGCAAGAAAGTGCCGCTTCGCGTGGCGTGGCTCGAAATAGCGCCGCAACCCTCCCCCACTAGCGCCACGCGGCCACTGCACACTCCGGCTGCGCACGCGCGGACACTAGGGCCCGGCAAAGGTGCCGCTGATATGGCGCCGGCGTCACCACGGGAGGAACACCGGCGCGGCGGTGTTCCGTAACAGCATGTTTGGCTGCCGGAACACCGTAAAAAGGTTATTTCGCCGGGACAAAATACGGCGAATCCGGGACACTTGGCATCTCTGTATTGGTTGCTATTACACAGATTTCTAATATATACACACATGCAGCTTTGCGAAGGCTGGTAAATGAGGGCAAAATTATTAGAGACACAGGAAACCAAGAATGGCTAAGTAATGAAGTAGTGACACATTGAGGCTACATTTTCCAGCTGAGAGTAATTTACTGGCACCTGCTTCAACCTTGCCTATTTCATTCAGGTCTCAATGTGGCCTCTACATCAGCAAGACCAAGCAATAGTTTCACTGAATACTTGTACTCTGTTTGCCAAGGCCTGGCTTGGGTCTTGGTTATTAACCATTTGAATTTCCATTCCCATACAGACCTTTTTGTACCAGCCTTCCCCACTGCTAGAGTGAGTCCACGCACAAAATGGAAGAAAAGCACCTCATACTCTACCTTCCATTTGCTATCCCTCTCTGGTTCTATATTTCACTCCCACCTTCGTTCATCTTCAGATTTCACATCTGCACCGTTGTTTATTCCACATCAGCTACAGCTTTGGATACTATCTGCAACCATCTCTCCTCACCTGACACCTCTGCCAATCACCTGATCCATCTACCACTTGCTAGTACTTGCGCACCCCTTCCCCTCGTGTTCCTCCACCAGCTTTCTCCTATCAGTCTTGTAAACAGGCACCAGACACAGTACGTGATTCAAATACATCTTTAATCAGCACTGAAACTTAACAGCATAAAGGATCCACAAGCTGCAAATTTCCTTCGACAACAACCTAGGCAAGTTGCCCGTGACCTACAAGATTATTACTGACCCCGAAGTGACACCCATCATCCGCCCCTCACACCGATTGTCATTTGCCATGACTGACAGGGTTCACACTGAGCTGAAGGACTTGGTCTCCACAGGTGTAATTGAAGCAGTCAGCGACCCCACCGCCTGGGTCTAAACCATGATTGCCACAGTCAAGAAGGGAAAGAATTAACGCTATAAAAATGACTTTCTTACCACAATTAATATATTTGTTTCAAGCGATCCCAATATATATTCCAAAACATTTTTTCAAAAAATTAGATTCTAATATCACTAATTTTATATGGGATTATAGAGCACACAGAATTCAATGAAAGCATTTGTGTAAACCTAAAGAAGTTGGGGGTTTATCATTACCTAACTTTACGTATTACTACTGGGCAGTGCATATTAAGAACATAATGTACTGGTAGGATAGTTCCACTCACCAGTCGGAGTGGTTAAGAATGGAGAAAGAGGAGTGTTTCCCGTACGATATACGAATGATCGTGTTCTCACCGATAAAATTGAATAGTATAATATATAAGAACCCAATTATTCACAATACAATAAGAATTTGGAAACAAAAAATTATTTTTGAAATTAAATAATCTATCAGTACTAATCCCAATATTGAACAATCCTGCATTCAAACCATCTCTTATCAACAAAACATATAAACAATGGGATAGACTGGGGATTAGGAAAGTAGGAGATATGTATGAATTGGGCAAATTGTTATTTCAACAATTAAAATCAAAATTTAAACTGAATGATATTCAATATTTTAAATATATACATAGATTTCAAACTATATTTTTAGACCCTTTAGAAGAAGCAATGAATATTGGCTAATTCACAAAAACTAATATCATATTTTTATAATAGTATATTAAATAGAGAATTACCCTCAACAGAGGCACTAAGAAAATTGGAAACATGAACTAATGATAAAGATCCCGAAAGATAGATGGGAAAAGTATCTGATGAACACACATAATTGTTCCATTAATGCAAGACATAATTTAATTCAATTTAAATTATTACATAGACTATATTATTCAAAAACGAGGTTGAATAAATTCTACCCCAACGTCTCCCAGATGCGATCAATGTTTGTTTCAAAATGCCAATATAACACATTCATTTGTAGGATGTACAAAGTTGAATAAATTTTGGAGCGATATATTTGATATATTTACAAAGCTCTTCAAGTCAAGAATAGAACCTAATACGGAATGAATTATATTTGGAATAATAGTAGAAGATATCAATTTAAACAAAGACCAAAAAGTATTCTTTAATTATGGGTTAATAATTGGAAAGAAATTGATACTTAAATTTTGGAAAAATACAGCTATACCAACTATTAAAATGTGGATTAGGAATATGACGGACATCGCACACCTTGAAGAAATGAGACTCCGCCTAATAGATAAATATGACCAATTCTTAAGGAGTTGGTCCCCTTTCATCGACTTTTTGGAATTATGTGATGCAGCAGTACCGTAAGGTCAGGTCGTGGATAGATTTACATCTTTGAACAAAGATTTGAAAATTTCTTTTTTAAGGGTCTTTTTCTCCTATTTCTACTTTATCTTTTCCTATATACACACTTAATGTTTTTCTATTTTCTACTATCTATTTTTCCTCTTTTTCTTCTCTCTACTTGTTTTTTTTACTTTCCTTTTCAAAAGCATAAAACGAGGTTGTACATAGAATGTATTACGTTATGACATAGTTGGCATCTAAAATTAGGTAGCACTATATTGTTTTGTACTGTATTAACATCTAATAAAATAAACAACAACAAAAGTATAGAAAAAATGAAATCCGTCTGCATCAACCCGAAAGACCTGAACACTGCCATTAAGCACCCACACCATCCCACTTCTGACACCATGTAAACAGGCACCAGACACAGTACATGATTCAAATACATCTTTAATCAGCACTGAAACTTAACAGTTGTCAGTACATCCTACCTGCTCAGACAGGAAGTGATGGAAACAAGTGTTAGTATAAGTGTTACAGTGGGGTGGAGTTAGTGATGCTGGCTTATTTGTGATTGGTTAACATGCAACATCAATCTACAAGTCTGAAGAAGGGTCTTGACCCAAAATGATGCTTCCTGAATAGTCCAGGTAAATATAAATGTAAGTACTACTTGATGAGTGCACTTGTCTTTCTGTGATAGCTGTGTGATTCTTCCTGTAAAATAAAATGATCATAACATGATCCATTGCCCAATTCTGATGTTCTAGATTGCTGGTACCCTAAAGTCTACTGAGCCACTTAGTGTTAAGAAATCTTTGGAAAAGCAGCCAAGACATTGAATATTAATTTAGTTTTGTTTAAATTGTTTGCCACCAAATACAACCTTAATAAAACTATTATTTTTGTACCAATTAATTTCTGGATCACTGATAACTAGCAGCTGCACTTATTGGAAAATAAAGACCCAGGTCCAGCTACTCCACCTTTTGTCATACAATACAATACAATACTGTTTATTGTCATTTGAACCTCGAATGAAGTTCAAACGGAAATTTGGTTTCTGCAGTCATACAACAAGAAAAAAAAAACAAGGCACACAATTAACACAAACATCCATCACAGTGAATCTCACCGTGATGGAAGGCAAAGTCATTGTCTCTCCCTGTTTTCCATTCTTCTCCTGATGTTAAAGCCCCCGGCGGGCAATGGCAAGTCCCACGGCAGTTAAAGCCGTGCCTGGCGATGTGAGGCCCCGCTCCGGGTGGTTCCCAACCCCGCAATTCGGGCGGGAGAAGTTGCCGTTGCGGGAGCTCTGAAAGGCGGTCTCTCACCAGGGGCCCGCGCACTCCCGATGTCACCGAGCCTGCGACTGGAGCCTCCGAAGTCGGATCGCATCCGCACGCCATCACAACTCTCCACGCTCCGAAACTAGCCAGCACCACGATGGTGAGTCTGCGACTGGAGCCCCCGGGTTGTTCCAGTTGGAGGCCGCTCCACGATGCTCGGCCCCAACAACAACGGAGACCCGACAGGGAAAAGGTCGAGTCCCCCGTAGAGGGAAGAAATTCAAAAGTTTCCCGTGCCCCCCACGTATACCCAGCTAAAAACAATATATAAACTACAACCAAACTACACTTGACAGGACAAAAATTTAAAAAAGACAGATGGGCTGTAGAGGCCGCTACCGCGAGGCGCCGCCATCTTGAACATGCAATAATCACATTTTATTGACTAACTACAATTGTCCAGCTAGTCTACAGTCCCATAGAGGAGGTCATGACATTCCAAGTGGTGGAGAGCTTTGTCAGCCATGTCACTTGTCTACCTAGGTTCCCCTCATTCTTTTTAACGGTCAATTTGTTATTACTTCAGCTTTGTCATCGAGAAGAACCACAACAACTACGAAGTTTAAAAGACTTTTAGACAAATGGACATTTAAAAAGGAAATGTTCGGAAAGATGTAGGCCAAATGAAACTAGCATAGATAGACCTGCACAGATAGGTCTGCATGGGCGAGTTTGGCTGAGGGCCTGTTTCTAGACAGTATAACTATAATTTACTAGACTAAGTGGGCCCGACGCAATATTCCACCTCTCCACCAATTCCAAATTCAGGATCAGTTTCCTACCACTTCAAGCAGGGTGCAAGGCCACAAAACTCAAGTGCAGTTTCCAAACACTTCAAGCAGGGTGCAAGGCCACCAAATTCAAGTGCAGTTTCATACCACTTCAAGCAGGGTGCAAGGCCACCAAATTCAAGTGCAGTTTCATACCATTTCAAGGACGGTGCAAGGCCACCAAATTCAAATGCAGTTTCATACCATTTCATGGAGAGTGCAATGACATCACATTCAAAAGCAGTTTCATACTATTTCAAGCAGGGTGAAACCACCATAAAACCACACATAACACCACACTCACAGTTCAGTAGACATTCAGTGTGTTCAGTTGATTCATAGCTCAGGCAGAGTTATGACCTCTCCCTCCCCCATCATACAGAGACTGAACCACACCCACACTTCTGGGTTTTATAATCCCCCCCTCCCACAGAAAAGGTGTGGCCTTGATGGCGTGATTGACAGGAGAGAGATTCTCAACATTTTTTAAACACTAATAACACTTTTGTTTTTCATTGATGGGAAGAATCCTCTGCACCTGATGAGTGGTGGGGGACTGAGTAAGATGGCCAAAAATCACAACCGTAAGTTTTATCTAAAATCAATATAGTGCAAACAGGGAGTTTTCAGGTTTAGACAAACAACCATTTGCAGCGCCTTTTCACTTCAACCCAAACCCCCCAAGCAACCCTCTGCATGCAGTGCCTGTTCACTTCAACCCAAACCCCACAAACAACCATTTGCATGCAGTGCCTTTTTACTTCAACCCAAACCCCCCAAACAACCATTTGCATGCAGTGCCTTTTTACTTCAACCCAAACCCCCCAAACAACCATTTGCATGCAGTGCCTTTATACTTCAACCAAACAACCATTTGCATGCAGTGCCTTTTTACTTAAAACAAAAACCCCCAAACAACCATTTGCATGCAGTGCCTTTTTACTTCAAACCAACCATATTTTCATTTTCAAATCACATTAAGGGCACTCACAGCTGAGTAGACATGTGTTCAGTGTTATTCAGAGCTCAAAGAAACGTGACCCTCTCGCTTCCTCCATCTTACAGAGACTGAGGCACACCACTTCCGGGATTTATAGTCCCTCCCCCCTCCCACCAGCAGGGGCAGCAGAGAGAATGGCAATTTTTTAAAACATTAATATCTCTCTGATTTTTCATTGATGGGAAAAATCCTCTGGTCCAGTCTGGCGGAGGGGGGTTCTGAGCGAGGTGGCCAAAATGACAGCTGTAAGTGGCGGCGTTCTCTCGGAAATCAAATCACAGTGAGTCAAAAGCGGTCAAGATCTTACTTTTAGTAATATTGATAATTCAATTCCTCAGATACCTTGGTTCCTCCCCATATCTTTTCAATAGCTTCATAATACATAATACAGCGAGGAGATAAATACTGGTATTCTGCGGTCTCATCAATGCTTTGACCTTAAAAAACCCTTCAGCTCTAATCGGCAAGGATCTGAGGAAAATCCTCTAATTTGGGATAATGCTCAGAATCACTGCCTGCAAGTTGGATCTTGTGATTCTAAACAATGTTCCACCATGGGCCCAATCCCAGTATAGAGTGGAGACAAGAGAATCTATCATCTCCAATTATTTTCTCAATTTTCCTTGCTGTAATATTTCAAATCCCTTCAGAATGTAAAGTAAACTCTGTAACCACCATCCATACATCGTTCATGGAGTTGGTTAGATGATTTTGCTTACGTGGACACTTGGAGATCAAACTTCATTGTAGTCAATCTGGGGTGGAAGATTGCAACCTTCACGTGGTCCGCCCTGTTTCGACTAATGCAATCAACTCGACGTGCACAAAAGGAAGATCAAATAGAACAAGTTGTCCAACAACTTTAGGCTGTGCGCGCCACATGAAAGAAGAAGTAGTCAATCTGTTCACTGAAGCATACAACAGAACGGCCTTACAATAAACATCTGTAGGACGATGGTCCATACCAACATGAACTCTGTGCACAATGCTATCTAACAATAAAGATTCAAACAAAGTCTCAGGAAGAGTATACTTATGGAGCCACCTCAGGAATGGCAGACATTGCTAATGAAATTTACCAGTGCCAAGCATCATAGTCATACAGTACAGAAAGACCCTTCAGCCCTATTTATCTGTGATGCAACTTTCAGGAAACAATGTACCTGTACTAGATCACCCTGTCCTACAAAACACCCCAGGGCTCTACCGTGTAGGTCCTGCCCTGATTTGACCTCCCAAATTGCAATATCTCACACTGATCTACGTTAAACTCCATCTGTTCACTTGGCCAGCTGATCAATATCTAGCTGTAATTTTAGATAACCATCTTCGCTGCCTATGTTATAATCTACAAACTCATCCGCAAACTTACTAATCATGCCTTGTACATTTTCATCTAAATTATTGATATAAATCACAAACAGCAATGGACCCCGCACCAATCCCTAGGGCACACCACTAGTCAAAGGCCTCCAGTCTGAAAACAACCTTCCATCACTCTGCTTCCTTCCATGAAGCTAATTCTGTATTCAATTAGCAAGCTCTCCTTCGGTACCATGCAAGTTAACCTTCCAGAGCAGCCGACAATATGGAATCTTATCAAAGGCCTCACAGAAACCCATATGGATATTTACGTATTCATTAACCTTCATTACTTCTTCAAAAAACTCAATCAACTTCATAAGACATGATCTCCTAGGTACATTATCATGCTGACTATCCCTTATGAGCCTGTCTATCCACCTGCATATACATCTTATCGCCCAGAATCATCTCCATTTACCTACCACAGATATTAGGCTCATGGATCTATAATATACAGGCTTTTCCTTGCCACCCTTTTTAGATATAACATAGGCACAACATCATCCACCCTCCAGTCTTCCGGCCCCTCACCTGTGTCTAACAATGATCCTAGATCTCAACCAGGCTCCTGCAATTTATTCACAAGCTTCCCACAGCATCCTACATATCTGATCATGCCCAGGAGATTTATGTATCTTCATACGCCTTTGGACATCCAGCACCTCTTCGACAGTAATGTGGAATGTCCTCAAGACATCGCCATTATCAGTCCTAAGTTCCCTCAAGTTCACGTCTTTTTCCGTAGCTAAAACATAAGAGAGGTACTCATTGATCCACATCCACTGCGACTCCACACGTCGATGACAGTTTTAGTTTTAGATTCCCTATTTACCCTCTTTCCCTTAATGTACTTAAGGGATCAGTACAAATATTTTTGGATTTTCCGTTATCTGCCAGAGTTATCTCCTGCCCCTTTTTTGTTCTCATAATTTAATTCTTCAGTATGCTTTTCAGTCACCTAAACTCCTCCAGGAATGCACTTGATCTCAGCTGCCTATACCTGGCTCATGCTTCCTTTTTCAGAGGCTCAATTTCTCTTGTCATCTAAACCTCCGTATAGCTGCCTTGCTTTTCACTCTAACAGGCACAAGCACGCTTTGAACTCTCAACATCACACTTAAAAGCATCCCACTTTCCAGTTGTCCCTTTGCCCGCAAACTATCTACTCCAATCTACTTTAGCAAGTTCCTGTATAATACCATCAAAGTTCCCCTTGCCCAAATTCAGAATTTTAACTTGTGGGCCCGCCCTGTCCTTATACATAACTATTGTGAAGCTATAGAACTGTGGTCACTGGTCCCGAAAGGTTCACCCACTATGCTTCATCACTTGTTTAACTGGCATGAATTAATAAGGGTTAATGTACACCAATTATCTAAGAGGAGGTCAGGATTTGCCTTTCCCTTGTAGGGCCCCTCCACATATTGCCTAAGAAAACTTTCCTGAACACATTTGACAAATTCCACCTTGTCTAAACTCTTGGCACCATGGCAGTCCCAGTCTATATTGGGAACATTAATATCTCCTACTATGAAAATCCTAGTCTTGCAGCTGCCTGCAGTCTCCTGACATATTTAGAAACATATTTAGATGCTGGTTTGCAAAAAAGACACAAACTGCTGGAATAACTCAGTGGGCTAGGCAGTATATTTGGAAAAATCTTTGGAGCATCACAAGGTGTCTTTTTTTCCCCCCTAGCATATCTGTTCTAATTCTTGTTGGCTGTGTGTTGGCCTATACTACACTCCTAACGTGATTATCCACTTTTTATTTATCAGCTCCCTTGTAGCTTCACTGGATGAACCATAAGCAATGTCATCTACACTACTGCCGTGCCGTTCTCTTTGGACAGTAAAGCAACATTCCCATCACTTTTACCCCCACCTCCTACTCGCCTGGAACATCTATATCCAGGAATGTCCTGTCCTCCTTTAACCAGGTTTCTGGAAAGGCGATAACATCTCAGTTGCACGTGCCAACCCATGCCCTGAGTTCTTCCGCCTTACCTGTCAGGCCTCTTGCATTGAAATAAAAGCAGTTTAATCCAACAGTTCTCTCTTGCTAACTGCCATGCTCCTGCCTAGCCTGTCTAATGAACCTGCTTGCATCACTTTCCCTATCATCAATAGTCTTTGAGGAACAGAAGGATTTGAAGATCAAGACCTCAAATCCAGCACAAAATTCGCGGTCTACTGAGCAGCAGTGTTCCCGACCTCCCTATATCCTTTGGAGATATGTGCTAATAATAAAAGGTACTACAAATTCACTAAAGATGTCTCTAAAAAAATTCTCCAAATTCCACCATCTAAAAGAAGGGCAGGAACTGCTGAGATGTTCATCAGATCAATCAGCATCTGCAGAGAGAGAGAAATCGAGTTCATGTTTCAGAATTAGATCAGCTCGTTGTCTTCTACTAAATACAGGTTCACTGTCAGGATGAGTGAATCCCCTTTCCCAGCACTGAGTAACTGCATGCAACCATTTTCAATCCTCAACTTCAGACTCTTGAAGCTGGCACACCTACTCCAGATTCTACCACCACAAAATATTTTCTGGAGGATCGAGAAGATGTTTGTAAAGCAGTTGATTCAGCAACATTTTCTCAATTGAATGGAAGTAGGTTCTCTGAAGATTAGTAGGTTGGATAAGTAATGTCACAGGATCAGAGTTCATGGAAACCAAGTCAGTAGCAGTTTATTTGAAAGCTTGGATTTCCTTAGAAATTCACACAAAATAAGTGAAAAGATAGTAAAATTAGATTCTCGTCTGCTGAATTAATCTCAGGTGACCACGTAGATCGATTTATCAAGTTGCGTTTGGTGTGATTGACAATCAAAATGAAGCAGCAACATGGCTATGGCTTGAAATTGGCTTGTTTTTATTTCCGTGTGGAGTAAATGAATTATTGAAACAAAGTGCAGGCAGCTGAGGTCAACGCTATACTATATTCTTAGAAATGGTCTCTTTCCTCTTTTGACCATGTCCTCTATAGTGGATCTCCAATACCAACTTCAAAATCCTGAGGTCAGGGTAGAGGCAGATGTAGCAGTAGCTCAGTCCTGTTAAATGCAACACTTAATCTTGTTCCAGGATAAAGCATTTGAAGTGTCAGAGCTATAGAAGCAGATATAACAATGGCTTTTAAAAGCCATTTGGAACCGATAAATGGGTCCTGACCCGAAATGTCACCTATCCATATCCTCCACTATCTAAATGGCATCAAGTTGGGAAAAGGGGAAATACAACGGGATCTGGGGGTCCTTGTACATCAGTCTATGAAAGTAAGCATTCAGGTACAGCAGGCAGTGAAGAAAGCGAATGGCATGTTGGCCTTTATAACAAGAGGAATCGAATATAGGAGCAAAGAGGTCCTTCTGCAGTTGTACGGAGCCCTAGTGAGACCACACCTGGAGTATTGTGTGCAGTTTTGGTCCCCTAATTTGAGGAAGGACATTCTTGCTATTGAGTGAGTGCAGCATAGGTTTACAAGGTTAATTCCCGGGATGGCGGGACTGTCATATGCTGAGAGAATGGAGCAGCTGGGCTTGTACATTCTGGAGTTTAGGATGAGAGGGGATCTCATTGAAACATATAAGATTGTTAAGGGCTTGGACACACTAGAGGCAGGAAACATGTTCCCAATGTTGGAGGAGTCCAGAACCAGGGGCCACAGTTTAAGAATAAGGAGTAAGCCATTTAGAATGTTGCCAGGGTTCCAGCAACTATGTTACAGAGAAAGGTTGAACAAGTTAGGTCTTTATTTTTTGGAGCGCAGAAGGTTAAGGTCTTTAAAATGATGAAAGGGATTGACAGAATTGACGTGGATAAGCTTTTCCCATTGAGGGTTGGGAAGATTCAAACAAGAGGGCATGACATGAGAATTAAGGGACAGACGTTTAGAGGTAACGTGAGGGGGAACTTCTTTACTCAGAGGGTGGTGGCTGTGTGGAATGAGCTTCCAGCAGAAGTGGTGGAGGCAGGATCGATTTTAACATTTAAAAGTAAAGTAGATAGGTATATGGACGTGAAGGGAATGGAGGGGCATGGTCTGAGTGAAGGTAGATGGGACTAGGGGAAAACAAATGGTCGGCACGGACTGGAAGGGCCCAGAGGGCCTGTTTCCATGCTGTAATTGTTATATGGTTATATGGTTATATGGTTATATGGTTATATGTTATATGTTAACAGAGACTTGTTCTCACAGAGAGAGGTGAGTGTGGAATTCTCTGCCTCAGAAGGCGGTGGAGGCAGGTTCTCTGGATGCTTTCAAGAGAGAACTAGATAGGGCTCTTAAAAATAGTGGAGTCAGGGGATATGGGGAGAAGGCAGGAACGGGGTACTGATTGGGGATGATCAGCCATGATCACATTGAATGGCGGTGCTGGCTCGAAGGGCCAAATGGCCTAAAATAGGTACCCCTGCACCTATTGTCTATTGTCCAGAAATGCTGTCTGACCTGCTGAGTTATTCCAGCACTTTGTGTTATTTTTGGGCAGATATATTTGGATTAGGAATGGTTTAGAGGGGTAAGGGCCAAATCTTTTAAAGAACTCTCTTAGAAGCTTTTTGATGATCTTGCGAAACATTAAAGCATTTTATAGCGAATGTTATTTGAAAGTTTATTTATTGTTATATGAAACACAGACAACAAATTCACTAGATTCCGGAAATGTTCCAGTGGATCAAGAACAAATTTATCACCCGTCTTTAAGAAAGGAGCGAGAGAGAAACCACAGGCCAGTTAACCTAATGTCATTTGTCTGGAAAAGGCCGGAGGTCTTTTTAAAGAAGTTATAACAGAGAACTAAGACAAACATAAAATGATTAGCCAGAGTCAACATGATTTTATGAAAGGGCTAATCTTGTGTCGTTAAATTACTAGAGGTCTCTTGTGGGGTCAGTGGTAAGAAAGGTAAGGTGAGCCAATGAAGATAGTATGTTTGGATTTTTGAAAGGCAATTGTAAGGTGCCATGTGAAAGGTACTGCACATGTGCTGAACTCATGGGATTGAAGATACTACATTGCCATGAGCAGAAGGCTGGTAAATTGACAGCGAAGGATGACCAGCGATAAATGAATAATTTTTAAGTTGGCAAACTGTAACTAGTGTAATGAGCGCTGCAGCTTCAATTATTTACAGTCTACATTAAAGACCTTAGAAGTCGTGACTCTGTATTGACTTCCATCTGTATGTCAGATGGAAGATGGTCAAATAACAGAAAAAATAAGTTGTGAGATAAAGTATCCGCAAAGAACTATAGACAGTCTAAGCTATAATCTGGTGGGGCAAAAGATGGAAGAGGGAGTGATACAAGGTTCCTGCTACAGGAAGAATAGTAAAGCAGCCTATTAATTAAATGGTCCAAAATTATTAAACATTGTTTTTTAGAGATAGTTGTGTTAGTTAAACAAGAAACATAATGTTGGAATTCAGGCAAGTAATGGAAATGCAGATGGGAGTAAAAAAATAACATGTTATCGCGTTGTGAATCTAATGTGATCTTTATTTTACTTCGGAGTCACGTGAGTGACTACGTGAAGACCCCGCCAGGACGCATGCGCGACATATCGTCGAACGCATTGCGGAAGCGACAGTCGGGAGGAGCGCCGCTCCTCCAGCGCGAATTTTGAAAAATTACGGAAGGTAAGTCTTACCTTTTCTGGTGAGCGTGGCGACTCGGTGTGTTTCTTTTTCAGAACGGAGGAAGCACCATGGAGTCGCGCAAGGGAGAGCAGCAGTTGATACCGCTGCTGTGGAAGCAGCCAGCAGCGTGCCGTCTCTCCAGAGCTGCAGGTGCTGCCAGCAGCTGCCGGCTTCTCGCCGCTACAGACCGCAGGTGCGCCGCGGTTGGCGGCAAAACCACCCGGAAGTCGGACAGGTCCGTGGACTCGGCTGGGTCCGGACCTGAAGACACCCCGTTCACGGATAGCGACGGCGGGCGTCTTTCCCGCGGGAGCGGATGGGGAGCAGTGCTCCAGCGTGACCTGCTTATGCAGGGGCAGAGTCACAGTGGGTCTCTTCGCAGACCCACGGCAGGATCCTTTCAAGGACTGCCAAATGTCTCACCCTCTTCGCAGGGGAGCATTAGGGGTCAGAGCTGGGCTGACCCTGAAGAAGGGGCAATGGCTGAACAGTCAACTGTGAGGGGTGCCAGAAGAGAGAGCAGCAGAAGATTTGTGGGAACACATGCTGTATCAACTCAAGAAGGACTGCCTATACAAAGCTGCAAGCCAGTACAAAATACATGGCTACAAACCAGCTACAGGAGCAAGCCATTAACTTTATGGCTGGGAAGTACATTGCTCCAGAGAACTCCATTTCTCTTAAAGTACCAGCAGTCTATGACCCCATCTGGGGCAACAGGAGCCCATCTATAAGGAGCCAGGAGGGGAAGCTCCAGAGGAAACTGCTGGCTGCTAAAATCACAGCAGTACCAGGACAACTGATGGGGTTGATTTGCCTGAAGAGTTACTAGATGCTCTAGCAGACTGTGTAATACTCAGTGGAGATTAACAGTTACAGGAAGAGCATCATCAAGAAGTGCGGAATTATGCAAGACAAGTAGCACACAGGCGCCAAAATTGCTGTTGGGGGACCTCCCGAAGCAGGTGAAAGACCTGCATGAGGAAGCCAAGGCTATAGGCCTGATCAAGGTGCCAAGCACCTCTAAAACCCACTATCAACAGCGGCAGCACCCCTACACACCCACCAGACATCGGTGCTATGGAAGACCATCTGGTGGTGAAAGCTCGAAGGCCGGCCCACCTGCACAGCCGTCTTTCAGACCATGGCCCAGCCCGGCATTCATGGAAAATGCGCCAACCCCACAACGCAGCAACACAATACCAGAATAAACAACTGCGGAGACAACCCACACAACACTGGTAACCATGGAGGTAGGTGGGTCTGGTTGTCTTAAAAAACATTGCATGTCCGATTCATCAAAAGTTGGGGGGACGGTTGCACTTGTTTCATCATGTGTGCTGCACTTTTACCTCTGAACTTTTACATACTCGGAAGTATTCATAATTACAAAATTGAATTTGTATACGAACTACCGTCCCAGTTCAGCATACGCCTAGCAGGAAGTTCATACTTCACAAAAAGAGAGAACAGCAGGCCATGCGAAACTGTTAAGACTAAACACAAAAGGGATTGAGAAAACAATCAGAGAATTTCAAGAGTTCGTATCAAATATATTTATAAAAACTAAAAAGATGGTGGTTGCCGTATCATTACAGATTTGACCGAACTAAATACTTCCGTTCAGTATGCCCATTTCAAAATAGACACATTTGTCACACACAGGGTCATCGTAAATACCTGAAATTTATCTGGATGGGACAGCTATGGCAGTATGCCTTATCCAATGGGTTGTCATCAGCACCCAGGCTATTACAAATTCATTAAAACCAGCTTTAGCATACTTAAAGAAACATAACCATATCGTCATGGCTTACCTTGATGATATTCTCATTGTAGGTGAAAATTGGAGCTGGCTACATTGGTGGTATCAGCCACAACACAGAGATTTAACGTACATCCAGATAAGTCAAAATTGGAACCCTCCACTACCATGGATTATTTGGGGTTCACTATTGACTCTGTTCATATGTCTATCACCTTGCCACCAAACAAAGTGACAGACTTGATGGGAGTATGCAAAAGCCTCACTGGCATCAGGGAACCATCCATTCGGCAAGGAGTAAGAGTGATTGGGAAATTGGTGGCTGCGTTCCCAGCAGCACAATTGGACCACTCCATTATTAAAACCTGGAAGAGGGAAATTTTAGCTCTCAAAAATCATGCAGGCCATTTCAATAGGCCTATACAACTACCAGGGAAAGTAAATCAGAATTAAACTGGTGGATAGAAATGTTCAATATTATCCTAACCCCATCACCCCATTCTATATCCCTAGGGTACATTACAGACTGATGCCAGTGCTAAAGGTTGGGGAGAAACTAATACCACCGCAAGTTGTGGTGGCAGATGAGTGCACAAAAATTATTCTGTTTAAAGCACTAGCAATTAATTATCTAGAAATGCTGGGAGCGTTTCATGGACTCAGGGCCTACGGCTCAGATGAGCACCTGATGCATGTACAGTACAAATTGATACCACAGTGGGGGCCTATATATAATCATATGGGTGAAATAAAGTCGATATCATGTGATGAATTGCCTAATAATATCTGGCACTGGTGTCTGGGAGAGAGATTTAGATCTCAACCACTTACCTTCCAGGTAAGCTAAATACAGTGGCAGACACCAGGTCACGTAAATTCAACGACAACATTAAATGGATGTTGGATCGGAAAGTGTTTACAGATATTATAGACCGGTATGGGACACCAGATATCGACCTTTTTTCCATCCAGACTAAGTCACCAACAACCAACATTTGTTGCTTGGGAACCAGACCCAGGGGAAGCAGCGATGGACGATTTCTCGCTGCATTGGGGGGGGGGGGATTTGTTTTGCTATGCATTTTCCCCTTCTGCCTCATCAGGCGAGTCTTACAATAATTAAACAAGACGCCGCAACGGGTACCATGGTTCCCAACAGTACAAAGATGGTCTCAGAACCCTGCATCTGGATCAACAACGGCCAAGGAGGTTGGCACACCCCGTGCGGGAAAGTATCCGTGCCATGACTGTATGAACTTGTTGATTTGCAGTTTCTGAACAGGCCATTTCTGGGATACGGACTCTCCGACAGGACGATCAATGCCATCTCAGCGTCGTGCAGGGAGTCCACGAGAAGACAGTACCTGACATATGTCAGGAAATGGGAAGTGTTCAGCACCAGGACGAACACTACATATGACAGCCACCAACACTGAAGTGCTGGAGTTCTGGCCACCCTTCATTTCGATGAAGGATTGAGTTACAGTGCCATTATTGTCCAAGGAGTGCCCTATCTAATATCTGGGCAGAGGGAGTGATCACCTGGCTATAGGATCACACCCACTAGTACCTAAACGAATGAGGGGTATTTGTACTCTATTCCCCCCAGGCCCAGATACACCTATATATGGGACATAGAAACATAGAAATTAGGTGCAGGTGCAGGAGTAGGCCATTCAGCCCTTCGAGCCTGCACCGCCATTCAATATGATCATGGCTGATCATCCAACTCAGTATCCCGTACCTGCCTTCTCTCCATACCCTCTGATCCCCTTAGCCACAAGGGCCACATCCAACTCACTCTTAAATATAGCCAATGAACTGGCCTCAACTACCCTCTGTGGCAGAGAGTTCCAGAGACTCACCACTCTCTGTGTGTACACCATGTTACGAGGATGGACACCAATATCGGGGCTCACTCTGGACAAACTAATATCCTAGATGGGAATGATTATGGCACTTGGATCAGCACAACGGGTCCAGTCCTTACACAAGCTAGAATAGGACGTCATGTCTGTCACAAATGGCAGATAACCTGCTACATACAGGGGTACTTAAACAAGACTGACCCGGTTCCTTTGGCCAATATTAGAGTTCTGGCCTATCCTGCAGATAGTCAGCCCTGCATAGTGACACATATTTTCCAATATATAGTCACCAAGACACTTATGGGCACGGAGAGAGCTTTCTCATTAGCCATAAATGCCCTCACCTAAGGTCACAGTGCAAACCATATCCAGATGGTTCGGGTGGTATTACGTGCAGTGGTGAATACTAATGTTTCAAATCTCACTCCAACAGGGCTGCATCTACATCGGACGCTAGGATGATGGGAGTTCCTATGGACCACATCCTTGCCACAGCGGGGTGGAGCAATGAACGCATTCAATGCTTTATAATAAACCCGTGGCTGATCCTGAGACGTTTGCAGGGAAAAATTAAGTTCTGTAAAATAAATTACCCAATGTGGGGCATATTATTTTAGGTATGAATAATACCTTTATTGTTTTTCAGCACAGTGTCGTGTGTGAAATACGTTCATCCTCCGTCCCAGAATGGCAGTGTGTGAGCATGGTCTCGTTCCAGGGCATGAAATCACAGAGCTTTGAACTCTTCACGTAGTCACTCATGTGACTCCGAAGTAAAATAGTAAGATTAAATGAGAACTTACCAGTTTGAAGTTTGATCTTTATTTTATGAGGAGTTACGATGAGGGATTTTACTTCGGAGTCACGTGAGTGACTACGTGAAGACCCCGTCCAGCACGCATGCGCGACATTAGCGTTCATGCAGTGCACCCGCGACGAACGGGAGTTCAAGGCGCTCCCGCTACAAATTGAAAAGTCGGGCCGACAGGTAAGTTTACCGTGGCCGTGTGTCTTTCTCTCTGTGGTCTTGTGTTCCAGGAAGAATGAGCAAGGCCCGAGGAAAGAAGTCTGCAGCTCGCCCCCGTTCGTCCTCCGTTGAGGAATGCTCTTTGGAGGGGGGGCAAGAGGCGGCGTGTATAACTACCGAGCCGAGCCCAGCACCGCTAGTGCTGCCTGAGCAGCGGGCTGGAGGTACCTGCAGCCGGAACCGGGCGGTAGTGTCCGACGTTTCGGATGAAGATGCCTCACCGCTCGAGAGGGACACAGGCAGCCGCCTAAGCCGCATGGAACGGCTCATGGAGCAATTACTCCAGCGAGATCTGCTGAGAGAGCAGCAGCAGACTCGCCAAGGGAGTTCAGGCACTCCCGCAGTGCCTTTTACGGCACTGGCCATTGCTTCACCTTCTTTTGAAGGCAGCATTGGCGACCAGGTCTGGGCTGGTCAAGAAGAGGGGTCACTGGCTGAAGATATCGGGAGTACGCAGGGTGTACAGGAACAGGAAGAGCTGCTGGGTGTGGTCAACCGCTATGTGGCCATTCCACAAGCGGGTCGGCCATTAGAGCAGACCCAACAAACCCAGGCGGCAGTACCCCATGGCGTCCACCAGTCGTCGACCACACTATGGGACTGGTGAAAGCTCGGGGTCCGCAACCATTCCCCGTAAGCCTTTTTTAGGCCAGGGCCCAGAGCGGACCCCATGGAAAATGCGCCCCCCCAACAACATCGAGATCAACATCAACCCTCTACAGCCCAGCAGACGCCTCATCGCCCAGCGAAGAGGCAGAAGAAGCACCAATAACCATGGAGGTAGGTGGGTCTGGTTCCTCTCAGCATATGTGCAGTAGGGGCTCTGTACTAACAGGGGGGAGATTGCACTTGTTTTTGGATGCATGGGAATCCATCACTAATGACAAGTATATACTCAGCAGCGTTCATGGCTACAAAATTGACTTTGTCCATAAAAATTTTCCACCAGTTCAGCATATGCCCAAAAGGGTATTCACCCTCTCAGTCAAGGAGAAACAAGAGGGTCAAGCTGAACTGATGAGGTTACAAGCTAAAGGTGTCATTGAAAGAACAAAACATGAACCTTTGGAATTTGTGTCTAATATTTTCACTAAAATCAAAAAAAGATGGTGGACGACGCATCATCATTGACTTAACTACTTTGAACAAGTCTGTCAGGTATATACATTTCAAGATGGATACTTTTCAAACAGCCAGACTATTGGTTTCTAGAGGGTACTTTCTAGCAAGCATTGATTTAAAAGATGTCTACTACTCAGTACCCATACACAAGGAGCATCGAAAATATTTAAAATTTATCTGGATGAAACAGCTATGGCAATATAAAGCCTTACCAAATGGGCTAACCTCTGCTCCGAGGTTGTTCACTAAAATCTTAAAAGCTGCCTTGGCATTATTGAGGAAACAAAAGCATATAGTCATGGCGTATTTAGACGACATTTTAATAGTAGGGAAATCCTTGGAGACAGCCATTCTGGCAGTAGCAGCCACCAAACGTTTGTTTGAAACTTTGGGGTTTGTCATACATCCAGATAAATCCAATCTTACACCGTCCACTGCCATGGACTATCTTGGATTTACGATAGATACTGTTCGCATGATTGTAACTCTGTCGAAGGGGAAAGCATCAGAATTGGCGCTATCATGCAACGAACTCATGAATAAACATCAGCCAACCATACGGGAAGTAGCTAGAGTTATTGGCAAAATGGTAGCAGCTTTTCCAGCTGTACAATTTGGGCCTTTGCACTATCAAAATTTGCAAAGAGCTAAAGTGCATGCACTAAAGCAAAACTCAGGTCACTTTGACCGAGCTATGAGTTTAACTGCTGAATCCATTCCAGAGTTACAATGGTGGGCAAGGAACGTGAGACTCAGCTCCAGTCCCATAATGATCACCAACCCAGTATTAACCATTCAAACGGATGCCAGTGCTTTGGGCTGGGGAGCAACTAACATGCAATCCAGCACAGGGGGCAGATGGAGTAAATTTGAATCATCTTGCCTACAGACACGGGGTATCAACTATTTAGAAATGTTGCGTGCATTTTATGGGTTAAAAGCATATTCATCTAATACGCATCATGCACATGTCCGGTTGCAACTAGATAATACCACGGTGGTGGCTTATATCAATCACATGGGTGGTGTAAAGTCAATATCGTGTGACAATTTGGCCAACCTAATCTGGCAATGGTGTGTTAAAAGGCATATTTGGTTATCAGCAACTTACCTACCAGGTAAGCAAAATACAGTGGCAGACACCAGGTCACGTAGATTTAATGATAACATCGAATGGATGTTAAATCCCAAAGTATTTGCTGAAATTACAAAGCAATATGGCACACCAGATGTCGATCTATTTGCATCCAGGCTGAATCACCAGGTACCAACGTATGTCGCTTGGGAACCAGACCCTGAGGCAGCAGCAGTTGATGCATTCTCGCTGCATTGGGGGAAAATGTTCTTTTATGCTTTTCCTCCCTTCTGCCTCATCAGTCGGGTATTACGCAAGATTCAATTGGATTCCGCTTCAGGAATCTTGATAATACCTGACTGGCCTACACAGCCATGGTTCCCAGTGGCTTTCGACATGGCTGTTGAAACACCGTTGGAATTCCCCAGCAGTCGACAGTTATTAATCCACCCAGTGTCAGGCATTAGTCACCCGTGCCATGACAGAGTCAATCTCCTGGCTTGCAGATTCTAAAAAGACCTCTACTGGGCCTGGGACTGTCTGAGGACGCCATCAACATGATGACCGCATCTCACCGGGAGTCCACCAGGAGACAATACCTGACCAATATAAGAAAATGGGAACGGTATTGCTCCAAAACAGGAACTACCTACACTACAGCTACAGCCACCAGTGTTGTGGAGTTTCTGCTTGGATTACATCGGGAAGGACTCAGCTACAGCGCCATTAATACAGCCAGGAGTGCGTTGTCAGCTTATTTGGTTCCAGCAGCAGGACAACTGACTTTGGGGTCCCATCCACTAATGGTCAAAATCATGAGGGGCATTTTTAACACCAATTCCCCTAGGCCTAGGTACACTCAGATCTGGGATGTCAGCATAGTACTGACGTACCTTAGGGGATGGCCACCACCCAGGTCACTTACTCTGGAACAACTTACACTGAAATCAGTCATGCTCATGGCACTAGTGTCAGCTCAAAGGGTACAGTCCCTCCACCTTCTGAGGCTGGACAGCATGACAGAGTCATTGGACTGTATCACATTTCACATTCAGGGGCTGGTCAAACAAACTAGACCAGGTACCACGTCTCCAGTTATGGAGTTCCGGGCATATTCACCTGACCCACGGTTGTGTGCCAAGACCCATCTCGCCAACTACATAGACACAACATATAACTTAAGAGGGAGAGAAAAAGCCTTATGGATAAGCCACAAGAAGCCTCATGGTCAGGTGACGAGCCAAACCATTTCAAGGTGGCTCAAGAAGGTGCTTAAGTCCGCGGGAGTCGATACTAATGTGTACAAATCTCATTCCACCAGGGCTGCATCTACGTCGGCGGCTAGGCGAATGGATGTGCCTATGGATCATATTCTGGCCAGAGCAGGATGGTCCTCGGAAAGAACTTTCCAAAGGTTTTATAATAAGCCGCTGGCGGAGCCTGCTACATTTGCAGACAGAATTTTAGAGTCTGCAGATAATATTTAATTTAAGCCCGGGGGAGCTCTCTGTTTTTTGTTGTTATTAATAAACCTTTTTTGTTCACAAACAGGTTATTGTTGATTGTATAACATGCTTCCTCCCTCTAAGGTCTTCAGGCAGTGAGTGAAGCATGAGCTGGTTCACGGTTCGGATTCACAGAGCTTTGAAGTCTTCACGTAGTCACTCACGTGACTCCGAAGTAAAATAGTAAGATTAAATGAGAACTTACCAGTTCGAAGTTTGATCTGTATTTTATGAGGAGTTACGATGAGGGATTACGTGCCCTCCGCTCCCACCCTCTATTATACAGATCAACTGGTAATTAAGTTCTTATTTTATTTTTACTATATTTATTTCAATTGTTTGTGTTTTCTGTGAATCCACACCGCTGCTTTGAAGAAATGTCGCGCATGCGTGCTGGACGGGGTCTTCACGTAATCCCTCATCGTAACTCCTCATAAAATACAGATCAAACTTCGAACTGGTAAGTTCTCATTTAATCTTACTATTACGTGCCCTCCGCTCCCAAAACCCTCTATTATAAAGTTCAACTGGTATGGAAGTTCTCTCTTATATTACTATATTAGTCTACTCTGGTATCTGTGATTTCACACCACTGCTTTGAAGAATGTCGCGCATGCGTCCTGGCGGGGTCTTCACGTAATCCCTCATCGTAACTCCTCGTAAAATAAAGATCAAACTTCAAACTGGTAAGTTCTCATTTAATCTTACTATTAAACAATACAGTGAACAGCACACCCGCGTCTGGTGAGGGTTCTCCCAGAGTTTTGACTAACTACCAGGGCACATCCCTCAACTTTGTGATGTCTTCTTCCCGCCAAACAGTCACATGACCCTGCCAGTCCTCGTGCCGAGGGCTCGCTCAATAAGTGGCCTAACCACCAGGTGGCGCCACAATGTGTACGGTTACAGAGATGTCTATACAGAGCATATCTAGAATTCTGAGTTCAGCTTTGCTCTCATTATAAGAATACATGTGCCCATGCACTGGGAATTTAGAAGAGTGAGGAGATTTAGTTAAAGTATATAACATTCTGAGGGGTGCTTGAGAGAATATCAACCCTTCTGGAGGAATCTAAAACTGTATTGTTTCAGAATACGATATTCCACATTTACATTAGAGATGAGGAATTTCGTCTCTGGAGTTGTGAAAATTGGAAGAATCTGCCCCAGAAAGCAATGGAGGCAGAGTAATTTATTTATTCAAAGTTGGGGACATGAGGTTAGGCAGGACAAAAGTTGATTCAAAGATCAGATCAGTTCTGATCTCATTCAAAAACAAAGCAGATTCAAGGGCTCCTTGCTCCTGGCTCTGAGATGCAAATGTTCAAAGAGTATTGAGAGAACGACGAGATAATTTTTTGTGACGTTAACTAAGATATAAATATTAGAATGGACATAGTGAGAATAGCTTTCAGAGTCTTCAAACAGGATCTTTAACTTCTATGTAAGAAACAGAAAGAGTGTCTGATCCAGAATAAGATTTTTCACAGTACACTTCTCCCTCAGTATCACACTGGACCTCCAGCCTGGACTGGCACTCCAGTGAGATTTCCCTCTGAGCTCTGGGTCAGGGTGGTACCAGTTGTGTTAAGGCTGTTTAGTCATCTTCCTCTGGGTGGACGAAGAGCAGCTCTTTCTCTTTGAATTATATGTTGGCCTCAAGCTGTTTTCTTTCCCCCCTTCATGGTTCAATCTCAGGAGGCCTTCAGGCTTGTAGCTGTGCCTTATTTACTGGTATTGGACCCAGCTGCAGGTGGGATTGTGCCAGGAACTGTTGAGGCTCCAGGGCTGGAGAGGCACAGCATGCTCGAGGTGTGCAATGCTTGACCAGTGCCAGGGATTGTGGCAATTTGATCTATGACATCAGACTTTCAGCTTAACCTTCCGATTAATGTTTAATGGTGTTTTTATGAGCCTTCCCTGGCATTCTTTCAAACAAGTTAAGAGCAACCATTAACAATACATTGAATTAAAATGTCCTTAGTGAATAAAGAAAAATAAATCTGTTCCTATCTTCAGAAATTAGACCATACCACAGTGTCTAAGGGTGGCACAGTTTCAGGTAACCAGGTTTGTTCCTGACAACAGGTGCTGTCTGTGCGAAGTTTGTACGTTGTACCTGTGATCACGTGGATTTTCTCTGGGTGCTTTGGTTTCCCCAAACATTCCAAAGATGCGCAGGCTTGTAGGTTAATTGGCTTCTGTGAATTCCCCCTAGTGCATAGGATAGTACTGTCTGGCATACAACTAGTGTATGGGTCTTCTTTTGTGTGGCGTGCACAGCCTAAAGTTTGATCTTAAAATTTGATGTATTTGATCTTCTGTTTGTGCATGTCGAGTTGATTGCTTAGTCGAAACAGGGCAGTTTCTTGTTGCAATCTTCCACCCCAGTGTATGGGTGATCGATGGTTGGCGTGGACTCCGTGGGCCAAAGGATCATTTCCACGTTGTATCTCTAAACTAAAATAAACATGGAACACTATAGATTACAATTAAAACACAAAAGTATTTGTGCTATAAAACCAGGATAAGTGCTCAACCAAGAAAACCAAGTCCAAAGCACTATCTAAAGTGAATATATCAACTTATGCTAAGGACAATAACTAACTACATACGCAATAAACAGCTACCTACATGTTAACAATCTCTTTTAAAAAAATGATTGCGTAGATGCCAGTATATCATTAGGGTTATCATGTGGGTACCTCCCTTCACTGGTGTTTCATTGAGTTAGGCCCACAACACCTCAGGAAGGCTCATCAGTTAGTTCTGGCATCCCAGAACAACGCCCCCCCCCCCCCCCCCCCACTTTAGCCATCCCCAAGAAAACAACCCAAGTTTGTCCAATCTCTCCTGAGCTATTATTCTCTAATACAGACAGCATTCTGGTAAACCTCTTCGGCACCCTCACCAAAGCATCTATATCCTTCCTGTAATGGGGTGACCAGAACTGTACACAATATTCCAAACATGGGCTCACCAACGTTTTATTAAGCTGCAACATGCAATTCTTATACTCACTTCCTTCACTGATAAAGTTTGGTTTTACTCATCTACCTTCATTTGTGGCCTTATGCAGCACAGAAGTCCATGCCCACCAAGGTATCTGCCTAAGCTCATCTTGGCCCATACCCCTCTAAACCTATCCAACGACCAGTCCAAATATTTTTTTAAATGTTGTAATTGTACCTGCTTCTACGATTTCCGCTGGCAGCTCATTCCTTATACCCACCATCCCGTGTGAAAAAGATGCCCCTCAGGTCCCTTTTAAACCTTTCTCCTCTCACCTTACACCATGGAGCTTGGAGACTCTAATGTTATATCTTGGTGCAAAAGATGAATGCTAATAATCACCTGTTGTGGAACCGATAGTGATGTCAGCAGTATCTATACAAATTATTATTTGTAAATTAGGATTATTAAAGAATATTGAGATGGGGAGAAGCATGTTTTTGTCTTCAAAAACCAACAGATATATTGTTGTTCCTCTCCTTGTCGCCTGACCAATCACCATATAACAATAAGTAGGACTGGTAAAGGAATGATTTATACTTGTTCTCTGTAAGTTCAGTTGACATATTAAATGCTTGTTAGTTACAGTTTAAAGAGCATAACATTAGTAGTCCACGAACAATAAGAACATATCCAGGATTAGTTGTTCTCCTTTTACATCTGATCTCGGCTGTTCCACACAACTGTTACAACATGAACATTGCACTTTTTTTCTTTGTGATGTTCATGCGTGTCAAGTGTCAAATATCGGTTGTGGGTCAGATGGTGACTTTCTCTGCTGACCTGAAGATTATGGGTTCCAGTCTGACTGCAGGGTTGGTGATCAGGGATAACCCACTCACTGTAGTGCTACAATAAAATGAAGAAACAAGAGACTGCAGATGTTGGAACCTTAAGTGGGCCAGGCAGCATCTGTGGAGGGAAATCGACAGATGGCGATTCATGATGGAACCCCTCGTAAATCTGAAGGGTCCCAACCTGAAACATCGTCTGTCCATTCCCACCCACAGATGCAGCAATTTGTTTTGTTCGTGTGCTGCAGTGCCTGAGGAGCCATCTTCTGCCCAAGATGTTAAAATCTATGTGCTATTAGTTTTAAGTTAAACATAAATGATCCCATGACACAATTCTGAATCCCAGTGGAGTAGTTCCCACATGTTTGAGCCTATACATATTCCCCTATCAATATCACAAAATGATGGATTGTTGTGACATCTGGGATCTTGCTGTGTGTAAATTTAATGCGATGTTCACGACATTACAGCAGCTGATACATTTGCTAAACCACATCATTGGTTGTAAAGTGCTTTGGGATGATGATACAAAGCATATTTAGCTTTCTGATAGCACATCTGATGTGACATCAGCAGGTAAATGGCCTCAGGTGTTCGCTGTGGTGCCTGAACCCCGTGGATCAAGTTAGTGCAGTCAGTGTGGTCGATGAGGAGTGAACTTCATTGCAGAGTGAACTCCTGGGATATTAGAACCATGACTATTCCACAAGGTGGCGTCAGATGCTTGTAGCAGCCCCAGGTCTGTACATCGGAGAGGACATTTTGTGATGCAGTCTCAGATTGTTCTTTCTAAAATGGTATTAGTTTTGCAGTATTTATACAAAGCTATAAATGTACAGTGCCCTCCATAATGTTTGGAACAAAGACCCATCATTTATTTATTTGCCTCTGTGCTCCACAATTAGAGATTTGTAATAGAAAAAAATCACATGTGGTTGAAGTGCACATTGTCAGATGTTATTAAAGGCCATTTTTATACATTTTGATTTCACCATGAGAAATTACAGCAGTGTTTAAACATTGTCCCCCCATTTCAGTGCACCATAATGTTTGGGACACATGTCTTCACAGGCATTTGTTATTGCTCAGGTGTGTTCAATTGCCTCCTTAATGCAGGTGTGTCTCAGCACGTTGTCTTTCTCCCAGTCTTTCCATCACCGTTGGAAACTTTTATTGCTGTTTATCAACATGAGGACTAAAGTTGTGCCAATGAAAGTCAAATAAGCCATTATGAGACTGAGAAACAAGAATAAAATTGTTAGATAGATCAGCCAAACCTTAGGTTTACCAAAATCAACTGCAGCCAATCCCCGTCTACTAATAATCTCCTCCGCCAAGCTGAGCTGGTCCTTACCCTCAACAACTTTTCCTTTGACTCCTCCCATTTCCTCCAAATCCAAGGCATAGCTATGGGCATGCGCATGGGCCCCAGCTATGCCTAGCTCTTTGTAGGGTACATCGAGCAATCCTTGTTCGAGGCGTACCATGGCCCTATCCCCCAACTCTACCTCCGCTACATCGACAACTCTATTGGTGCTACCTCCTGAACCCATGCAGAACTCACTGACTTCATTCATTTCACCACTATCTTCCATCCGGCACTCAAATTCACCTGGATCATTTCCGACATCTCCCTGCCGTTTCTAGACCTCACCATCTCCATCTCAGGTAACAGACTACTGACCGATATCTACCACAAACCCACTGACTCCCATGGCTATCTGGACTACACTTCTTCCCACCCTGCTTCCTGTAAGGACTCCATCCCCTACTCCCAATTCCTCCGTCTACACCGCATCTGCACCCAGAATGAGGTGTTCCTGACCAGGGCATCGGAGATGTCCTCATTCTTTAGTGAACGGGGGTTCCCCTCTTCTATTATAGATGAGGCTCTCACCAGGGACTCCTCTATATCCCGTAGCTCCGCTCTCACTCCCCGTCCCCCTACACATAATAAGGACAGAGTCCCCCTTGTCCTCACCTTCCACCCGACCAGTCGTCGCATACAACATATAATCCTCCGACATTTTCGCCACCTCCAACGGGATTCCAACACTGGCCTCATCTTCTCATCTCCTCCTCTTTCTGCTTTCCACAGAGACCATTCCCTCCATAACTCCCTGGTCAATTTGTCCCTTCCAACCCAAACCACCCCCTCTCCTGGTACTTTCCCTTGCAACTGCAGGAAATGCTACACTTGTCGCTTTACCATCGACTACATCCAAGGACCCAAGTCTTTCCAGGTGAGGCAGATGTTCACTTGCACCTCCTTCAACCTCATCTACTGCATCCACTGTTCCAGGTGTCAACTTCTCTACATCGGTGAGACCAAGCACAGGCTTGGCGATCGCTTCGCCCAACACCTCCGCTCAGTTCGAAATAACCAACCTGATCTCCCGGTGGCTCAGCACTTCAACTCCCCGACCCATTCTGCATCCTTTCTGTCCTGGGCCTCCTCCATTGCCAGAGTGAGGCCCAGCGCAAATTGGAGGAACAGCACCTCATATTTCGCTTGGGTAGCTTACACGCCAGCGATATGAACATTGCCTTCTCCAATTTCAGGTAGTCCTTGCTTTCTCCCTCCTTCCCCTCCCCCTCCCCTTCCCAGTGCTCCCCCAAGCCTACTGTCTCCACCTCTTCCTTTGCTCCCCCCCCCCCCCTCTCCCGACATCAGTCTGATGAAGGGTCCCGAACCGAAACGTCGACTATTCCTTCTCTCCATAGATGCTGCCTCACCAATTTGAGTTTCTCCAGCATTTTTGTCTACCTTCAACTGTTTGGAACATCATTAAGAAGAAAGAGAGCACTGGTGAGCTTACTATTCGCAAAGGGACTGGCAGGCCAAGGAAGACCTCCACAGCTAATGACAGAAGAATTCTCTCTATAACAAATAAAAAATGCCAAACACCTGTCCGACAGATCAGAAACTCTCTTCAGGAGTCAGGTGTAGATTTGTCAATGGCCACTATCCGCAGAAGGCTTAATGAACAAAAATACAGAGGCGACACTGCAAGATGCAAACCACTGGTTAGCCGCAAAAGTATGCTGGCCGGGTTACAATTTGCCACGGTGTACTTAAAAGAACAATCACAGTTCTGGAAAAAGGTCTTGTGCACAGATGAGTTGAATATTAACATATCAGAGTGATGGCAAGAGCAAAGTATGGAGGAGAGAAGGAATTGCCCAAGATCCAAAGCATATCACCCTCATCTGCGAAACAAGGTGGCTGGGGAGTTATGGCCTGGGCATGTATGGCTGCTGAAGGTACTGACTTATCTTCATTGATGATACAACTGCTGATGGTAGTAGCATAATGAATTCTGAAATGTATAGACACATCCTATCTGCTCAAGTGCAAACAAATGCTTCAAAACGCATTGGCAGGTGGTTCATTCTACAGCAAGACAATGATTCCAAACATACTGCTAAAGCAACAAGGAGTATTTCAAAGCTAGAAAATGGTCGATTCTGGAGTGGCCACGTCAATCACCCGATCTGAACCCAGTTGAGCATGCCTTTTATATGGTGAAGAGAAAACTGAAGGGGACTAGCCCCCAAAACAAGCAGTAGCTAAAAATGGCTGCAATACAGGCCTGGCAGAGCATCACCAGAGAAGACACCTAGCAACTGGTGATGTCCATGAATCGCAGACTTCAAGCAGTCATTGCATGCAAAGGATATGCAACAAAATACTAAACATGACTACTTTCATTTACATAACATTGCTGTGTCCAAAATATTATGGTGCCCTGAAATGGGGGGACTGTGTATAAACACTGCTGTAATTTCTACATGGTGAAAACAAAATGTATAAAAATGGCTTTTACATCTGACAATGTGCACTTTAACCACATGTGATTTTTTTCTATTTCAAATCTCAAATTGTGGAGTACAGAGGCAAATAAATAAATGATGGGTCTTTGTCCCAAATATTATGGTGGGCACTTATGCTTTGGTAATGCTTTATATGGTGCCTGATATATAACAACACATTTTACTCACAGCTTTGCTCCATTTCAGGAGGTTTATATTGGTGATTGGCCAAGCGTTCAGGTGCCCGTGGCGGTGATGGTTCTGCTGGCACATTGCTGCCACTACGCTGCCAACACACCCTTCCTCCACAATCACTGGGAAGCAAACATATATGCTGCATGCCCAACCGTCAATCAAGCAGCTTTTCTCATGTCCAATATTTTTACAACTTTTCAACAAAGAAAAATATTCTTTTATTGCATCCATGATTTTTCCTCTGGGTCTTGCACGCAGTGGCGCTCTGAAGATTAGTCTACAATTCCTGGAGCCTCCAATCTAATTCTGGAGAGTCAGAAATTCCAGTGTGGTTTGAAAGCAGTGAGCCAGAAGCTGTTGGGGAGTGGAGCTGTGCTGGGTCAGTCACACGCTCATTCTTTGCATGTGCTCTAATCTCGCCTCAGGTTAGTTGTTTGACTTTTTAGACTTTAGAGATACAAAGTGGAAACACATCCTTAGTCCACACCGATCAGCGATTGCCCCGTACACTAGCACTATTCTGCAGGCTAGGGACAATTTACATTTTTTACCAAAGCCAATTAACCTACAAACCTGTATATCTTTAGAGTGTGGGAGGAAACTGGAGAAAACCCACAAGGTCACAGGGAGAACATACAAATTCCGTAGAGACAGCACCCGTGGTCAGAATCGAACCAGGCGCTGTAAGGCAGCAGATCTACCACTGTGCTGCCCCTGTTGTGACAGTTTTTACTGTAGTTGAGACATTACTCACAATTGCGAATTTGATTTTCCCACCATGCATTAATTAATTGTGCAATCGATATGGAACTAGTGTAAAATTATAACAGAAAATGTTAGAAACATTCAACAGATCAGAAAAGAGCTAATATTCCAGGTCAAGCACCTTCTGAGGAAGGGTCTTCAAAGCTGAAACATCAACTTTTTCAATTCTGGTTTAACTCCGCCTTAACCAAAAGCCTCGGGTCCAGTATTATTCAGCCACTAATCTTCAAAAGTTTGTTCACAGTTCTACTGTGCTGTTATATCCCCATCCATGTTAGTAAATAAACTAGGTAAGCAGATACAGGAGGAGTGAGAGAAACTCCTTCCCAGTCCCCATCCATGTTGTCCGTTCATTACATCCATCCTTAGTTCTCATTCATTTTGACTATCCCTTACATCTGACCACTACATCTCTGTCCATTACAGCCCCGTCCACTTTATCCGTCATTACGTCCTTGTCCATTTTGGTACAAAAACCTGGGAAGCAGTTGCAGGGCGAGGAAGAGAAATAAGCTAATTGCTGGTCTTTGGAAGGCTTGGCCATAAACATGGAGAGTAAAGAGGATACTGAACAGCTGGTGTGTGGGATGGATGTGTTGGGCTGATGGTGAAGCACAGCAGAGATGAGGCCAGTGCACTGACCTGGATGTACAACAGAAAGAGTCTGATCTCAGTTTCTAGACACACTGCAGCTGGATCTGCTACACTTGTCACGCTATGACCAAATTACCCCAAATAAAGCAGCAGCTGATCCAATAAAACATCATCAGTGAGACTTCATTTGCGTTGACAAACTGATAATTGGAAAGTGGATAAAACCTTGCAGCTCAGAGCGGGAAGAAAGGAGCTCTCGATTATGTCACATTCCAATGGCAAATATCCTACGGTTTACAGATTATTGAACTTTTCTTTTGCACAATATCAAATTTGTACTAAAATCCATTAACAAGGAACACATGGACAGAATTAACCAAACTATATATGGGTAGTCTGTGTACTGACATGAGAATGTAGGTCTGTGACTGAACTTTAATTCATTTTGAACCCCCTTGGAAAAATAGGAAATTGATGACTCATATGTGCAAACAACTTAAGTGGGAACTGATGTTGAAATAATAAATATCAGGCTTTGGATATATCTTCCCAGCTGAGAAGGGAACATTCATCACTGAACTGTTCTCAGTGTTATGGGGCAATTGAATTTGAGTGCTGCATGCCCAGTTTGGTAAGCCAGTCTAACCACAAGTATGAAGGAAGCCAAATTATACAAATATTCTTTCATTTCTTTTTTATATTGTAGTTGGTAAAGTGGTCCGTCTAGATTAACCTAGTTCAGACAGTTTACACTGATGAGACAAGTATGTCACATTTACTAATACACCTTTCATATTTATATACTTTACGGTCAACTTATCTCTTTATACAACAAACCACAGGCTGGTAACCGCACAATTTCTTTCTGACATGCTACAGCAGATGGTCTGCATTGTTGCGATGCGATCTAATTCCATGGACTGGTTGGAATGAATGTTATTTGGAACATGTCTGGAAGTGTGATGGAAAGGAAGTTAGCGTGGGTCTGGTTTAATATTTTGCAACATATCATCGGCAGTGCTTTGAATTTAAAAGTATTTATTATTTGTAGCTCTTGGCTTACGCACAAGACCAAAAACATGATCATAGTCTCACATGCCATACACTGTGTTCTTCGAGACTGTAATGTTCTAAGAAACATAAACGACTTATTGGAATAATAGGTTAACTAAATGAGCTTGCAGACACAGTGATGGACACAGGCGTGTAATCCAGCGTTCACTCTCATCTCTGCATTCACTGAAAGTCACCAAGGCTCCCTACCTCTAGGAACAGTAAACCAGAGATGACTGTGGTGAATGCAGTAACTGTGGCAGAGAGGGTTTATTCAGACAGTCCTCTGCCATAACCTATTACCTGATGCCTCATGCGGAAACCATTAAGCAATAAAAATAAACTTGGAATTCCTCCTCCTCCCTCACCAGCGCTGGGTCCTGGAAAAACCATTCCAGGCCATCCCACTTCCCTGCTCTTTCTCTGCATCCGTTAATACCTTTCCTCTTCAATTTCTACCCAATACATTTTTGAATGATGCAATTAAATCCGCTTCCACCAGTACTGGAGATGCTGGACCAGGGAGCACAAACAAACTGCTGGAGCTACTAAGCAGTTCAGGCAGCTTCTGCAGAGGAAAATGGACAGTCGATGTTACAGGTTGGAAAGCTTAATCCGAACTGGAAGAGTTGAGAGGTGACAGCCAGGATAAAGGGGTAAGTGTGGGGGGAGGGGTTGTTGGGACAAGAGCTGGCGGGAGAGAGGTGGATCCAGTTGAGGGGGGGGTTTTTGGTAGTTGGAGTCAGGTGGGGGAGGGAGGGAGCGTCGCAACAGAGTCAGAGGTTGGGAGGTGATAAGTGGAGGCAACAGAAGGCTGCAAGTGATGGAATCTGATAGGAAGGGAAGGTTTGTTAAGAAAGAACTGCAGATGCTGGAAAAATCGAAGGAAAACAAAAAAATGCTGGAGAAACTCAGCGGGTGAGGCAGTATCTATGGAGAGAAGGAATTGGTGATGTTTCAGGTCGAAACCTTTCTTCAGTCTGAGTAATGGAAGGTGATCCATGGAACCAAATAAAGGAGGTGGGTGGGTGGATGGATGGGGACAGTGGAGAGAGTGTGTGGTTGATGGCAAATTTTATTGAAAAGTTTTCTTAGTCTATATTCTCTGTGTCTAATCTACCTGTCAGTGGAAACAGTTTCTCCTTATGTACACTGGAAAATCATTGATAATTTTGCACACCAGTTTTACTTCTCTTGACTCATTCACTTCCGTCTAATCGAAAAAGTAACAAATCGTTTTTACTGCTTGTATCCCTGAGCTATGGCCCCTCTGCAGTTTTAGGAGTAAAATTCCTTCTACATATATAGGCAAAATTGAAATCTTTATGTTTTGCCTATGGTAAGATTTTGTTTCTGTTGTGCATTATGCACACTTAAGCTAACTCGTCCCGAACTATGTGCTACCGAAAGATGTACAGGTTTGTAGATTAATTGGCTTTGGTAAAAAATGTAAATCTAAGTTTATACTATGCATATACAGCAAGTTCCTAGGTTCATGTATGCATTGTATAAACTTAAATTTACAATTTTTACCAAAGCCAATTAACCTACCAACCTGTACATCTTTGGGTAGTACATAGTTACTCCAGCACTTTTTCCTAAACAAGCATCTGCAGTTCCTCATTTCTCTTTACCAACCAGAGGCAAGTTGACAATGGAGCCAAGTGAGTCCCACACTGAACAGCCTTTCTGCTCCACAGTAACTGTCTCTAATTCTGTTCCACGTTTTTATCATTAATGGGCTGTGGGAGGTACCAGCAAGGATGATATTTATTGCCCTGAAGACTCATGAGAAATTTAGCGATGCCCCTGTATGTTGACGGTAATTGTTTTTCTGGTAAGAGGATTCTCATAGTGGTGTTAGGTAGTTCCAGTGACAATTAAGGATCTCAATTGACCTTTGAGAGGAAGCTGTGTGTACTAGGTTTGGGGAGGTGAGTTTGGACAAGTAATTGCAGTGTATTTTACTTCGGAGTCACGTGAGTGACTTCGTGAAGACCCCGCCAGCACGCATGCGCGACATATCGTCGCACGCATTTGCATCGACAAGCTGGGGGGGGGAGTGCGCTCTCTCCACAGCTCCTTCAACAAGACCGGCAAAAGTAAGTATACTAACCTTTGTTGGTTGCAGGAGGAACGGGAGGGAAGGCAGACTTCCCAAGAGCCGCGGGTCACCGACAGGCCAGCGGCCACTTTCCCCGGAGCTGCGCCACCCGCCGACAGCATCGGGACGGTCGGGGGTAAGAATGCGGAAGTCGGGTGCTCCCGTTACTCCAGCGCCCGACTTATCACCTGAATGGCTTCCCGCACCGGAGCTGGATATTACCGACCCAGACTTCGTGCCCCCATCCCCCAGGAAGCGGGGGGAGCAGACAGGTATGTGGACAGGAGCTTCGCTTGTCGCCAGCGACCTCACCCCGAGTTACAGTAGACCCACGGGGACCGGTCCAGGGAACAGCTGCGCTACAGGGGAGCCCAGCAGCCGCACTCCGCCACATACAACTGCTGCGTCGAGCAGCCCTGCAGGAGCAGGTGCTGACGGCATAACACCTCGTCAGGCTGCGGTCAAGGGCGTTGGTGGCAGCAGTAGACGGTCGGTTAAGCTTAACTCTGGCAGCTGCCGACCATGCGCCTCCACGCAGAAGATTGGGCGATAGTGGAGGTAAGCCTGCACGGACTTCGAGGAGCCAGGTACCGGGGACCGGCGCCCACTCATCTCCACTGCCTTCCTACCAGGCAGGTGGACCGCCACAGTCCGCTCGAAGGCCGACTAGCGGAAAGTCCGTGCAGGAGTCGTAATGGCCTGCAGGAGCGGTAGCCCACGACAACCTACCTTCGGACCCTAGTCTGCATCTTATGGAGGTGTGGTCCGCTGGTAGAAGCCCCAGAGAAATTGCAGAGCCTGGGGAAGTCGGCTTGTCCGCCGCGAGTAGCGGGGACGGTCGCATTGCCAGGTTGGAGCTTTTGGTGGAGCAACTAGTCCAACAGGATATGGACTGGAATGAACGGGGGCCTCCACAAGCCACGCCAGGAGACCTCCCAGCATATCGCCTTCTCCAGCCAGACGTACCAGACGTTGCTGGATGCTGACTATGATGACGAACCAGGGATGCCGGAGGCCGGAGAGCCAGTCCTAGGTGCGGACCGGCTGGATGTCGTGGGGGGAAAATTTGCCACAGCTACCCACAATGGGGAGCCACTGCACCCCAAACCGGCGGGAACCATTGGCTATCTGCCCACTCACCAGTCTCTGGGTCAGGTAGTCACTGACACCATGGACGCATTCAAACCGCCCGACAACTGCATCACTTTAAGTGTGCCCAGCGAGCCGCAGGATGCCCTGGCACTTCTCTGCAATGCGCAGTTCAAAATTAACTGCCTTTGTAAGAGCTCCATCCGGCCGACACTCAACCCGTAATTTGCAGGGTTTTGCCGTCCCTCCACCACTCCACCACCTCATCAGCTGTTTGGGGAAGATCTCTCGAAGCAAGTCACAAAACTCGACGAGGAGGCCAAGCCCGTGGCCCTTATGAAACCTCCATCGGCTAAAGTTCACCCATATCAGACGATGGGGCCACCGCCACGACACCACCGCAACGTTCCCCCAATTCGCCATACGCCAAGACCACCGTTAACCATGGAGGTAAGGGGGTCTGGTTCCTCTAAGGCAGTAGCACTTCTACCCGCACAAGTCGGGGGTCGGTTGCGAGCATTTCGTGGTGCTTGGGGTGCAATCACCACAGCCACGTTTATTCCACAAAGTGTTCACGGTTCTGTCATAGCATTATCGATGGTAAACTTCCCCCCAACACAGCATGAATCTCGGCGCATTTTTACGCTCGCTCAGACTGAGATAAAGGAGGGACATGCTGAAATCTTATGGCTAGCAGCAAAAGGGGTGATTGGCAAAACGACACACGAACCCCTTGAGTTTGTGTCTAACATCTTTACGAAAACCAAAAAAGATGGGGGGAGTCGGATTATCATAGACCTAACCCTGTTGAACACTTTTGTACCATGTACCCATCTTCACATGGTTACCTTCGAAACAGCTGAGCAGCTGCCTATCCGGGGTGCTTTATGGCTTGCATCAATTTAAAAGATGCATCGTATACAGTCCCCATCACAAAATCTCACAGGAAATCCTGAACTTTGTCTGGAAGGGACAGTTGTGGCAATACAAAGCCTTACCCAATGGGTTACCCACAGCCCCAGACTATTTACCAAATTAGTAAAAACCATATTGGCACTCATCCAATAACAATTCTATCGTCATGGCATATTTAGACGATATCCTTAGCGTGGGACAGACCATCCAATTGGCTACGCTGGCTGTTCCAGCGACCAAATTTTTATTTGAGACGTTAGGGTTTGTAACCCATCCAGACAAATCCACCCTGACCCCCTCTCAAGTTATGGATTACCTGGGTTCACCATTGACACAAACTTACTGATGATCACAATCCCGACCAACACAGCTTTAGACATACAAGAAGCGTGCTACAGCCTTGCTTGCGCCAGGGTACTGACTATCCGACAAACGGCAAAAGAAATTGGGAACCTGGTAGCTACGTTCTCAGCTGCGCAATTCGGACCGTTACATTACAAAAAATACAAAGAGTAAAGATAGCAGCATTACAAGCAAATGCTGGGGACTTTGATAGACCAATACGGTCGCCAAATCCGGCTAGAGCTGAGCTACAATGGTGGATTGACATTATTAGTGAGTGTCACAGACTCATCATTGTTAGCAACCCATCCTTCGTGCTACCGACTGACGCAAGCGCACAAGGCTGGGGTACAACTGTCACCATGTCCAGTTGTGGTGGCAGATGGGACCCTCACGAGTCTCCCCTCCTCCTCCAGACACCAGGGATAACTTATCTGGAGATGTTAGGGGTTTTCATGGGACTGCGGGCTTACTGTCCTAATTCACGGCACTTATATGTCCACCTCCAAACAGATAACATCTTTCATATGGGTGGTATCAGGTTGGTACCAAGTATCCATCTTGGGACGAATTGGAAAAAACAATCTGGCACTGGTGCATTGAGAGAAATATTTGGATCACAGCGACCTATTTACCCGGGAAGTTCACTACGGTGACGGACACCAGGTCATGAGTGTTCAATGATAACATCGAGTAGATGTTGAATTCCCCAAATTTGTTGAAATTATAGCTCACTTTGGAACGCCAGATATTGACCTCTTTGCTTCCAGGTTGAACCATCAGATACCACTGTATGTGTCTTGGGACCCACACCCTGGGGGAGTAGCTATGGATGTTTTTCTCTCCATTGGGGGGAAGTGGTTTTACTACGTATTTCCCCCATTCAGCCTCATCAGTCGGGTATTGCAGAAAATTCAACTGGATTCTGCAACTGGCATTTGATCATACCCGACTGGCCTACTCAGCCATGGTACCCGATGGCCCTCCAAATCTTGCAACGTCCATGGATTCAGTTTGGTAAAAATCCCACATTGATTACTAACCCCATTACGGGGGACAGTCACCCGTGCCTTGGTCACCTAAATATGTTAGTCTGCAGGCTCTAAAGGGGCCGCTCGTAAAGGCCGGCATATCACTAAGAGCCATGGACCTCATCTCAGCGTCCTGCCGAGCATCAACCAGGAGGCAGTACCTCACCCAGGTCAGGAAGTGGGAGACATTCCGCTCCTGTACCAACACGACCTACAACTCGGCTACGATCCCTGATGTCCTGGAATCCTAGCGGGCCTTCATTACGATGCGGGCCTTAGCTCCAGTGCCATCAACAGCGCCAGGAGTGCATTGACCTCATACCTAGACATCGGTATAGGCTCCAACCACCTGGTGTCTAAATTCATGAGGGGAGTGTTTAACACCAACCCTCCACGGCCCAGATACAACATCACCTGGGACGTAGGGATCGTTCTGACCCTACTGAGGAGCTGGTCTCCTATGACAGAGTTCCCACTCAATAAGCTCACCCTCAAAGTGGTGATGCTGATGGCACTGCCTACAGCTCAACAAGTCCAGGCATTACAAAAGCTGCGGCTGGATAGCATGGTCTCCACCCCTGCAAAGGTGAATTTCATTGTCCAGGACCTATTGAAGCAGCACAGACCTGGGGATCGTGGGCTGCAGTTGGAGTTTCGGGCGTACGCCACTGATGCCACCCTCTGCATAGTCACCCATCTCCGCCTCTACATCCGCACTACAGGAACCATCCGGAAGATGGAGCAGGGGCTCCTCGTCAGCCACAACTCTCCACATCACCGGGTGACTGTGCAGACCATCGCAAGGTGACTCAGGGCGGTGTTGGATACAGCAGGAATAGGTACTAACATTTTTAAATCTCACTCTACCAGGGCTGCATCCACATCAGCGGCGAGGGCCATGGAGGTGCCCATGGACCACATCCTCGCCACCGCAGGCTGCGCCAGTGACGCAACCTTCCAGCGGTTCTACAATAAGCCGCTGGTTGGCCCCACGACGTTCGCGGAAGCCATGCTGGGAGCCGCTCTGTCAATGATTTGTCCCCAAGTTAGGGGTCTTTTGTTTTGTTCTTATTTGTGTTAATGACTGTGCATTATTTTTCAGCCTGTTCAGTCTGGAATGCATTAACTACCTTCCTCCATCAGTATTGCGGCAGTGTGATAGCATGGATGATGTCCAGGGCGTGAAATCACAGAGCTTTGAAATCTTCATGAAGTCACTCACGTGACTCCGAAGTAAAATAGTAAGATTAAACTAGAACTTACCAAGTTCGAAGGTTGATCTTTATTTTATGAGGTGTCGCGGTGAGGGATTTCGTGCCCTCTGCTCCCACCCTCTATCATAAGGTCAACTGGTATGTTCTACGTTCTTAATCTTACTATTTCCAGTCATGGTGCGTTCTGTGATTACACACCGCTGCTTTGAAGAATGTCGCGCATGCGTGCTGGCGGGGTCTTCACGAAATCTCGTGGTAAGTTCTCGTTTAATCTTACTATTTTATGTCTCATTTCTGGTGGTGAATGGGGTGCCAGTCAGGTGAGCTCCTTTGTCCTGAATAATGTTGAGGTCTTCCAGTGCTGATGGTGCTGCACTATTCTAGAGAAATGGAGAACATTCCACCACACTCCCGTCAAGCATTGTAGATGGTGGAAAGTTGGGAAGAGAGGAACTCCCAGACCCCAACCTGCTCTTGTAATTCAGGGTATTACAGTATTAATTTCATAGTATTTATCTGCATGGTCCAGTTGCATTTCCGGTCAATGGTAACATTCCCAGTCTGCTAATGGTGGGTGACTCAACAATGCTAATGTCATTGAACGTCAAGGAGAGGTGGCTGGACTTGCTTGTTGGAGATGATTTTGTAGATGGTTTCGTGCAGTCCACGCCACTATCAGATGTGCCTGAACGGCCTGGACTTATTGAGTCATTGACAGCACATGGAATTGATTATGGTCCAATCATCAGCAAACATTCCATTGTCTGACCTAATGATGAAATACAAAGAAATAGCTGAATTTGAGGAGCTCCTGCAGTGATGTTTTGGGACTGGTATGAAAACCACAATCATCTTCCTTTGATATTATTCCGGTCCTCTTGAGTGTATTTAACTTCAGTTACTAAGGCTCAATCAAATGTTGCCTTGACGTCAAGAGCAGTCACACTCACACTGAACATCCGTTTTCTTGCCCATAGTTGGAGCAATGAGGCCAGGAGCCGTGAGGCCCGAGACAAAACCCAAACAATGCTGCTTGCTGGCACTGTCGACGATCGAGTAGATGAGAAGGTGATAATTAGCCAGATTTAACTTGTCCTGCTTTTTGTTGAAGGCAGTTTGCTGGGTAATTTTCTACATTGTCAACAGGTGCCAGTGTTGTAACTACACCCTTGTGGTGGCATGGTTAATCGTGCAGCACAAGTCTCCAGCTGAACTCTCAGGGTGCTGTATGGTCCCAAAGCCTTACTATATCCATTATTCCCAACTGCTAAAGACTGGCTGGAGTATGGCGAGCACAGGCGGAGATGACGATGGATCGACCCCTTCACATCACTGGCTGAAGATGATCGCAAAAGATTCAACCTTGTCTTAGACGTTCACGGCTGAGTGTGAATGAGGATGGGATCTTATTAGACCAAAGGAATTCAACTTTTCTTCAGGAGCAGTGTAAGAGGAATGGATAATAGTTGGGGATTTCACCTTGCCCAGATTATTTGCATTGCCTAGTGAGAAATTCTTAGAGGAGAGGGAATTTTAAAAATCCATTCAGAACTTTTCAACCCAAAGTGCAGATAGACCAGAGAGGGGGGTGTGGTAGATTTGGTTGATGTGATAATCGGAGAACATTTTGAAGCATTTATCACTGTGCCTCTGTGTGTTCCCAGGTATCTGATGATCCAGAAATTGCCCTGCACTGGGGATGTCCGCTTTCAGTATCATTATTCAGGATCTGGCAAATGTGGACAGGGAGCAGCTTCATCTGAGTCATTCAAAAGTGAAATAGCAGAGTCCGTGGCCAATGTGTTCTCATGAAGTAAAAAGGTAAGGCAAAACTAGTCCAAGGAACTCTAGATGTCAAGGGGTATCATAAGTTAGATAAAGTAAAAAGGAAGCATTGGCAGCCTAAAAGAACTGTAAATGGGGGAGGCCTGTTGGGTATAAAGGAAGTTTAGGGAATTCTTAGAGGAGGTATTTGTAGGGCAAAGAGGGGCATGAAATATTACTGGCAGGCACAATTAAGGAACATCATAATGTATTTATTCAGGGCAAGAGGCTAAACAGGATGGGGAGGAACAACAAGTACAAGAAAGGTGATCTGTGCATGGAGCCACAAGATATGGGTGAGGTCATAAAGTCATACAGCATGGAAACAGGCCCTTTGGCCCAACTTGCCCATGTCCGCCACATGTCCCATCTACACTAGTCCGACTTGCCGGCATTTGGCCCATATCCCTCTAAACCTTCTCCTATCCATGTACTGGTCTAAATGTTTCTTAAATGTTGTGATAGTACCTGCCTCAGTTACCTCCTCCGGCAGCTCATTCGATACACCTGCCACCCTTTGTGTAAAAATGTTGCCCATCAAGTTCCTATTAAATCCTTCCCCCCCTCACCTTAAACCTATGTCCTTTGGTTCTCAATTCGCCTACTCTAGGTAAAAAACTGTGCACTCTATCTATTCCTCTCATGATCTTATACACATCTATACACATGATCTTATACACATATATCTTTTGCTAGCTGCCTCCGCCTTCAGTCCGGTATCTTTTTTGTTTTGTTTTGTTATGTTGAAGAGTGTTTTCTGTGTTTTTTTAATGTCTTTATGTGAGGAGAAGAGGTTACGGTAAGGGGGATACCGTCCTTCAGTCGCTTCCTGGAGAGGATGCGACTATTATTCGAGTTGTGTCCTCGCCCCCCCCCCCCCGTGGCCTACCTACTGGTTGGCGCGGCCTTTCCTGCCGGGACCAACCAGAGCTCCAGCAGCAGCGGCGGAACGTTGGAAACGTCGCGGGGCGGGCGATGCCTTATCGGGGATCGCCGTTGCAGCTCCGGAGTGCTGGGCCTGCTGCACCGACATTGCGGAGCCGTGGTTCGCGGAGCTCCCAACGCGGGCGGCGCTTATCAACATCGCGGAGTCCTGTGACTCCGCCCGGCTCGGCCTGTGGACTTCGGGAGCCGCGGACTATGGTGGGAGGTGGCTGATCTAGAGGTCCGGGTCGCTGAGAATGTTCTCCGTCGGGGTTCGATCGTTCCCGGTGAGAGGGCCTGAGCATCGGGCCGCCCATGGCGGCGACTGCGGGTGCTCGGGAGGCCCCGACCACGGTTGAACATCTGGGAAGATCGGTGGTGTGGCTGCTGGACTATGGTACCTTCCTTAACTCTGGTGCCGCTGTGGGGTTATATTGTGTGTGGACTTTTGTGTTTGTGCTTTTTTTTAATATGTTTATTTATTTATTATTTAAATTTATGACTTACATTTTTGTTGTCTCTAAAATGAGATAATGACAATAGATTGAATACAATGAATACAATACAATCAACCTTCATTATCCTGCGCTCCAGGGAATAAAGTCCTAGCCTGCTCAACCTCTCCCTTTAGCTCAGGCCCTCGAGTTCTGACAACATCCTCATAAATCTTTTCTGCACCCTTTCCAGCTTAACATTTTTTTTCCTATAACAGGGTGACCAAAACTGAAAACAATACTCTAAATGTGGCCTCACCAATGTCTTGCACAACTGTAACATGACCTCCCAATTTCCATACTTAGTACTTTGATTGATGAAGCCAATGTGCCAAAAGTATTCTCGACTACCTTATCTGCTCGTGATGCCACTTTCAAGGAACTACCTGCACTCCTAGATCCCTCTGCTCTACAACATTCCCCAGTGCCCTGCCATTCACTGTGTAGATCCTGCCCTGGTTTAACTTCCCAAAATGCAACACCTCGCACTTCCCTGTATTAAACTCCATTAACCTTTCCTCAGACCACCTGCCCAACTGATCAAGCTCCTGCTGCAATTTTTGACAACCATCTTCTCTATCTACAATACCACCCTCTTTAGTGTCATCTGCAAACTTACTAATCATGTTTTGTACATTCTCGTTCGAATCATTGATATGGATGACAAACAGCAATGTGCCCAGCACTGAACCCTGGGGCACACCACTGGTCACTGGCCTCCAGTCCAAAAAATACCCTTCCACCATCACCCTCTGCTTCCTTCCACAAAGCGAAATGTTATCTAGTCAGCTAGCTCTCCTTGGATCCAATGCAATCTAACCTATTGGTGTTGATAGTGGAGAGAGTGGTCTTAGGTAACAGAATGACATTGATGTGTTTGATAAAATGGGTAGAATTGTGGCAGATGGAAGTTAATCCTGAGAAGTGTGAGGTGATGCACTTTCGGAGGACAAATATGAGTAGGATATAGACTTTAAATGTTAGGGTCCTAGGGAGCATTGACGAACACCAGGCCCTTGGTGTACAAGAACAAAGATCCCTGAAGGAGGCATTACAGGTAGACAATGTGGTGAAGCAGGCATATAGAATACTTGCCCTCTTTAGACAGGGCATATAATAGGTTATGGTAAACTATGCCAAAATTATAGTATCATATGCAGTTCTGTTCTCCACACCACATTGTACTGGCGAGAGTGCAGTGGAGTGGGATGTTTCAGTTCCACTGGGACAGCACCCGTAGTCAATATCGAACCCGGGTCTCTGGCACTGTAAAACAGCAACTCTACTGCTGCCCCACCCGTGGACCTTGACCTTGAAGCAAGAGCTGTTACATGGGATTGGTGTACTAGGGTACAGGACGGTTTCATGAACATACGGGGCCAAAGGGCCTGCTCCGTGTTGTATGACTCTGAATCTGGGACATTAAAATTTTCAGTCGTCGTAATATGAACGATAATCTTTGAATGAAAATGGTAGCACAATGTTTAAATTACAACCCTGGCTAATAATCCGGAAACACGAGTTCAAGTCTCATCATAGCAGCCGATTAAATAAATAATCAGATTTTTTAAAAAGCCATCGTACAAGTAATGCTGACCACAAAATGATTTCAGCGAAGGCCGTTTGCCAGCTTTTGCTGGTTTGACCGTCATGAGATTCCAGACCCACAGTATGGTGGTTGACACTTATTTGTCCTCTGAAATGACCCGTAAGCCACTGAGTCTGACCAAACCTCTGCATTAACACAGAATAAAAAACAGAACTAGACAACTATTGCATGTTTGCAGGGCACAACGAGTCAACCCACAAAAAAAAATCTGAACTTCGTATCTGATCCATCTCACAGACTGGTCAACAAACAAGGAGCAGTGTCTCGTGACTTCATGATCTCAAGCATTAGCTCACAGCTGATGAGTCAGTGAACCCCCATGCCCAATGACAACTGGACCAAGTTCTGAAAGTAGCAAAGACAGAGTGTGGGAAATTCGATGTTGATCACTATGATCCAAGTGCTTCTGACATAGGTAGACACAAAATGCTGGAGTAACTCAGCGGGTGAGGCAGCATCTCTGGAGAGAAGGAATGGGCGACGTTTCGGGTCCAGACCCTGCTTTAGACTGATGTCAGGGGAGGGGGCAGGACAAAGATAGAATGTAGGCGGAGACAGTAAGACCTATGTCAATAGACAATAGGTGCAGCAATAGGCCATTCGGCCCTTGGAGCCAGCATCGCCATTCACTGTGATCGTGGCTGATCATCCACATTCAGTACCCCGTTCCTGCCTTCTCACCATATCCCCTGACTCCGCTATCTTTAAGAGCTCTATCTGACTCTCTCTTGAAAGCATCCAGACAATTGGCTTCCACTGCCTTCTGAGGCAGAGAATTCCACAGATTCACAACTCTCTGGGTAAAAAAGTTTTTCCTCATCTCTGTTCTAAATGGCCTACCCCTTATTCCTAAACTGTAGCCCTTGGTTCTGGAATCGTCCAACATCGGAAACATGTTTCCTGCCTCTAGTGTGTCCAATCCCGTAATAATCTTATATATTTCAATCAGATCCCCTTTCATCCTTATAAATTCCAGAGTATACAAGCCCAGCCGTTCCATTCTATCAATAAATGACTGTCCCGCCATCCTGGGAAAAAACCTCATGAACCTAAGGTGCATTCCCTCAATAGCAAGAATGTCCTTCCTCAAATTTGGAGACCAAAACTGCACACAATACTCCAGGTGTGGTCTCACTAGGGCCCTGTACAACTGTAGAAGGACCTCTTTGCTCCGATACTCAACTCCTCTTGTTATGAAGGTCAACACGCCATTTGTTTTCTTCACTGCCTGCTGTACCTGCATGCTTACTTTCAGTGAGTAATGAACAAGGACCCCAGATTTCTTTGTACTTCCCCTTTTCCCAACTTGACACCATTCGGATAATAATCTGCCTTCCTGTTTTTGCCACCAAAGTGGATAACCTCACATTTCTCCATATTAAACTGCATCTGCCATGCATCCGCCTACTCACGCTAGCTGTCCAAGTCACCCTGCATCCTCATAGCATCCTCCTCACAGTTCACACTGCCACCCAGCTTTGTGTCATCTGCAAATTTGCTAATTTTACTTTGAATCCCTTTATCTAAATCATTGATGTATATTGTAAATAGCTGCGGCCCCAGCAGCCTTGTGGTACCCCACTAGTCACTGTCTGCCATTCTGAAAGGGACCCATTAATCCCTACTCTTTGTTTCCTGTCTGCCAACCAATTTTCTATCCATGTCAGTACCCTACCCCCTATACCATGTGCACTAATTTTGCCCACTAATCTCCTATGTTGGAACTTATCAAATGCTTTCTGAAAGTCCAGGTACACTATATCCACTGGCTCTCCCTTGTCCATTTTCCTACTTACTACCTCAAAAAATTCCAGAAGATTAGTCAAGCATCATTTCCCCTTTGTAATCCATGTTGTCTCAGACCGATCCTGTTACTGCTTTCCAAATGTGCCGCTAGTTCATCTTTTATAATTGACTCTAGCATCTTCCCCACCACCGATATCAGGCTAACTGGTCTATAATTCCCTGTTTTCTCTCTCCCGCCTTTCTTAAAAAGTGGGATAACATTAGCTACCCTCCAATCCACAGGAACTGATCCTGAATTTATAGAACATTGGAAAATGATCACCAATGCGTCCACGATTTCTCAAGCCACTAGTTTTAGTACCCTGGGATGCAGAACATCAGGCCCTGGGGTTTTATCAGCCTTCATTCCCATCAGTCTACCCAGCACCATTTCCTGCCTAATGCAGGAGAAAGAAAAGGGTGGAGCCAGAGGGTGGAGGGAGAGCTTTGAAGGGGAGTACATCAGAGAAATTGTTTGTGTCTTCCTTAGTGAAGACGGATCCAAAGTACCTGTTCAACTCGTTTGCCATTTCCTTGTTCCCCGTAATAAATTAGTAAGATTAAACGAGAACTTACCGGTTTGAAGTTTGATTGTTATTTTATGAGGAGTTACAATGAGCGATTACGTGAAGAAGGACGTCCCCATGCATGCGGGTCAATCTTCAAAGCAGCGGTGTGAAATCACGAAAAGTTGTTGAACTAAAATAGTAAGACTATAGTTGACTAGAACTTACAGAAAGATCGTTATGTTACGAAGGTAGGGAGCGGAGGGCACGTAATCGCTCATCGTAACACCTCATAAAATAACAATCAAACTTCAAACTGGTAAGTTCGTGTTTAATCTTACTATTTTACTTCGGAGTCACGTGAGTGACACGTGAAGATTTTGAAGGTCTGTGATTTCATGCCGAGGAACGAGTCCACGCATCACAACTGCATCAATTGACCAGGACGAGTGAGAAAATTAATGCATTCAAAGCATGACATGGTTAAACAATACTAACGCTTTAATAACAAGAAAGAAAATAAACAGTGACCCCTCTCACCCAGGGGGAAACTGTGAAACAGAACTTAAAACAGAATCAGCAAAAATCCCCGGTCTGGCGAAAGGCTTATTATAAAACCTTTGGTACGTCCTCTCATTCGACCAAACCGCAGCTGCTAGAATGTGGTCAAGAGGGACGTCCATACCCCTTGCTGTTGATGTCGATGCAGCCCTGGTGGAATGAGGTTTAAAAATGTCAGTGTCCATTCCTGCACATGCCAGAACCTGTTTAATCCATCTAGAGATGGTCTGCACTGTAACCTTTTTGTGAGGTTTGGTATAGCTAACAAAGAAGGAGAGTTCCGAGCCTCTCAGGCTCTTAGTGACCTTTATGTATTGGATTTGTGTGACACTACACACACTCGTGGATCTGAGGGGTATGCCATAAAACTCAATTTGAGCCCCTGTACCCCTGGCCTGCTCTACTTGACGAGGTCATGAACGAAAAAGGTGATGTTATTACAGGATGTACCGATACTGTCCAGTCTGAGTTTTTGTAATGTCTGGACCCATTGTGCTGAGGCCAGCGCCATGAGCATGACTACTTTGAGTGTAAGATGGTGCTGAGACAGAGATGAAGCTGGTGCCCACTGACGGAGCAGCGTGAGAACCATGCTCACATCCCATATGTGTGTGTACCTGGGCCTAGGTGGAGTGGAGTTAAAAATGCCCTTCATAAACTTGGTTATTCAAGGATGAAACCCTACTGTGTGGTTCGCTGACCCCAGCCTTAAATAATTTGACAAAGCACTCCGGATAACTGAGCTTGTTATCGTGAAAAAGTGACGAAAGAAATCCCAAAACATCCATAATAGAAGCTGCGTCATATGAAATATTAGAGTGGGAACAGTACATCTCCCATTTCCTTATGTGAGAGATGTACTGTTTCTGTGTGCTCTTCCTCCAGGCCGCAGTGATGACATCTATGGTACGCTCTAAAAGCCAGAGCCCCAGGAACGGTCTCCTCAGAATCTGCAAACCAATAAATTTATACGGTCATGAAGAGGGTGGCTTTCCCCTGTCACGTGGTATACCAGCAGATTTCTGCTCTTGGGCACTGCCGTAAAAGGATGTGTAATTAAAGCTAGAACCAGAGGGGACCAATGCTGAGTAGGTCAGTCTGGCACTACCAATATGCCAGAGGCGGAGTCTTGCTGAATTTTGGCCACACATCGACTAATGAGGTAGAATGGGGGAAAAATATACACAAATTTCCCACCCCAGTGTAGTGAGAATGCATCTACTGCTACTGCCCCTGGGTCTGGCTCCCATGACATGTAAATTGGTAACTGATGATTAAGCCTGGAAGCAAACAGATCATTGTTGTCATTGAACTCTCGTGGCCTGGTGTCTGCCACCGTGTTATATCTACCTGGTAAATAGATAGCTGAAACCCAGATGTTTCTCGCAATACACCAGTGCCAGATGAAATTAGACAATTTATCACAGGATACAGACTTACTTCCACCCATGTGATTAATGTACGCTACTGCGGTAGTGTTGTCAATCTGAAGTTGGACATGCACATGATGCATGTTGGCACAAAAAGCCTTTAACCCATAGAGTGCTCCCAAATTAAGTAGTTAATACCGTGTGACAGAAGCATCGTTGATTCCCGCAGATCCCATCTGCCACCGCAGCTCGAGACGGTATCGGTAGCACCCCATCCTAGTGCACTCGCATCAGTCTGCTGGATAACTGATGGTGTATCAACTAAAATAGTACTAGAACAACACTGAATATTGGTAATCCACCATTGTAACTCAGTCAGGGCTTCAGCTGGCAATTGCATGGGTTAATTGAAACGACCTCTCTGAAGCTTGAGTGCCTGTTCCTTTGCACGCTGTAAGTTTTGGTAATACAAAGGCCCGAACTGAGCAGCTGGGAACGCCGCTACTAATTTTCCAATTATACTAGCCACATGTCTAATAGAAGGTTCATTATCAACAATGAGTTTCCTGCAGGCTTCAATTAACTCTAACTGCTTGCCCCATGAATTTAGACTTAATTGGATGGATTAAAAACCCTAGTTTTATCAAAAACGAGTTTTGTAGCTGATACAGATAATTCAGCTAATTCCAAAGTCCTCCCAATGACTAAGATGTCGTCCAAATATGCCATGATGATATGATTCTGTGCCCTGAGTAGCCCCAGGACTGGTTTTAGCAATTTAGTGAATTGGGGGCTGAGGTTAACTCATTAGGCTATGCTTTAAACCACCACAACTGCTCCATTGTTAAACTTCAAAAATCTCCTGTGATCTTCATGAATGGCCACTGAATAGTAAGCATCTTTGAGGTCAATGCTCACCATGTAACATCCCTTGGAAAGCAGTTGCTTGACAGTGACAAAACGTTTCCATTTTAAAATGTTTATATTGCACAAAGGTGTTAAGCTCTCTCAAATCAAGGATAATTCAACATCCTCCATCCTTCTTTTGCCTAGTAAATATGTTGGACACAAACTGGTGAGACTCACGACTCGATCTCTCAATTACCCCTTTCTTGAACAAAGAGTCAAATCGTCTTTGTGCACACATACACTCCTGTTGTGAAAACACAAAAGTGCTGAGTGTATGCTGAGTGTATGCTGAGTGGGTGGAGGCGAGTCAGAAATTAACTCAATTTGGAAACCTTGTATACAGTGCAGTATAAACGGGTCAAATCCAATGCATGTAAGAAAAATTGCAATCTCCCCCCGACTTGTAATTGATTCATCGCAGGCTCACTTACCTTAGTGGTTACCGGCGGTAAGATCTCTGCTTCTGCCCTCGAGGTCTGCGGGGTAGGGCTGTTGGAGGATGCCGCAACTTGAACATGACCCGGCTTGGGCCCTGCCCTAAAAAAGGCCTCTGTGCTTGTTGCTCGGCACCACGTCCACCATATCCGACTAACCGTCTGGTATGGAGAGGAGGGTAGGGGTACAGTCTCCGGAAAGTCAATACCTTTGGAGGTGCCTTCATGAGGCCAACAATTTTTTGCCTCCTCATCCAGCTGTTTAGACAGGTCTTCTCCGAACAGCAGGTTTGGGTGTTGCACATTCCCCTGCTTGCACAGTCCAGCAAATTTAGGGTTTAGAGCATGACGGATGGCATTTTTCCTGAGGCAATTGATTTCAAAATGTGCATTGCACATTAATGCCATCGCGTCCTGCTGAGTATCAGAGAGGGGCGCCCCATCCACTGACCTGGCAAAGGCTGTGATGCCTGAGGTAAGTAGCCTGAGGATTCTTTGAATTTCAACCTCTTGGGCTCTGACGCCCCCTCCAATGTGTCCCCAAATGGATTGGTTTACAACCGGGACACTTAGTGAGGCACAGTTTAGTGGAGTATGATACTTGGCAGTTGTCTCCTCCATCGTTTGGTCTTGGAGTTGATGGGAAGCCAGATAATTTATGCTCATTGCGAGCTCTTCATCCAATGGTTCCCCTGTAAGGGCAGGGATAGCAAATCTGGATGCCATAGGTGGTACACCTGATGTTTCCTCATGCCATGAAGCATGCTGCCCAACTGTGCCTCCGGACTCTGTGTCAGTATAGCACTGACCTCGTACGCTCCCCTCATCAGAGAGGGAGATATTCTGCAGCCCTGACACAGGTGCTGCTGCCTCGGGTTCTCTGTAATCCCCGGGCTCCGATAGCTCCGTCCTTTGGAGCATATGTTTCTGGAGTAACCTCTCCACTAGGTTCTCCATGTGGGCCAGCCTGCCAATAACGCTGCCCATAGAAGGAGGGGTATTTTCCACCTCCTGGCCCGACTCATCTGAGTCCAGGGCCCTCACAGATTTTGTAGTGGCTTTCCTCCCCCGTGGAGTAGCCAAGGTGCTTTCTGGCAGCACCAAGTATGTAGCCACTGGCTGCTCTGCAAGCGGCCCTGAAGGCGAATTCGACGGCCGCACGCTGCATGCAGTCCCGCGGTCTTCCGCAGCCGGTTTCGTCGCGGCTCGCTCTTTACTTTAGACATGGTCTGCAGAAGTCCGATGCTGAAACGGTAAGCAAAAAACACTCCGGACCAGGAGCAACGACCTCAGCTAAGTTATGAACACTTACCTGAGCCTTTAAACTTATCTGCTGGAGGGAGCGACGCGCCCGCCAGTCAGTCGTTGCGCAATGCGTCAAACGTAAGGACGCGCATGCGTGGGGATGGCCTTCTTCACGTAGTCACTCACGTGACTCCGAAGTAAAATCACCTGTTTCATTCTTCAAGGGTCCAACTTCATAGAAACATAGAAATTAGGTGCAGGAGTAGGCCATTCAGCCCTTCGAGCCTGCACCGCCATTCAATATGATCATGGCTGATCATCCAACTCAGTATCCCGTACCTGCCTTCTCTCCATACCCTCTGATCCCCTTAGCCACAAGGGCCACATCCAACTCACTCTTAAATATAGCCAATGAACTGGCCTCAACTACCCTCTGTGGCAGAGAGTTCCAGAGACTCACCACTCTCTGTGTGAAAAAAGTCTTTCTCATCTCGGTCTTAAAGGATTTCCCCCTTATCCTTAAGCTGTGACCCCTTGTCCTGGACTTCCCCAACATCGGGAACAATCTTCCTGCATCTAGCCTGTCCAACCCCTTAAGAATTTTGTAAGTTTCTATAAGATCCCCTCTCAATCTCCTAAATTCCAGAGAGTATAAAGCGAGTCTATCCAGTCTTTCTTCATAAGACAGTCCTGACATCCCAGGAATCAGTCTGGTGAACCTTCTCTGCACTCCCTCTATGGCAATAATGTCCTTCCTCAGATTTGGAGACCAAAACTGTACGCAATACTCCAGGTGTGGTCTCACCAAGACCCTGTACAACTGAAGTAGAACCTCCCTGCTCCTGTACTCAAATCCTTTTGCTATGAAAGCTAACATACCATTCGCTTTTTTCACTGCCTGCTGCACCTGCATGCCTACTTTCAATGACTGGTGTACCATGACACCCAGGTCTCGCTGCATCTCCCCTTTTCCTAATCGGCCACCATTTAAATAATAGTCTGCTTTCCTGTTTTTGCCACCAAAGTGGATAACCTCACATTTATCCACATTATACTGCATCTGCCAAACATTTGCCCACTCACCCAGCCTATCCAAGTCACCTTGCAGTCTCCTAGCATCCTCCTCACAGCGAACACTGCCCCCCAGCTTAGTGTCATCCGCAAACTTGGCGATATTGCCTTCAATTCCCTCATCCAGATCATTAATATATATTGTAAACAGCTGGGGTCCCAGCACTGAGCCCTGCGGTACCCCACTAGTTACTGCCTGCCATTGTGAAAAGGACCCGTTTACTCCTACTCTTTGCTTCCTGTTTGCCAGCCAGTTCTCTATCCACATCAATACTGAACCCCTAATACCGTATGCTTTAAGTTTGTATACTAATCTCTTATGTGGGACCTTGTCGAACGCCTTCTGGAAGTCCAGATATACCACATCCACTGGTTCTCCCTTATCCACGCTACTAGTTACATCCTCGAAAAATTCCACAAGATTCGTCAGACATGATTTACCTTTTGTAAATCCATGCTGACTTTGTCCAATGATTTCACCACTTTCCAAATGTGCTGCTATCCCATCTTTAATAACTGACTCTAGCAGTTTCCCCACTACCGATGTAGGACTAACTGGTCTGTAATTCCCCGTTTTCTCTCTCCCTCCCTTCTTAAAAAGAGGGGTTACATTTGCTACCCGCCAATCCTCAGGAACTACTCCAGAATCTAAAGAGTTTTGAAAGATTATCACTAATGCATCCACTATTTCCTGAGCTACTTCCTTAAGTACTCTGGGATGCAGCCTATCTGGCCCTGGGGATTTATCGGCCTTTAATCTATTCAATTTACCCAACACCACTTCCCGACTGACCTGGATTTCACTCAATTCCTCCTTTGACCCACTTCGATCTTAACTAATTTTTTCCTCTTCACTTACCTAAAGAAGCTTTTACTATCCTCCTTTATATTCTTGGCTAGCTTACCTTTGTACCTCATCTTTTCTCCCAATGCATTTTTAGTTATCTTCTGTTGCTCTTTAAAAGTTTCCCAATCCTCTGGCTTCCTGCTCATCTTTGCTATTCAAGGCAAATGTGAATGTATGTGAATATTTGCCCAATAAACTTACTTACTTACTTACTATGTTATACTTCTTCGCTTTTATTTTTATACTGTCCTTGACTTCCTTTCTCAGCCACGGTCGCCCCTTACTCCCCTTGGAATCTTTCTTCCTTTTTGGAATGAACTGATCCTGCACCTTCTGTATTATTCCCAGAAATACCTGCCATTGTTGTACCATCCCTGCTTGGATATCTTTCCAGTCAACTTTGGCCAGCTCTCCCTCATGGCTCCATAGTCCCCGTTGTTCAACTGTAATACTGACACTTCCGATTTTCCCTTCTCCCTCTCAAATTGTAGATTCAAATTTATCATATTATGGTCACTACCTCCTAAAGGCTCCTTTACCTCAAGTTCCCTTATCAAATCCTGTTCATTACACGTCACTAAATCCAGAATAGCCTTCTCCCTGGCTGGCTCCAGCAAAAGCTGCTCTAAGAATCCATCACGGAGGCACTCCACAAACTCCCTTTATTGGGGTCCAACACCAACATTTTCTCAGGCTACCTGCATGTTGAAATCTCTCATAACAACCGTAACATTACCTTTGCGATATGCCAATTCTAACTCTTGATTCAACTTGCATACTATATCCAGGATACTGTTTGGGGGCCTGTAGATAACTCCCATTAGGGTTTTTGTACCCTTATAATTTCCCAGTTCTTTCCATACTGACTCTACATCTCCTGGTTCTATGTCACCCCTCGCAAGGGACTGGATTTAATTCCTCACCAACATAGCTACCCCACCCCCTCTGCCCACCTGTCTGCCTTTTTGATAGGACATATACACTTGAATATTCAGTTCTCAGTTCTGGTCCTCTTGCACCCATGTCTCTGTAATTCCCACAACATCATACTTGTCAATTTCTAACCGAGCCTCAAGCTCATCCACTTTATTTCTTATACTTCGTGCATTCATATAATACTTTTAATCCATTACTCCACTCCCCTCCCCTCCCCTGACATCAGTCTGAAAAAGGGTCTCGACCCGAAATGTCATCCATTCCTTCTCTCCAGAGATGCTGCCTCACCCGCTGATTTACTCCAGCATTTTGTGTCCACCTTCGATTTAAACCTTGTAAGAAAGTGTGTAAGAAAGCAGTTCTTTCTTACACATGCTTGACATGGAATGGATGTACAGCAAGTCGCAATCAAATCACCACCAGGGATTAAAAAAAAGGACACAAAGTGCTGGAGCAACTCAGTAGGTCAGGCAAGATCTCTGGAGAACATGGATAGGTGATGTTTTGGGTCGAGTCCCTTCTTCAGTCTAAAGAAATCACCTTTCCATATTCTCCAGAGATGCTGCCTGATCCGCTGAGTTACTCCAGCTGTTTGTGTCTTTTTGTGTAAACCACCATCTGCTGGTCCTTGTTTCAACACCATAAGGGATAAACCTGCCGGATCCTGTCCTCATCCCTCTGCCTATTGGAAGAGCATCAATCCACAACAGTAATGGTAGGAAGGACAACAGTCCTTGTGAAGACGATGTTTGTGTCACACCAGCATTGTTCTAAATATGACAGATTGAGGACAGATCTAGCGGCAGAGAACGTTGGCGTGCATGATGAACCGTGGGTCATCCACAGTGGACCAATACAATTTGTAACTGTATGTATCTCAGTACCATTAAGTCAGATGACCAACCATGGTTGAACAAGGAGCATACGAGCGTGCCAGAGGCTTTTCTATTACTTGCAAACGAGAAGCAGCATAGAAACTATGTAATCAGCTAAGAGAAAGTAAACGTCAAATGAAAGCTCTGTGAACTGTCACAGCCGACTGGACAATTCAAAAATTAAAGGAGGAAATGAAGTTTCCAGGAACTGAAACTGGACAGAATCTACATGTTTCTTTTGCAAAGAATGGAGGAATTCTGTTGTTGCTGGAGTTGTCACAAATCTGTCCTGCACACAATCCCTGACAAGGAAAGCCTCCTTTGCCAGCATTCTCCTAATTTGGATCTGATAATTTTCCTGCATTTTTGTCCCATAAGCCTCTGGAGACTGTCACATCCAATTAGAGCAGTTTGGAAACATGATAGGCTTTACTTTCCCTGCTATGGAGAGGATGCAGTATTTCCTGGGATGTTGAGCCTTGGCAGAAACTGTAAGAACCAGTATATATATCCCAGGCCCAGTTCTTCATTGTGGTTTTTAATGAGGGTACTTGTGAGATTCAGATTTACTGGTTACAGCAGTGTTTGGAAATCCAACACCTTTCAAAAGTACGGTGATCCAGGCAATGTCAATGTAAACATATCTGAGGGAATTTGACGCATTCCCTCAAATAGTCGGCTGGACTGCGCAAGTTGTTCATGTCTAGTATTAATTACTATCAGAAACTACACACCTTCTAGTTGATACTACTAATATCAACTTAGTATCAAGGATAGTATCAAGGTACGAGGTACAGATGCACTAACGATTTTCCAGCACACTTGGTTCCAGAGCCTTTCTGGAATAGCCGTTTTGCCGGACCAACAGAGGTCATTGGTTCCAAGATGAACGGTATCGGAATGGTCTGCCTAAGCCTCCGAGGGGCCAAGATCCTGGCCATCAAGGTCCGCCTCGCTATGTAAACAGATCTGCTAGCTCTGGCCGGATCAGGGCTTCAGAGCTTGCCGGGGGCAAATTTAACCCACCTATCAGCACAGAAGTCCAGATGAGGTTGAGATTAGCTGCCTCACCCGGCCGAGGTGCCTCATTTTCAGGGGGCACTTCCGGGGGGGATTTCAAGAGTGCTCTCGTTACTTTGTCCAGATTGAAAGAGATGCCAGACCACCAGTTGCCTGGAAATTGGTGGTGGACCTGCAATAGTATCAACTGGATAATTGATAACTACTATCAACTAAGTAGAGTAGCTGATACTTCTTAATAAGTATCTACTAATAAGCAAGTTGATTGGTGCCTAGTATTTTAGGGTGCAGTTATCAGTATTGACAAATCATAGAAACAGAAAAAATAGTTACAGGAGGCCATTCGGCCCTTTGAGCCAGCACTGCCATTCATTGTGATCATGGCTGATCGTCCGCTTTCAATAACCCGAGCCTGCCTTCTCCCCATATCCCTTGACTCCACTTGCCCCTGGAGCTCTATCCAACTCTCTCTTAAATCTATCCAGTGATTTGGCAGGGAATTCCATAAATTCACAACTCTCTGGGTAAAAAAGTTTTTTCTCACCTCAGTCTTCAAAGGCAACGATCCTGCTGAGATTGATGACCAATTTCCTGTGAGTTCCAATCACTATTTTTTGACTGTCAACCTCAATTTTTTCTCATTTACTGAGTCACTGTTTTCACGAACAGTATAATTCATCCAACCAGTCATTCTTCTGGCACATGAACCTGAAATTTCATTTCTCCTGGCTTTAGAATTACAAGGGCCTCACGGGAGGCCGGCAACAATGGAGTTCTTACCCAATGTCCATCCATCCAGTCTGAGAAACAATGGCCACTGGTTAAATAGATTTATGTAGCAACTTCCAACACCACAGTGCTTCATAAATTTTTCTTTGTTTTTAGAAGAACAATCACTGTTGTGATGTGGGGAACATGACATAAACATAGCGAGTGTGAGACAACATTCCAGAGAATCCCCATACCGTGCAAAGTGGTGCATGGGATATTTTACACTTATCTGAGCAGACAGGACGTCAGTTCATTATCTCTGCCCATTGATGATACTGTTACTAGAGAGGCTCCCCCTCACCACTGCATTTGAGCACCAGACTCAATTTTTGAAGTATGTCTGCACCCACACACACCTCACAATCATAGATCAAAAACACCTGAACTGATAACTCTGTTTCTCTTTCCACAGATGCTGCCCAACCTGCTAAGTGTTTCCAGCATTTTTTGGTTTCCGACTTTCAGTGTCTTTTTTTTTTCCATTTACATCGACATACTGGCTAACTTGTACTTTTGACTACTTCTTCCCACCCTGCTTCCTGCAGATTCTATCGCCTTTTCCCAATTCATCTGTCTACGCCGCATCTGTGCCCAAGATGAGATGTTCCATACTAGAATATCCGAGTGGCCCTCATTCTTTAGGGAAGGGAGGTTCCCCTCTCCCATCACAGATGAGGCCCTCACTCGTGTCTCCTTGGTATTCCGCCGCTCCTCCCTCCCCCAGTCGCAAAAGAGACAGAGTCCCTCTAACCCTTACCTTCTACCCATCAGCCATCGCATACAACACATAATCCTCTGATATTTCCGCCACCTCCATCACTAGCCACATTTTCCCATCTCCACTCCTTTCTGCCTTTCGCAGAGACCGCTCCCCTCTGCAACTCCCTGGTTAACTCATCCCTCCCCACCCAAATGACCCCCTCCCCAGGTACCTTCCCCAGCAACTGCAGAAGATGCAACACCTGTCGCTATAGCTCCTCCCTCGACTCTGTCCAGGGACCCCGACAGTCCTTTCAGGTTAGGCAGAGCTTTACTTGCACCTCCTCCAACCTCATCTATTGTATCCGTTCAAGATGTGGACCTATACCTCGGCGAGACCAAACGCAGACTGGATGATCGTTTCGTGGAACACCTTTGCTCAGCCCGCGTGAACCAACCTGATCTCCCGGTTGCTGGACACTTTCATTCTCCTTCCCATTCCTACAGAGACCTTTCTGTCCTAGGTCTCCTCCATTGTCAGAGTGAGCTAAATGCAAATTGGAGGAACAGCATCTCATATTTCGCTTGGGTAACTTGCAGCTCAGTGGTATGAATATTGATTTCTCTCACTTCAGGTAGCCCCGTGCATTCCCTCTCTCTCTATCCCTCCTCCAACCAAGTCACACTATCTTCTAATTTTCACCCTACAACAGCTTACAATGGCCTGTTTCCTTTATCATTGTTACTTTTTTGCATATCTTTCATTCATTGTTCTTTACCTCTCCACATCACCATCTATATCTCTCGTTTCCCTTATCCCTAACCAGCCTGAAGAAGGGTCTCAACCCGAAACATCACCCATTCCTTCTCTGCAGAAATGCTGCCTGTCCTGCTCAATTACTCCAGCTCTTTGAGTCTATCTTTGGTTTAAATCAACATCTGCAGTTCCTTCTTCCACAAATATTTAGCTGGATCTACTCTGGATTTAGAGATACTGACACACTGGAGATGGCAACATTTACGTATGTAAACCCCTGGTTACACTTCACGCCCTGTATTTGTCATCAGCTGCCGGGCTCTATCTACACAGCCCTCACTGGCCTACTAAATCTTTTGTTCAAGACTTCTGTTGGCTAAGTACAAACTCTGGAACCTCAGGGGCCCACATATAAAGCTTGGATCCTGATTTGTATGTCTGTCAAGTAGTTAATGCAAAGATTTGATTTAGAGGGTTTATTTCCGAGCCCTTTCCAAAATTCCCATTGAATTCAGGCTTCACAAAAGGACACATAGAGAATCTGAATTAATTTAGGAGCTACCTACATGAGATTTATGGGGTACCATTTTAGGCCCAGGATGTGTACTTTGCACTGAGAAACTATTGGCTCAGCAGACTGGAGAAATATGTATTGACAGTCTGTTTAAGAAACAGGTTAAAGGTCTAACCAAGAGGGCCTTCACTGTGTGATAAATGGAAACACATTTGGGAGGCAGTCTTGGGATAAAATTTTACGGGAAAACTACTGTTTTAGGTTAATTATAGATCATTCCTTAAACAAACCGAATACCATACATGAGATATTGCACAAGGTTCTTCGCTTTTCATCTCGGCTTTCCCAACTTCCTTAATCCGTTGATTAACAGCTTTCCCATCTTCATTGAGTACTTTTTTTAATAGCTTTCCCCCCAAAATTCTGTATGATATAATCTATAGTTGGAATAGAAAGAAAAGTACCGGGGAAAACAGGATGTAAAACATCATCAGACCCCCTTCGCACATTCAAGATGCAGAAGCACACTTTAAAACTTAAGGTATGAGGCAGTATTGTGAAGGCATTAGTCCTTGCCTTTGCCCCAGACTCCCAGTATGAAGGGATGGGGGCAGAATGGGAAAGGGATGTTGAGGGGTCAACAAACTATATTAATTATACTGTCCTTGGATTTAGGACAACATCTGCAACTTTTTCTATGAGGGGTGGAAGTTTTGGTATTTGCCTATTCTGATACAGAGGGAAGGTAGACAAAAATGTTGGAGAAACTCATCAGGCGAGGCAGCATCTATGGAGCAAAGCAATAGGTGACGTTTCGGGTCGAGACCCTTCTTCAGACTGATGTGGGGGTGGGGGCGGGAAGAAGAAAGGAAGAGGTGGAAACAGTAGGATGTGGGAGAACTGGGAAGGGGAGAGGAAAGAGGGAGAAAGCAAGGACTACCTGAAATGGGAGAAGTCAATGTTCAGACTGCTGGGGTGTAAACTACCCAAGCGAAATATGAGGTGATGCTCCTCCAATTTGCAGTGGCCATGGAGGAGGACCAGGACACGGTCGGATTCGGAATGGGAGGGGGAGTTGAAGTGCAGAGCCACCGGGAGATCAGGTTGGTTAATGTGAACTGAGTGGAGGTGTTGGGCGAAGCGATGTTGCGTAGCTCTGCTCTCACTCCCCATCCTCCCACTCGTAACAAGGCCAGAGTCCCCCTTGTCCTCACCTTCCACCCTACCAGCCGTCACATACAACAGATAATCCTGCAACATTTTTGCCACCTCCAACGGGATCTCAATACTGGCCACATCTTCCCATCTCCGCCCCTTTCGGCTTTCCGCAGAGACCGCTCCCTCTGTAACTCCCTGGTCAATTCGTCCCTTCCCACCCAAACCACCCCCTCCCTTGGTACTTTCCATTGCAACCGTAGGAAATCTACACTTGTCGTTTTACCTCCCCCCTCGACTCCATCCAAGGACCCAAGCAGTCTTTTCAGGTGAGACAGAGGTTCACCTGCACCTCCTCCAACCTCATCTATTGCATCCGCTGTTCTAGGTGTCAATTGCTCTACATCGGTGAGACCAAGCGCAGGCTTGGCGATTGCTTTGCCCAACACCTCTGCTCAGTTCGCATTAGCCAACCTGATCCGCCAGTGGAGAAATTTTGCAGACAGAATGCAGAAAGCGATCGCAATAGTGTTGATATGTCTATTCCTGTGAGCGGCCCTGTTATTACCTCTATACATTCCCACTTGGCTATCCTTACACGCAGGGCAAGGAGCACAACCTGGCTCTGTGATGAAACAAGGAACTGCAGATGCTCCCTTTCTCCCCCACTTCCCTGTGCCCCACCTAGACTCACCAATTTCTCCCCACCCCTTCATTCCTTCCTCCGGCTTCGCAATTTGCAACTCATCAATCCTTTTAAAACAGACCTTTCATTTCATCTCTGGTCTTATGTCCAACCACATGCATATCAAAAACACCTGTCACCTGTGTTCATCTTTGTGACCATGCCACACTTTGTCCTGCTCATCCTAGAATTTTCTCCCCCCCCCCCCCCCCACAATCAGTCTGAGAAAGGGTCCCAACCCGAAACATCACCTATACATGTTCTCCAGGGATGCAGCCTGACCCACTGAGTTACTCCATCACTTTGTGCCTAAGCTCTGCAGACATATGCATTTATTAACTACATCGCTCCAGGGTGCAGCAGTAGAAACTTGCCATGTTCTGAGGTTCCTGGAGACAATACCTCTGTGTGGCTGAGGAACATGACTGCCAATTTCAGAAGCAGCAAAGCAGAAGACAAGACGTCTTTATGCTAAGGCAACTCTGCTCATGGAAGGGTCATTGGATTGAGGAGGTAGCCATTGATCCTACATGTTTAGTTTCTCAAACACCCACACCATTGATGGTGTGGCCACAGGGTTTCTGCCCATAGTGTTCACTAGTAGAGGGGAGCACAAGGCCACTAGAGTGTAGCTGTTCTGTGACCAGACACAATGCATGGAAACATACTTCCCTTACAGGCTGAAGAGAGGAATTTGGGGTTTCTTCATTTAAGTTGGTGCACCAGTTACGTTGGGCGGCATGGTGGTAGAGTTACTGCCGTACTGCGCCAGAGACCGGGGTTCAATTCGGACTACAGGTGCTGTCTGTACAGTTTGTATGTTCTTCCCGTGATCATGTGGGTTTTCCCTGGATGTTCTGGTTTCCTCCCACACTCCAAAGATGTACAGGTTTGTAGGTTAATTATCTTTGGTACAAATTGTAAATTGTCCCTAGTGTGTAGGATCGTGCTACTACAAACTGATCACTGGTCGGCACTGACTCTGTGGGCTGAAGGGCCTGTCTCTGCACTTCATCTCTAAACTAACTTAAACATCAGTGACTCCTGGTTTGCGCATTACGGGGTCGAAATCAGTCATGTGCTGCACTATGGCACATCCGACCTCCTGCCCTAGCACAGCACTCAGCACCAAGTACACAGGATCTGCGCTAAGAGCAGGATGCACTTCTTATCAGCTCCTCAGTTTTGTGCATGTGACAGATGGAGTTACAGACCAGCTAAACAAAGAACATAGAAAACTGCACCACTGGAACAGGCCTTCAGCCCACAATATCTGTTCTGAACATAATGCCAAGATATACTAATCTCCATATTCCTCCATTCCCTGCATATCCATGTGCCTATCTAAAAGCCTCTTAAATGCCACTGTCGTATCAATAGACAATAGACAATAGGTGCAGGAGTAGGCCATTTGGCCCTTCGAGCCAGCACCGCCATTCAATGTGATCATGGCTGATCATCCCCAATCAGTACCCCGTTCCTGCCTTCTCCCCATATCCCCTGCCTCCGCTATTTTTAAGAGCCCTATCTAGCTCTCTCTTGAAAGCATCCAGAGAACCTGCCTCCACTGCCTTCTGAGGCAGAGAATCCCACACTCACCACTCTCTGTGAGAAAAATTGTTTCCTCGTCTCCGTTCTAAATGGCTTACTCCTTATTTTTAAACTGTGGCCCCTGGTTCTGGACTCCCCCAACATCGGGAACATGTTTCCTGCCTCTAGCGTGTCCAAGCCCTTAACAATCTTATATGTTTCAATGAGATCCCCTCTCATTGAAACATATAACGATACACACATGATAGTTCAATTGGCCATATAGTGCAATGGTAATATTTCAGAGTCCATTGTTTTTGCTCAGAATGCAACATTGTAGCTGCCTAACCTAGTAGCACTGTGCATCAGAGATTAATTGAAGAAATAATTCAATCTGGTTCATTTGGCGGGTGGGTTTGTTATTTTATTTCTGCCTGAGACACCAACCCCATGGCTTTCCCAAGGATCAGTGAGATTTCGAAGCTGCCCAAGCCATCAATCAGCATCTCTCATGGGCTGGGAGAAACAAGAGGGGATTCAAATAAACCATGGATGCCATCAGCCTTCTCCACCCATCCCCAAATGCTCACTGCCCACTCCATCTAACCACTGGTCCAATTTCCCAACCTGGTGGCCTTTCCACCCATTCAATGCACAACTGTGACCAATTGTGGTAGTATTCCCCCTCACACCACTGTCTTCTGTCCGCCAGGTACACACAACATCGCCTACGGTTGCATAGAAGAGTGAAAAATCTTTGAGGAGTCCTGTTTCTTTCCCCACCCATTACTGCTCTCCCCCATACCTTCCCTACTTCTCTGGTAACATTTGCACTCCTTTATTTCCTGCCACAGCTGTTAAGTTTGTCTCTCCAGCAGTATTAATTAACAATAATTTTCAGAACATGGAACTGCATCCAAAGCTACATTAAATAGATCATCAATTAATCTAGAGAGGAGGCACGAGGAACAACAGATGATGGAATGTGTTCGACAAACTCAACGAGTCAGGAAACATCTGTGGAGGAAATGGATAGATGACGTTTTGGGTTGGAAGCATTCCTTAGACTTCTGTAGAAGAGTCCCAATCCAAAAATGTTGTCTGTCCATTCCCTCCACAGATATTGTCTGACCTGCTAAGTTTGTCCAGCACTTTGTGGTTTAATCAATTAACCCAACAGGAATTTGAATAAGGCCCACAGTAACAGCCATCAGATCATGGTTGCCTAGACTGGGCCCCTATTGTTTGTTTCTAAGCACTTTGTTTAGTTTAAAGCCGCGGAGTGTCCATCCATCCCGACGACGGTGTTTCGAGCATCCCAAAGAGAGGGCCTGTACATTGGGCCGTCCGTAGCGGCGACTCCGGAGGGTTCATGGCCCCAACCACAGGTGAACAAAGGAGGAGGACTGTCTGAACGTTATTGCCTTCCACCACAGTGCTCTTTTTGATTGTAGGGCTGCAAGTCAAATTCCACTGTACCTCAATTGGTGCATGCGGCAATAAATGTGAACTTGAACTTGAAATTGAGCGGAAACAGGCCCTTTGCCCCAATGAGTCCGTTCCGACCAGCGGACACTATCCTACACACAATAGGGACAATTTACAATTTTACTAAGCCAATTAACCCACAAACCTGTATGTCTTTGGAGTATGGGAGAAAACTGGAGCACCCGGAGAAAACTTATGCAGGCCACGGGGAGAATGTACAAACTCTGTACAGACAGCACCTGTAGTCAGAACATGGGCCCCTGGCGCTGTAAGGCAGCAACTGTACCGCTGCGCCACCATGCCTTTAGCCAATTTATTATTCAAGCTACAATATTTTTTGTACCAAGAATACTTTCAAATAGCCCTCAAAGTAATTGTGAAATATCTTCTGAAACCCTAGAACTACAGTCCATCTAATCACCGTTGCCCACCAAACTGGTTATGTTCTCCCAATGATTACCGAGGCATGACTAGATTTTGTTGCGGCCACATTGGATTGGAGTAATGCCCGGACTCAATAAAAGCTCTTGAATCGCTTCCTTTAAAATAGACTCGAATATATTTTCCATTGCAGACATCAAACTGACAGGGCATCAATTTCCAGACTAACCTTTCCCACAAAATTGGAACATAAACTACTTCCAATTCTTTTCCATGTTTCTGATGGTCTGGATGAAATTTATGACAACTCCAATTTCTCTTCGTGTTTCACCTGGGCCTTTTGTTATATGAACATTCTTTTGAATTGGCAGTCATCTCTGGACATCTTAGCGATTAACATAAATTACTTAATTTTACTTCGGAGTCACGTGAGTGACTACGTGAAGAAGCCCCGCCAGGTGCATGCGCGTCATTACGTCCGCGCATGTCGCACTGAACGGGCTGGAGAGCGCAGCTCCACCAGCGGTAAGTAGAAACTTCACAGGTAAGTGGTTTTTTTAAAAATTATTTTTATTAATTTATTTATTATAGAAACAAAATAACAACCAGTTACATTATATTTCAATAGTAAAAATACATAGTCTTAATAATTGATTCATACTAATAATATTATTTATACTGTATTATCCTTAATTATAAATTTCAAAGTTGTATATTTTATATAACTAGAGATACATAATACTAATACATTTATAATATTAGCATTATACTCGTACTATTAGTAATTTTCATTTTATCTCTAATTTTTTAGGTATAAGGCCAAATTTTATGATATTATTGATACAAAAAGTTAGTAAAACTTATATAATTTCCATTATTTCTTCCTAATGTTAACAATATTTATCTTATCGCTAAATTTAAATTTAAAATTATTGTACCATTAAAAGTACATAATTTTATATAATTAAAAATATAAAATACTAAAAAATACTAATAATACTAATAATATTCTCATAAATCTAATAATATTTATATTCGTACTAATATTAAGAGATTAAGATAATGTGTTTCTATATTGTTTTTTAATTTTTTATATAGATATAAGAAAATAGAAAAGTTAAGAAATAGAATAAAGAGTAAGAAAAGGTTTGATGGAGAATATAAGGTAAGTGGTTTTGAAAACTTTGCCTGGAAGTATTTAAACTCCGTCAAGCTGGCTCGAGCAGTCAGTAGGAGTCGGTGGTATGGAGCGGTCAGGTAGGAGAGTTCGCAGCAAGCGTGGGTCCAGCGATGCGGAATCACAAATTAGATCGGGTCCGCAGATTACAGAGGCAACGCCGGTTCCGATACCGGGTGCCGTTTTACCGACAGCCGTTATACTAGATAGTGAACTTTCTACACCAGCTCCAGGGACTCAGGAGCCTGAGGCCACTGATAGCCATAGGAAGGCTAAAAGAAAGTCAATCAGAACGGTTTTGTCAGACGAGTCTGAAGAAGAAGGAGACTCCCCTCCAGATAATAAAAGAATGTGGGGGAGGATGCAAAATATGGAGAAAATGCTTCAAACTTTGATAAATCAAGGGTCAACGGCCCCAGTGATTCCCCAGACAGCTGCTCAAGAAGGCCCATATCAAGAAGAATATGTGGAGCATCAGCAAGGGGATTTCCTTCCAGCACCTTGTTTAGGACTGGAAGATGCCTCCCTACAGTATGATTTGGGAGAAGCAGGGCAGGATGAAGCTGACCCTGATTCTGGTGTCCCTGCTCATGTGCATACACCAGAGCACAAGAGCCACGCTCCGGGTGTCCCGGAAATAGCAATGAGCTTTGTTATTCTTGAGAAGACTGGTGAGGCAATGGACGAGTATCTTGCCAACAATATCAATTATTTAGTGTCTCACCAGCTCCAGCAAGCTATGATGTAAGAGACTACTGGCAAATATAAGACACATGTCAATTGTGCATCATTGAAAGTGCCCACGGTGAACCCAACAATCTGGGCACCCACGAGTCCTTTTATGAGGGGACAGGAGGTTCGGTATCAACACGTCCTCCAACTGGTGGCTGCAGCAATTACTGCATTTGGCACAATGGTCAAAGGGACAATGATTACTCAAACTCAAAAAGATATGTTGGCTCTTTTATGCAATGCATTTTTTGAGGTAAATTGCATCTGGAAAATCGCCATCAGGCCAACACTCAATCAAAAATTTGCTGCTTTATGTAAGGCAACTAATGTACAAATGCCTGAATTCCTGTTTGGAGCAGGCCTTGTCAAGCAAATTCGTGAAATTGACGATTAGGCCAAAACAATTGGTTTAATGAAGCCAAGCATCTCAAGGCCACCTATTCGAAAGCCTGGTTTAATGTACCGAAGGACGGATCCAGGTGCTGGGCCCAGCAGGGGGAGGCCAGTGGGGCAACGAGTTTACCCACCAAGACAGACCGGCTACAACCCCAATATGGGCAGACAACAGACTTACACGCCAACTGTAGAGGTACAGGGAATTTTTGTTAACGATAAAGTTTCTGGTGGACAACCTCCTATTGGAGGTAGATTACAATTGTTTTATAATGAATGGTGCTGTATAACATCTGATATGTTTATACTAAATACTGTGTCAGGTTCTACGATTGAGTTTATCTCAGGGATAGATCCACCTCAACAGCACAAGCCTAATAAAATGTTGGTGTTTTCTGCTCCAGAGACTGAACAGGTAAACGATGAGATTAAAAATTTATGCCAAAAATGAGTGATTGAGAAAGCCATTAATCATCCTCAACAATTTGTGTCTAATATATTCCCCAGACCTAAAAAAGATGGGGGTTTGTAGAGTCATTCTGGACCTCACTCACTTAAATTCTTCAGTTCTCTATAGGCATTTTAAAATGGACACCTTCGTTACTGCTAAACAGCTGGTATCACAGGGCTGTTATATGGCAACTATTGATTTGCAAGATGAACTAGTCAGTGCCAATTCATGCTCATTATCGCAGGTACTTGAAATTTAATTGGATGGGACAGCTGTGGCAATACAAAGCATTGCCTAATGAATTAAGTTCAGCACCTAGGCTATTTACTAAATTGTTAAAACCTGTGCTGGGGCTATTGAGGGCCCATAATCACATTGTCATGGCTTATTTAGATGATATCTTAATTATTAGCTGAAGAGTCAGTTGCAGCCACCAAAAATGTGTTTGAAACTTTAGGGTTTTTGGTACATCTAAATAAGTCCAAGTTACAGCCAACCCAAAATATTGAGTATTTGGGATTTCTTATTGATTCAGTTGATATGACAGTAACATTACCAACAGCCAAGGTTGTGGATATTGCTAATGTCTGTACTTGCCTCACACAAAAACTTTATCCCTCCATCCGAGAAGTCGCTAAGGTCATTGGGAAATTGGTAGCAGCTTTCCCTGCAGTACAGTTCGGACCTTTGCATTATCAGCATTTGCAAAGAGCAAGAGAGCAAGCACTAAAAGAGCATGCAGGCCATTTTGATCGGGTTATGCAGTTACCAACCACAGCCCTAGCAGAATTGCAGTGGTGGATTGTTAATGTTAGTCAAGCTACCAATAACATTTTGGTGCAAGAACCTTCAGTGATCTTACAGACTGATGTAAGCGCTCTCGGATGGGGGGCTACGGACACAGAGTCTAGCTGTGGGGGTAGATGCAATGAACAAGAAGGTTTGATTCTCCACACACGAGGTCACAAAAGTTTAATGACAATATAGATTGGATGTTGAATTCTAAAATTTTTCAAACGATTGTCACTCGATTTGGGTTGCCAGATATTGATCTGTTTGCATCCAGTTTAAATCACCAGTTGCTTAAATATGTTTCATGGGAGCCAGATCCAGGAGCAGTAGCCGTGGATGCATTCTCGTTACATTGGGGGCACTCATTCTTTTATGCATTACCTCCATTTTGTCTGATCATGAAATGCCTCACCAAAATAGAGCGTGACTCCGCCACAGGCATTTTGGTGGTCCCAGATTGGCCAACCAACCATGGTTCCCATTAGTACTCAGAATGATGGCTCAGCCATTCATGATGATTCCCAGCTGCAGTAATTTGTTGGTGCATCTGGTTACAGGAGAAAGTCACCCGTTACATGACCGTATTAATTTGTTGGTCTGCAGGTTCTGACCAGACCATTCCAAGGCCTTGGATTGTCGAACAGGACCATGGAGGTTATCACTGCAGCCTGGAGAAATAGCACTCAAAAACAATATGTGGTTCACATAAAGAAATGGGAGATGTTCTGTGTACAATCAAATATATCTTATCATACTGCAAGCATATGTGATGTGTTGGAGTTCCTTGCTAAGTTGCATTTTGATGAGCACTTGAGTTATAGTGCCATTAACAGTGCTCGGAGTGCTTTGTCCTCCTATTTAGGGCAGTCTTCAGAACAACAACCTATCGGGTCTCATCCGTTAGTATCCCGATTTATGAGAGGATTTTTTAACAAAAATCCTCCTAAACCTAGATATACAGAAATCTGGGATATCAGTATAGTTGTCACACTGCTTCGGCAATGGGCTCCAATTACGTAATTATCTATGCAGAGATTAACTCTTAAAGTGGTTATGCTAATGGCGCTGGTTTCAGCACAACGTATACAAACATTACATTTGTTATAAATAGATTGTATGCATTTGTCTATAGATGACATTACATTTTATGTCTATGATTTAATCAAACAAAGCAGGCCAGGTATGGCAGGGACCAAGGTGACGTTTAAAACATATCCTGTTGACCAAATGTTATGTGTAGTTAAACACTTAAGCCAATATATTGAGTTAACAAGGAGTCTCAGAGGTTCTGAGACAGGACTGCTCATTAGTCACAAAAAGCCATATAAAAGAGTGTCAGTACAAACTATTTCTAGATGGTTGAAACAGGTTCTCAATTATGCTGGAGTCGACACTCATGTATTTAAATCTCACTCCACCAGGGCGGCATCAACATCCGCGGCGAAGGCTCAGGACGTGCCGCTAGACCAAATCCTCGCAGCCGCAGGATGGTCTAGAGAATCAACATTTTCACAATTCTATGACAAACCTGTACAGACAGTGCCACGGTTTGGGCATGCTGTTTTGGGTTCCATTTAATTCATTTGCTTTGTTTTATATCATTGTTTGTAATTTCCCCCTGGGGCAGAGGGGTTATTACTGTTTTTTGTTATTATTAAAAATAGTTATTGAATAATTTGAAGCAATGTTCAATATATTATTTATTCACTACTGTGTCAACCGAAGCAGATTGTTGTATGGAGTGCATCTACGGCATGAAAACACAGAGCTTTGAAATCTTCATGTAAGCACTCACGCGACTCCGAAGTAAAATAGTAAGGTTAAACGCGAACTTACCAGTTCGAAATTTGATCCTTATTTTATGAGGCGTTACGTTGAGGGATTACGTGCCCTCTGCTCCTACCCTCATAATCTAAGAGATCATCCGGTAGTTCTAGTCTTCTTAAAGCCTTACTATGTTACTTCGGCCATTTGTTTTCTGTGTTTTCACGCCGCTGCTTTGAAGTATAACGCGCATGCGCGTGGCGGGGCTTCTTCACGTAATCCCTCAACGTAACTCCTCATAAAATAAGGATCAAACTTTGAACTGGTAAGTTCTCATTTAATCTTACTATTTTATGTGATAATGTGATTAAATTAAATCTTCAATCATATCCTCTTTCTATCCCTTTATTTTCATGGGGAACGATATTTTCTGGACCGCCTGGCCTGCAGCCCAACATCCTTTTTGTTGAAAAGCAAAATGGTGCAATTGCTGGAAATCTGGGGAAAAAGTGCTGGAAACACTCAGCACATTAAACAGAAACTGAGTTATAGTTTCAGGTCGATGACCCATTCTGTCCTGGAAATGTTAACTGTTTCTTTGTCCACAGATGCTGCCTGACATGCCGAGTGTTTCCAGCATTTTCTGTTTTTACATCTCTTTTATACTCATGTGATCACTTTAAATGAATGTTGGCCTTCTTCCCAGATTGTCTATTAGAATGGTTTAACTAAAGGTTTATACGTTTTTAAACTAAACATCCTAAATATTTGAAGCATGGATATTTGTATCTTATATGATGTTTAAACTTGTAAATTAATGATCCACTTCTCTCTTCTCTTGCAGAGGCTGTACAAAGCCCAGAGAGCCCCTTCTTAAGTCAACAGAAAACTTTTTAAATATCGCTGATTTATTTCCCAGGAAATGAGGGTGACTCATGGAGAATCAGAAGAATGTACCCACCCTTGATTAACTATAGAATCGTGCAAAGTGGGTGGATTTCCAATAAAAATCTGGGCTTATTGTCAACTATTTAATTTTATTAGTTAAATGTTATTACAAAAACTGTTTTAAATGCAACATTTTGCAATCAATCCTAGAATTAGCATGTCTTCCAGAACTACATTGTCTAAGATTAGGACTCATTTTCTGAATGTGTACACATCAGTAAACTCGTGTTGTTTGCATTGAAGGAAAATGATGATCAGAAAAGGTCAGTAAATTGCCAAAGTGGCTCACAGAAGACAGTTTCACACCAGTCAGTGTATTTGGAAATTTGTCCTCATCATGTGCACAGGTTTACATTTCAACGTGAATAATAAAGAACAAAGTTTGAAGCCGACCTTGCATGTTGTCATTTCTGCCTAATACTCCAGGTGCAAAACTTTTTTCAGGAACACATTTTTGAGAAGGAACTGCAGTCCCATAGAACGCCATTTTGTGTCTAATGTGTTTTTTAGCTGTTCTGATGGTCACAGGAGCATAAGCAGAGCTTAAGCCTGCCATAGTATATGAGAATCAGGTGAGTTGTGTCGTCAACTATTGTGTAACGATGACTTTGTGCCAGCAAAACCACTTTGGAGCTCACACAGGGCATTTTCAGAAGCACGAAGAGCCCTATTTACTACAATGGTAGACACAAAGTGCTGGAATATTTCTACCTATTTACTACCAGCTTGATTAATTTCTGCTTGCTATTAATATGTTCCTGAACGGTTTGGGGCTTTCTAAAACTCCTTAAAATTGTTAAGGTCCATAGGTCAGATTACATGAGCTTACTGCTGATGTGTTAATGTGCTTGGAAAGCTGTAGCAAATAGGAATTTCATTGTTTCATTCCCGATGCACATGCCTTTAAACATTATTGACTTGACTCTTGACTCATGTACACCAGGGAGCAATGAAATGTCTTGTTCATATGATGCTCACAGACTACATACAGTAATGAAAAATACAATCACAAGTGCAAAGTAGCGGAATGGAACAAGATTGTAGTTTAAAATCAAAGTATTGTATTAAAACATTAATTAATAGGTTTTGAACTTTCCCAATCACCCACATTTCCACTGGTTGTGATGGGGAAGGAGACAAAAAGAATGTTTTTTACGTTCTGCTGGACATGAATGAAAATCTATTTTAAATTTCTCAAATGCAAAAGTTTGATCCCAGCCCTCACCCTTCACTCTGGTCAAACAGAATGTTTTAATGTCGTTGCATCTCCCGAACCATGAGTACAAAAAAAAATTGATCTGACTCACTGTAGCGCTGCAGGGGTGCTGGTTTTCCAATGAGATGCTCAACATAGGACCCCTTGCTCATCCATAGGTGGATAAGGTGACCAGATAATCTCTCTTCAGCAATATTGATAGAAAGATGAATATTGACTTGAAATTGCCGCATATTCCTTGAAATTGCCGCATGTTCCTTGCACAATCTCAAACAAAAGCAATTGAGCGAAGGAGGTTATATTACATATGTGTAAGCTGTGGGATTTTGCTGTGCACATAACATACCACTATGGCCCAGAAAGCTATTTTGAAAAGTAGTTTGAGACAGTATGGGATCATAAAAATCTTAAAAACTGCTATTTCATGTTTTTCATTACCGAGAAAGGCAATATATATAATGAAGTTAAGGAAATATTGGGTGTGATAGGAAGAAACTATTGAAGGGCAAGTCAACTTTAAAATTGGACAGCCCTGATTATTGGATAAAATTTACCATTTGCAGAAGTGAGTCAGGAAATAGTAAGACGCTCCATCATTTTCCAACCTTCTTTGGCTGCAGATATAGGCTTAGAAATTTATATCCTCCAACTTCCTAGTGTTAAATAGTTAACTCTCTAAACTTTGACGAAAAGTTGTAAAAAAAATCCTGAAATCTGGTAGCTGCGGTTGGAGAAAAGCTCTCCTGGGTCGCTGTAATGGTATCCTGTTCTTGGAACATCAGACATAATGGATGAGTGTTAGCAGGGAGTTCCCACACTGCACTGAACTCAGGAAGTTGAACTTAAAGGGTCACATCACACACCAGAAGCACCATTGTAGTGACAGGGGAGCATTGCCAGAGGTTCTGAGTGCTCCAATGGTTTGCGGGGTGGGTGAGCAATTGGCAGCAGAGCTCCTCCAGGGAACCTATACAGGGTTCTAGAGAACAGTATGTTTAGATTAGTTTAGTTTGGAACTACAGCGTGGAAACAGGCCCTTCGACCTACCAAGCCCGCGCCAACCACTAGCACTCACCTACACACTAGGGACAATGTACAATTTTTACCGAAGCAACCCTACCATTGCGCCACCATACCACCCTATTGTATGTCTAGGGGAAAGCTTCCTTGTACAAATGCCATTTATGGCAGGAGGTTGCCTGATAATTGTATGTAGAGGTATGAGTGTGTTCAAAATGACTGCACTTTACAGAGCCCTGCTCTCAAAATGCCTCTTCCAAAGTTGCATTTATTTGGAAGGTTCCTAATCTTGCCAGTTCTTCGTCTCTGATTTGCAGCTGGGAACAGATTTGGAAAATGTGGCGCAAGGCAGCTCAGCCTGAGAAAAAGAACACTAGAAAAAGAGGGACCAACTTTGATACTAAGAGTAGTTCACTTAATCAGTGCCATGCCACCAATCAAAACCCCCAAAGAATTTTGAAATGGGGGATGTTTAGTTTGGTTTAAAGATACAGCATGGAAACAGGCCCTTCGGCCCACTGAGACCACCTCGACTAGCGAACCCCGTACACTAGGGATAATTTACAATTATACCAAGCCAATTAACCTACAAACCAGTATGTCTTTGGAGCGTGGGAAGAAACCGAGATCCCGGAGAAAACCCACGCTGGTCACGAAGAGAACGTACAAACTCCGTACAGACAGCACTTGTGGTCAGGTTTGAACCTGAGCCTCTGGCAATGTAAAGCAGCAATTCTACCACTGCACCACTGTGCCACTCTTATGTTCTCCAAACAAAATTGTTGGGATCTTCCACCCCCAACGATTTAAAAATACGATCGATCTGATTCACGCTCTGGCTGGCTAACTTAACTGCCTGTTGTTGCTACTGAGTCTGGGGAAAATGAGTCAGAACTTAATATTTATATTGAAAGCAAGAGGTTAACTTGGAAAAGCATGCGTCCACTCAAGGGCAAAGGAGGAAATGGGTGAGGTCGTTAATGAGTACTCCACATAAGTATTTACTCATGGGGGAGGACATGGATGATATGAGATCAGCGAGGGGAAAGTTAATGCATGCAGAAAATTGTGGACGCAGCCCATACCATCACACAAACAAACCTCCCTTCCCTTGACTCCATCTACCCTTCACCAGCATAATCAAGGACGAGTCTCTCCCAGGTCACTCCCTCTTCTCCCCTCTCCCATCAGGCAAGAAGTACAGAAGTGTGAAAACATATACCTCCAGTTACAGAGACAATTGCTGTTATCAGACAACATAACCATCCTACCAACAACTAGAGAGTGATCCTGAGCTTCTATCCACCTCATTGAAGACCCTCAGGCTATCTTTAATTGGACCTTACTGGATTTTATCCTGCACTAAACATGATTTCCTTTATCACGTATCTGTACACTGTGGATGACTTGATTATAATCATGCATAGTCTTTCCGCTGACTGGTTAGCACACAACAAAAAGCTTTTCACTGTGCCTTGGTACACTTGACAATAAACTAAACTAAACTAATATTTTAGGTCAAGTTAATATGGGGAAGGAGGGGGTGTTGCGGGTCTTGAAAACATTAACGTTGATGTCTCCAGGGTCTGAGGGAATATATTCCAGGATACCGTGGAAGCGAGTCAAGTGAAGAGATTATTGGGGCTTTGACAGAAATCTTTGTACGTTCTTTAGTCACAGGCAATGTCCCAGAAGACTGGGGAATGGGCAATATTACCCTTTGTTTCCATTTGGCAATCAGGATAATTCAGCTGATTATAGGCCTTTCATCAGTGGTAGGGAAAGTATTGGAGAATATTCTAGGGGTTAAGATTTACTTGCATCTGTAAAAGCATGGACTTGTTTAGCTAGTCAGTAAGGCTTTGTGCAGTGGAGGTCCTGTCTCATAAATTTGATTGTATTTTTTCAGGAGGTGATGAAGATGACCGAGGGTAGCGCTATGGATGTTATCTACATGGACTTTAGTAAAAAACATTTGTCCCCATGGTAGACCAATCTAAAAGATGAAATCACATGGGTTCTACGATGAGTTAGTAAAATGGATCTAAAACTGGTTTGGAAGCAAGAGGGTACTGGTGGAAGGGTTAAAGAAGGAACTGCAGATGCTGGAGAATTGAGGGTTACACAAAAAGCTGGAGAAACTCAGCGGGTGCAGCAGCATCTAAGGAGCGAAGGAGATAGGCGACGTTTTGGGTCGAGACCCTTCTTCAGACTGGTCAGGAATCAGGGAAACGAGAGATATAGACGGTGATGTGGAGAGATAAAGAACAATGAATGAAAGATATGCAAAAAAGTATCGATGATAAAGGGAACAAGCCATTGTAAGCTGTTTGTGGTGTGAAAATGAGAAGCTAGTGCGACTAGGGTGGGGGAGGGAGATGGAGATAGAGGGAATGCCAGGGCCCGAGGGCTAAGGGAGAGGTGGGAAGGGGAGGAGACAGCAAGGGTTAACAGAATTGAGAAAATTCAATGTTCAAGCCCAAAGGATGCAGACTCCCCAAGCGGAATATGAGGTGCTGTTCCTCCAACTTGCGGTGTTGCTCACTGTGGCCGTGGAGGAGGCCCAGGACCGAGAAGGCGGATACGGAATGGGAGGGGGAGTTGAAGTGCTGAGCCACCGGGAGGTCGGGCTGGTTTTTGCGGACCGAGCGGAGGTGTTCGGCGAAACGATCGCCAAGCCTCCGCTTGCCCTCACCGATATAGATCATCTGGCATCTGGAGCAGCGGATGCAGTAGATGAGGTTGGAGGAGGTGCAGGTGAACCTCTGTCGGACCTGGAAGGACTGCTTGGGTCCCTGAAAGGAGTGGAGGGGGGAGGTGAAGAGACAAGTGTTGCATTCCCCCACTATTGATGAGGCTCGCACCAGGGTCTCCTCCATACCCCGCAACACTGCCCTCTCTCCCCATTCCCCCACTCGCAAACTGGGCAGAGTCCCCCTGGTCCTCACCTTTCACCCCACCAGCCGGCAAATACAACATATAGTCCTCCGCCAGTTTTGCCACCTCCAACGTGACCCCTCCACCCGCCACATCTTCCCATCTCCCCCCCCGTCTGCCTTCCGCAAAGACCGCTCCCTCTGCAACTCCCTTGTCAATTCTTCCCTCCCCTCCCGCTCTACCCCTTCCCCGGGCACTTTCCCTTGCAACCACAAGAAATGCAACACTTGTCCCTTCACCTCCCCCCTCCACTCCTTTCAGGGACCCAAGCAGTCCTTCCAGGTCCGACAGAGGTTCACCTGCACCTCCTCCAACCTCATCTACTGCATCCGTTGCTCCAGATGCCAGATGATCTATATCGGTGAGAGCAAGCGGAGGCTTGGCGATCGTTTTGCCGAACACCTCCGCTCGGTCCGCAAAAACCAGCCCGACCTCCCGGTGGCTCAGCACTTCAACTCCCCCTCCCATTCCGTATCCGCCTTCTCGGTCCTGGGCCTCCTCCACGGCCACAGTGAGCAACACCGCAAGTTGGAGGAACAGCACCTCATATTCCGCTTGGGGAGTCTGCATCCTTTGGGCTTGAACATTGAATTTTCTCAATTCTGTTAACCCTTGCTGTCTCCTCCCTTTCCCACCTCTCCCTCAGCCCTCGGGCCCTGGCATTCCCTCTATCTCTATCTCCCTCCCCCACCCTAGTCGCACTAGCTTCTCATTTTCACACCACAAACAGCTTACAATGGCTTGTTCCCTTTATCATCAATACTTTTTTGCATATCTTTCATTCATTGTTCTTTATCTCTCCACATCACTGTCTATATCTCTCGTTTCCCTGATCCCTGACCAGTTTGAAGAAGGATCTCGACCCGAAACGTCGCCTATCTCCTTCGCTCCATAGATGCTGCTGCACCCGCTGAGTTTCTCCAGCTTTTTGTGTAACCCACTGGTGGAAGGGTGTTTTTTTTCTGATTGGAGCTCTGTAACTGTTGTTGAAATATATAAACATGATTTGGATGAAAATAAAGTTATTTGATTGGTAAATTTGCAGATGACAAATATTAGTGAAGTTATGGGGAGCAATGAAGGCTGATAAACATAGAAATTAGGTGCAGGAGTAGGCCATTCGTCCCTGCGAGCCTGCACCGCCATTCAATATGATCATGGCTGACATAAAGGATACAGCTTTATCACTCTAACCAGTTGGAAAATTGGGCAGGGAAATTGCAGATGAAGTTTAATCTGAACCTGTAAGGTACAGCATTTTGGGAGGTCAAGCGCAAGAGGAAAGTAGACAGTATATAGCAGGATCATTATGAGGATTTATGTACAATGGAATCGTTGGGTGCAAGTTTATAGCTCCCTGAAAGTGGCAACATAAGTGGATACGGTGATAAAGGTGCTATAAAACATGCTTGCCTTTATCAAATATAAAACATAAAAACTGACTGCAAAAGTTTTTATAGATATGTGAAGAGAAAGAGGTTAGTTAAAACAAATGTAGGTCCCTTGCAGTCAGAAACAGGTGAGTTGATCATGGGGAACAAGGATATGGCGGACCAATTGAATAACTACTTTGGTTCCGTCTTCACTAAGGAAGACATAAATAATCTGCCGGAAATAGCAGGGGACTGTGGGTCAAAGGAGGAATTGAGTGAAATCCAGGTCAGTCGGGAAGTGGTGTTGGGTAAATTGAATAGATTAAAGGCCGATAAATCCCCAGGGCCAGATATGCTGCATCCCAGAGTACTTAAGGAAGTAGCTCAGGAAATAGTGGATGCATTAGTGATAATCTTTCAAAACTCTTTAGATTCTGGAGTAGTTCCTGAGGATTGGCGGGTAGCAAATGTAACCCCTCTTTTTAAGAAGGGAGGGAGAGAGAAAACGGGGAATTACAGACCAGTTAGTCTAACATCGGTAGTGGGGAAACTGCTAGAGTCAGTTATTAAAGATGGGATAGCAGCACATTTAGAAAGTGGTGAAATCATTGGACAAAGTCAGCATGGATTTACGAAAGGTAAATCATGTCTGACGAATCTTATGGAATTTTTCGAGGATGTAACTAGTAGCGTGGATAAGGGAGAACCAGTGGATGTGGTATATCTGGACTTCCAGAAGGCTTTCGACAAGGTCCCACATAAGAGATTAGTATACAAACTTAAAGCATACGGTATTAGGGGTTCAGTATTGATGTGGATAGAGAACTGCAAACTGCTGGCTGGATAGAAACAGGAAGCAAAGAGTAGGAGTAAACGGGTCCTTTTCAAAATGGCAGGCAGTGACTAGTGGGGTACCGCAGGGCTCAGTGCTGGGACTCCAGCTATTTACAATATATATTAATGATCTGGATGAGGGAATTGAAGGCAATATCTCCAAGTTTGCGGATGACACTAAGCTGGGGGGCAGTGTTCGCTGTGAGGAGGATGCTAGGAGACTGCAAGGTGACTTGGATAGGCTGGGTGAGTGGGCAAATGTTTGGCAGATGCAGTATAATGTGGATAAATGTGAGGTTATCCACTTTGGTGGCAAAAACAGGAAAGCAGACTATTATTTAAATGGTGGCCGATTAGGAAAAGGGGAGATGCAGCGAGACCTGGGTGTCATGGTACACCAGTCATTGAAAGTAGGCATGCAGGTGCAGCAGGCAGTGAAAAAAGCGAATGGTATGTTAGCTTTCATAGCAAAAGGATTTGAGTACAGGAGCAGGGAGGTTCTACTTCAGTTGTACAGGGTCTTGGTGAGACCACACCTGGAGTATTGCGTACAGTTTTGGTCTCCAAATCTGAGGAAGGACATTATTGCCATAGAGGGAGTGCAGAGAAGGTTCACCAGACTGATTCCTGGGATGTCAGGACTGTCTTATGAAGAAAGACTGGATAGACTCGGTTTATACTCTCTGGAATTTAGGAGATTGAGAGGGGATCTTATAGAAACTTACAAAATTCTTAAGGGGTTGGACAGGCTAGATGCAGGAAGATTGTTTCCCGATGTTGGGGAAGTCCAGGACAAGGGGTCACAGCTTAAGGATAAGGGGGAAATCCTTTAAGACCGAGATGAGAAAGACTTTTTTCACACAGAGAGTGGTGAGTCTCTGGAACTCTCTGCCACAGAGGGTAGTTGAGGCCAGTTCATTGGCTATATTTAAGAGTGAGTTGGATGTGGCCCTTGTGGCTAAGGGGATCAGAGGGTATGGAGAGAAGGCAGGTACGGGATACTGAGTTGGATGATCAGCCATGATCATATTGAATGGCGGTGCAGGCTCGAAGGGCTGAATGGCCTACTCCTGCACCTAATTTCTATGTTTCTATGTTTCTATGTAAAAGATGGCAAGTCATATTGCAGCTGGACAGAACTTCAGATATGCCGCATTTGGAGTATTTTGTCTAGTTTTAGTTGCCACATTACAGGAAGATGTATTGACTTCGGCGAGGGTGCAGAAGAAGTTCACCTGATGTCACCTAGATTGAGGGTATTCACTGTAAGGAGAGAATAGACAAACTTTTCTCTGGAATGTTGGGGAGGCTGAGAGGTAACCTGATGAAAGTATATAAAATTATAAGGGGCAAAGATAGGGTAGATAACCAAAATATTTTTCCCAGGGTGGAAATGTGAAATACTAGATGGCATTGGTTAAAGGTGACAGAGGAAAAGATTTAAAGAGATGTGTGAGACAAGTTTTTTTACACAGAGGGCAGTAGGTGCCGGCAAAGCGTTGGCTGAGGAAGCGGTGGAAGTAGATATGATAGCAAAGTTTAAGAGACGTTAGACGTTCACATGAAAAGGAAGGATCATGTGATAGGAGCAGAATTAGGCCATTCAGCCCACCGTCTACTCCGCCATTCAATCATGGCTGATCTATCTCTCCCTCCCAACCCTATTCCCCTGCCTTCTCCCCATAACCTCTGACACCTCTACTAATCAAGAATCTATCTCTGCCTTAAATATATCCATTGACTTAGCCTCCATAGCCTTCTGTGGCAAAGAATTCCACAGATTCTGACTAAAGAAATTCTTCCTCGTCTCCTTCTTAAAAGAACGTCCATTAATTCTGAGGATATTACCTCTAGTCCTATACTCTCCCACTAGTGGAAACATCCTCTCCAAATCCACTCTATCCAAGCCTTTCATTATTCTGTACATTTCATTGAGGTCTTCCTGCATTCTTCTAAACTTCAGCGAGTACAGGCCCAGTGCCGATAAGCACCTATTATATGTTATCCTACTCATTCCTGGGATGATTCTTGTAAACCTCTTCTGGATCCTCTCCAGAGCCAGCACATCCTTCCTCAGATATGGTGCCTAAAATTGCTCACAATATTTCAAATACATTCTGACCAGCGCCTTACAGAGCCTCAGCATTACATCCCTGTTTTTGTATCCAAGTCCTCTCAAAATAAATGCTAGGAACGTCCATCTGCACTGACTACCCGATGGGAAAGTCAGTGCAGATGTGCTGGTGGCCAAATTAGTCCAAACAGCACTTTCTTTGACTGGCCCGGACCAACAAACTAATGTTGAGTAAATCACAAAGTGAAGGAACTCAGTGGAGCAGACAGCATCTGGGAAGGGAATAGACAGATATTGTGTCGGGTCGAGACTCTTCTTCAAACTGACACAAGTTCCTGCGATTCTGTGAACAGGACTACACTTCCAATGTTAACTGTCAGCTTTGAAGTGCCTGAGGTTGTCTGAGCTTTAATATAAATGTAAATTCCGATTTACAATCTGCTATTCTTTAAACCTAAACTGCTGGGATGCTGAGTGAGTTTGGTTGGCAGTAGAAGGGAAGGAAATTGCAGCTGCTCCTCAGTAGTTCAACGTTCGTGATTAATATAATTATTTGATTTGCATTTTCCTCTTTCCCAACTGTAGCTCACATCCTACAGACAGTTGTACACCCTAAAATAGTAAGATTAAACGAGAACTTATCAAGTTTGAAGGTTGATCTGTATTTTACGAGGAGTCGCGGTGAGGGATTTCGTGAAGACCCCGCCAGCACGCATGCGCGGTATCCTTCAAAGCAGCGGTGTGGAATCACAGAACCAAACCATGACTAAAAAATAGTAAGATGAAAAACGTAGAACTACCTGGTTGACCTTATGATAGAGGGTGGGAGCGGTGGGCACGAAATCCCTCACCGCGACTCCTCGTAAAATACAGATCAACCTTCAAACTTGGTAAGTTCTCGTTTAATCTTACTATTTTACTTCGGAGTCACGTGAGTGACTTCGTGAAGATTTCAAAGCTCTGTGATTTCACGCCCTGGACAACGTCCATGCTTATCACACTGCCGCCAGTGTGATGGAGGAAGGCTGTTAATGGAGTTCAGTCGAAACTGGCTGAAAAATCAACACAATTTATTAATCAAATAAACAACAAACCCCTATATCGGGGCCAGACATTTACTGAGCGGTTCCCAGGATAGCTTCTGCGAATGTCGCAGGGGCGGCCAGAGGCTTGTTATAGAACCGTTGAAAAGGTTTTTCCACTGGCCCAGCCCGCGGTGGCGAGAATGTGGTCCATGGGCACCTCCATGGCTCTCGCCACTGATGTGGATGCAGCCCTGGTGGAATGAGACTTAAAAATGTCAGTAGCAACTCCTGCTGCATCCAGCACCACCCTGAGCCACCTGGTGATCGTTTGTCTAGTCACCCGATGATGCGGAGGTTTGTGGCTGATGAGGAGCCCCTGTTCCTTCATCCTGATAACTCCAGTAACTCGGATGTAGTGGTGGAGATGGGTGACTATGCAGAGAGTGGCATCTACAGGGTACGCCCGAAATTCCAGCTGCAGCCCATGCGCCCCTGGCCTGTGCTGTTTTAATAATTCTTTGACAAATAAATTTATTTGACCAGGGGTGGCCACCATGCTGTCCAGTCGCAGTTTCTGTAACGTCTGGACTCGTTGGGCTGTAGTCAGTGCCATAAGCATCACCACCTTGAGGGTGAGCTGTTTCAATGGTAGCTCATCTATTGGAGCCCAGCTCCTCAGTAGGGTCAGCACGATCCCCACATCCCACGTTACTGTATATCTGGGTCGTGGAGGGTTGGTGTTGAACACTCCCCTCATTAGTTTAGACACCAGGTGGTTGGAGCCGACACCTATATCCAGGTGTGAGGACAGCGCACTCCTGGCGCTGTTGATGGCACTGTAGCTGAGGCCAGCATCGAAATGGAGGCCTGCTAGAAACTCCAACACATCAGGTATTGTTGCCGAGTTGGAAGACTTGTTGGTCCGGGCACAGAATGCCTCCCACTTTCTGATTTGGGTGAGGTATTGTTTCCGAGTTGATTCTCGGCATGATGCGGCGATAAGGTCTGTGGCTCTTAACAAGATGCCTGCCCGGATGAGTGGTCTTTCAGAACCTGCAGGCCAACAAGTTTAAATGACCATGGCAAGGATGACTGACCCCCCCCCCCCCCGTAATGGGGTGAGTAATCAATTTGGGATGTTTCCCAATCGCCATCCAAGGTTGTTTTAAAATTTCTACAACCATCGGGTACCATGGTTGCGTAGGCCAGTCGGGAATGATCAATATGCCAGTTGCAGAGTCTAGTTTAATTTTCTGCAATACCCGACTGGTGAGGCAGAATGGGGGAAATGCGTAGCAAACCATTTCCCCTAATGGATAAAAACGCATCCATTGCTATTGCCCCAGGGTCTGGTTCCCACAACACATACGTTGGTATTCGATGGTTCTGCCTGGACGCAAATAGGTCAATATCTGGTGTCCCAAAATGAGCTATAATATCTCCAAAATTTGGGGGTTCAACATCCACTCAATGTTGTCATTGAAGACTCGTGACCTGGTGTCCGCCACTGAATTAAGCTTCCCAGGCAAATAGGTCGCAGTAATCCAAATATTTCTTTCAATGCACCAGTGCCAAATTGTATTAGCCAATTCATCACAAACTAGCGACCTGATACCACCCATATGATTGATGTAAGCCACTACTGTAGCATTATCTATTTGAAAGCGAACATATAATCCCGTGAATTAGTACAGTAAGCCCGCAGTCCATGAAATGCCCCCAGCATTTCTATATAGTTTATCCCATGTGACTCCAGGAATGTAGACTCATGAGAGTTCCATCTGCCACCACAACTGGACATCGTACCAGTTACTCCCAAGCCTGGTGCGCTTGCGTCCGTTAGTAGCACAACATCAGGGTTGCTCACTATAATAGGTCAATGACATTCTTTAATATTATCTACCCACCATTGTAGCTCATTTCTAGCTTCCGGTGGTAACTGAATTGGCCGATCAAAGCGGCCAGCATTTGTTTTTTAATGCTGTGATTTTTGACCTTTGTAAATTTCGGTAGTGTAGCGGTCCGAATCGTGCAGCTGGGAATGTAGTTACCAATTTGCCTATAACTTTTGCTGTTTGCCGAATTTTCGGTACCATGGCGCAAGCAAGATTGTGGCACTCTTCTATTATAGCAGTAGCTTTATTAGTTGGGATGATAAACTTCATTAAATTGGTGTCTAGGGTGAACACCAAATAATCCATAACCCGTACCGGGTGCAGTTTTGATTTGTCTGGATGGATTACAACCCCAGCTTCTCAAGCAGAGCCTTGGTTGCAGCCACTCCTTGAATTGCCAATTGGAGGGTCTGCCCCACTATAAGGATTTCATCCAATATGCCATCACTATAATCTTGTTGTCGGAGAAGAGCCAATACAGGTAAATACCAATTTGGTAAACAGCCTAGGGCTGTGATGATTCCATTGGGCAATGCACCCTTCCAGACAACTTCAGAAATTCCCTGTGAGCCTCAGCGATGGGCACCGTTTAGCATGCATCTTTCAAATCGATGCATGCCATAAAGTACCCTGGGTAAAGCATCTGCCTAGCTGTTCCAAAAGTATCCATTTTGAAATGGGTATATTGTACAAAAGTGTTCAACTCAGTTAAATCTATTATAATCCGACATCCCCCTTCTTTTTTACTGCTGGTGAACATATTAGACTCAAACTCAATAGGTTCATGCTTGGTTATGCCAATTACCCCTTTTTCTGCTAGCCGTATAATTTCAGCAAGCCCTGCCTCCACCTCTTTTTGGGATAGAGTAAAATTCCTATGAGGCGAATGCTGGGTAGGGGAATTTATACCTCCAACAAATTATATACCCTTGAACACTTTGTAAAATAAACTCATCTGTGGTGACAGTTTTCCCATATGTCCAAGGAAGCCCGCAATCGCCCACCTATTCGTGCAGAAGGGGATACTACAGCGTGAGAGGAGCCAGACCCCCTTACCTCCATGGTTAACGGCGGTTCCGTACATACGGTGCTTTGGGTGGACGTTATGGAGGTTGACGGGCCGGCGGCCGCATTTTCCATGCAGGCCGCTGTTGGCCTTGCCCTAAAAGGTCGTTGTGTTTGTTGAGATGGAGGTAGGTAGGATCTTTGTGCCCTATCCGGCTGCCGTGGTTCCCTGGGTGTATCAGGCTGTTACCGGTGATATGGGTGAAGTCTGGCCGATGGAGTTTCATGAGGCCCACTGTTTTGGCCTCCTTTGTCCAGTCCCTTCACCTGTTTGGACAGGTCTCCAAACAACTGATGTGGCGGTGGAGCGGTAATGGTCGGCACAACCCCGCAAATTTGGGGTTGAGTGTGGGCTATATGGAGCTCTTACGCAGGCAGTTTATCTCATACTGGGCGTTGCATAGGAGTGCCAGTGCATCTTGCTGTTTACTGGACACATTATCCCCGACCAGGGTCCTAGCAAACGCCGTTATGCCCGTGGAGAACCTTTCTCCAAGGTATTATTGAGAACCCGACTCCGGAGTTGGTGCGTAATTAGGCAATCAATGGTGCCCGCCAATTCGTGGTGCAGGGGTTCACCTGTCTGGGTGGAAACGGCAAACTTCACTCACCACTTCCAGCATATCCTCCTCATGCTCTGGCTCAGCGGTCACTGGCTGTCCCGGGTCGTCTTCAAACACAGCAGCTGGGCAATCATTAATGCTTCTGGCTGGAGACGATGAGATGCTGAGTGGTGTCCATTGCACGGCTAGTGGATGCCTGCGAGTCCCAATCTTCTCGTTCCCGGTCCCGCTGGAGGCGTTGCACCATTAAGAGCTCCAACCGCTCTATGCGACCGTCCCTGCTATACGCAGCGGACAAGCCGACTTCCCCAGGCCCTGCGAACTCACTGGGGCTTCCACCATCGGACCACACCTCCATAAGGTGCTGTCTAGGGTCCAATGGCAGGTCGTCGTGACCTACAGCCCAAGTAGGATCATACGACTCCCGCACGGACTCTCCGCTAGCCTGTCTTCTCCCAGACTGTGGCGGCCCACCTGGCTGATAAGAAGGCAGGTAAGTTGAATCAGCGCCGGCCCCCGGAACCTGGCTCCCCGGAGTCCGTGCAGGCTTACCTCCTCTCTTGCCCATCTTTTAGCGTGGAGGCGCATGGTCGGCCGCTCCCAGAGCTGAGCTGACCGACCGCTTCCTGCTGCCACCTCCGCCCTTGACCGCAGCCTGACGGGGTGTGTTGTCAGCGGTATCTGCTCCAGCAGGCCTACTCGACGCAGCAGTGATGTAGCCAGGCTGCACTACGGCAGATTACCTGGCTGTGGTACGTATTGCACATTGCAGGGCTCCCCTGTCGTGCGGCTGTCCCCCGGCCCAGCCCTCGGGTCTTCTGGAGCTCGGGGAGAGGTTGCCTGTAAAGAACGAGACCCCTTGCCACGTACCTGTATCCCCCCTTCTTCTCTTGGGGGACGGGGGCTCGGAGTCTGGACCCGTTGCATCCAGCTCCGGAGCGGTAACCCATTCGGGTGAGTCGGCCCCTAAATCAGCGGGAGTGCCCGACTTCCGCATTCCTGCCCCCACCATGCGTTGAAGCTGCCGGCGTTCCTTGCAGCTCTGGGGACAAGGGCCGTTGGCTGGCCGCAGCTCAGCTCCTTGACAGCGTCGTCCTCCGGCCCTTGTCCATGCTGTGAAGAATAGGTAATACTTACCTGCCGGTCTTGTGAAGGAGCCGGAGGAGAGAGCGCACTCCCCCCCCCAGCCTGCCGATGCAAATGCGCGCGACGATATGACGCGCATGCGTGCTGGCGGGGTCTTCACGAAGTCACTCACGTGACTCCGAAGTAAAATCACCCTCTCTGTTCATTGTTGTGGGTGTAGGTGAACATGTGTGTAGGTCACTGTAAGTCCGGCTTCAAATTCTGATGGCCTATTCCATTGGCAGAAATATGGTAGAGTTCATTTACTGCGGAGAAGGTCACGGATGCAAAGGAATTCAAGGAATGAATAATAATGTCCTGAACCAATTAATATTATAAAAGAGATGTTGGCGGTCCTGGAGCTCACAAAGTGCATAGATCACCAGTGCCTGTCCCAGTGTATTCAGATTCCTTTATCTAGGACATTGTCTGAAGCAAGGGTAGAAATTACTGGGGCCTGGCAGATTTTTGTAGCTTCCTTAGCCACAGGAGAGGTACTGTAAGAACTAGATGTTGGCTAATGTTATTTCTTTATTTGAGAAGGGTTACAAGGGCTAAGGATTTACTGTCTGGTGAACCTAACATCAATGACGAGGAAGTTACTGGAGGAGACTCTGAAATACAGGATCTACCTGTGTTTGGAAAGGAAAGATAGACACAAAATGCTGGAGTAACTCAGTGGGACAGGCAGCATCGCTGGAGAGAAGGAATGGGTGACATTTCGAGCCGAGAACCTTCTTTAGACTGAGAGTCTGTCTGAAGAAGTCTCTGAGTCTGAAGAAGGATCTCGACTCAAAACGTGGTGTAAACCAGCATCTGCAGTTCCTTCCTACACATTTGGAAGGGGAAGGACTGATTAGGGAAACTCAGAAGATAGACACAAAATACTGGAGTCACTGAGCGGGACAGGCAGCATCTCTGGAGAGACATTTCGGGTCGAGACTCCTTTCCAGACTAAGAGTCAGGGTAGGGGAAGATACAGAGATAAGGAAGTGTAAGGTGTGAGAATGAGATACCAAACGGGATAGAGATCAAGGAAGATGTAGAATAGATCATTGTTAGCTAGAAGGTAACAACAATGCAAACATAGATAAACTGTAATCAGGGACAGTCAGACTGGTTGGAGAACTGGGAAGGGGGAGGGATGCAGAAGGAAAGCAACAGTTACTTGAAGTTAGAGAAGTCAATATTCATACCGCTAGGGTGTAAGTTGCCCAAGCGAAATATGAGGGTGTTGTTCCTCTAAATTGCACTGGGCCTCTGACAATGGAGGAGGCCTAGGACAGAAAGGTCAATGTAGGAATGGGAGGGGAAATTAAAGTATTTAGCAACCGGGAAATCAGGTAGGTGTAGGCGGACTGATTGGAGGTGTTCAGCGAAAAGATCGTCAAACCTGCGCTTGGTCTCACCGATATATAGGAATCCACACCTGGAACAGTGGATACAGTAGATGAGATTGGACAATGTGCAAGTGAACCTCTGTCTCACCTGAAAAAACTGTTGGGGTCCTTGGACGGTGGTATAGAAACAGGTGTTGCATCTCCTGCGGTTGCTGGGCAAAGTACCTGGGGAGGGTGTGGTTTGGATCGGAAGGGACGAGTTAACCAGGGGGTTATGGAGGGAATGGTCTCTGTGGACGGAACGGTCTATCCACCCCTTTCCGCTATCTGCAGAGACCGTTAAGATGAAAGAAGAAAGATTTAAAGGTAAACTGAGGGGAAACCTTTTTACGCAGAGGGAGGTGGGTGTATGGATCAAGCTGCCATATGAAATTAAACCAATGGAAAAAATAAATGAAAGGAAGCAGGTCAGTGGAAGCATCTGTGATGTGGGAGAAGACATTAAATGACTAAAGGCATGGGTGAGCAGGAGGAAAGAGGGGAGAAATAAATTAATGACTAACAAAAGGCAGCCCTGAGCAATAGCTGATCAGATTTACATCATCTGTAGTACTTGTTTTTTAGAGAATTGAGCGTTTGGGTGCCTGCACTGTACACAACAAGAAGTTCCAGGTGTCTTGAGCTGAGAGATCATGATAAAAGTCCTTCAGGCTCTGAATAGATTCTTCAGAAAATATTCCATTGCCAAAATGAAGGAAAACATGTGAACTATCAAATATGTAGTTCAGGGGCCTTTTCAACATATTTAGTGCAACCCAGTGGCTATCAGTTGGCAAATATTGAGTTGGACCCAATGGAATGTAACAGAGGGATTCTTAGGGTAGCTCAGAGAATCCCTACGCCTGCCTGGGATCGCACGGAGGAGTGTAATTTGCCGTGGATTTAAAACAAAATGAAAACCTGGGTGATCTTGATTTTCCCCTTTGCAGTTCCAGAACTTCAGCTCTCTGGTGTTTATCACAACTCATGTTTGAATCTGGGACAAGCTATGATCGACTTCTGAAAGTGATGTAAGTAAAACCTTGGGGAAGTGTCTGGCCGTTAGGTGTTTGCCAGTTCCCTATGAAAATTTAAAACATCGGCTGATGGTTTTGAACCCCCATGTGGAAAAATAACTTCTTTCAAAGTTGATAAAAGCAATTCAGTGTGTAGCCTTGTTACAGTTTCACATACTTTAATGGCTTGTGAACATGTGCGGGACAAGCCAAGCACTGAGATGTATACTTCAACAAGCCCAGAACTCTGCTCATTATCAACAAAGGAAGAATTAAGTAAACAGGACCCGAGGGAAAATCTCAGTGCTGTTCACTGCAGTGCTGGAAGCTCTACTGCCTGTCTGGATAAAACCTGTGAGGATCATAGCAAGGATTACAATTGACAATGTATAACAAAACATTATGTATTTCTGTCAGTTATGGCTAGGGTTACTGACCAACACATTCAGGATGTGCTTCCAATTTAGAACACAGACCCACCCCATGGACTTAAATAAAGCCTTGGCAAACATTTGAGCATGGTTCCAACTAAGGGGGTGTCAGACTATTGGAGTTGCTGTAAGCTAATTGAAACATGAAACAGACCATCTACTGTCTCAGGTAGATTTAAACTCAAAGCATTTTGAAGATGCGCAGGGATATGCTACTTGTGATCCTTGTCAATAATTTCATGCCCCAGTCAACATCACAAAACACAGATTATTTGGTCATTCATACCATCTGTACTTGGCTAGGGTGCCAGGTGAATCTTCTCTGGAAGTACTTATTTGCTGTGATCAGCTCTGAAATGTCTGGGTTCTAAAGGCCTTTTATAAAAGCAAGTTTTCATTGTTTGGAGAAGAGTGAAGAATCTTTTATTACTTATGTCTTCATTTCAAATAATTCACGATTTATTAAACATGTTACTCTTTTCTGGTGCTGCAGAAAAAAAGGTAAAGATTTAATATATTTTTGATATTTGAAAACGTATTTAAGTCATATTTGGAAACGCACTTTCCTTTAAAATTGCATTTAGCTGTATTGTTAATGAGTGTGTTTTCCTTGGCTACCCATGTTTGTAATCGTTGCTGATTTTGTCTAATTTCACACTTTATTTTTGTTTTTTCTGCAGAAATTTAATGCTCAAAGCTGGCAGGAGGGACAAACCTTTGGCATTACGGAACCCGAAGGTGAGGAATGGTTACAGAAGGAGAAATCGGAGCACGGGTTAGAGTCGGGCTTTCAATGTGTTGCTCTGCTGCACAAACGGAGCAGCAGACTTGGCTTGCTGGTAGCAGAAAGATTATGCACTGCTTAACGTGGGCTGCAACAGAAATTTTCAGTAGATCACAAACTCAGTGTGACTGATTAAGGCTACTGTGACCTCTATTATCCATTCCCTGACAAGATGCTGAATTACTTTAAAATGCAATACTTTATTTTTGATTTTATTCTTACTGGTATTTGCTTCATCTACAGTGAGGAAAAAAAAGAGAAAAAAACATGTATTTTATTTGTTTAGCTACCAAACAGCATTTTGACATGGTTCCAGCCAGCTATTGTACATTGTGGAGAGCAATGCAATATTTGTTCCATGCCAATCTCTGCAGAGGAAATAGGCTCAATAATTGAAACAATGTGCTTCCAGAACAATGAAGAATGGTTTGATCTGAACTGCTCTTGGCAGCAACACTTTGGATTGGTGTTGGTATGTAAAAGAAAGAGGCAAAGACTTGCATTGCTGAAACCACGTCTCTGATCTCATATCATCCCAATCCTTGCAGGCAAAGAAGTCAGTCTGAAATGTAGTCACGAAATGTTACAGCCAATCATTGCATGACAGCGTCCCAATGGCCAAATAATATTCTCTTTGGTGATGTTGTTTGAAAAATATTGATGATTCACTTGGGAAATTCCTTGCTTGCCATCATATATAGTGAGACAGGTTTATCAGTTTGGCACAAGATGCCTCTTTGTAAAACTGTTGACGTTTGCACCAGGAACAACCATTTAGTTGCTGTTGGTCTTTTACTGTCTGTGAGTGCTCAGTAATAAGCACCTTTTTTTCCTTTTGGTGAAATGGACTTGACCAAATCTGCTCCTCCAACTAAGTGGGAGCAAATTAATCATTGAATTGAAATAATGGTTACAGGCCTTTCAGCCCAGAGTCCACACCAACTCTTGATCACCCATTCACACTAGAGTCGTAGAATAATAGTGTGGAAACAGGCCTTTCAGCTCAACTCGCCCACACCGGCCAACAATTTCCCAGCTACCCTAGTACCACTTGCTTGCGCTTGGTCCATAACCTTCTAAACCTGTCCTATCCATGTACCAGTCCAACTGCATACTCAATACTCTGACTGATGAAGGCCAAGGTGCCAAAAGCCTTTTTGACCACCTTATCTACCTGCGACTTGGCCTTTATGGAACCATGCACTTGTACTCCTAGATCCCTCTGCTCTGCAACACTACCCAGAGGCCTACCATTTACTGTGTAGGTCCTGCCCTCGTTCGACATCCCAAATTGCAACATCTCACACTTCTCTGTATTAAATTCCATCAACCATTCCTCTGCCCACCTGGCCAATCGATCCAGATCCTGCTGCAATCGTTCCCAACCATCTTCACTATCTGCAAAACCACTAACTTTTGTATAATCAGCAAACTTGCTAATCTTGCCTTGTATGTTCTCATCCAAATCATTGATGTAGATGACAAACAGTATAACCGGCCCAGCACCAAACCATATGGCACACCACTAATCACAGGCCTCCAGTCCAAGAAGCAACCTTCCACCATCACTCTCTGCTTCCTTCCATGGAGCCAATTTGCTATCCACTCAGCTATCTCTCCTTGGATCCCATGAGATCTAACCTTCCAGAGCAGCCTTCCATGCGGCACCTTGTCGAACGCCTTACTAAAGTCCATGTACATAACATCTACAGCTCTGCCTTCAACAACCTTTTTGCTCACGTCTTCAAAAAAATCAATCAGATTTGTGAGACACGACCTCCCACGTACAAAACTATGCTTAATGTCCCTAATCAGCCAAATGCCTGTATATCGATCCCTCAGACTACTCTCCAGCAACTTACCAACTACAGATGTTAAGCTCACCGGCCTATAGTTCCCAGCATTTTCCCTGCAGCCCTTCTTGAAAAGAGCTCAACATTTGCCACCCTCCAATCCTCTGGCACCTCCTGTATCCATAAGTTATCCATCTTCTTCATCTACTCCCTACACACAAAAGGCAATGTACAGAGGCCAATTAACCTACAATCCTCTCGTCTATTGGATGTGGGAGGAAACTGGAGCATCTGAAGGAAACCCACACATTCACAAGAAGTACATGCCTATTCCACCGGCAGTACCCAAGTTCAGGATTGAACACGGATCTTTGATACTGTGAGACAGCGGCTCTACCAGATGAGCCAAATTCATATAGAAGATTTTGAGCAATATAGACAATAGACAATAGGTGCAGGAGTAGGGCATTCGGCCCCTCGAGCCACCACCGCCATTTAATGAAATAATTGCTGATCATCCACAATCAATACACAATGACTCCGCTATCTCTAAGAGCTCTATCTAACTCTCTCGTGAAAGCATCCAGAGAATTGGCCTCCACTGCCATCTGAGGCAGAGAATTCCACAGAATCACAACTCTCTTGGTGAAAACGTTTTTCCTCATCTTCGTTCTAAGTGGCCTACCCCTTCTTCTTAATATATGTAAATATGTTTCCTGTTCATTTGAGACGTGACTTTCAAAACAAATTAAGAAATTTTCAGAAGCACATTGTGGGAATTCTCTGAGAAATTTACCTAAAACGAGCAAGTGATTCCTTACTCTTTCTGATGGTAGTCTCAATGTGAGAGGAAGTGCTTGCCCATGGTCATCTCAAGTTCCACTGAGCAGCGGCATCAGGCAGCAAACTGATGCAGCAGAGCGGACAGGAGGGGAAGATCCTGTGTGCACAAGTTATCGGAGCCTCCCCACAAACCTTCATTGTTACATCAGAATGAGTTTTGTCTGCCTAACTATCTGGAGAACATGGATAGATGACTTTTGGGGTTGAGACCCTTCGTCTGAAGAAAGGTTCCAACCCAAAACGTCACCTATGCATGTTCTCCAGTGATGCTGCCTGACCTGCTGAGTTACTCCAACACTTTGTGTTCTTTTGTGTATTAACTAGCATCTGCAGTTCATTGTTTCTACATTTTGTCTACTACAGCATGGTCTATTCTCCAGCTCGTTGTCAACTGGTTTCCATTAGCAGGTTTGATTATATTTCGTTCCTGTTTGTGAAAGTTTAAAGACCGAACTACTTGGACTCCAAAATTAGTGTTTTAAGCTTTCAATTTTTTTGAAATAATTCTTCTCTGTTGTAGAGAATGATTTCACATCTGGTTAGATTAATAACCATTTGCTGATCTTTTGCCTATTCATTCAATATAGTCATTTCTGTTTTTAATTTAATACTTCCATCTACACAGTTTATAAAAATACCCGTCTTCATTTCTCTCATCATTAATCGTTCATAAATGCTCACCTTTTAGTCCGAATGATTCTGTCATTATTATTATCTTGTTTATATTAATGTTGGTCAGGTTCTGTCCAGATTTAACTTTAGTTTCGTTTGCAGACCCGACTGCAATCTGTTATGTTTTGTGCTGCTTTGAGGTCTATCTTCACGATAAAAACGTAATAATATGACACAATCATTTATTCAAAGTAATCATTCAATGTGTTCCTCGGTTCCTCTTTACATTTAAGGAGTCGACTTCACTTATTCTTCAAAAAAATCTATAAAAGTGTTCCTTTTGTATTCATTCATTTGCAGCTGTTGCTAATATTTTGTTTTACTTTGTGCTCCAGATCCATGATTATGTGTACAGTGTTTTACATAAGTTCCGGTAAGAGTTGGAATCCTGTTAGCCCTAAACTGCTTGTCTGGCTCAGGCTCAGTCTGATGTGACGGGTCCTAGTGTTGATAAAATCCTGCCACTCTCTGTCTCCAAATATCCTTTCAAGGTTTACTAATCTGTTTACTATTCAGTTTTTGGGCAGTGATGCATATATTTAACATCCCTTTTCATCATAAAACTCCAAAGGCCACTTAGCTGTAGTCTTTGGAATTAAGACTTAGTAGTCTTTTATGATATTATTCAGAAATTACTTTGAGAATGCTTAATTTAGTTTATTCTTTTTACATTTGGAATCCTTGTTTTTAAACTCGTGTTTTCATTTTCAACATCATTACTTCTGCCAACTACGTAATTCAATCCATAAGCAGTTTAAAGCATACATAATGTTATCAGCTCTGAAATGAATTATACGATAAAGGCATTTAAATCTCTGGATCAAACTAGGTGTCATGTTCTATTTCAACTTACCACAAACAGGAATTAATGAGGGTCGCTGCTTCCATCACTCAAAGCATTCCACATTTATTGTCCCATTTATTGTAGGTAGATAATGAATTGTTCAGTAAAATTAGATGGTTAGGTAGGTCTTCTTAGCTTTTGTAACATTGACAAAGAATAAAACTAGTATTTATATAATATCCTTTATCATCAAAAGGTATCCCAATACATACAGCCAGTGAAGTACTTCTTGCAGTGTTGTTGGAAATGCAGCACTCAATTTATTCAGCAAAGCAAAGAACGATGTGGGAGTGACCAGATAATGTCTAAATCTAGTTGCTGGAGAATAAATACTAGTTTCCTATTCTTTTTTAAGATAATGTCAGAGAACCTTTCACATCCAACCAGGCCGTGGTTTGACTCACACTTGACAGAAAGCATTTCCAGTGGTAATGCACTCTCTTGATATTCTGACTGGGTCTAATCTCAGATTTTTGTGCCCGTGACTTGCAACCTTACCTGAAAATTATTTTAGAGTAAGTGGAAACGTAATAGCTGGTCGTAATTATCTGAAGGCAGTCCTCCTCTCTCTTTGAAAGATACCTCCTCCATTCCTGCACAAATAAACGTAAGATCACATTGAACCAAAGACAAAAATAAATGGACAAGTATATCAAGGGAACTGGAGAGACAATGAATTATTCATTTTTTCCTCTACACATAATTTGGTGTACTTTACAAACACTTAACTGTGAACAGATAGTACCTTTCGGAAATTTGTTTTGAATTTCTCCTGTGTGTCAAAAGCATTGGAAATGACATCAGACGATGTGCAGAGTTGATGAGCTGAAGTCTGAGCTTCAGACACTGCAAAGCCTCAGGGAATTGAAGTTACTTGGCCATTGTATTCCAGGATGATTTTATGCTTTAATTCTGCAGATGTAGTTATTAGTAAGAACAGGAGGATGTGACCACAACTGAGGTTGATGTGTGGATTCAAAAGGTATAATTGGGGGATCCTGAACAAGTGCATCATTCTTCCAGCTGCTAGATAAGAGCAGAAACTAAAACCCCTGTCTCACGGTGCGAGTTGACCCACGAGTGACCCAGAGCTGTCACTCGCGGTAATCACGTACACTAAACGTAGCGGGAACGTCGGAACTCTTGCGAGCAACTTAGCGACTCGTGGCGCTAACGGCAGGTACCCGTGAAACTTGGCAACTCGTGAAAAAAATCAAACAGGTTTGATTTTTCCCACGAGTCAAATTTACAGTTCAAGTTAAAAATTGAAACATTTTAAACTTGTTTATAACGTGGTGGCCCATGCGTTTACCTTAAGTGATTCGTGAGTCTACCGTGGGAACTCTTTTAACTCAGCGGGCAGGCAGCATCTCTGGAGAGAAGGAATGGGTGACGGGATGACATTTCCAAATTTCTCCAGCCCCATGTGTTCACTTTTTTCAACTAGCATCTGCCCTTTCTTGTGTATGTCATTATTTGTATCTACAGTGCCTTGTGTCTTGGCCATTCATGATACACACACACACAATGCTGGGGTAACTCACACACACACACAATGCTGGAGTAACTCACACACACACACACACACACACACAATGCTGGAGTGACTCTCACACACACACACAATGCTGGGGTAACTCGCACACACACACAATGCTGGGGTAACTCGCGCACACACACACACACACACAATGCTGGAGTAACTCGCACATACACACACACACAATGCTGGGGTAACTCACACACACACACAATGCTGGGGTAACTCGCACACACACACACAATGCTGGGGTAACTCGCACACACATACACACACAATGCTGGGGTAACTCGCGCACACACACACATACACACACAATGCTGGGGTAACTCACACACACACACACAATGCTGGGGTAACACACACGCAATGCTGGGGTAACTCACACACACACACACACACACACACACACACACACAATGCTGGGGTAACTCACACACACACACTCAATGCTAAGGTAACTCACACACACATACACACAATGCTGGAGTAACTCACACACACACAATTCTGGAGGAACTCAGCGGGACAGGTAGCATCTCCGGAGAGAAGGAATGATGATGTATCGGGTCGAGACCCTTCCTTAGACCGCTACCCAGAGATGCTGCCTGTCGCGCTGAGTTACTCCAGCATTTCGTCTATCTTTAAACCAGCATCTGGACTTCCTTCCCACATAATAACCAATGAGATTCCCCACGAAACTTCCGTGTCCTCATTGTTCCCCTCTCTGTCTTCCCCAGACCTGTGTATATGTATATGTGTATGTGTAAATGTATATATACTTTGCGTGGTTCCTGGGTTGCCTACTGCTGGGTAACTCCGCGAAATATCATCCCCCTGCATTTCAAATATATATATATATATATAATATTTTGTGTGTGTGTGTGCTGTCGGGTCCCCGGCGGCCGCTCAAAGTCAGTCACCCGAGCTGCTTCCTTCCTCGGAAGTGGCGGCCAGTTCTGCTGTCCGTGCCCGGAGCGCTGCGGCAGCCACCCAAGCTAATTCACTCCCCGGCCACAAGAAAACCCTATAGCAATGACAGCACGGAAACAGGCCATCTCTGCCCTTTTACTCCGTGCCGTTTACTGTCACCTAGTCCCATCTACCTGCACTCAGACTGGAGCGTGGCAAGTGGGTTACTGACCCCAATCCCCTCTTTCACAACGCCAGACTCCCCAAATACTATGAACTGAGCTCTCCACCCACCCTGGGAAATACAATATTTAAAAACATAAAGCACCAAGAAATGCACTTACCACGTTATTGGTTGCTGGAGGGTGCGCATTTTCCCTTTGGAGGTCGTATCAATAGATGCGGCCGCGCTGAAATAACTCAAAGCCACAGGATGGAAATGTCTTTTAACATTGTTGCTTTTATTAAAACATACCTTAATTCATGGTTGGCTCAAGAGTAACGGGAGAGGAACTTGGTAACTCGGAGGAGGAACTTGGAACATCACAGAAATGACATACCCGTGGGAACTCGGTTAAACACTTGAACATAAACTTGAAGTCTCATACACAACCACGAGTCTTTCACTCGGGGTACCTCGTGGGTCAACTCGCACCGTGAGACAGGGCCATAAGGTGTCCATGTTGTTAGAATAGGAAAAACAGAATACTGTTATCATGGAGAAAGACTACAGAATGGTGCTGTACAGAAAGATCTGTGTGCCCAAATACAAAAAGTAATTAGGAAGGTAAATTGAATGTTGGTCTTAATTGCAAGGGAGGTGGAATATAAAAAGAGAATTTGCGTAACTGTATGTGCTGGCTCTTTATTTTAAGGAGAGATATCTTTGCATTCAAGGCAGCTCAGATATGGTGCATCTTGTCCCTGAAGCTACCAGACTGCTGTAAAAACCCAAATGCTTCACTAATTTCCATTAAAGAAAGAATTCTACCCTCCTCACTTTCACGACCTAATTCACGACCTCCTCCGAGTTTGCCCTTGACTCATACTCGCAGCATGGTTGTCACGAGGTCGTAGGTAGGTCGTGATGCTTGTCGTGGGCACTTGTGGCATCAAGTAGGTCGGGCTGTTTTTTTAACATGATGAAAATTTTCCACGAGTAAAAAAGGTTGTGAATTAGGTTGGGACAGGCCTTTTAATCTTATTTGTGATGCTACACTCAATATAACGAAATAAATGCAAGAGGTACTCGTGGTATTAACCTCTGAGAAAAAAAAATGATAATAAAAAAAAGGACAGAGCACTGAACTCGACCTAATTGCCAGACATGATACAGTCATACTAATCCCAGTGGAGCCTGCGTAGACTTCTTCACTAACAACTAGGCACATGCCAAAATTCGGAGAGCTTGCTAAACCTAGCCTGATAACACAACTCTTTCATCAAAGAACAACATCACAAACATATCAGCCAATTTATCAGTCCATCTGACTGCTGGCAGACACATCCATGAGATAGGAGAGGGCCTGGGAAACCTCAGCATTGACTCTGAATCTGAAACAAGGAACATCCTCCTGGTGGCTTGCAAAAGTTTTCATACCCCTTGAACTTTTCCACATTTTGTCACGTTACAACCACAAACGTAAATGTATTTTATTGGGATTGTACGTGATAGACCAACACAAAGTGGCGCATAATTGTTAAGTGGAAGGAAAATGATACATGGTTTTCAAATTTTTTTATGTATAAAAAACTGAAAAGTGTGGCGTGCAAAAGTATTCAGTCCCCTTTACTCTGATACCCCTAAATAAAATTCAGTGCAACCAATTGCCTTCAGAAGTCACCTAATTAGTAAATAGAGTCCACTTGTGTGTAATCTAATCTCAGTATGAATACAGCTCTTCTGTGAAGGCCTCAGAGGTTTGTTAGAGAATATTAGTGAACAAACAGCATCATGAAGCCTAAGGAACACACCACACAGGTCAGGGATAAAGTTATGGAGAAATTTAAACAAGGGTTAGGTTATAAAAAAATATCCCAAGCTTTGAACATCTCACGGAGCACTGTTCAATCCATCATCCGAAAATGGAAAGAGTATGGCACAACTGCAAACCACCCAAGACATGGCCGTCCACCTAAACTGACAGGCCGGGCAAGGAGAGCATTGATCAGAGAAGCAGCCAAGAGGTCATGGTAACTCTGGAGGAGCTGCAGAGATCCACAGCTCAGGTAGGAGAATCTGTCCACAGGACAACTATTAGTCGTGCACTCCACAAATCGGGCCTTTATGGAAGAGTGGCAAGAAGAAAGCCATTGTTGAAACAAAACCATAAGAAGTCCTGTTTGCAGTTTGCCACAAGCCATGTGGGGACACAGCAAACATGTGGAGGAAGGTACTCTGATCTGATGAGACCAAAATTGAAGTTTTTGGCCTAAATGCAAAACGCTATGTGTGGCGGAAAACTAACACTGCACATCACACTGAACACACCATCCCCACTGTGAAACATGGTGGTGGCAGCATCATGCTGTGGGGATGCTTTTCTTCAGCAGGGACAGGGAAGCTGGTCAGAGTTGATGGGAAGATGGATGGAGCCAAATACAGGGCAATCTTGGAAGAAAACCTGTTAGAGTCTGCAAAAGACTTGAGACTGGGGCGGAGGTTCACCTTCCAGCAGGACAACGACCCTAAACATACAGCCAGAGCTACAATGGAATGGTTTAGATCAAAGCATATTCATGTGTTAGAATGGCCCAGTCAAAGTCCAGACCTAAATACAATTGAGAATCTCTGGCAAGACTTGAAAATTGCTGTTCACAGACGCTCTCCATCCAATCTGACTGAGCATGAGCCATTTTGCAAAGAAGAATGGGCAAAAATTTCCGTCTCTAGATGTGCAAAGCTGGTAGAGACATACCCCAAAAGACTTGCAGCTGTAATTGCAGCGAAAGGTGGTTCTACAAAGTATTGACTCACTGGGGCTGAATACTTTTGCACGCCACACCTTTCAGTTTTTTATTTGTAATAAAATTTGGAAACCATGTATCATTTTCCTTCCACTTCGCTATTATGCACCACTTTGTGTTGTTCTATCACATAAAATCCCAATAAAATACATTTACGTTTGTGGTTGTAACGTGACAAAATGTGGAAAAGTTCAAGGGGTATGAAAACATTTGCAAACCACTGTACATTCTGCCCTCAGCTGATTAATCAGTACTCCTTCACATCGGAAATAACAATAATATTGTAGGTGGGGAATTTAGTTGATACAGTATGAAAACAGGTGAAGACACAGTATACAAACTTGAATAGTGAAGCAGCAAATTATCAGTTGTTTGTGGTACTGGACAAAATCGAATAATTACGGCATAGGATGAGGCCATTTAACTCAATTCAAATTCTATCTATTGCAAATCTGTTCTAGGCTCCTCCGCTGTAAATTATGTTGTGCCTCTCTAACTTGCTGTTGAAAATCCTGATTGACTCCACTGTCGCCACTTCCAATTGCCGTTCCACTAGTCTACTCTCAATCATCAGCAAAGTGAGGTCTGGATCATCGATAATGTTATCAAGCAGCACTTGCATGAAACCAAACTGCTCACAGAAGCACCATTTGGGTTCTGCCAAAGTCACTCAGTTCCTGACTTCATTACATTCTTGGTCCAAATATCGACAAAGAAGCTGACCTCCGAGGTGAAGTGAGAGTAACTGCCCTTGGCATCAAGGAACTCTGCCTAACTGCAGTCAATGGGAATTAAGGGAATTAAGTTAGAATTATACCAAGCACATGGAAGGTTGTTATGATGGTTGGAGGTAAATCATCTCAGCCAAAGGACTTCTCTGCAGGTGTTCCTAAGGGTATTGTCCTAGCCCCAACAATCTTCAGCTGATCCATTGACGACTTTCTTACAATTGTAAGGTCAGAAGTATATTTGTCGTTGATGGCACAATGTTTAGCATCACCTGAAACTCCTCAGATAATGAAACAGTCCACAATCAAATGCCTCTAGACCTGGAATATATCTGGTCTAGCCTGAGAGATGACTAGTAATAATGATGATATACAATTAGAGAAAATCCAGCTATCACTCCCAAATATTCAATGGCATTACCATCACTGAATTTCTCCACTATCAATATCCTGGGGGTTTACCACTGACCAGAAACTGAACTTTAATAGCAATAAACAATATGTACCTACAACTACAATTTGGAATCCTGAAGCAAGTAACACATCTTCTAACTCTTCAAAGCCTGCCCACCATCTACAAGGTTCAAGTCAGGAATGTGATGGAATCTCTACTTGCCCAGATGAGTGCAGCTTCAACAAGCCCCATACCTTACAGGACATAGCAGCCCACCTGATAATTCACAATCCACATGCATTCTCTCACTCCATCACTGACACATATTAGCAGCAGTATGTACCGTCTACAGGATGCATTGCAGTAACTCACCATGGCTCCTTAGACAGCATCTTCCAAAACTATAAGGACAAGGGCATCAAAAGCATGGGAACTCCACCACCTGGAAGTTCCCTCCAAGTCACACACTATCCTGAATTGCAAATATATCACTGTTTCCTCACCATCGTTGTGTCATAATTCTGAAACTCTCTCCCTAACTCCATGTGGGTATACCCACACTTCAAGGATGCGGCGATTTAAAATAGCTGCTCACTAGCACCTTATCAATGTAAGGATGTGCAATTAAATGGTGGTTCAGCGTGGGAAGCTCATATCCCTTGAATTAATTTAAAAAAAAATCAGTATTGACAGAGTTCCATAGCATTATGTGATAAAGATTTTCATCATGTTCCCCCCTTGTATGTTTCCTGATCACTTTAAACTGTGTCCCCAATCAAACAATATGCCAGCAGGAACAACTGTTGTCTCTTTATCTTACAATATAGTATGTTCCTGTAAAATGTCTTCTCATCTCTCTTTATGCTAAGAACAAACCAAGCTTCTCCAGCTGTAATCACTCATTGCTGGAACCATTCTCATAAATCCTTTTTGTATCATTTTGTGGATGACAACTTGAAGTGCTTTGACCAAATAAACAACTAATGGGAAGAAAAAGTTATGGGACATTTCCCAGCCTCATTAATGGCATGTGTTCAAATGACAAAGCTGGGACCATCCTAAATCAAGTGGATAATCCATCTGTAGGACTTGAAGTCACCACAAAGTAGAAGTCACAATTCACCCAGTATGTTTCACTTCACAGTATATTTGGAAATAGTGGATCACACTGGAAAGACTGCAGGACCAAATAACAATTGTTCTTTTATACGAAAGACCCAAGGTCCAGAATTGGATGAACCTTTAGTCAAGCTTTTGAAGGAAGTTGCAATACTATTGGCCAAGTATACTTTGTTCCCAAAAAAAAGAACAAAACAAATCCAATCAGCCCCTCATCAATCTTTACAAAGTTAATTAGAACATTAACATTAGAACATCAGTTTCCTGATGACTGTACATTAATAACACTCAAACATCAATAGCCTACTCACTATTGAGAATTATACCTAGAATAGGTGGGATATCTTATGAGGAAATGTTGAAAAGGCTTGTCTCACAAATCTGATTGAGCGTTTTTAGGAGTTAACTAAGAAAACTGACGACAGCAGCACCGTAGCTGTGGTTTACTAAAGTAAAGTTTTAGACAAGATCCCATATGGCAGGCTGGTTCAAATGGTTAAGGCATAAGGAATCCGAGTCATTTTGGCAAACTGGATCCAAAAATTGCTTGCTGATAGGATGTTTGTGACAAATATTGTTGTTGTTTTATAATATACTAGACCATATGTAAACCCGTTGGGTCTGCTCCCCCAACGCACCCGTTCCCTACCCGTAGCCCCCACGGGAGGCGTGGGCCTCCAACTCAAGCCGAAAAGTCAGAGTGTTTCTATCTTGCAACTTTTAAATCTTCATTGATCACTGGTAGCCGAGCCATTGTGACGTCATCAGTTGAAGCTGGTCGTTTTAAATTCAAAGTCTTATGATTTTTTTTAACTTTAGTCAGTAATAAGTCGAGAAATAATGCAAAAAATGTTCAGTGAAGGTGATCTCTGCCTAGAGGGGAAAATGTGAATCAGAATGTGAAAATCTTGTGAAAGTTGGGATTTTTAAAGCTTTAATCGCGAATAACTTGTCAAATATAGGATTAAATCTTCAGTGAAGCTGATCACTTCTAGCCGAGCCATTGTGACGTCATCAGTTGAAGCTGGGCAATTTTAAATTCAAAGTTTTTTGATTTTTAAAAACTTTTAATCAGTAATAAGTTGAGAATAAGTCAAGAAATAAAGCATAAAATGTTCAGTGTAGGTGATCTCTGCCTCAAGAGGAAAAATGTCAATCTGAATATGTAAAAATGTAATCATTACCTCGTAGTGCTTTTGCAAAGATGTAAAGACAACAACATATACACACACATAGAGACACGTACAAGATCAGATTATTAACAAGTACTAGATCAAGTGCAGACCTGTTGGGTTCTGCTCCCTCAACGCATCCGTTCCCTACCCGTAGCCCCCAGTTGCACTCGCCCTGCGTGTTGCTATAGTAATTTGCCCTCCTCTTCCTGTGAGGTGAAACGTTCAGAGTGTTTCTGTGTCTCAACAATGGATCGAAGTATGTTGGAAGCTCGCAGGAACGATTTTAACAGTAAAAATCTTGTGAAAGTTGGCACTTTTTAAATCTTTAATCACGAATAACGTGAAATATAAGATGAAGTCTTCAGTGAAGCTGAACACTGCTAGCCGAGCTATTGTGACATCATCAGTTGAAGCTGGTTGTTTTAAATTTAAAGTTTTTTGATTTTTTTAAACTTTAATCAGTAATCTTGTGTTGTCTTAATGACTACAGGCCTGTCGCACTGACCTTTGTAGTCATGAAGACACTCGAAAGGCTTGTGCTGGCCAAGCTAAAAAATATTACAAACTCCCTACTGGACCCTCTGCAGTTTGCATATCGGGCCAATAGATCTGTGGATGATGCAGTCAACCTGGGCCTGCACTTCATCCGACAGCACCTAGACCGCCAGGGAACCTATGCGAGGATCCTGTTTGTTGATTTTAGCTCTGCATTCAACACCATCGTGCCAGAGCTACTACACTCCAAACTTTCCGAGTTGACTGTGCCTGAACCCGTCAGTGGATCACCAACTTCCTGACAGATAGGAGCAGCATGTGAGGCTGGGAAAGCACATCTCGGACCCGCAAATACTCAGCAAAGGAGCAGCGCAAGGCTGCACACTCTCTCCTCTCCTCTACTCTCTCTACACCAATGACTGCACCTCCACAGACACCTCTGTCAAGCTTCTCAAGTTTGCGGACGACACAACTCTGATTGGACTGATCCAGGATGGGGAGGAATCTGCCTACAGACAGGAAGTGTCACAGCTGGCGTCCTGGTGCCATCGCAACAACCTGGAGCGCAATGCTCTTAAGACAGTGGAATTGATTGTAGACTTTAGGAGAGCTCCCCCTCCCCTCACCCCACTCACCATCAACAACACCACTGTCACATCTGTGAAGTCTTTTAACTTCTTGGGAACCATCATCTTCAAGGACCTTAAGTGGGGGGGCTACCATCGACTCTACAGTCAAAAAGACACAACAGAGGATGTACTTCCTGCGGCAGCTGAAGCACAATCTGCCACAGGCAATGATGGTCCAATTCTACACGGCCATTGTAGAGTTTGTTCTCACCTTCTCCATCATGGTCTGGTTTGGCTCAGCCACCAAGCACGACGCCTGGAGGCAGCAGCAAATCGTCCGATCAGCAGAGAAGATTATTGGCTGCAACCTTTCCTCCATTGATGTACTGTACACTGCAAGGGGCAGGAAGTGAGCGGGCAAGATCATCTCTGACCCCTCTCACCCTGGCCACAAACTCTTTGAATCACTTCCCTCTGGAAGGCGACTCCAGACTGTCAAAGCTGCCACAGCCAGACATAAAAACAGTTTTTATCCACCAGTAGTTGCCCTACTCAACAGCCAAAAATCTGTAGCCTCCCTTTGATCTGGTATTTTTTTTGGTTCACATGCTTGATCAATGGTGTTTTATCATTAATGTTTTATTATTATTAATGCTGAGTGTTTTCTGAGATTCATAACTGTCATCAAACAGGCATCAAACAGGAAATTAGAAATTCGTGCAACGAAGGTAAAACCGTTATAATGGGTGACTTCAATCTACATATAGATTGGGTGAATCAAATTGGCAGGGGTGCTGAGGAAGAGGATTTCTTGGAATGTATGCGGGATAGTTTTCTAAACCAACATGTGGAGGAACCAATGAGAAAGCAGGCTATTCTAGACTGGATATTGAGTAATGAGGAAGGGTTAGTTAGCAGCCTTGTTGTACGTGGCCCCTTGGCAAGAGTGACCATAATATGGTTGAGTTCTTCATTAGGATGGAGAGCGACATTGTTAATTCAGAAACACGGGTCCTGAACTTAAAGGTAACTTTGAGGGTATGAGACGTGAATTGGCAAAGATTGACCGGCAATTGATTCTTGAAGGGTTGATGGTGGATATGCAATGGAAGGCATTTAAAGACTGCATGGATGAACTACAACAATTGTTCATCCCAGTATGGCAAAAGAATAAATCAGGGAAGGTGGCACATCCGTGGATAACGAGGGAAAAACGAGGGATAACGAGGGATAGTATCAAAGAAAAAGATGAAGCGTACAAATTAGCCAGAAAAAGCAGCCTACCAAAGGACTTGGAGAAATTCAGAGACCAACAGAAGAGGACAAAGGGCTTAATTAGGAAAGGGAAAATGGAGTATGAAAGAAAACTGGCAGGAAACATAAAAACTGACTGCAAAAGTTTTTATCGATATGTGAAGCGCAAAAGATTAGTTAAAACAAATGTAGGTCCCTTGCAGTCAGAAACGGGTGAATTGATCATGGGAAACAAGGACATGGCAGACCAATTGAATAACTACTTTGGTTCTGTCTTCACTAAGGAAGACATAAATAATTTGCCGGAAATAACAGGGGATCGCGGGTCAAATGAGATGGAGGAATTGAGTGAAATCCAGGTTAGCCGGAAAGTGGTGTTGGGTAAATTGAATGGATTAAAGGCCGATAAATCCCCAGGTACAGATAGGCTGCATCCCAGGGTACTTAAGGAAGTAGCCCCAGAAATAGCAGATGCCTTAGTGATAATTTTTCAAAACTCCTTAGATTCTGGAGTAGTTCCTGAGGATTGGAGGGTAGCTAATGTAACCCCACTTTTTAAAAAGGGAGGGAGAGAGAAAATGGGGAATTACAGACCAGTGAGTCTAACATCGGTAGTGGGGAAACTGCTAGAGTCAATTATTAAAGATGGGATAGCAGCGCATTTGGAAAGTGGTGAAATCATTGGACAAAGCCAGCATGGATTTACGAAGGATAAATCATGTCTGACAAATCTTATAGAATTTTTTGAGGATGTAACTAGTAGAGTGGATAAGGGAGAAGCAGTGGATGTGTTGTATCTGGACTTTCAGAAGGCTTTCGACAAGGTCCCACACAAGAGATTGATATACAAACATAAGGCACACGGCATTGGTGGTTCAGTATTGATGTGGATAGAGAACTGGCTGGCAGACAGGAAGCAAAGAGTAGGAGTGAACGGGTCCTTTTCAGGATGGCAGACAGTGACTAGTGGGGTGCCGCAAGGCTCAGTGCTGGGACCCCAGCTATTTACAATATACATTAATGATTTGGATGAGGGAATTAAATGCAACATCTCGAAGTTTGTGGATGACACGAAGCTGGGGGGCAGTGTTAGCTGTGAGGAGGATGCTAGGAGGCTGCAGGATGACTTGGATAGACTGGGTGAGTGGACAAATGCATGGCAGATGCAGTATAATGTGGATAAATGTGAGGTTATCCACTTTGGTGGCAAAAACAGGAAGGGTCTGAAGAAGGGTCTCGGCCCGAAACGTCGCCTATCTCCTTCGCTCCTTAGATGCTGCTGCACCCGCTGAGTTTCTCCAGCTTTTTGTGTACCCAAGGTAGACTATTATTTGAATGGTGACCGATTAGGAAAAGGGGAGATTCAGCGAGACCTGGGTATCATGGTACACCAGTCATTGAAAGTAGGCATGCAAGTGCAGCAGGCTGTGAAGAAAGCGAATGGTATGTTGGCATTCATAGCAAAAGGATTTGAGTACAAGAGCAGGGAGGTTCTACTGCAGTTGTACAGGGTCTTGGTGAGGCCGCACCTGGAGTATTGCGTACAGTTTTGGTCTCCTAATCTGAGGAAAGACATTCTTGCCATAGAGGGAGTACAGAGAAGGTTCACCAGACTGATTCCTGGGATGGCACGACTTCCATATGAAGAAAGACTGGATCGACTTGGCTTGTACTCGCTGGAATCTAGAAGATTGAGGGGTGATCTCATAGAGACTTACAAAATTCTTAAGGGGTTGGACAGGCTAGATGCAGGAAGATTGTTCCCGATGTTGGGGAAGTCCAGGACAAGGGGTCACAGTTTAAGGATAAGGGGGAAGTCTTTTAGGACCGAGATGAGAAAATCGTTTTTCACACAGAGAGTGGTGAATCTGTGGAATTCTCTGCCACAGAAGGTAGTTGAGGCCAGTTCGTTGGCCATATTTAAGAGGGAGTTGGATGTGGCCCTTGTGGCTGAAGGGGTCAGGGGGTATGGAGAGAAGGCAGGTACAGGATACTGAATTGGATGATCAGCCATGATCATATTGAATGGCGGTGTAGGCTCGAAGGGCCGAATGGCCTGCTCATGCACCTAATTTCTATGTTTCTATGTTTCTATGTCACTGTATGTCATGTTGTTACTTGTGGGCGGAGCACCAAGGCAAATTCCTTGTAGTCAAGTCAAAGTCAAAAGAGTTTTAAAGAAGGAACTGCAGATGCTGGAGAATCGAGGGTACACAAAAAGCTGGAGAAACTCAGCGGGTGCAGCAGCATCTAAGGAGCGAAGGAGATAGGCGACGTTTCGAAGGGTCTCGACCCGAAACGTCGCCTATCTCCTTCGCTCCTTAGATGCTGCTGAACCCGCTGAGTTTCTCCAGCTTTTTGTGTAAAGTCAAAGAGTTTATTGTCATGTGTCCCTGACAGGACAATGAAATTATTTATTTGCTTCAGCACAACAGAACATAGTAGGCATTGACTACAAAACAGATCAGTGTGTCCATATACCATTATATACGTAAATACACACATGAATAAATAAATTGATGAAGTGCAAATAACAGATAAAGGGGTATTAATGTTCAGAGTTTTATCCGAGCCAAGTTTAATAGCCTGATGGCCGTGGGGAAGTAGCTATTCCTGAACCTGGTTGTTGCAGTCCTCAGGCTCCTGTACCTTCTGCCTGAAGATAGCAGGGAGATGAGTGTGTGGCCAGGATGGTGTGGGTCCTTGATGATGCTGCCAGCCTTTTTGAGGCAGCGACTGCGATAGATCCCCTCGATGGAAGGGAGGTCAGAGCCAATGATGGACTAGGCAGTGCTCACTAATTTTTGTAGTTTTTTCCTCTCCAGGGCGCTCAAGTTGCCGAACCAAGCCACAATGCAACCGGTCAGCATGCTCTCTACTGTGTACCTGTAGAAGTTAGAGAGAGCCCTCCTTGACAGACCGACTCTCTGTAATCTTCTCAGGAAGTAGAGGCGTTGATGAGCTTTCTTAATAATTGCATCTGTGTTCTCAGACCAGGAAAGATCTTCAGAGCTGTGCACGCCCAGGAATTTGAAGCTCTTGACCCTTTCAACCATAGACCCGTTGATATAAACAGGACTGTGGGTCCGCATCCTACTCCTTCCAAAGTCCACAATCAGTTCCTTGGTTTTGCTGGTGATGAGGGCCAGGTTATTGTGCTGGCACCAGATGGACATGGTCGCTCGATATCTCTTCTATACTCTGACTCATCCCCATCAGTGATACGTCCCACAACAGTGGTGTTGTCAGCGAACTTGATGATGGAGTTCGCACTATGACCGGCTACGTAGTCATGAGTATAGAGTGAGTACAGCAGGGGGCTGAGCACACAGCCTTGAGGTGCTCCCGTGCTGATTGTTATCGAGTCTGACACATTTCCACCAATACGAACAGACTGTGGACTGTGAATGAGGAAGTCGTGGATCCAATTGCAGAGGGATGCGCTTGTATGTGAATACTTGGTTATTTTATTTTGGAATCACGTGAGTGACTTTGTGAAGACCCCGCCAGCACGCATGCGCGACATATCGTCGCGCGCAGTTGCCTCGACAAGCTGGGGGGGGGGGTGGGGGGAGTGCGCTCTCTCCACCAGCTCCTTCAAAAGGCCGTCAGGTAAGTCCACTAACCTTTACTTCGTACAGGATGGACGCCAAAGGCAAACGGAAGGCGACACTCTCCAGGAGCCGCGGGGCATCAACTAGCCAGCGGCCTCTTTCACCGGAGCTGCGAGCACCACCGGCAGCATCTGGGTGGTCGGGGGTAAGAGTGCGGAAGTCGGGCGCTTCCGTTACACCAGCGCCCGACTTATCACCTGAATGGATGTCCGCACAGGAGCTGGATATTACCGACCCAGACTTTGTGCCCCCATCCCCCAGGAAGCAGGGGAGCAGACAGGTACGTGGACAGGTGCCTCGCTCGTCGCCAGCGACCTCACCACGAGTTGCAGTGGATCCAAGGGGACCGGGTCGGGGAACGGCTGCGCTACAGGGGAGCCCAGCAGCCGCAGCACGCCACGTACAGCTGCCGGGGATATCTGCCGTAGGGCAGTCTGGCAGAACTACTGCTACGTCGAGCAGCCCTGCAGGTGCAGGTGCTGCCGGCACAACACCTCGTCAGGCTGCGGTCAAGGGCGCTGCTGGCAGCAGTAGACGGTCGGTTAGCTTAGCTCTGGCAGCTGCCGACCATGCACTTCCATGCAGAACATTGGGCGACAGTGGAGGTAAGCCTGCACGGACTCCGGGGAGCCAGGTTCCGGGGGCCGGCGCCGATTCATCTCCACTGCCTTCCTACCAGGCAGGTGGGCCGCCACAGTCTGCTCGAAGGCAGACTAGCGGAGAGTCCGTGCGGGAGTCATATGAGCCTACAGGGGCAGTAGGCCACGACAACCTGCCTTCGGACCCTAGTCTGCATCTTACGGAGGTGTGGTCCGTTGGTGTAAGCCCCAGAGAATTTGCAGAGCCTGGGGAAGTCGGCTTGTCCGCCGCGAGTAGCGGGGGCGGTCGCATTGAGCGGTTGGAGGTCTTGGTGGAGCAACTCCTCCAGCGGGACAGGGACCGGGATGAACGGGAGTCTCGGGCCTCTACTAGCCACGCCAGGAGCCCGCTCAGCCTCTCGTCTTCTCCAGCCAGGAGTGCCAGCAATTGTGCAGCCGCTGCCTTCGAAGACGACCCGGGATTGCTGGAGACCGCAGAGCCAGAGCACGATGAGGACATGCTGGATGTGGTGGGTAAATTTGCCACGGCCACACACACTGGGGAGCCCCTGCACCACAAACTGGCGGGCACCATTAATTACCTGACCACTCACCAGCTTCAGGAGCAGGTACTTAATGAGACCATGGATAAATTTAAACCACCTGAGAACTGCATCAATCTCAGTGTTCCTACGGTTAATGCCCAGATCTTGGGACACTTGAGCACGACCACCAAGATGCAGGACGTCCGTCTCCAGCGCATCCTGAAGCTCCTCTCGACGGGCATTACGGCGTATGCCAGGACCCTCGATGGGGATAATGTGTCCAGCGAGCAGCAGGATGCCCTGGCACTTCTTTGCAACGCCCAGTTTGAAATCAACTGCCTGCGCAAGAGCTCCATCTGGCCCACCCTCAACCCGAAATTTGCGGGGTTGTGCCGTCCCTTCACCGCTCTACCACCTCATCAACTGTTTGGGAAAGATCTCTCCAAGCAAGTCAAAGAACTCGACGAGGAGGCCAAAACTGTGGGCCTTATGAAACCTCCCCCGGCTAAAGTCCACCCATATCACCGTCAACAATCACACACTACTTGGAAGCAGCGCCAGCCGGATAGGACACCAAGGACCTATCCCCCTCCATTTCCCCAACCGCAGCGGCCTTTTTTAGGGCAAGGCCTGCAGCTGCCCGCATGGAAGATGCGGCCGCCGTCCCGACAACCACCGCAACGTCCCCCCAAAATACCATACGCCAGGACCCGCCGCTAACTATGGAGGTAAGGGGGTCTGGTTCCTCTCAGGCAGTAGCACTTCTTCCTACACAAGTCGGGGGACGGTTGCGGGCTTTTAGGGGAGCTTGGGATACAATCACCACTGACGCGTTTATTCTACAAAGTGTTCACGTTTATGTCATAGAATTTATTGATGGTCAACTTCCCCCTACCCAGCATGCACCTCAGCGAAATATTACACTCTCTCAGAATAAGATAGAGGCAGGACATGCTGAAATCTTACGGCTAGCGGCCAAAGGGGTGATTGGCAAAACGACGCACGAACCCCTTGAGTTTGTGTCCAACATCTTCACAAAAACCAAAAAAGATGGGGGGTGTCGGATTATCATAGACCTAACCGAGTTGAACACTTTTGTACAATATACCCATTTTAAAATGGATACCTTCGAAACAGCTAAGCAGATGCTTTTCCCCGGGTACTTTATGGCCTGTATTGATTTAAAAGATGCATACTATACAGTTCCCATCACAGAATCGCACAGAAAGTTCCTGAAATTTGTCTGGAAGGGACAGTTGTGGCAATACAAAGCATTACCTAATGGGCTCACCACAGCCCCCAGACTATTTACCAAATTAGTGAAACCTATATTGGCCCTCCTCCGACAACAAAATTATATCGTCATGGTTTATTTAGATGATATCCTTATCGTGGGTCAGACCCTCCAATTGGCTACAGCGACCAAATCTTTATTCGAGAAGCTAGGGTTTGTAACCCATCCAGACAAATCCAAACTGCACCCCTCTCAAATTATGGATTACCTGGGTTTCACCCTTGACACAACCTTAATGATGATCACTATCCTGACCAACAAAGCTATCGCCATAAAAGAAGCGTGCCACAGCCTTGCTTGCGCCAGGGTTCCGACTATCCGGCAAACGGCAAAGATGATTGTGAAGCTGGTAGCTACATTCTCAGCTGCGCAATTTGGATTGTTACATTACCAAAATTTACAAAGAGCAAAGATCGCAGCATTAAAAGCAAATGCTGGGCACTTTGATCGACCAATCCGGTTGCCACAACAGGCTAGAGCTGAGCTACAATGGTGGATTGACAATATTAGTAAGTGTCACAGACCCATCATTGTTAGCAACCCATCCGTTGTGCTACAGACTGACGCAAGCGCACAAGGCTGGGGTGCAACTGACACCATGTCCAGGTGTGGTGGCAGATGGGACTCTCACGAGTCTACCCTCCTTCAGACACAAGGGATACATTATCTGGAGATGTTAGGGGTTTTCCATGGACTACGGGCTTACTGTACTAACTCAAGGGACTAACAAGTCCGCCTCCAAATAGATAACACAACGGTGGTGGCTTATATCAATCATTTGGGTGGTATCAGGTCGTTATCTTGTGATGAATTGGCAAACACAATTTGGCACTGGTGCATCGAGAGAAATATTTGGATCACAGCAACCTATTTGCCAGGGAAGCTCATTACAGTTGCAGACACCAGGTCACGAGGGTTCAATGACAACATCGAGTGGATGTTGAACCCCCAAATTTTTGCTGAAATTATAGCTCACTATGGGACACCAGATATTGACCTCTTTGCGTCCAGGTTGAACCATCAGATACCAACGTATGTGTCTTGGGAACCAGACCCTGGGGCAGTAGCTATGGATAATATTTCTCTCCTTTGGGGGAAATGGTTTTGCTACGCATTTCCCCATTCTGCCTCATCAGTCGGGTATTGCAGAAAATTCAACTGAATTCTGCAACTGGCATTTTGATCATACCCGACTGGGCTACAGAGCCATGGTACCCGATGGTCCTCAAAATCTTGAAACATCCATGGCTTCCGATTGGTAAACACCCCAAATTAATTACTAACCCCATTACGGGGGACAGTCACCCGTGCCATGGTCACCTAAACATGTTGGCCTGTGGGTTCTAAAGAGGCCGCTCGTTAAGGCTGGCATATCACCACGAGCCATGGAACTCATCTCAGCATCATGCTGAGCATCAACCAGGAGGCAGTACCTCACACAGATCAGGAAGTGTGAGGCATTCTGCTCCCGTACCAACACGACCTCCAACTTGGCAACAATCCCTGATGTCCTGGAATTCCTAGCGTGCCTTCATTACGATGCTGGCCTTAGCTACAGTGCCATCAACAGCGCCAGGAGTGCACTGTCCTCATACCTGGACATAGGTATAGGCTCCAACCACCTGGTGTCTAAATTCATGAGGGGAGTGTTTAACACCAACCCTCCACGGCCCAGATACAACTTCACGTGGGACGTAGAGATCGTTCTGACCCTACTGAGGAGCTGGTCTCCTATGACCGAGTTACCACTCAAACAGCTCACCCTCAAAGTGGTGATGCTGATGGCACTGACTACAGCTCAACGAGTCCAGGCATTACAAAAGCTGCGGCTGGATAGCATGGTTTCCACCCCTACACAGGTGACTTTCTTTGTCCAGGACCTATTGAAGCAGCATAGACCTGGGGCTCATGGGCTGCAGTTGGAGTTTCGGGCATACCCCACTGATGCCACCCTCTGCATAGTCACCCATCTCCGCCTCTACATCCGCACTACACGAACCATCCGGAAGATGGAGCAGGGGCTCCTCATCAGCCACAAACCTCCGCATCACCGGGTGACTGTGCAGACTATCGCCAGGTGGCTCAGGTGGGTGTTGGGTAGCTACTAACATTTTAAAATCTCACTCTACTAGGGCTGCATCCACATCAGCGGCGAGGGCCATGGAGGTGCCCATGGACCACATCTTCGTCACCACGGGCTGGGCTAGTGAAGCAACCTTCCAAAGGTTCTACAACAAACCACTGGTCGCCCCCGCAGCGTTCGCAGAAGCCGTGCTGGGAGCCGCTCAGTGAATGTTTGTCCCCGGGTTCGGGGTTATTTGTTTGTTATTATTTGTGCAATAAATATGCATTATTTTTCAGCCTGTTCAGACTGGACTGCATTAACAGCCTTCCTCCATCAGGATTGCGGCAGTGTGATAGCATGGACGTTGTGCAGGGCGTGAAATCACAGAGCTTTGAAATCTTCACAAAGTCACTCAAGTGACTCCGAAATAAAATAGTAAGATTAAACGAGAACTTACCAAGTTCGAAGGTTGATCCTTATTTTATGAGGAGTTGCGGTGAGGGATTTCGTGCCCTCCGCTCCCGCCCTCTATCATAAGGTCAACTGGTATGTTCTACGTTCTTAATCTTACTATTTCCAGTCATGGTGCGTTCTGAGATTCCACACCGCTGCTTTGAAGGATGTCGCGTATGCATGCTGGCGGGGTCTTCACGAAATCAGTTTAGGGTCAGTTTTTGCATTTTATTTTTCACTGCCCTTGTTTCTCCTGAGTCTTTTCCCTCTCAAGGAGACAGAAAAATCTGAGGTAGATATTCGCACCATATTTCATCATATTTTTTCCCTTTTTATATGTGAAACCCCCTTAGGGTATGTTAGGGAATATTTCCATTATTTTCCGTCTGAAGGCCTTTATTAACTTTTTTAAATTACGGCCTTCCTGATTTATTTAAAATTCCCCCCCCTGCAAAAAGTTTGTGGAGCATCTTAAACTCCCTACCGTATTTTTAACGGTCACCAGTATCAGAACCGGCCCCGTAATTAATCTCCCGTCCCGATCGCTGGGTATTCCCCCGGGACGTTCTTTTTCAAACTCCGTTGTTTTAACAGAGTATTTCTGTTCTATTTTAATCTTTTACTTTACTTTTGTTTTTAAATTCATTTTAAATCCTGGTTCAATACACCAGGCACGGAGTTTTCCAGACCCTAAAAGTTTTTCAACTGCACTTACCTGCCGATTCCGTTTCTACCGCTGTCGAGGAGCTGCCTCTGCAGCTCCTGCTTCTGCCGTCAGCGTCGACGTAATGCCGTTCCAGCGCCAGGCGGGCCTTCTTCATGTAGTCACTCACGTGACTCCGAAGTAAAATGTGCCATCAGCAATATCTTGAGACTATTGAATAACAAAATAACTATCTTTCATTTCATAGGTACTAGCAACTGAGTGCACTTGTATACCTAATGACATCCCTGATCTCTGCTCTGGTGGGTATGCTGTCAACCTCAAATGTATGCAATCCTGCTCATTTGCTTATGAGATTATTTCTATAACAAGCTACCCTAATGTCAGTATGACGTAGAGACTAAGCCAGAGATTGAGTAAAGGCTGTGTTCTTTATGCTGAGATCAGTTGCTGAAAGCATAATCATCTTAAGATACTGGTCCTATTAGGAAGAAATAGAGGAATATTTGCATAATAATTTACTGATATACATTGCACATAAGTTTAGGCTATTAGAGTGGTCAAATAAAAGGCACCCTGCACAACATTAGAGAATAATGGGTGAATAACCAATCATTTATGTCCCACTTATGGTACTACAGAAAATGATAAAGCAGCACAAGCAATGTCAATTGTGCTATCACATAAAAGCTTCTCTAGGCTCAAACTGGAAGCCACACAAACTTATTCCGTTTAAAATTGACTCACATATGTTGTTCACAAGCATCTCATACAATCGTGCAGAGCTAACTGTTCGAGAAGACAGGCTGCCCCAGCAGTCACTCGTGACTGAGTAAATAAGAGTTGCTACAGCCGCCTACCATGGGGTGATTGAATAGGCAAATTGGTACTGTTAAATTTCATGTTGCCTCATTTGTAAAACCGCAAAAGATATCTACCGACAACTCATAAGTTTTATCAGCTGCAATTTTTGCATATTACCTAAAACTCGATGACACAATGCCCTTTAATCTGAGAAGGGCAGCATAGGCTTTCACCACTAGCTTTGTTATCAAACAGCAGAATCTGTGCCTTATGTGTATAGATATGATAGAGTATACAACTACAAGATCGATTCTCTGAGTCAGTTAAATTGCAGAAACCCAATCATCCACCTTAAACTGGGTAAGTAAACCCATAATCCGATTAGCCAAATGCTAACCCAATTTGGCCTGCACTATATTCCTGTAATCTTGAGAAGTATCAGAAATATACCCCTCTAGTCCTTGGCCAGACCACTCATCCTCGGATGAGCTGTCACTGATCGCACTCGGAACCCCTGTTCCTCTATTGATCCTACGGACGGAAAAATTTTTGGTTTTCCTACCCGCGGAAGAAGCATTATCTAGTTATTCATACATATCGCTGATAACATATAATCAGCAGCTAATGACTAGAGCTGAAACCACAGTCTCCCTTAGATGTTGGAATTAATGTTCCCTGTCAACTCTTGATTAAGAGTCACCACGAATACTCAGCGTTTTCCTTCAGAGTGGAAATTAGTATAATGCAAGGCTGAATCTGGAATTATTTTGCAGTCCTTTGACTGAAACCACATGTCTAAGTCGCCAGAGTGCACAATGCAATCTCTTCGATCCGCTACTCAATCAGGAATACTGGTATTGAGAGCCTATGATATTTTACATTGTTGATTCACAACATGAACCTGCAGGTCAGATAAAATTATATTATATGCCAAACAAGCTTCCTGATGGTAACTACCTGTCTCAGAAAGGATGGCAATGATGATTCCAATGAACCAGCAACTCTACTAATTGAGGAGAAATAAACCATATGTTGAGAAAGACTTCAACTACTTCATTCTATTGAGCAGTCTGATAACCTCAATCACAGATGATGAAGCAGTGCTTCCCTGGTCACTACGACCCCTATGGCCAGCCAGTTCCATAATGGTCTATGCTGATCCAGGGTAACCAAACTGTTCTTACTTGGAACTTACAGAGGTTACTATGCAAGGCACCTTGCCAATGTCTCTACATCAAACTGATCTATCCCAGAGACAGTGAAAATGACTAGACAGCCCATGCTGGCAGTAAACCCAACCTGGGCCAACAGACTGCTCCATTCCGGAGTTTACGGAGACCTTACTTACCAGCGTCTCTAACCCCGGGTCGATTTTCTTTGTTGAAGCTTCAGCGAAGTTCCATTTGCAGACCATGTCTGTCATGCTTGTCGTTTAGATAGCTGTTAGATAGCTGATGCCGCTGGCCAACTCCTCTTGTAGTGGCTTGTCCATCCACGAGAGAACAGCAAATTTAGAGGCAAGAGCAGGCAGCTCTTCCTTATGCGATTGTCGCACATCATGCATTAAAGCATGGGATCCAGGCACATAGTCATGTTCGGGGTCGTGTTCGGAGTCAGTCCATACTGATCTCTGACACTCTCTTAGAGTGGGAGAAATATTGCACCCTGATCCAGGCGTTGCCATATGCGTATGCCTCGGACTGCCTGTGCATGCTTCCATAACACAGAGCATATTTTGTGACACCATCTCCGATAGACTTTCGGGTGGGAAGAATATACCAACCCTGAAACCAAGGGCAGCTACAAGCATATGACTTGAACTGCCTGTGCATGCTTACGTAATACGGAGCATAATATATGGTACCATCTCCATCACTTAATAATGGGAGGATTTATGCAACCCTGAACCAGGAGCTGCCTCAGGCTTGTGTGCATATATCTTGGCACCATCTCCATCATTCCGTTCATCCGAGTGGGAGGAATATTGCAACCCTGAACCAGGAGCTGCTTCAGGCGTATGTGCATATACTTTGGCACCATCTCCACTACTCCTTTCATCTGAGTGGGAGGAATATAGCTGCTGCCTGACATGCCTTCGTAACATGGAGCATTTCTTGTGCCACCATCTGATTCATCGGATGTTCTAATTGAGACAAACACCCAATCACATCTTCCATAGATGTCCCAAATCATCCGACAAGACTTGTTCCACAGATTTGGCTATGACTTTGCCCCGACTCGGGGTTGTCAGGCTGCTCCCTTCAGCAGCCAAACCGGGACTAGCTGTGCAGATCAGTGCTCTGTTGGTATCATCATTATACTTACCAAACAGGATGCACCTGCTAGTGACTCCAAGTCCTTGCTCCCTTTTGGAGCCCCAACGGAGTATTACAGGGAAGGACTGGAGCACCTCTGGCCCCCATACGCTAGACAGAGTGGAGAAATACTGCAACCCTGCCAGGTGTTGTCATAGGCAATTACGTTCATATGATTAAAAGAAGCCTATCCCCATTAACTCAGAAATTCGACTGCTTATCGATATGCACATAGTTGGAGTCTCTTGTAAAAGAATCGTCAACAGTCCCATCTAGTGAGCAGAAATTATCATGACGCCACCAGGTGTAGCTCCCACAGGTGTCTGATAGGCACAGCTCAAAAAAGGCTTCCTAAGCCAGGAGCAGTGGACTGCGATGGCAAGTCCAATTCCACTACACCATTGGTGTATGTGATAATAAATGTCCTTTGTAATTATCATTTTTAACATAAACTTTATTGGCATAAGATATATTGTTATATTGCCATTCCACTACACCATTGGTGTATGTGATAATAAATGTCCTTTGTAATTATCATTTTTAACATAAACTTTATTGGCATGATAAGATATATTGTTATATTGCCAAAGAATTTAAACATGACTTTTAGAATGCAATTGACTGCAATAGTCACAAACGTGACCGAGTGGCAACTGCTATTAATGTCAACTCTATTTATAGCCGCCTAAAACAAAAGCATACACTATATGCTGCTGCAGCATACAGTGGCTTGCAAACGTATTCATACCCCTTGAACTTTTCCATATTTTGTCACGTTACAACCAAAAACGTAAATGTATTTTATTGGGATTTTATGTGATAGAACACAAAGTGGTGCATAATTGTGAAGTGGAAGGAAAATGATACATGGTTTCCAAATTTTATAACAAATAAAAAACTGAAAAGTGTGGCGTGCAAAAGTATTCAGCCCCAATGAGTCAATACTTTGTAGAACCACCTTTCGCTGCAATTACAGCTGCAAGTCTTTTGGGGTATGTCTCTACCAGTTTTGCACATCTAGAGACTGAAATTTTTGCCCATTCTTCTTTGCAAAATAGCTCAAGCACAGCAGATTGTATGGAGAGCGTCTTTGAACAGCAATTTTCAAGTCTTGCCAGAGATTCTCAATTAGATTTAGGTCTGGACTTTGACTGGGCCATTCTAATACATGAATATGCTTCGATCTAAACCATTCCATTGTAGCTCTGGCTGTATGTTTAGGGTCGTTGTCCTGCTGGAAGGTGAACCTCCACCACAGTCTCAAGTCTTTTGCAGACTCTAACAGGTTTTCTTCCAAGATTGCCCTGTATTTGGCTCCATCCATCTTCCCATTAACTCTGACCAGCTTTCCTGTCCCTGCTGAAGAAAAGCATCCCCACAGCATGATGCTGCCACCACGTTTCACAGTGGGGATGTTGTGTTCAGGGTGATGTGCAGTGTTAGTTTTCCGCCACACAGCGTTTTGCATTTAGGCCAAAAACTTCAATTTTGGTCTCATCAGACCAGAGCACCTTCCTCCACATGTTTGCTGTGTCCCCCACATGGCTTGTGGCAAACTGCAAACGGGACTACTTATGGCTTTGTTTCAACAATGGCTTTCTTCTTGCCACTCTTCCATAAAGGCCCGATTTGTGGAGTGCACGACTAATAGTTGTCCTGTGGACAGATTCTCCCACCTGAGCTGTGGATCTCTGCAGCTTCTCCAGTGTTACCATGGCTGCTTCTCTGATCAATGCTCTCCTTGCTCGGCCTGTCAGTTTAGGTGGATGACCATGTCTTGGTAGGTTTGCAGTTGTACCATACGCTTTCCATTTTCAGATGATGGATTGAACAGTGCTCCGTGAGATGTTCAAAGCTTGGGATATTTTTTTATAACCTAACCCTGCTTTAAACTTCTCCACAACTCTATCCCTGACCTGTCTGGTGTGTTCTTGGGCTTCATGATGCTGTTTGTTCACTAATGTTCTCTAACAAACCTCTGAGGCCTTCACAGAAGAGCTGTATTTATACTGAGATTAGATTACACACAAGTGGAATCTATTTACTAATTAGGTGACTTCTGAAGGAAATTGGTTGCACTGGATTTTATTTAGTGGTATCAGAGTAAAGGGGGCTGAATACTTTTATACGCCACACTTTTCAGTTTTTTATTTGTAAAAAAATTTGAAAACCATGTATCATTTTCCTTCGACTTCACAATTATGCGCCACTTTGTGTTGGTCTATCACATAAAATCCCAATAAAATACATTTACGTTTGTGGTTGTAACGTGACAAAATGTGGAAAGAGGTATGAAAACTTTTGCAAAGCACTGTAGCTGTAGTAGTAACTTGTTTAAAATTGTTCGGTGCTACGGCAGCTGAGCTTACCTCCCGGCCGCGGCTATTTTTATCTCACCGGCTGCTGCAAACCTCATGCCTGCCGGCAGCCGCAAGTTATGAATCCTAGCTCCTTATGGAGCCCCACGGCTGCCTGCAAATCTGGCTGCCTGCTCTCGTTCGGAGCTCTGATGCCGGCAGCCGTTCGAACGGCGGCCGCTGCAATCCCAGCTCCTATGGAGCCCCACAGCAGCCTGCAATTTTGGCCACCTACTCCCGAGCGGAGCTCGAACGGCAGCCGCCACAATCCCGGCTCCTATGAAGCTCCACGGCGGTCTCCAGTTTCGGCCGCCTACTCGCGTGCGGAGTTCGAACGACGGTACCGGAAATTACTCTCTAGCTCCTATGGAGCTTCCATGGAGGCCCAAACCCCGGCCGCCTCCATAGCTACTTCGGGCCTGCTATCGGAGTGGGCCACTAAAAATTGACTTACCTGTTCGAGCAGTTCGAACTGCTCCGACACGCGCGCCTGCGTTAGACGCATTGACGCGCATGCGGACTGGCGCATTCTTCACATAGTCACTCACGTGACTTCGAAATAAAATTGATAAGTTGGGTTTGTTTTCATTGGAATATGGGATGCTGGGTGGTGAGCTTACAGAAGTTTATAAAATTAAGTGGGGCCGAGGGAGGAAAAAAGTATTTTTCAAGGGCAATGAAGTCTAGAACTAGAGGGTACTCACAAAATGCTGGAGTAACTCAGCGGGCAGGCAGCATCTCTGGAGAGAAGGACTAGAGGGCACAGGTTTAAAGTGAGACATTGAAAGATCTGAGGAGCATGTTTTCACACGGAGAATTATGTCTATCTGGAACAAGTTGCGAGTGGAAATGGTGGAGGAAAACACTATTATCTATATAACAAAAACTCTTTGTTTGTGCCGGCAATGTATCACTCTGCTCTGCCTTTTCCTATCTTTTTCCAAATGCTATGCCACAGCCTTCCCATTTTCACATTTTCTACTCACATGTTTCCCGTTGAAGCGATAAACATCTTCCTGTCACATTCCGACCTATATTTATGAATTTATTCATCATTTAAATTTAAAAAAAAGCAAAATCCGCTTTCTAAGACAGCGTCCAGTGATGATGTCACAATGCCTCTAATAGTGCACCAATCACAATGGGCTCTCAAGCTGTCCAGGCCCTGGTGCTGCTCTACAACTTGGGTAGGCCCTGGGGCAGGGAATGGGAGTGAAGGGAGGAGGATGAGGGAAATGAGAGGAAGGAGATGGGGTCTCTACCCCCCTCCCCTCTCCCTCTCTAGCCCCCTCCCTCTCTACTCCCCTCCACCTCTCTCTAGGGAGTGGTGAGCATTGGGACCTATGGGTGAGTGTTAGAATATTGCTTTCGGGGACCAACCCTCTAACACCGCGCCCCCTACCCCTCCGCCCGCCTTGGGGGACGGGACCCAACGGGTCCCTCTTGGTCTAGTAGCTTTTAAAAAGCATTTGGACAGGTACCTGAGCAAAGGGGTAGGGGGGAATGGGCCTAATGCAGGCAGATAGGATAAGCATAGATATGCATTAGCATTGGTAGAGACATGGTGGACCGAAATGACCTGTTTCTGTGCAGTATGATTCGTTATCGTTTAAGACATTGATAGATTATTGAAAAGCAAGACAAGTGAATGTCAATGTAGGTGGGAATATGGAGTTGAAATTACAAACAGATGCACGGTGATCTTATTGAAGAGCTGATGAGCTTTGAGGGACAAAGTGGGCCACTACTAATTTGTGAGTGTTTCCGTAAATACAGTACTCAGTAGTGAAACTGAAGGTCTCCACACTTCCAGGTTATTTTCCTGTTTTTTTAATGTAATATTTCCATTGTTTCATATCCTGTATTTTAAGTAGTATAGATCATGGTGTATAGCCAAAATAATGAGATGAAGCAAAAATAAATAAATTTGTTTTTACAAATGAGAAAATATGTCCCTGTGTTTTCTTGCCTTTTTTGTGACATTTTTCAAGCAGGTTTCATCAAATCCTTAGGCTAATTTATACCAGAAAGATTACATTAATTTTGCAATTAAATAATGCTATATAAGCCAAATTCTGATTATGTTTATGATTTTTATCATTTATCACCCGATTAGATGGTTTTCTGATGTCCCATGTTTTTGCAGCAGAACGTGCCCCTTTGGTCACGTGTAAAAGTGTGTTACGTGTGAACCGTTTTCATATTTATTGTTGTTTTTTCATTGTTTATATTTTGTGTTTAAGCTTTCCGTTGAAATACTCAATAATGAATAGATCTTAAAATCATGAAATATAAATCGAGTTTGCTCACCTATTTTAGAGGTTTCGTTCTGTAGTCCGTCCTGTTGTCAATGCTATTTATAGGGGGGGTTGCACGTAAGGTCATCGGGTCAAAGGGCGTGACGCACGGAGCAGCTTAATCCATGTGGAGGACATGGCGGCCTCGGTATACACTATTAACACACAAAACGCGTACTTTCTTACCTGTTAAAAACCGCCGAAATTGTCATTTTTTGCGCTGTAAATAATTGTGGGTGCTGTCATTGAATGCGGGAAGGTATCAGGTTTAAACTGGTGTTATCTCATGGTGTAGCGACTTTTACAATCTGCGACTAATAGCCGCACTCATTGTCGTGTCCAGACACCACCATCTTGATAAGCCTTCGCTATATAGAGCAAACTCAAAGTCAGAGCAATTTGATTGCAATATTGTGGGGAGCGCATCCGTCGGGACAGCCCCCACTCTCCTCCCCGGGGCCAGCACTGTCCAGCCACAGCCGCCCTCTGCCCCGTCTCCCCGTGGGCCACATTGTCAGGGGCTGTGGGTCAGCAGCGCCCACACAGGGGGCCGGGTGGAGCGGTGCCGCGGCTCCGGGCAACGTCAGCTGCAGCAGAGTTGGGGACGGTCTGCTCCCTCAGCCCACCCAGTCATTGACCGTAGCTGTACTGACACCCCGACCTCTTCCCCCCCCCCCCCCGCCCCCAGGGATTGACGGCCGGGGATCAGTGAGTGTGCAACCAGTCCAGATGCTGGGCCAGAAGGGCCCGCTATGCTGGCAGCCATAGCAAATGCTTACCTGCAGTTCATCACGTGTACTCCAGTTGGCGTTGTGTGGCAACAATACGGGTCACGGGTCATGACCTCAACTGAGTGCAACCTCCATATAGCGCTATAACGGGGTTTTTTAGCACTCGTGATTTTTTTTTTTTTTCACACAACGTGATTATAATGACCCTGGCGTGAACTACGGGCCCCCTGGTGGGTTAGGTGCCGACATTTTGTAAGGGTGCTTTGAAATTATTACGTGTCCCTCGTCTTATATGTTTTATAATTGTTTTTCTCATTCCCCCCCCAAATTTTGAAAGTATGAAATTTTGGTATATTATGTTCACAAATTAGCTCAAAAGGATCATAGGTAGGCTCATTTTTAATCCTATGGTATTTCTTTATGATGGAATAACTTTCAAATTTGGCCACCAATGTCACTGGTTGGTACCCTTATTTACAGAAACACCCATGTTCATAATGCCCACCTTGGTGCTGTCGTAATTCAGCAGGTCAGGCAGCATTTCTGAAGGACTTGGAATGATGACATTTCAGATCAGAACCCGGCTTCAGACTGAATCTTAAGAAGGTTGCCGACTCAAAACATCACCTTTCTATGTCCTCCTGAGATGCTGCCTAATCCGTTGAGGTAATCCAGAACGTTTGTGGTTTTTAAAAATAAACCCGCATCTGCAGTTCCTTATGGTTTTACGCATCACCACAGGTTTTGATCAAAAAATAGATGAAAGAGCTGAATTCCAGAATTGAGGTTTCAGCAACTGCTATTGGCATATGGCAGTGATTTGACTCTGTGTGGTATCAGGGAGCTTTGGTAAATTTGAAGTCAAAGACGGAAAGACCGTATATGGCTGGTGTCATACCTCGCATAAAGACAGATTGCTGCAATTGTCAGATCCTATTGCCTCTGTCTAACGACATTACTTAAGTAGTTATTTTGTGGCACATCTTCAGTTGATTCATCATTGACTTTTTTATTGGAAGTGGAGGCATTTGTTGATGACGGCATTCAGCTCACCACAAGTCCCCTGATAATGAAGTTATTAATAACTGCATGTAGCAAGATGGACAACATTCAGCTTTGGCTGATGAACGGTGTGTATATTTGAGGCATATAAATGTCACCCAATGGTCCTCTGCAGGGACAGAATGTTTTTGCCTCCTCTTAAAATTCAGCTGTTTTAATTGTAGTTGGACCCTTCACTTGGGATTCTGCTTTGATCAATCATGTTGCAACAAGATCAGATTAGAAGCTGGGTGTGCTGCAGGCAGTGACTTCTCTACTGATGTTAAAACTATTTCAACATCTACAAGCATGAATCAGACATTTGAAAGCTTTTCACTTGGCTGAGTGAGAACTGTGAAGAAGCTTGATACAATTGGAAAAGAGCCTGCTTTAATGGCTTTCCGTCCACCACCTTCAGTATTTACTCCTGCTACCAGCACATTGTTTTTCCAGTCTGATGCACTGATGCACTGCAGCAACTAATGGCCCTGTCTCACGGTGCGAGTTGACCCACGAGGTACCCCGAGTGACAGACTCGTGGTTGTGCACGAGACTTCAAGTTTATGATCAAGTGTTTAACCGAGTTCCCACGGGTATGTCATTTCTGCGATGCTCCAACTTCCTCTCCCGAGTTACCAAGTTCCTCTCCCGTTACTCTTGAGCCAACCGTGAATGAAGGTATGTTTTAATAAAGCAACAATGTTAAAATACATCTCCATCCTGTGGCTTTGAGTTATTTCAGCGCGGCCGCAGCTATTGATATGACCTACAAAGGGAAAATGCGCATCCTCCAGTAACCAATAACGTGGTAAGTGCATTTCTTGTTGTTTTATGTTTTTAAATACTGTCTTTCCCGGGATGGGGGGAGAGCTCAGTTCATAGTATTTGGGGAGTCTGGTGTTGTGAAGGAGGGGATTGGGGTCAGTAACCCACTTGCCACGCTCCGGTCTGAGTGCAGGTAGATGGGACTAGGTGAGTAGTGTTCAGCACGGAGTAAAAGGGCCGAGATGGCCTGTTTCCGTGCTATCATTGCTATATGGTTTTATTGTGGCCGGGGAGTGAATTTGCTTGGGTGGCTGCCGCAGCGCTCCGGGCACGGACAGCAGAACTGGCCACCACTTCCGAGGAAAGGAAGCAGCTCGGGTGACGGACATTGAGCGGCCGCCGGGACCCGACAGCAGACACACACACACACACACACACAGAGAGAGAGAGAGAGAGAGATACACACAGACAGCAGGACTGGCCGCCACTTCAGAGGAAGGAAGCAGCTAGGGTGACTGACTTTGAGCGGCCGCCGGGACCCGACAGCAGACACACACACAGATACACACAGATAGACAGAGAGGGAGAGAGACACACATACACACACACACACACACACACACAGAGATACACACAGACAGCAGCTGGCCACCACTTCAGAGGAAGGAAGCAGCTCGGGTGACTGACTTTGAGCGGCCGCCGGGACCCGACAGCAGACACACACACAGATACACACAGATACACACACACACACACACACACACACACACACACACACACACACACACACAGGTTACGGGTGGTCGGAAGGAAGATGATGAGGTCTGGTACAAGTTGACTTTGTTTTCAGTAATCAGGCCTCTGTGTTGGCCGATGTCTGGTTGATCGAGCGTTCATACAGTTGCGAGCGAGCGAGGTCCATATATAGGAGCAAGGAACGCGAAGCCTCTGAGGGTTCATTGTTCCCCTGGTTTGGATTGCTCCCAGGAAAGCGGGCACAAAGACAAATTTAGGCATTTTTCTGTGGAAGGGGGAGGGCAGTATAGAATCGAAAGCATTGTAACAGCAGCACTCTCCCCAACACGAAACACAGCGCAGCGTAAACAATTAAACAGCTTCACTTTTAAAAGCAAAGACACACGTTAAATTACATGGCCCCAAGAAATCGCCTCTCAATTGCTTCGGGGTTGGAATTGAAAATATATATAATATATATAATATGTATATACATATTATACTACTTTGGTTCAGTCCCTTTCAGATTATAAAAAAGTTCCCACGATAGACTCACGAGACACTAAGGTAAACGCACGGGCCATTACGTTACTGCAACGAGTTTAAATGTTTCCATTTTTAACTTGAACAGTTAATTTGACTCGTGGAAAAATCAAACATGTTTGATTTTTTTCACGAGTTAACAAGTTTCCCGAGTACCTGCCATTAGCGCCACGAGTGGACAAGTTGAACGCGCGAGTTCCGACGTTGCCGCTACGTTCATCGTACGTGACCACCACGAGTGAAAACTCGGGGTCACTCGTGGGCCAACTCGCACTGTGAGACAGGGGTTTAATCAAAGTTGCTTTTGACAGTACCTCATTTTGCCAGCAACCATGATAACCTAGTACAGAGGCTAATGAACATCATCACTTGCAAGTCCCTTCCACGTCACAAGCTATACAGACTGGACATAAAAATAGTTCTGCTACAACTTGATACTTGCATTCTCAAGAACCCTGTTATCATGGAAAATAACATTATAATAGCAGTGGGGAAAAGGAGATTTAGGGGATAGTTTCAGACCCGCAATAACAAAACTATTTTCCCCGCATGACTTTCAAATATAAAGGTGTTTTTAATAACTAGCTGTTCATTCCCACAAGCTAAACATACTAAAGGCTGTACGTTACTGCAAGCTAAACTTACTAAAGGCTATATGTTATGTTGTTCAAATGAAGTATCATTGTAGAAATGTCAATGGAAGAAATCACGTTAATTTCAATAGTTTCCCACCTGAAAATAGTAGCTAAAGAAAAATTGGTGTCTGATTAGTTACTGCAGGGAGGTTGCATTGAATGTATTTTATGTAGTTCTCTAGCTCCCAAGCAAAATTGTATTATAACCATTAGGCCCTTGTAACACAAAGTGTTTCCTAATTAATTGATAGTGTTATATCAAATTCTTGCTGTGGAAATGGGTTATTGTAGAGCCACCTAATTATCGATTCAGGCTGTTCTCAGCCCCTTACTATATTCTCTATGCACCCATGACTGTGCGGCTAAATTATGCTAGCCTCAAGTTTGGAGATTACTTCACCGTAATGGGCTGGATCTCACACAATGACAAGGTGAAGTACAGGAAGGAGATGGAGAGCTTAGTAGCATGGTGTCAAGACAACAACCTCACCCTCAATTTCAGAAAAAAGAAAAAGCTAGTTACTGACTTCAGGAAGCAGGGTCGGGTACGGTCCAGTCTGTTTCAATAGTGCTGAAGTGGTGATGGTCGAATTTTGAAAGTTCCTCGGTGTTAGTAAATATCACCAACAATTTGACCTGCATCAGCCACATTGATGCCAAGAAAACACAGCAATGCTTCTACTTCCTCAGAAGATTTAGGAAATTCAGAATTTCTAAAAATGTACCATTGAAAGCATCCTATTCGGATACATCACAGCTAGGTATGGCAGCTGCTCTGTTCTAGATCCCCAAAAAATGCAGTTGTAGACAGCCTGGTTCATCATACAAACCAGCCACCACGGTTAGGCAGAAGATACTAAAGGTTGAAAGCATGTGTCAAGAACAGCTCTTTTCCTGCTGTTACGAGACTCTTGAATGGTCCTCTCATAAATTAAAGATGTATTCCCAATTTCTCAGTCTACATTGTTGCAGTCCGTGCACTTTTTTTTGCACTTTAAAAAAATCTTGTACAATTCTATGTCTGGTACAAAGATTTTCCCTGTATCTTGGTGTACGTGACAATTATAAACTGATACTAAACTCAATTTAATGTCAGGGAGAACGCCTTGAAAACTCCTTCAGTTCCTCCATCATCCCAGATCCTCTGGTTAGTACATCAGGAAGATTGTTTGTGTCCTCCTTAATGAAGACGGATCCAAAGTACCTGTTCAACTCATCTGCCATTTCCTTGTTCCCCATAATAAATTTACCTTTTTCAGTCTTCAAGGATCCATCTTTCAAGAGAGAGTTAGATAGACCTCTTAAAGATAGCGGAGTCAAGGGATATGATGAGAAGGCAGGAACAGGGTACTGAATGTGGATGATCAGCCATGATCACAGTGAATGGCGGTGCTAGCTCGAAGGGCCAAATGGCCTACTCCTGCACCTATTGTCTTTTGTTATCTTTTTTGTGGGGAAATGCATCATTGTCTACTTTAACCAACAAATTATTTTATTTTGATGGTTAATCAATGCATACTTTAGGAACGCCAACACCTTGTTAATTGTTTAATTGCCACAAGTTTAATTCTGCATTCATTCCCAATCTCAACTGTGTCACACTGTGAGCCAAAGCTGTAATCTCGCCCTCAGCAAAAAAAATTAGGCTAGGATGTTCTGTTCAGGCAGCGTTTCATGGCTTCAGGCAGTCTGTGATAAGAGTAACTGGTGAAGTGGGCGAAGATACGCTCTATTAAAATACATGATGCAAACAAATGAACCATCGCTGTAACATGAACAGTGGTATTCGACTGAGGTATGTGGAGGTGCTGAAACTCATCAATAATTTTCTTTTAATTAATCTTTCAGTTTCTGACAACGCATCTTTGTCAACCTATCAACCCTGGTGTTGTTAGGAACATTTTTGAAGCTCTGTCATGAGCTTCTGGATTCAAGTTTCATTCCGGAGACAGCTCAAAAATGCAGACACACACTCCAGTGCAGAACTGGATGAACTGCTGCAGCAACAGAATGCTGTTTTTCTCATGTCATAAAACCGTGTTATCTCAGGTAGAATTAAAAGAACCCATGAAACTATTTAAAAAAGCAGGGAAACTAGCCTTGGTACTCTGGCCAATGTTCATTCTTCAATCAACCATCACTGAGGCATATTATCCAGTCCACAACACATTGTGACATGTGGAAGATTGTTGTGCACAAATTGCCTGCTTTATCCTACATTACATCAGTGATAGGCACAAAATGCTGGAGTAACTCAGCGGGACAGGCAGCATCTCTGGAGAGAAGGAATGGGTGATGTTTCATCGAGACCCTTCTTCAGACACGAATCATCAGTGATTATACTTCCAATTCATTGGCAGTAAAGCAATTTAAGGATATGTACATATTTACATTATTTTTATTCATATACCTAAAGCTATTGGTTCCCTCAACAAATAATTGCAACAATGAGAGAGGTAATTCTCTCCACTAACTTATCCATTTGAGATTAATATACCAGACATAAATACCTGTTTGTTGTTGGATAAATCTGAATATTGCACTGCTAAGTGTGTGCCCGAATATGAATCCACAAATGCAGTAGCTTTCTATCCTCTCACTTCAAAATAAACTCTCTAAAATAGAATGTGACATTTGTTATTTTAACACAGCTTTCTTATTTAAAGGAAGTATAATACCATTAACAGCAAATCATCTGGAAAATTACTAAATAGAAGACTTCTACTGCTAACACAGACCTAACATAAGTAGACCGAAGGAGTTGCAGTAACTGTATACATTCATGTAAATTTACCAATGAACAAAGTAGGTGGTCAAATTCTCCGATATGATTTTTCTTAATCTCTACGTTGAGCCGTTGGAAGAGAAGGAGGGGGAGGAGCGACACCCGACCGGTAAGCTTAAAAATCCAGCACGGGGCTTGTTTTTACCGAAATCCATAACGTTCCATTCAGAGAAGTGTTTTTTTTGAGGAAGCCACTGATTGGTGGGAAGTGGACTAGGGTAAGCAGCTGATTGGCAGTCAGATTTCAGCAGTTTGTAGTGTACTTTGTATTGTGTTGATATTGTATCCTGTGTAAGGGGGGAGTATGAAGGCCAGGGCAGTGGACTGTTGTGGATGTCAGATGTGGGAGGTCAAGGAATCTGATAGCCCTCCAGACATCCACATCTGCGCCAGGTGTGTTGAGATGGGGCTCCTAAAGGACTGTGTTAGGAACCTGGAGCAGCAGCTCAATGACCTCCGTCTGGTCAGGGAGTGTGAGGAGGTCATAGATTGGAGCTACAGGGAGGTAGTCACTCCAAAACCACAGGAGGCAGACAAGTGGGTCACAGTTAGGAAGGGCAAGGGGCAGAGGCAGGGGCTAGAGAGTAGCCCTGTGACTGTACACCTTGAAAATAGGTACTCCAGTTTGAGTGGTGTTGGGGTGGACAGCCTACCTGGGGTAGCAACAGCGACCGGGCCTCCGGTACAGAGACCGGCCCTGATGCTCAGAAGCATAAGGAAAAGAAGAGGAGGGCATTAATAATAGGGGACTCCATAGTTAGGGGGTCAGATTGGCGATTCTGTGGACGCAGTCCGGAGACCCGGATGGTAGTTTGCCTCCTTGGTGCCAGGGTCCGGGATGTGTCTGAATGTGTCCAAGATATCCTGAAAAGGGAGGGAGAGGAGCCTGAGGTCGTGGTACATATTGGTACCAATGACATAGGTAAAAAAAAGAGAAGAGGTCCTCAAAGGAGAATTTAGGGAGTTAGGAAGAGAGCTATGGAAAAGGACCACAAAGATAATAATCTCAGGACTACTTCCTGTGCCACAGGACAGTGAGAGTAGGAATGGAGCAAGGTGGAGGATAAACGCGTGGCTGAAGAACTGGTGTGGAGGGCAGGGATTCAAGTTTCTGGATCATTGGAACCTCTTTTGGGGAAGGAGTGACCTGTATAAAAAGGACGGGTTGCACTTGAACCCAAGGGGGACCAGTATCTTGGCGGGGAAATTTGCAAAGACTACTGGGGGGACTTTAAACTAGATAGGTTGGGGGGAGGGACTCAAATAGAGATAGCTAGGAGACAGTGTCTGAGTTCAGGAGGCAGAGAAGGGAAACACTCAGACCCAACATGTACGGGGGGAAGAAGAAAAAAATAATAAAGAGAGAATAAGAGGTGGTGGGTGTCTTAAAGGTGTGAGCAGAGAGAAAGAGGGGTATAAAATGACAATAGAAGCAAGTGGTAGCAAGGTGAAAATTAATAGTGGCTGGCAGACAAATCCAGGAAAAAAATCAAAAGGGGCCACTTGTCAACATAACTGTATAAAGGGTAAAAGTGTTGTAAAAACAAGCCTGAAGGCTTTGTGTCTCAATGCGAGGAGCATTTGTAATAAAGTGGATGAGTTGAAGGTGCAGATAGCTATTAATGACTATGCTATAGTTGGGATCACGGAGACATGGCTCCAGGGTGACCAAGGCTGGGAGCTGAACATCTAGGGATATACAATATTCAGGAGGGATAGACGGAAAGGAAAAGGAGGTGGGGTAGCGTTGCTGGTGAGAGAAGAGATTAATGCAATAGAAAGGAAGGACAACAGCATGGAGGATGTGGAATCGTTATGGGTAGAGCTGCGAAACTCTAAGGGGCAGAAAACGCTAGTGGGAATTGTGTACAGGCCACCTAACAGTAGTATTGGAGTTGGGGATGGCATCAAACAGGAAATTAGAAGTGCGTGCAACAAGGTAACACAGTTATAATGGGTGACTTCAATCTGCATATAAATTGGATGAATCAAATTGGCAGGGGTGCCGAGGAAGACGATTTCTTGGAATGTATGCGGGATAGTTTTCTAAACCAGCATGTGGAGGAATCAAGGAGAGAGCAGGCTATTCTAGACTGGGTATTGAGTAATGAGGAAGGGTTAGTTAGCAGTCTTGTTGTGCATGGCCCCTTGGGCAAGAGTGACCATAATATGATTGAGTTCTTCATTAGGATGGAGAGTGACATAATTAAGTCAGAAACAAGGGTTCTGAACTTAAACAAAGGTAACTTTGAAGGTATGAGCCGTGAATTGGCCAAGATAGACTGGCAGGTGAGTCTTAAAGGGTTGACAGTGGATGTGCAATGGAAGGTATTTAAAGACTGCATGGAAGAAGTACAAAAATTGTTCATACCAGTTTGGCAAAAGAATAAATCAGGGAATGTGGTGCATCCGTGGATAACGAGGGAAATCAGGGATAGTATAAAAATTAAAGATGAGGCATACAAATTGTCCAAAAAAAGCAGCCTACCAGAGTACTGGGAGAAATTCAGAATCCAGCAGAGGAGGACAAAGGGCTTAATTAGGAAAGGGAAAATAGATTACGAAAGGAAACTGGCAGGGAACATAAAAACTGACTGCAAATGTTTTTATAGATATGTGAAGAGAAAGAGACTAGTTAGAACAAATGTTGGTCCCTTGCAGTCAGAAGCAGGTGAATTGATCATGGGGAACACGGACATGGCAGACCAATTGAGTAACTACTTTGGTTCTGTCTTCACTAAGGAAGACATAAATAATCTGCCGGAAATAGCAGTGGACCGGAGGTCAAATAAGATGGCGGAACTGAGTGAAATCCAGGTTAGCCGGGAAGTGGTGTTGGGTAAATTGAACGGATTAAAGGCCGATAAATCCCCAGGGTCAGATGGTCTGCATCCCAGAGTGCTCAAGGAGGTAGCCGCGGAAATAGTGGATGCATTAGCGATAATTTTTCAAAACTCCTTAGATTCTGGAGTAGTTCCTGAGGATTGGAGGATAGCTAATGTAACCCCACTTTTTAAAAAATTACAGACTAGTTAGTCTAACATCGGTAGTGGGGAAACTGCTAGTCAGTTATTAAAGATGGGATAGCAGCGCATTTGGAAAGTGGTGAAATCATTGGACAAAGTCAGCATGGATTTACAAAAGGTAAATCATGTCTGAAGAATCTTATAGAATTTTTTTGAGGATGTAACTAGTAGAGTGGATAAGGGAGAACCAGTGGATGTGTTATATCTGGACTTTCAGAAGGCTTTCGACAAGGTCCACATATGCGATTAGTATACAAACTTAAAGCACACGGTATTGGTGGTTCAATAATGATGTGGATAGAGAACTGGCTGGCAGACAGGAAGCAAAGGGTAGGAGTAAACGGGTCCTTTTCAGAATGGCAGGCAGTGAGTAGTGGGGTACTGCAAGGCTCAGTGCTGGGACCCCAGCTATTTACAATATACATTAATGAGTTGGACGAGGGAATTGAATGCAACATCTCCAAATTTGCAGATGACACCAAGCTAGGGGGTACAGTTAGGTGTGAGGAGGATGCTAGAAGGCTGCAGGGTGATTTGGATAGGCTGAGTGAATGGGAAGATGCATGGCAGATGCAGTATAATGTGGATAAATGTGAGGTTATCCACTTTGGTGGCAAAAACATGAGGGTAGACTATTATCTGAATGGTGGCAGATTAGGAAAAGGGGAGATGCAACGAGACCTGGGTGTCATCGTACATCAGTCATTGAAAGTAGGCATGCAGGTGCAGCAGGCAGTGAAGAAAGCAAATGGTATGTTAGCATTCATAGCGAAAGGATTTGAGTATAGGAGCAGGGAGGTTCTACTGCAGTTGTACAGGGTTTTGGTGAGACCATACCTGGAGTATTGCATACAGTTTTGGTCTCCAAATCTGAGGAAAGACATTCTTGCCATAGAGGGGGTTCAGAGAAGGTTCACCAGACTGATTCCTGGGATGTCGGGACTTTCATATGAAGAAAGACTGGATAGACTCGGCTTGTACTCACTGGAATTTAGAAGATTGAGGGGGGATCTTATAGAAACGTACAAAATTCTTAAGGGGTTGGACAAGCTAGATGCAGGAAGATTGTTCCCGATGTTGGGGAAGTCCAGAACAAGGGGTCACAGTCTAAGCATAAGGGGGAATTCCTTTAGGACCGAGATGAGGAAAACATTCTTTACACAGAGAGTGGTGAGTCTCTGGAATTCTCTGCCACCGAAGGTCGTTGAGGCCAGTTCATTGGCTATATTCAAGAGGGAGTTGGATGTGGCTCTTGTGGCTAAAGGGATCAGGGGGTATGGCGAGAAGGCAGATACGGCATACTGAGTTGGGTGATCAGCCATGATCATATTGAATGGCGGTGCAGGCTCGAAGGGCCGAATGGCCTACTCCTGCACCTATTTTTCTATGTTTCTATGTTTCTACATCTCTCACTCTCCGGCTCCTCCTTTAGGATGCTCTTCATTGATGAAGTTTATGGGAATAATTACACAGTGTCAAATTTTAAATAATAATGATAGACACAAAATGCTGGAGTAATTTAGCAGATAAGGCAGCATCACTGGAGAAAATGGATAGGTGACGTTTTGGGACCCTTTTTCTGACGGATTGTAGTAGGGGGATCGGAGAAAAAAAAAAGTTGGAAACATAAATAGGCAAGACAAATCACGGCCAGTCAACAGATGATCTCAGGCGAGGGGGTTCCCAGAGAGGCAGATTGTTGGACAAAGGCTAGATACAGAAACACGTGCGATCCCAAGAGGGATTCACAGTTGCATACTGTGAAGCTAGTTATTAACTTTTGGTGGACGGAAGGGAGGAAGGAAAGTGTTTGTAGTTTACCTGCATAATTCAATATTCATACTGTTGTGTTGTAAGTTACCCAGGTGGAATATGAAGTGCTGTTCATTCAGTTTGCGTTTTGGCCTCACCTTGGCAATGGAGGAGGTCCAGGACAGAAATGTCAATATTGAAATGGGAAGGGGATTTAAAGTGGTTTGCAAACTGGAGATCCAGTAGGCCTTGGTGGACCGAGCACAAGTGTTCAGTGAAACAGTCGCCGAGTCAACGTTTGGTCACAGCGAGAGTCACAATGAGAGTCCACATTGGTTAGAGGAGATGCACGAGAACCTCTGTCTAACCTGGAAGGACTGCCATGGTCCATGGATGGAGGTGAGGAAGGAGGCATAAGGATAGATGCTACATCTGTTTGGAGGGATATGGACCAAATGCAGGCAGGTGAGACTAGTGGAGCTGGGACATGTTGGCCGGTGTGGGCAAGTTGGGCCTGTTTTCACACTGTATCACTCTATTAATCTATCTCCTGCAGTTGCAGGGGAAAGTTCCACGGCAGCAGGGATTTGGATGGGAAGGGATGAGTGAACCAAGGAGCAGTGGATGGAGCAGAAGGTGGAAAGGGGTGATGAATAGTGGTGGGATCACGTTGGCGGTGATGGAAATGTCAGAGGATGTGTTGGATGCGAGATTGGTGTGGTGAAAGGCGAGGACCAATAAAACTCTGTCCTTATTGCTTCTGGGGGGAGAGGGAGTGAGAGCATAAATCCCGGGACACAGAAGAGACGAGGGTGAGGGATCTATCTATGACAGCCTGGAAGAAACCACATTCATTAAAGAAAATTAGTCTCGGATGCCCTCATATGAGAAGTCTCATCTTGGGAACAGATGTGACAGAGATGGAGGAATTGAAAGGTTGGGAAAGCATCTTTGTAAGAGGCAGGGTGGGAGGAAGTGGAGTCCAGATAATTATGGGAGTTAGTCGTTTTTTGTAGTAGACTATCAGTCTGTCCCTGTCCCTATAATGGAGACAGGGAGATCAAAAAAGAGGATAGTGGTGTCAGAGATAGTTCTGGTGAATTTGAGGGGAGGGTGGAGGTTAGTGGTGAAGTTAATGAAGTCCATGAGTTCTTCATGGGTGCAGGAGGCAGCCCCGATGTAGCCCTTGATATGCAGAGAATGAGTTGGGGGGATAGGGCCAGTGTACGACTGGAACAAGGACTGTTCGACGTAACCGACAAAATGGCAGGCATAGTTGGGGCTCATGCTACACCTTTAACTGGAGAACGTGAGAGGAGTCAAAAGAAAAGTTGTTGAGAGTGAGGACAAATTCCGCTAGGCTGAGGAATGTTAGTAGAGGGAAATTGGTCAGGTCTCTATTCAAGGAAGAAACTTCAAATAATTATGTTACAGCAAGTAAGTTTTGAATATGTTACTGCATTTAGGTACTATGTAAAGACGTATATTCTATAATTTATTGACCAGGTGTATTCCTAGCAGTCAATAAATTACTCCTACATGTGATTCAGTCCCTAATCCCTGCAGAATGCTACTGTATGGATAGACAAGTGTTGACACTGTTGCCTGGTCACTGGCTGTAAAAAAGGCCGTATGAACCGGAGAAACTAAGTCTCATTTACACCATTTGAGTCCATGAAAATTTCAAAGATACTGTTGGGGAAGATTTCTTCTGATTATTGTTTTTTGTTTGCAACATACTGAATGAATCAATTTTTACAGTAAAATTGTATTAATTATCTCAAAACAGCATACCATTTTGGTAGAAATAGCAAACAAATTCCACTATGATTTGTTGTGTTTGGTGCCCAACATACTCTGTGCTGTGAAATGAGAACTGAGCATATTTCATTGCAGAAACAAGGAATTGCAGATGCTGGCTTACAAAAAAGACTCAATTGCTGAAGTAACTGGGGATCCTAAAACATCTCCAAAGATGCTACCTGACCAGCTGAGTTACTTCAGCACTGTGTGTCATGCTTCATTGCAGATTGTGAGAAACAAATGTATAAAGAATGCAAAGAGACATTCCTATGGCAAAGTGTGAGACATTTCTTTGAACTTGTGTACATGTTTCTTGCTCCACCTTTATTCCAGCTCAGAAATCTGTACTTATGTAAAGGCCTGTCTGCCGGGAAAATCACAAAGGAGGAATTACATTCCCAAAGATACTGGTAAGATGGGCTATCAATGAGAAGCATATCAAAAAGAGGCATGCAGAGACAGGAAAATTAGTTCTGATCCACATGAATCATCACAGTTAACACTGAGTTATTAAAACTGAAAATACTGTTTTATTGTGGAATTACTGACATTGAAGATCTAAACACTTGCTGATGGTGAACTGCATAAAAATACTGGTACTATCGTGTCATTTTACAGGAGACTGTTTGACTTTGATTGTCTAGCTTTTGAGTGCTATTAATCCTACGACCTGATTAGTTCTTGTTCATTAAGTCCTCAATGTGCATTTTATTACTCAGAGAGGAATATTGCATCTAATTTTCAAAAGTAGTTGTTCTTAAAGCACCATTACAACATCCTCAACTCAGGGTTGGAATGAAAACACACACACACACACACAGACACAGACACAGACAGACAAACAGACACACGCACACGCACAAAATGAGAATTCTGTAATACAAAAGTTTCCATGATAAAAAAGTAGCATGGCTGCAGTATACACACACTTAATTTACATGAGTGAAAAATGCATAACTGAGATAAGCTACTGAACTAACTTTGGTTCTTTGTAACGTAATGGAAACAAATCTGGTAATACTTAAGACTGAATAATTGCATTTTTGGCTACCAAGTTTGTAAAATATTACAGTGCAGTCACAATCTAGGTTGACATGTTACTAGCACCAGGTACATATATAAATGTTTGATCTAGTGAAATGTAAATTGAAAAGTAAATTTAAAAGATCAAAATATGACGTGTCCTTTACTGCAGAGTAATGTTATGACTGCGTAAAAGAAATTGTAATTTCTCAGCATCAGTTGTCCAACAAGTGGATTGAATGGTCCAAGTGTGTGTGATTTTTTTTTTAAAGATTCAACATATCATTATACAACGTATGAAGCTAGTCATATTGAAATAGCAGTGCAGCATTTATACAAAGCTCGAGTAAGTGGTTTAGAGCTATGGTATGTATCCACGACTTTACTTTTCTAACATTAGAAGTAAGCAGTGCTCAGACATATTACAGTTAATAAGAGATTGTATCCATGATATGTCGAATCTGTTTGGCAATAAAATGATCCGTCTTTTGGCTGAAGCAGTTTGACCTTCTGTTTGTGTATTAATGAAGTACAATCTGAATTTTCATTTGGAGAATTTCACCAAGCTCACCAGTGAGGTAGTCTTTATCATACTTGTCTTCAAGACGATCAAGTTCCTTCTTTTTAAAAAGGGGAATACTGCTTATTTCTAATGAGTATACTCCTGATTCTGGCTTCTTCTTGGTCAAATGCAGATAACTTGTACCATCTTTTTGATTAATTTTGAAGAAACCTTTCTCATTACCAACGTCAATCAAGTAACGTACATGATTTGTCAACGTAGAAATTGCTGGGATAAACTGTAGGATATGGTCTTTACTGCTGAGATCAGAAATATTTAAATTGAAGATAAGCTGATTTTCTGTGCTCAAACTTGCAAAGCTCATTGGCAAAGTGGCTTCATTTTTCTCCTGAAAACAAAAGAGTTGAGAAATAAATTTGCTTGAGTGAAGAATCAAATAAACCAACTGCACACTACTTTAACACTTCCTTCCTACTTACAGTGTGGAATAAACATGGAAAACGTTTATGAAAATGGAAATACATAGCATATCTCCATGAAGAGAGAAACACTTTATTGATTCATGATGATGGCCATTTTATCAGAACAAGGAAAATTCATAAAACACACATGCTTTGAGTTGTGGGAAGGGGGGGGGGGGGTAGTGAACAGAGAAAGTCTGTGAATAGATGAAGACCAACAAATGGATGACATAAACCAATACCCGCTGACAGAGAATGGTGAAGGCTTGTTAATAGAAGCAAATCTGTGTGGAGGAACTGTAAATAGATGGCAAAGTAGAGAGAGATAAACATAATTCTGAAACTATGAGATACAGGACATGATTAGAAATAAAAGATCTGATAAATATTTCTGTTTTTATTTCAGATTTTTAACTTCTGCAACGTTTTGTTGTCATACAACTCATAGGTCTGAACATATGGAGACTGGGGAATCCATTGTTGGAGAAGTTTTAGTTAATGTCATGAGGAAGAGAGAGATCACAGAGAAGAGTTTCTTCATGGACCTACTGTAAATTATTGATTCTGAGGGGAAGGAAAATATGTGGAGGACCATAAACTACCAATGGGAAATGCCTAATTTCCTATAATTTCAACTACAATAAACAATTGGATTGGTCGATTATGGTCTGTTGCCCAACCCATTTAAAAATTGTGCACTTTATCATTTTGATATTTTAAGCCTGTGTGAATAAAATTTGCAAATATAATTGGAACATCTTATTTTTGTGTTGAATTGTGGTCTGAAAACAAACGATGCCTCCTTATTGGTGTTTTATTTGTGGCATTTTGGTCCCTGCGCTGAGAGTAGAATTAGTCTGCATAGAGTAGAATTAGTCTGCGTAGAGAGCTCCCTTAAAGATTTTAGTGCACTTTTCAGAAAACAATGGTAAGGAAAATTAATATATAAATCTGACAGAGAATCACTTCCATTAAATATAAACAATAATTTATAAATGCATTACATATAATAAACAATTGAAATAATTAACTTCATAATCAAACTATCCTGCAATTGTATGACAAAGTTACTGTATATCTTAATTGATCTCCTTTTCTAATGCTTATTGTACCGCTTTGTGCAGGCAACACACTCCGCCTTCCAGCTCCCTCAGATGCCTGAGAAGGCTGCTCAGTGATATAATGCTAAAAGTCTGATCAGGTGGTGTAAACTTATTATTTTATTCCACTACCATGAATTTTACTTGTGTAGTGGCATTGATGGTTATCAAGCAGCCTAGCCAAAAAAACTCAAAAATACCCTGAAATTTCATAAATATAAATGAAAGTAAAAATAATGTTTAACTTAGTCTGAACAATAGTTACTATTTTAACATTATTTTAGTGAAAACTGGAGAGTTAAGATAGGGGTATGCTGATATTCTATATCAGGAACAGGAAGTGCTAGAAATATAGGAGTACATTAGGCTACATATGTCACAGACCCTGACAAGGTCTGACCCAGAATGCTAAAGAAAGCAAGGGAGATTGGGGGGTTCCCGTGGAGATTTTTGCATCTTCCTTAGCCTCGGGTGATATTCCAGAAGACTGGAGGATAGTAAATATGGTCCCGTTGCTTTGGGATAAGTCTAGAAATTACAGGCTGGTAGTTGTATCAATGGGAGAGAAGTTATTGAAGATTCAGCAAGACAACATATATGTTCTCTTGGAAAAACAGGGACTGCCTGTCTAAATGGGACAGCTTTCATTTACGAGGCATTTTTTGCATTCAATGTTCTCACTTCAGTTTTTTTTATACCCATTTATATAACATTTATATAATTTTCCTTATCCATTGAATGAATCATTCAGTGTCCTTTTGTCCTTTCTTTCTGTGTACAGATAGAAACAGCTCTCAATTACCTCTGCATCATTTGAAGTCATGGTTCCTTTTTCATTTGTTGCTCTTCGATGTCTTCCTTTCGGGTAGCCATTAATTTTGCATTCATAACACACCTCAGGTGATAGACTATTGTCTTCTGTGTCACCGCCTATTGGAAGCATATGACTTTTGCCGAATCCTACTCCCGAAACACAGTGCCTAGTGTAAAGAATGTTAAAATATGAGTTTAGAGTCTACTGCAAAAATTAAAAAGCATGAGTTAGATTCTTGTCTTTCATCTGGGTGGTAATCCAACACGAATTTGGGCTGCCTGCCATGCAGTCTATCCCATTTTATTTTTTATTGAAATCAATAAATTGAAGACCAAGCTGTTTTTCTAGAGGGGAGCTTACTTATTTTCCTAGTTCAAATGTGAAGATGAAAATATATCACATAAACTGCAATTATGGATATAGAAGCTCACATTTTCCAAATGTATGCATATTTTCATTGTAAAAGAGGAAAGCACATCAAGAATTTGCTTCCAAATGGCAAGCACTAATTTTATGTTATAAATTTACAACTAATTGTGGAGTAATCATCAGTAAAATAATAGCATAATTTGCAGCAATGGGTTCCTAAACCTTTTGATGTTAGGACCTAAAAAACAGTGACCTAGTGCATTTTCTAAATTTGACGGATGATTTCTCAATCTGTTCCTGATAATTTACAATGTTCACCAGTTGTCTTTCGGAGTTTTAATTATTTAATTAGTGTTAATTCGATTTACCATTAATTTGATACATTTTTTTGACATTTTACATATTTCTGGATTTAACCGCTGATGTTAGTCGCATTTACAATTCAATTTTGTATGTGAGAACATTGTATTCATAAGAAACAAATATCGCATGTCCTTGGGAAGAGGATTGGGAAATGTTGGACTATGGAAACTTGAAGTAAAACAAACGTTAGATCAATAAAATTCTATAAAGTAATTTATGGTATCAGGGTGGCAGTAAATATGTACATGTTTCTGCATGCAGATGCACTTTGACCACTTGCATACAGATGGCACACAAGCATGCTCTTGCGCTTATTTTTAGTTCTCCCTTTCCTTAAGACAATTGCTCTCAGCCTCCCCTATCCAATCTCCTTCCTGCTTTCCTTCTGCCCCTTGTCTACCCACCAGAGATCTCACTCTATCTCCTCTTTTCCTTTCCCTTGCAGATTTTATTGCTTGTTCTTTCCTGGTATGGTGATAGCTATGCCAGTTGAGGTATGTTGCATAGGGCAGAGTGCTCCAAGCTATCCCGCAGAAAAACCTCTGAGGATCTCTTTTTGCCTGTGCAATGCTGCTTAGCTTTTGTAGGCCATGGCCCTCGAGTATGCTGCAAGCAGTGAACATAGTATGTAGATAGAAGTTGTAGGTAATTCTTTTCTGTTCTGGTGCTCCGCAAAAGTCGCCGCAGGCAGGCGCCATCTCGATAACAATCAGCACGGGAGCACCTCAAGGCCGCGTGCTCAGCCCCCTGTTGTACTCACTCTATACTCATGACTGTGTAGCCGGTCACAGTACGAACTCCATCATCAAGTTCGCTGACGACACCACTGTAGTGGGACGTATCACTGATGGGGATGAGTCACAGTACAGAAGAGAGATCGAGCGGCTGTCCATATGGTGCCAGCACAATAACCTGGCCCTCAACACCAGCAAAACCAAGGAACAGATCGTGGACTTTGGAAGGAGTAGGATGGGGACCCACACTCCTGTTTATATCAACGGGTCGATGGTTGAAAGGGTCAAGAGCTTCAAATTCCTGGGCGTGCACATCTGTGAAGATCTTTCCTGGTCCGAGAACACAGATGCAATTATTAAGAAAGCTCATCAGCGCCTCTACTTCCTGAGAAGATTATGGAGAGTCGGTCTGTCAAGGAGGACTCTCTCTAACTTCTACAGATGCACAGTAGAGAGCTTGCTGACTGGTTGCATCGTGGCTTGGTTCGGCAACTTGAGTGCCCTGGAGAGGAAAAGACTACAAAAAGTAGTAAACACTGCCCAGTCCATCATCGGCTCTAACCTTCCTTCCATCGAGGGGATCTACCACAGTCTACCACAGTCGCTGCCTCAAAAAGGCTGGCAGCATCATCAAGGACTCACACCACCCTGGCCACACACTCATCGCCCTGATACCTTCGGGTAGAAGGTACAGGAGCCTGTGAACTGCAACAACCCGGTTCAGGAATAGCTACTTCCCCACATAATTAATGTGTGTATTTAAGTAATGCCTACTATGTTCTGTTGTGCTATGCAAAGAAAGAATTTCATTGTCCTGTCAGGGACACATGACAATAAACTCTTTTGACTTGACTTGACTAGATACAGATAGAATCCTTCTAGACACACAATGGTGGCCAATTGTTTCAAAAGGCTCTAAATTCATGACACAGCAGAAAGATCTTTGTAGCCTACTTTGGTTCATGACCCATATTTTATGAACCATTGGGTTAGACTTGTATTTTGCAAGACTTGCAAATCATGTGAAGACAGTCAAAGAGTTACTTGCTTATTAAACTTGTAATTAATGTTATTATTCTAACTGGTTCTTACCCTTGGCCAACTCTATAATATCCGGGTGGGCAGCCACATGAGTAACCGCCATCAGTGTTTGAGCAGCCATAGTTGCATGGATTTTTGGAAGATGAACACTCGTTTACATCATGACAAGACCCAGACATCTGCTCAAAGGAGAATCCTGATGGACATAGGCACTTGTAGCTTCCCAATGTATTATGGCATGAAGCTCCTCCACAAACATGAGAATTTGTGCATTCATTTTCATCTGTTGGACAAATTAAAATCATGAAACATTTAACTAAACAATATAAAGAGTGAGTTTTAATGATTTTGAGTTCTGCAGTTTCTAATATCAGCTTGTTTTATGCTTTAGAGCAAATGGAACTTTTCAATGTAGATATTCAATACCAATGGATTCACCAAGCTGTTACGAATTGGTAAGTCAAAGTTTACTTCATGGAGAAGATGACGACACATCTATATGTGCCATTACATTGCACCTTTTCTCCCACACTCCAATACTAAATGGAAAAGGAGATCAGCATTTAATGCTGAAATTTTACCTCATTCAGAAGATGTAAATCACCCTTCCAATAAGCCATTTTACTAAATAACACCTATCAAATGTCTTCTTTATAGGCTTGTTGCAGCTCTGCATGTATTACTGCTGATTGATGGCATGTTTCTGTCAGATTAAGCGGATTCAGATTTATATTGTTTGCATTTCAAATTCACAATATAGATTGTGTAAAAGTCTAAAGTATTTGCTAAATTGTGGTGGATTAATTGGGTTAATAGATCAAAGAGTAATGGAGAAAATTCTAAACGTCTAAATATGACATGTTCTAGAATAGATGTGATGTTGCACTCTGACAGAATTTTCCATGGCTTTTGGAATCAAATACATGTAATTAATCAGTTAAAAAATAGCCAGGTAGAAGTTCTTCAATGATAGTTAACTGGTGTGACATTAAATAAAGTTTTTAAATTCAATAGATGATAGATTAAGAGGGGATCTTATAGAAACTTACAAAATTCTTAAGGGGTTGGACAGGCTAGATGCAGGAAGATTGTTCCCGATGTTGGGGAAGTCCAGGACAAGGGGTCACAGCTTAAGGATAAGGGGGAAATCCTTTAAGACCGAGATGAGAAAGACTTTCTTCACACAGAGAGTGGTGAGTCTCTGGAACTCTCTGCCACAGAGGGTAGTTGAGGCCAGTTCATTGGCTATATTTAAGAGTGAGTTGGATGTGGCCCTTGTGGCTAAGGGGATCAGAGGGTATGGAGAGAAGGCAGGTACGGGATACTGAGTTGGATGATCAGCCATGATCATATTGAATGGCGGTGCAGGCTCGAAGGGCTGAATGGCCTACTCCTGCACCTAATTTCTATGTTTCTATGTTTCTAATAATATTTTGAAAATGTTTTTCAAAAGAAGGTGCCAAATGTCTGCTTTTCTTCTTGCACAGTAACTTTACAACAACCAATGAAGTAGGTTGTATTTCTGAAACAACAAATGTAAAAGCTGCTAAAGCCTTTAACAAAGATGCACAGAAACCAACCTAGACTATTCAGTCAGTGTACTTTGCAAAGGCTCTTTATCACTACTATACGTGATACTATTAGTTCCAGTGAAGACTGACAATACCTATACTTCTACACTTTAGAATATGACAATGCCACAAGAATTTGGCAGTGGCCTGCACAAAGGCAGTTCAAGGGAAAATATAAAGCACAATAAATGCACTGAATATATATTTATTGACTAGCAATTGAGGATTTAGTTTGGAAACTTTGAACATGTTCAAGTACTCTCCCTCCATTTATTGAGTGAAATTAGCCTCCTTATTTATCAAATTATTGTTTTTCTCCCATTTCCTCTTTCTTTTTCCATCCGTTATTTTGATTTGCCTGTTGCAATAACCTATATCTCAGAACTTGCATGTTGCAGGTAGGTATTTTCTCAGGTTAAATTATTTTGTGTCTTTCCTGGGAAGCTGAGTAGCTGTGGAATATGGGCATTGACAATTGATAACAAATACCATTTTCAACCAGTGCAGATTTTGTGCTGCAAGTCAATGGTTTCACCATCATTTAGAACTACTTTAATGTCTACTCCATAGTCTATCAAAGGGTCTAAATACTTGAGTAGCTAAAACCTGTTCAAGCCAGCTGATTAAAAGCAGCTTTTACAGCAAATGTGCATTGTAACTGAAACCAATGGTGAAGGTCATTCAATATCAATATCAATATTAGTTTTATTCGTCACTTGCACATAAAGTGCAAGTGAAATGAATTTTCCAGCAGCAGTACAATGAACACACAAAAACACAATAAAAATTTAACACAAACATCCACCACAGCATTCATCACTGTGGTGGAAGGCACAATAATTGGCCAGTCCTCCTCCATTTTCCATTTTCGCCCGTGGTCGGGACCTCAACCCTCCGCTGCCGCCGCTGAGGGTGTCCAGATGAATAGACAGGTAAAAGTCCAGGTAGTCCAGAATCGGCGCTTCCCCACTGGAGACCGTGGCTTCAGATTGGTGTAGGCTACAGGCCGGCGGTCGAAGATTTAAAGTCCCCGCCGTGCCGCAGCCAGAAGCACCGCAGACCCAGCAGTCGGAGCTCCCCTCCAGGGGTCCCCGGTGAGGGACCCCGCTCCTGATGGTAAGTCCACGCCGCGCCCGCGGTAGAAGTAGGCCGCAGGCCTGCGGTCGGAGCTTCTTCTCCTGCTGGGTCCCCAACGAGGGATCCCAGGCTGCGGACGCCGCACCAGCTGGAGCTCCACAGACCGCAACTTCAGGCTGCAGCGGGCAAGCGAACGGAGCGCTCGCCTCCGGCGACGCCCGGTGAGGGCTCGCCCGCTCCGCGACGAGAGTCCATGCTGCGCCCGCCGTTGAAGCCCCGGGCGCGTCTCCGAGAAAGGCCGCACCGATCCTTGCTGTTAGGCCAAGGGGGAGGCGACATGGAAAAAGTCGCCTCTCCGTGGAGGAGGCAACTGAAGCGGTTTCCCCCTTACCCCCCCCCCCCCCACACAGGACACACAGTGAGACACCAAACACACACATTAGGACACACTAAAAAAATTAAAAAGTAGAAAAAATTCTGCAGGTTTATTGGGATTGCTATGACATTAATGGGATGACATACCACCAGAAGTCTTAAAAGAAAAGCTGAAGATAACATTGGCAGAATGCTAAACACGCTGTCAGAAAAACCAGCACTCAATAAATAAACCGTATTTCAAGGATGTGGGTGCAATACAGGAAAAAGTTCAATGATCTCACTCACGTGGTCAAGATCAGGAAATACATGCTTGTATTCTGACAGCTCCCCACAGCTCACCCACCAACAATTTATATCATTTAAGACTCAGACCTAACATCACATCTATCTATACATAACTAAACTCTGATCTTGTGCTCTTCCGGTTTGCGCATATTTTCTATTTGCGCAAAAATGGTACGCGATAGCGCTACGATTTTTCGCCAACTCACTCACCATTCCCTTGTGCTGCGAGTGCAACAAGTTTCGTTCCGATCGGTGGCATATTGTAAAAGGTAGCAAGGTTTAAAAATCTTAAAAACTGCGCATGCGCAGATCGATCTCCTCTCTTGCCAGTCAGCGCCGCGCAGATTAATCTTCTCCTGTCACTCCGCGGGTCAGTCCGCCCCTTCCTGCGCCATCGCTTCTTTACCGGAGCTGAGGGACGTTCTGGATGGCCGGCGTAGGTCTCCAACTGGACACAATTTTTGGAGGGTTCGGAAGTGGCCCGGCCCAGCCCGGCGCAGTCGGAGATGTCGCCAAACAGAAAGCAGAGACTCTGATCCTGGCCAAGGAGGACGACCAGTGACTAGCGCACGCTGTGAGTCCCCATCGCACCGCCAGCCTCTTCCCCTCTGGCCCCCCTTGTTGGCTCCTGCTCCCCTCCCCCGTGGCTCTTCCCGTCTTTTCTCCGAGCTCTCTCCCTCCCCCTCCCCCACACACCCCTCTCCCCCCACCACGCTCCCACACCCCTCCCCCAATCCCTGTCCCCGCCCCCACCCCCCCACCCACACCCCTCCCCTGCCCCACACTCCTCCCCCTGCCCACACACCCCATCTCCTCCACCCTGTTATATTTCCTATAAGTCATCCAGACCTAACTGTTCAATTCAATTCAATTCAATTCAACTTTAATGTCATTGCACAGATACAAGTATGGGTACAACGAAATGCAGTTTAGTGTCAGTACGTAGTGATAGCAATATATATATAAATACAGATAAATAAATACAAATGTGGAAATCTATCGACGGGACTCCGAGTTCAGCAGTGTGATGGTGTTATTATAGAAGCTATTCCTCATCCTACTGGTGCGGGACCTGAGGCTCCTGTACCGCCTCCCCGATGGTAGGAGGGCAAACAGTCCATGGTTTGGGTGGGAGGGGTCCTTGATGATCTTTCTGGCCCGTCTCAGACACCGTTTTCGGTGGAGGGCATCCATGGCAGGGAGCGGGGCACCGATGATGTACTGGGCGGTTTTCACCACCCGTTGTAGTGCCTTCCTGTCTGCTACGGTGCAACTGCTGTACCATACCGTAAAGCAGGTGGTCAGGATGCTTTCGATGGTACAGCGGTAAAAGTTGGTCAGGATCTGGGGGGACAGGTGGGCTTTTTTGCGCCTCCTCAGGAAGTAAAGGTTCTGCTGCGCCTTTTTGATCAGCTTGGAGGTGTTGAGGAACCAGGACAGATCCTCCGAGATGTGTACCCCGAGGAATTTGTAGTTGGAGACCCGCTCCACCTCAGTCCCGTTTATATGGATGGGGGTGTGGCTGCCCCCTTTGTTCTTTCTGAAGTCGACAATGATTTGCTTCGTCTTCTGGGAGTTGAGGACGAGGTTATTATTGGCACACCAGGTTGTCAGGTGCTGGACCTCCTCCCTGTAGGCTGACTCGTCGTTGTCACTGATCAGTCCTACCACCGTGGTGTCGTCGGCAAATTTTATGATGGTGTTGGAGCCATAGGGATGCAGTCATGGGTGAAGAGGGAGTAGAGGAGAGGACTGAGCACACAGCCCTGTGGCACGCCAGTGTTCAGTGTTATAGTGGAGGAGGTGAGGTTGTTGACCCTAACAGACTATGGTCTGTTAGTGAGGAAATCCAGTGTCCAATTGCAGAGGGAAGTGGAGATGCCAAGACCGCTGTTTGGTGATCAAGCTAGCGGGTATGACAGTGTTAAAGGCGGAGCTGAAGTCAATGAACAGCAACCTGATGTAGGTGTTATTGCTGTCCAGGTGGGTCAGGGCAGAGTGTAGGGCCGCCGATATGGCGTCCTCTGTAGACCTATTGGTCCGGTAGGCAAACTGATGGGGGTCCAGTGTGGGGGGGAGGCTGGCTTTGAGGTGAGCTGTTGTTACTCATGGTGTGATGCCACAATGCCAATGAGTCTTTTGGGCTCAAAGGTTCGGTCACCCTATGTATGAGGTTGACTGCTGCTACATTTTATAGGAGAATTGAGCAAGAACATCAGGACATGTGAAGTCGCCTGATTTTTCTGACGTTTATCAAAACGTGATGCAGAGAGAAGGCAATTGAGGACCACAGTAGAATAGGGGATTTAGAATGTTTATTCAAATGATTCAATCAGTTATTTTTCTCTTGCTCCAGATATTCTTGCTCAACAGTTGCTGGCAAAAACCAAGTCCACATCATTGCAGGTGGCACATATGCAGCTCAAACCCAGAAATTCTGGGATCTGTTGCGCTGAGTATTGCAAGCTGTTTTATGAGTGATCAGAACAATAGGGTGATGGGTTAGAATGTCAATGACCTGCTCAAATAAGTCATAGGGTGCATCTTGTAGGACGAGTTTCCCCTTTTCTGGGAACTATGGATTGCATGTGGTAACAATATGTGCTGTATAACAATGAAAAGCAAAAAGTACAGATGTTGGATGAGAGACTTATGCAAATACTTAGGTCAAGCATTAACTATGAAGAAGGAGGCTTATTCTTTAACTATTAATTTCCTCCAAATCAAATTTGTAGCCATGCCTAAGTTATGCTTATCTCTCTGTGAGCTATGTGGAACAATTCAGGAAAGGTTTTGATGCCACAGGAGAAAGCATAACATGTCTCCTTTTTTGGTGCCTTGGAATTATCTATTAGAGACACCTGTGCAAAGAATGAGCAACAAGACTTAAGTCATGGCTGCCTAAAGTTTGAAATTCAACATCACAGCTTCTGGTTGAACGAGAGAAACAGGTAGTTGAAAAACAAGACCTCAAAGCAGCACTTTGGTCTACCAGGCAGCAACGGTGTGGTTTCCTCTACATGGAGACACCAAACAGATTAAGCAACTGTTTTTTAGAACAACCATTCAATCTGCAAGGGTGACTCTTCTAAGACCAGAAATATTGATAATTGGCACCACAAGGTACGAGAAATATATCAAACATGCCATTTTTGTGGATGATCAGCCATGATCCCATGGAATGGCGGTGCTGGTTCGAATGGCCGAATGGTCTACTCCTGCACCTATTGTCCATTGTCTATTTTTGCAAAATCCTCCAAATTAGGATAAGTAAACAAAAATTAGTGCCTGCATCAATACCAACATCTACAGCATCAAGGCCTTACTTCAACTCAATCGACTTCACTGGGCAGGACACATTTTTATGTGCCTGATGTAAGACTTCTAAAACTGACACTCTATTTTATATCAAAGTCTCGTGAGAGACTGCGTGAAGAACCCGCCAGCCCGCATGCGTGTCAATACGTCAATGCATGGCGCGGGATTCTGAGCATTCGAAAATGACCTGGCAGGTAAGGCGTTTTTCTTTCAGGAACGGCCCACTGGATCCGAAAATAGATTCAGCGGGCTCGGAGAGGCTGACAGGCGCGGCCTGTACAGCCACTGCCATAGAGGCTCCGGAAGGGAGCAAGCGGCCGGCCTCGGAGTAAACTGTCAGGCGTGACCTGTGCAGTAAGCTCCGCCAAGGCCCCGAAGGAGTGGTCTGTCGAACCAGGCTCGGAGTAACTGGCATTCGCGACCTGTGCAGTAAGCTCCACCAAGGCTCCGAAGGAGCAGCCTGTCGCACCAGGCTCGGAGTAACTGGCAGACGCGACCTGCACAGCAATGTCCGTTTAAAGCTCCGAAAGGGAGCAGTTTGGCAAGCCTGGGGCTGAAGATGTGGACAGGCATGACCTGCAAAAGGAACTTCGCTGAAGCTCCGACAAGGAGGTCGACCTGGGCTCGGAGACGCTGGCAGGTAAGGTCGGCTTACTAACCTCCGTAAAAGCTCTGAAATGGAGCAGCCTGGCGACCTGGGCTCGGAAACACTGGCAACATAATCTGCCTATTATCTTCCACTGGTTCTGAAAAAGAGCAGGTTGGTGACCCGGGCTCAGAGACGCTGGCAGGTTGGCCTGCACAGCAACCTCTGAAAGTTCCAAAATGGAGCAGCTTGTTGGAACCGGGCTCAAAGACGCTGGCAGTGTGGCCTGCACAGCAACCTCTGAAAGCTTCCAGAAGGAGCAGCTTGTCTACCCTGGTAGACCAACTCGAAACTGGCTGTCCAAATCGATCATATTGTCCAGGAAAGCACTGTGCTTGAGGTTAATCAGGGTGTCCACATGAGTGAGGAAGGTGCATTTCATTGATAGAGGATATCTCCTGCTTAGAAGCAAGGAGTTTGAGGAATCCCTCATCACATGCTAAATTCTTTTAGCTCGGCTAATAAGAGTTGCCAGTTCGCTGGAACATAATTTGCCATCCTCTCGGGGATAGGTAGACCAGTAAAGGCCGAACTGGCATGTAGCATTTTTATCTGTCTTGCAGGTTTGTGTTGTAAAAAGTAAATAAATAAATAATGAAAAGCAAAAGCTCCGTAAGGGAGCAGTTTGCAACCCAAGTTCAGGGTAGGGCAAGGCCAAAACGGCAAAATGTCCAAAAGGACAATATCGTGCGGGAAGGTACTGCCTCAACATCCATTGAGGATGTCATCTAGGCTCTCAATACTGGAAATTCTGATTGAGAGGCTGGTCGAAGGGAATGTGTTGCGCACACTGGCGACCGAGACAGGTAGTTCCAGTCAGAAGTCTGCGGCAGCAATACCTGGTTTAGGGTTGCATTATGATATCTTTGGAAAAGACTTGAGCTAGCAAGTAAAAGACTTGCAAGAGGAATTCAATGCTGCGGTGGGTGTGGTAACGACACCCTTTGTGGGAAAGACTTTTGTTTACCTGCACGCATATCATCCCTACCAAACTAGTGGCAGATACTACTACACTGGGGCTGGTTGGAGCACCAGGCCTACACAATTAAAACAAAGCCCAAGGGCTTTTTATTCGCAGGTTTTCAGTGCTCACCATGGAGGCAGCACACTCCACATACTCAGTATCGTTCCCCAGCTGGCCACGATGCCTGAGCCAAGGGGTTAGAACAATTGGGGCAGTTGACTCTATTGATCATCAGCCTAAGGCTTTTTTTTGTGGTGTCAGTCTCAGGGGTTGCTGGATATTGGTGATAATCACCTTTTATCTATTGTCTTATTGGCAGCCTTGGTGGTTTTTATAGCGTGCTTTCTTAGAAACTGCCTTGATCACATCTACAGCCACCGTCTCTGCCTCATCATAAGACAGCAAAGCGACAATAAGGTGGAGGCCGTTGAGGTATGTGAATATTATTCCATCAGTCACATGAGATGTGCTGATGATATCCAAGTCAGAGATAGGTTTCAGACAGTTCAACAACAGGTGGGGATAGATAACCTCCGATCTTTCCATTTTACAAATCATAAACAGTTATAGATTCAGTTTCTGACTGATCAATTTCATCCGCGGCAAGAGAAGCCTAGAATTCCGTACATACAGTCTAAAGAGGCTGTCCAAGTAGAAACAGAGAAATTTCACAAAAGGATGAGCAGTCTGCATATGAACAAGAGGGGTATATTTCTAATATCTTCTCAAGGTTGAAGTTAAATTGGAGGATGCCAAATCATTCTAGGATTTGGCTAGTCTGAACATGTGCTTGGAATAACCATTTTAAGATGGATAATTTTCATTCAGCAAAGTAGCTGAGTATAGGGGTTTGCTTTACGGTCTCAATCGATCTCGAAGGCACACAAGAGTCGCAGGATATATCTGAGGTTTATCTGGCAAGGGCAGTTGTGGAAATTTTAGGCTCTACCTAAGGGGTTGACTTCAGCCCTAGGCTATTTATTTACTAAAGATTCTAAATGCCCTACTCAGATCTAAAGGGCATTTTGTCATGGAGTTTAGAGAGGACATGCTTATTGTAGGTTAGAGATCAGGTGTCACAGTTAGCTGTTTCAGCTACCAAGGCGCTCCTAGAATATCTAGGGTTTGTTATTCATCCAGGAAAATCCATACTGGAGCCGGCATTATCTATTACATATTTTGGTTTTGTCATAAACTCTGCAGGTATGTCTCGGACCCTACCCACAGATAAGACTCAGTAGGGTATTTATCAGTAGATGCCTCCTAAGATAATTCAAGACGAGGCAACATGAATTATAGTAGTGCCAAATTAGCCTACTCAACCATGGTTTCCATTGTAAATAAGTCCGCTTGAAGAAGATCCTATATTTGCTCGAAGACACGAGCGGTGGCTAGTTCAACCTATTTCTCGTGCATCTATCACTGCATGGGTTTTGGAAAGTTTTGTGAAGAGACACATGTGAGCTACTTTTAGCAGAAGTTTGTGGTTTTCTTTCAGTTTGGGTTTAAGAGAAGCGAATATGTTACAGCGCAATTAACACTGCTTGTACTGCTTTGTTGTTGTATCTAGTACTTTAAGTGGGACAATAATTGATTGGCTCTCACCCACTGATGACTAAAGGGCCTGTCCTACCGGAATCCGACTCCATGCGGTGAGCGCGATTAAACTAGAAGCGGGGGCCGCGCTGAGGTCGGGTGATCCCTGTACAGGGCCGTTCCCAACAGCATGCGCCTGCATACGAAGAGCGCGACCAAACCGGCAGCGGGGGCCACGCAGAGGTCGGGTGAGTGGCACAACGCGGCGCAAAGTGAGGCGAACTTGGAGCGAAGTCTTAAAGGTAAGTTCGCCAGGACTGAGAGGGACACACAGAGAGGGGCACAGAGGCACACACAGAGAGGGTCACGGAGGCACCTACAGAGAGGGTCATGGAGGCACCTATGTAGAGGGTCACGGAGGCACGACGTCGAGGCGACTGCGAGCCGACAAGCCGTTGCCGCGCGGAATTTTTGAACATGGTCAGTTTTTCGGAGCCCCGCGCGATGTCGGGATGAACTCCGCACAATTCCGCACGGCTCCGGCGATCGAAGTGGGACAGTCCCCGCGACGCCGGACGGCTCAAGCGACCACGTTAGGTCGCGCTCATCGCATGGAGTTGCATGCTGCTGGGACAGGCCCTTAAGGTTATGGAAGGTGTCTTTTATATGAACACTCTAAAGCCTAGATACAAAGTAGTGTGGAATGTGTAATCAGTGTAAATTGTTATGCAAATTATCATCAGCTGTTACTCTTAAGTTAGTCATGCTTATGACACAGATTTCAGCACAAAGAGCACAGTCTTTACACAATCTCCGTCTGGTTCTCTCAGTCATATCGGACAAGAGGGTAGCATTTTATGTGAGTGAACCCATAAAGCAAAACAGGCACGGTTGGTACATGTTGGAGTTGACAGCATACCCACCAGATCAGAGATTTGGGGGTGTTTATTATGTAAAAAAGTACACTGAGGTTACTAAGAACCTGTGAGATGAAAGAAAAGTTCCTTCAGAGTTATATAATAGTTTCCCAATAGATTGTTGGTGCAGACTATTTCAAGATGGATAGAGTGCAAGCAGCTGAAAGCAGGAGTGAATACAAATCATTTCAAGTCTCACTCTACAGGGCAGCTGGCTCGTCAGCCGCCAATAGAATGGATATTCCCCTTTGATCACTTTCTTGCAACAGCAGGAGGCTCAGATAAGCGCACTTTCAGAAGTTATAAAATGTCGTTGAACATGTCTGGACGGTTGCAGATAGAGTTCTGAACAGTGTTGCATGAGCTATTGTCTAACCCAAAGGCAATTGGGACTGTGGTCCAATTAAGAGCAATGTACATGTATGCAGAGATGCCAACCTTCCAGAGCACAAATCAGTAATCATAAGGCTAAAAATCAGTAATTTGGAGACAAAATCAGTAATTTTTTGTGCGAAGCAATTTTTTTCCTGCATGATGGCAAGCGCGGCTCCCACAGGCAAGCGATAGCGCATAATGTTAACATTAACATACCTGTATGTTCATTAGTTGGTATTACATAAACATGTATTAACTCACCATTGAAAATGCTCTATTGAAAGACTGGATGAACGAGTTCATTATCAATATGTCTTGATATGTTTATACACACACACTCACACATATATACGCGCACACACAGACACACTCACACACAGACACACTCACACACACAGACACACTCACACACACTCCAGTGATGGAAATGGGTTTAGGAACTAAGGGTACTCTGGGTCCGTGAAGCTGAGGTTGGGAAGAAAGGGGGGGGGGGAGGACTCTGTCTCTGTCTGTGTGTGTGTGTTGGCTGCAGCCATCGTCTGCTTTAGTGAGGGAAGCAGGTCGGTGATTGATCAAAAGGCCCCTAGGAGACTGTCTGATTGGCTGCCAAGTGACCAGCGCATTATGTGATTGGACACAATGCCCTTGGAGACGGCGGCTGATTGGGCGGGAGGAGACCGATTTATTGATTGGACGGGAATTTTAAGGGTAGCTGGTCGGTGATTGGACGCAACCCCCATAGAGACAGTCGTTGATTGGCCACCAAATAATTGGGCGCAAAAAAATAAAAATAGGAAAACAATAAAATCGAAATTACGATTTAAATCGGAAGAATATCATGCCTGATCTGCAGCAAAGATACTAGTATCCGCTCTAGTATCTTTGATCTGCAGTTCCTTCCTATTGAAGAAGAACCCTGGCCCGAAACAACTCGTAATCCATTCCCTCCACAGATGCCGCGAAGCCCGCTGAGTTCCTCCAGCACTCTGTGTTTTTTTATTTAACTCTTGAAATTTTAAGTTAGACATACAGCTGGAGTAACTCAACGGGACAGGCAGCGACTGGAGAGAAGACTCTTTTTCAGACTGAACTGAACTCTCGTCGGTGAGAGAACTTGTGATTATCTGCAGAAGGATCTCGACCAGAAAAGTCATCCACTCCCCAGAGCCGGCGCCCGTCCCACTGAACCACCCCAGCCCCCCCACCCCCCTTATAATTTCCGTACTTTTTCTATAGCTGCCACCCATTTGATGTCATCCTGCATCCTGCTCCTGGTCCCGGCCCGCGCCGATCTGCGTGTGTGCGTGTGCGTGTGTGTGTCGGAGTCTGAGCGGAGAAGCGCCGGCACCAAGAGTGAGTGAATGCATGGACAGACGGACGAAAGCAACCATCGTAGAGCGCAATAGGTGACATTTTGGGCAGAGACCCTTCTTCAGACTGACAATCAAGGGAAAGGGAAATGGGAGGCATATCTTCCATTCGTTTGTCCTTAGTGCCATCTATATCTATTGTTCCTCTTTCCCCTGACGGTCTGAAGAAGGGTCTCAATCCGAAATGTCATCTATGATCGTTGATCATTCCTTTCGCCCGTCTGTCCGATTGTTCGCTCGTCCTTGGATTAAGTAGCGCAGGATAAAGCTGGGAATTCATGCACAGGATGGAAACTGGAACGTAGGAGAACGTCGTCCCTCTGCGTACCCCCCCATTTCCATCACTGGCACTCACACACTCACACTCACTCACACACTCCCAAACACACACAAGTATGTGCTAACTTAAAATCGGCAAAATCCGGGATTTACAATATGAAAATCGTACCGCCCGTAATTGGCCAATTTTCCGTAGAAATTACGGGAAATCCGTACCAGTTGGCATCTCTGTGTATGTAAAGTTAGCATCATGTTGTTAATGGCACATGTCTTTTCTACCATTTATGGTTTATCTGTTTATTGTTTTCATAGATTGGTTTACTGCATGAAACCACAGAGCTTTGAAGGCTTTACATAGACTCTCACGAGACTTCAATATAAAATAGAAAGATTAAACGAGAACTTACTGTTTGAAGTTTGATCTTTATTTTATGAAAAGTTGGAGTGAGAGACTACGTGCCCTCCACTCCCAACCCTGAATCTCATAAAGATCATTCGGTAAGTCAAGCATTATTAATCTTTCTATAGTTTAATTTGGTGCAAGTGGTCTGTGGTTTCATACAGTTGCTTTAAAGATCGATGCACATGCGGGCTGGTGGGTTCTTCACGTAGATTCTCACTACTACTTCTCATAAAATAAAGATCAAACTTTAAACGGTACGTTCTCGTTGAATCTTTCTATTCTGTTCTCAATGAAAGGAATACATTTCTAGATTGTAAAGGAAAATAATTGGCTTTGTATTCAAAGCTTCCATGATGAAATTTTATACTTTCACTGACACTTGGGAATCTCTGGCCCATGAATGGAGAAGATGCATTGAGGAGATATTGATAACCTTTAGTCCAGCACACAAACACCCTGTGAAAGCAGCAACCACTTCGCAAACTACTGGCCCTCACACCCCAACTGTGGAAGAGTCTGTGGTTCCCACATTTGCATCGTTAGCAACTCGTGCTTCATTTACAAAATGGAGTGGAAACAAGTCATCCTCCTATCCTGAGGATGAAGAAAAATAAGAAAATATAACAAAGGATTAGTGCAATAAATATTGATGGAGGAATGAACTGCGATCTAACAGATAATGGTTAACAAGAATTTGAATGCAGCAGGTCATATCTTAATAATTTGATTGAGTTTATTGAGGTGGTAATGAGTTTTTTGAGGTGGATGTTGTCTTCATGGATTTCAGTGAGACATTTGAAACAGTTCCCCGTGGTGGGTTGATCTAAGTGGATTAAGACGCGTGGGATTAACAATGACTTTGTTGCATGCATTCCGAACTGTCTTACTGATAGAAGCGGAGGATTGTGGTGGAAGGATGATATTCAAGCTGGAGCTCTGTGACCAGTGGAGTTCCACAGGGATCTGGGCTGGGACCTCAGCTGTTTGTGATATATATAAATGACCTAGACATAAACGTAGAAGGGTTGGTTGGAGAGTTTGCCGATGACACCAAGATTGCTGGGGTTGTGAGCTAAGAGGAAGGCTGCCAAAGAATACAGCGAGATACAGATCAGCTACAGAAATGGGCCGAGAAATGGCAGATGGAGTTTAATCTAAGCAAGTGTGAGATGTTGGACTTTGTGAGGTCAAATGTAAGGGGAAAAAATTTAATTAAATCATGACCCTTAATGGCATTGATGTACAGAAGGATCCTTAATTCCCTGAAAGTGGCAACACGTGGGTAGAGTGGTAAAGAAGGGATATGGTATGTTTGCTTTCATAGGCCATGGCATCGGGTATAAGAGTCAGGAAGTTGTGATGAAGCTTAATGACAGGAAGGAGACTTTGAAAAGTGTATACAGGAGGTTTAATAGAATGCTGCCTTGATTTGGGGTTATTAGTTGCAGGGAGAGGTTGAACAGAAGATAGACACAAAAATCTGGAATAACTCAGCGGGTCAGACAGCATCTCTGGAGAAAAGGAATAGGTGGCGTTTCGGGTCAAGACCCTTCCTCAGACTTCTTCCAGCAACAAAGTCCCTTCCAGTTTTTTGTGTCTATCTTGGGTTTAAACCAGCATCTGCAATTCCTTTCTACACAGAGGTTAATATATAATTATGAGAGGCATACCAAGGATAGACAGTCACAACTTTTTCCCAGGATGGAAAAATCTAATACTACAGGGCATAACTTTAAGGTGGGAGGGGCATAGTTAAAAGTTATGCGTGGAGCAAGTTATTTTTCACATAGAGTGTGACGCGTGCCTGGAACGTGCTGCCGGAGGTAGTGGTGGCAGATACGATAGTGTAATTTAAAAAACTTTTAGATAGGCATAAGGATATGCAGGAAATGGAGGGAGATGAATTATATGCAGGCAAATTTCTGAGCACCCCCTGCTTCCACTGATGCTGTCTGACCTGCTGAATTATTTATTTATGTTTTTATATTAAATTTTAATATATATCTATATACTATTAAAACTCTGTGTGTGTGTGTCTGCCGACCGGGTGTGTGACAGATTTGCCCTTTGATGGTTCACCAAAACCACACTGTCAAACCCCGAGATATTTTCCATTTTGCTACACCATACACTTTTACATTCACCCATTCACTCCTTATTACATTTAGACATTTTTATGTACACTTTTTTAAATACAATCCTTCACCCCCCCCCCCACACACACACACACACACACACACACTCACTCATTTTGTGGCCCCCAGCTGGCCAGACACCATAACGGCAGCTGCTGCAGTCTGCTCTCCTCCAGAAACGCCGCCATTTTTTTCCCCGCGGCCGATTTGCGCGACTGAAGCACGTTTGGGGACCAGACCCAATGGGTCTGCACTTGGTCTAGTATATAACTAAAATCCTCATCTTGTTTGTTTGTATGCATACGCGTGATATCCCAAAACCCGCCAAAACAGTACACGATAGCGCTACAATTTTTGGCCCACCTTACTCACCATTGTCCTGTGATGTAAATCAAACAAGATTCGTTCAGATTGATGGACCATTTTACAGGTTATTGGACATTTTAAACTTTACAAAAATCAAGTTTCAAACCACTTCTCCACTTGCCATGCCCGTCAGCCACAATTACATCACAATGTGATCCTGAATCTCATTTACATTAAAAAATTGCGATTTTCAAAAAAACTCAGTTTTAATAATTTCTTCCATTTTCATTCACAATGACGTCACAATGGGATCCCAAATTTCATTTACATTAAAAATTAAAAAAAAAAAATCGCGATTTTCAAAAAAACTCTGTTTTAATCAAATTCATCTGTTTTAATTTACAGCTAACATTATGTTTAGGTTATTTTAAAGAAAAAACTGTGATTTTCATTGAGAATTTCATTTAAAAAAAAACATTGCAATTTTCATTGTGGTGGGGGGGGTGGGATAGGGTGGAGGTTCCATTTTTTTTCCAATCGCGATTTTCATTGTGGGGGGTGCGGGGTAGGGGGAGGTGAGGAATGAGGTATCAGGGGGATAGAGAGAGGGATAGGGAGCAGAGAGGGAGGGGAACGTGGGGGAGGTGAAGAGGGAGTGGGGGAGGAGGGGATAAAGGGAGAAAAGGGGGGGAGTGGGGGAGGTTGGGAGTAGTGAATAGAGAGAAAGGAGGGCAGTGGGGGAGGTGCGGAAGGGAGTGGGATAGGGGGGAGTTGATGAGTGGGGAGCAGGGAGATAGAGGGAGAGGAGGGGTGTAGGGAGGGGAGAGTGGTTATGGAGGGATGGAGTGACTGAGGGTAGGGGAAAGGAGAGGGACGGAGATGTGAGGGAATGAGGAGGGGAGGAGGAGAGGGGAAAAAAGAGGGAGGGTGCAGAGGACGGGGAGCGAGTGCTGGGGGATAAGAGGGAATGGAGGATAGGGGCAGGAAGAGGGATGGCGAGGCGCAGTTAGGGGAGGGTTGCCGTGACTCGCGTCACAACAGGGATCTCTGGCATCACAACGGGAACCCCTCAGCCGCGCCTGCGCAGTTATGGGCAAAGGGTCAGTGGGGGAATATTGCATTGGGGGACTGGGCCCAACGGGACTGCACCTGGTCTAGTCTTGCTTAAATATTCTGAGTACAATTTGAATTAAAATTATATCGATAATTGTAAATAGTTATCAATAAGATCATACACAGAACATGAAAAGACAGGTTCAAAATAGAATAGGTACATCTTTAAATGGTTTTAAAGATTTTTTGTTGCTAATCCTTTATTGTGTTAGATAATTTAACCTCGTAATACATTCCAAGTTCTTTAAGTTAAAAAAGAGAAAATTTATTCACCTCTTCTTGGCAAATAAAATCTTGGCTCGGTCATTTCTACTTTTGTGGGGCTGTGGTTAAGAATAAATTATTTAAATTCTTCCCTCACCGAGAAAGGGGCAGGTTCTGGTTCACGTTAGACTGTCATTGGAGACCACTGATCAATATTATTGCAGGTATAGCCATTCGTAAAAAAATATAGTGCATTCAGACAATATTCAGACCCCTTCACTTTTTCCGCATTTTGTTACGTTACACCCTTATTCTAAAATTGATTAAATTATTTTTTTTATCATCAATCTACACACAGATTGAAGAAGCGAAAATAGGTGTTTAGAAATGTTTGCAAAGTAATTAAAAATAAATAACTGAAATATCACATTTGCATAAGTATTCAATCCCTTTACTCATTACTTTGTTGAGGCACCTTTGGCAGTGATTACAACGTCAAGTCTTCTTGCGTATTACGGTACAGGCTTGGCACACCTGTATTTGGGTAATTTCTCTCATTCTTCCCTGCAGATCCTCTCAAGGTCTGTCAGGTTGGATGGGGAGCGTCGATGCACAACTATTTTCGGGTCCCTCCAGAGATGGTTGATTGGGTTCAAGTCTGGGCTCTGCCTGGGCCACTCAAGGACATTCACAGACTTGTCATGAAGCCACTCCTGCGGCTGTGTGTTTAGGGTCTTTGTCCTGTTGGAAGGTGAACCTCTGCCCCAGCCTGAGGTCCAGAATGCTCTGGAGCAGGTTTTCATCAAGGATCTCTCTGTACTTTGCTCCATTCATCTTTCCCTCGATCATGACTAGTCTCCCAGTTCCTGCCGCTGGAAAACATCCACACAGCATTATGCTGCTACCATCATTCTTCACCGTACATGGTATTGGCCAGGTGATAAGCGGTGCCTGATTTCCTCCAGACATGACACTTGGCATTCAGGCCAAAGATTTCAATCTTGGTTTCATCAGACCAGAGAATCTTGTTTCTCATGGTCTGAGAGTCATTTAGGTGCCTTTTTTCAAACTCCAAGCGGGCTGCATGTGCCTTTTCTGAGGAGTGGCTTCCCTCTGGCCACTCTACCATAAATGCCTGATTGGTGGTGCTGCAGATATAGTTGTCCTTCTGGAAGGTTCTCCCATCTCCGCAGAGGAACTCTGGAGCTCTGTCAGAGTGACCATCAGGTTCTTGGTCACCTCCCTGACCAAGGCCCTTCTCCCCTGATTGCTCAGTTTGGCCAGGCGGCCAGCTCTATGAAGAGTCCTGGTGGTTCCAAAGTTCTTCCATTTAAGAATGACGGAGGCCACTGCGCTCTTCGGGACCTGCAATGTTGCAGAAATTATTTTATATCCTTTTCCAGATCTGTGTATCGAGACAATCCTGTCGTGGAGGTCTACATCAATTCTTTCATCTTCATGGCTTGGTTTTTGCTCTGACGTGCAGTTTCAACTGTGGGACCTTATATGGACAGGTGTGTGCGTTTCTAAATCATGTCCAATCAATTTAATTTACCACTGCTGGCCTCCAATCAAGTTATAGAAACATCTCAAAGATAATCAATGGAAACAGGATGAATCCAAGCTCAATTTTACTTCAGAGTCACGTGAGTGACTACGTGAAGAAGGCCCGCCTGGCGCTGGAACGGCATTACGTCGACGCTGACGGCAGAAGCAGGAGCTGCACAGACAGCTCCTCGACAGCGGTAGGTTCGGAACCGGCAGGTAAGTGCAGTTGAAAAATTGTTTTTAGGACTGGAAAACTCCGTGCCTGGTAGAACCCAGGATTTTAAAGGATTTTAAAAACAAACTAAAAGTTTAAATTGAACAGAAATACTCTGTTAAAACAACGGAGTTTTGAAAAGAACGTCCCAGGGGAATACCCAGCGATCAGGACGAGAGATTAATTACGGGGCCGGTTCCGATACTGGTACCGTTAAAAATACGGTAGAGAGGTTAAAATGCTCCACAATCTTTTGGCAGGGAATTTTAAAAGTCAGAAAGGCTGTAATTTAAAAAAGTTAATAAAAATCGCGATATGGAGAAAGTACTCCAAAATATAAAAAGAGACAAGGGTCACAGTACCCAAACAGCCCAAAAAAGACCCTGAGGGGCTTGAATATACAAAATATGGCTATGTGCCAAATTGAGAATTGAACCCTGGATTAGGGTGGAGGAAGTCTCTTTGGATATAATTCTAAGTGGATCAGGGCTGCAAAAGACAGACCCTGCAAGTGGTGATGTGAATTATGAATGCACACCACAAATAAAAAAAGTGAGGCCAGATGTGCCTGAGATAGCAAAAGATTTTGCTATATCTAAAGGAAGTGGTGAGGCTATGGAAAAAAAAACCTAGCTGCCAACATTAATTATATGGTATCTCACCAACTTCAAGAATACGATAAAACTTTTATGTTTTATTAAAATATCAACGGTAAATCCGTTTATAATGTCCATGTCTCAAATAATATGAGATATAAGAAATACAATTTCAAAGTATTTCAAAATGGTGCAAATAAGTAATACTTTCAAAATAAAATAAATTGCCATCAGTTGTGGAGCTCAATAGGAAGAAATATATATAATTTACCGAATCTGCACTATAGGTTTGCAGATCAATACAAATCAGGATATTAAACTCCTGATTATTATAGAATAAACCTGCCTTCTGATAAATCAAAGATATTAATTACAAAAGAACAGACTACTGATCTTTAAACTTTGGGGAGAAAAACTATGATCCAATGAAAAATTGTGATAATGGATCAAAACAAAGGCAAAGATCTTTTTAACTTGCGGTGAAAAAACTATGATCCAATGAAAGATTTGATAGTGGATCAAAACAAAGGCAGAAGTGGTATAATCCAAACATAGCCTTATCTAAACCTATATAATTGGGGAAAGAAGGCTTGAAGTACGTTGAAAAGGTGCAAACATCTGGTTACAAAATAAGTTCATGAAATCTCCAATTATGGGGGATTACAGGTGTATTATGATTGTTAACCAATATAACTAAGGAAGGATTGGTTCACCTGTATAGAAAACTTTAAAAATTGATTTCAGGTTTGCACTCAAAATTTTTAATAAGAAGGGGTACGTACATGTATATTATAAAATTACCTCAGTGTAAAGATTTCATGGTATAAACCATACATAACATCATTATATTTACACTTTCACAGTGTAAGAAAATGGAAACATCTAGAACATGGAAAAACTGTTGTGATTAACAAAGTGTTAATCAATATTACAGGTGCTTGAAATTAATTAAAGTGGGTCAAGCTGTGCAAGTTAAAACATTGTCCAAACAATCAATCAGTTCAAGGCTGTTAAACCAAACACTGAAGGAACAATTATACTGATAAAAGATCAGCACTTGCACTAATGAGGGTCATGGTCATGGGTTATCTCGATTACATTTAAATTGGAAGAGATAAGAGCAGCTGCAAATTAGTGCCTGCCATTACAAACCTGGTGGAAGGTAAGGACCTGACCCATTACATAAAGCATATGCTTAGGCATTAATAAAAATATTTATAAATTACTATTCTGAATTTAGAAGTAATTCAAGCACCCATAAGAGAGGGGGAAAATTGTTCCATGATACAAATATGTCTAATTGTTGTTGACATACTTTGTCCCTCCATTAGGATTAGGTAAAAAATAAATAAAGTTCCAAAAGAAGGAATACAGAAGCTTATAAGAATATGTATGCCTTGTGAAGAGGCTTATGCAAAATATCAAATGATACGTTATCATTATTAAAGTAATGTAAAAAAAGGTTCATAAGCTGCTTCAACTATAAGATTAACAGCTGTTGCAAACTGAAGCAAGTGTTACAGATGATGTACAGCTTCTGTGAATGTTTGGGTAAAGATAAGAATATTATCTATTCTTATAACAATAATTGATATGTCTCTTGTTCGGACTGCAGACAATAATACCAGGCGAACATAAATGGTTTGTCCTAAGAAATTTTCCAAACATTCGTATTAATTGTTGAAGTATAAGGAGTTATGGATGAAAAAGATCGATTGTTTTATTATGGAACTGTCCATGTCGTATCAAGATGAACAATACCACGGCTGAGGCATATGTTAACAATGGTCAAATTTGGTAGAAAAACATATTGTCATTATTTTGCATTACTTACGATTAATCTGGTTGTATACAGATTAAATCACTGATCTTTCAAATGTTTCTTGTGGGTCACAAGATAAGTCAAATAACAATCATGGGATTATCTAAGTAAACAGATGTGACATATTTTAAAGTTTAGTCCACCTGTTTATCTCTAAGGAAGAGACAATGGTATCGGAAGATAACAAATTTGGGAGAAAAAACATATTGTCATTAATATGATTTACTTACGATTAATCTGATTGCATACAGATTAAATCACCGATCTTTCGAATATTTCTTGTAGGTAAACCAAGAACAGTGAAGGTGGATGCTTTTCTCCCAATTACATGAGGAAAAGATTTCTTTGTGTTCCTCATTTTTGTTTAATAGGGCAGTGTCTGATGAAAATGTAGCGGGACACTGCCAGAGGCATTTTGGTGGCCTAATACGGTTCCTTTATGGTTTCATAAATATTGTGTGATTTTGAACTGCTAGTGATGATTCGTAGTGGCAGCAATTTATTGAAGTCAAAAAAGGGGTCTCGACCTAGGTCGTTGCCTGTCTCCCTTCGCTCTTTGGATGCTGCTGCACCCACTGGGATCTCCAGGTTTGAGAAACCCTGCAGTAATTTATTGTTGTACAAAAAAACCTCCATGACATGAAAATATGAATTTTACTATCTACAGGTTGACCAGACCATCACAACAGCTGATGGTCAAAGAAGTCTATGAATGTTAACCAATATAACAATATATCAATAAAATAATTATGTATAAAGAAGTGTTATACCTGCAATTTGCAGAAATAAGTCTAAAAAAAACAATATTTTGTTATAAGAAATTGGAGGTCTGTATATACAGTAAAGTTATTTTATCATATTAGATATGTGAATTCCTTGTGGATTGCATTTTCTAAGTATCTAATTGATAGAGCCAATAATAGGGCTCAGAGTGTTACCGTGTTATAAAACGGACAATATATTAACCAAGAAGTTATCAGATGCATTCATAATATCCCAATATGGAAAGGGATATATATGTAAATGGTAATAAATATATATATGTATATGTATGTATATGTATGTACAATATATGTTAAAAATTGTCCAAAATTGTTAAAAATATAAAGGCAGGAGATAAATAATCTCGAAATGCCTTAAGAAATGGACTCTAACTCTATCTATGATTCAAAAAACTTGAACATTGAAAATAATAATTCTGATAACTTTAGTATCAATATAAGAGTGCAAACATTGCAAATGTTACGTTATAATTGCATGTGGATACAAATTGCATTATCATATATGTTTATGAATCTACCAAACAAAGCACACCAAGAAGACCTGAAACGAAGGTAAAATATAAGCATATCCTGCCGGGCTTTAAGTTGTGTGTGTGTGTGTGAACATTGATGAAAATGTTGCAGTAGGCAAGAGTCTCTGTGGCAATGAGACTGCTTATTACACACAAAAACCACATTGGGTTCAGTAAAAACTGATGGTTATAGAGGAATGTATTTCTAGATGGTTAAAATTGGATACATTCAGTAGGAACTAGACACTGAAAGGTGGAAAAATCACTCTGTTAATGAGGAAAATACATTCACAGGAATGGCACAGGATGAGCCACTCGAGCAAAGATGCAAGGCCGCAGGAGGCTGTAGATTACTGTTAAAGTAAAAAGGAACCAGTCATGGTGTCAGATTTAGACACGCAATGTTCGGTTCTCTATAATTGTTGCTTTGTCATGCCATAAAAATATATATATCAATTGGTATTTGTGATAAACTTGCCTTTCAATGGAAAGGGCACTATTTTCATTTTTTATAATGTGAAATAATTTATCACATAACTTGAGGCAATGTTTGGAGAAAATGTGTTATTCGCTCGTTATTGTGTTAAATGAGCCGTACTGTCGTATGGAATAAATTCTGCGACACGAAAAACACAGAAAGCTTCAAACTCTTCACGTAGTCACTCACGTGACTCCGAAGTAAAATAGTAAGATCAAACGAGAACTTACCAGTTCGAAGTTTGATCGTTATTTTATGAGGAGTAACGATGAGGGATTACGTGCCCTCCGCTCCCCACCCTCATAAAATAAATGATCATCTGGTAGTTCTAAATCTATGATGAGCCTTACTATCTTACTCCGGCTATTTGTGTTCTGTGTTTTTCATGCCGCTGCTTTGAAGTATGCCGTTCCAGCGCCAGGCGGGCCTTCTTCACGTAATCCCTCATCGTTACTCCTCATAAAATAACGATCAAACTTCGAACTGGTAAGTTCTCGTTTAATCTTACTATTTTGAGCGTCATAGCAAAGGGTCTGAATACTTACGTAAATGTTATTTCTTTTTAATTACTTTGCAAAAATTTCTAAACACCTGTTTTCACTTCTTCATTCTGGGGTATTGTGTGTCGATTGATGATAAAAAAAAGAATTCTAATCCATTCTAAATTAAAGGGCCTGTCCCACTTAGGCGATTTTAACGGCGACTAGGCTGTCGCCACATGGTAGCGGGGTGACGCCTGTATAGTCGTGAGTTGTCTCCTCAAGTCTCCTAAAGAGTCGTAACTTTTTTCTTGTCGCCACTGGATTTTGATATGTTCAAAACCTTTCGGCGATTGTAGGCTTGACGTAGCTTGTCTTCTCTTGTCGTGGGTTGTCGGCAGGATGATGCAGGTTGTCGCCAGGTGTCGTAGGTTGTTGCTGGGTGATGACTTTGGTGAATTCCATCGGCGAGTACCTACATCAACCGGCGACAGGTACCGGCGACTGAATTGTCTTCAGTAGTTGCCGACAGGGTCATAGCTTGTCGCGGGTGGACGTAGGTTGACTTCGGTTGTCGCCTGTGTGGTCGTAGGTTGTCGTAGGTGGATGTGCTAATGGGTCGCCGGTTGTCGGTAGCTTGCCGTAGCTTGTCGACTAGGTGGTAGGTTGTCGTAGACATTGTCGTAGGGATGGTCCAGTCACCAGTTTTTCACTGACCTGCTACATCTGTGACTGTTGCTGGCAGTCGCCGAAAAAAATCACCTAAGTGGGACAAGCACTTAAGGCTGTAACATAACAAAATGTGGAAAAAGTGAAGGGGTCTGAATACTTTCTGAATGCGCTGTATTATTTATTCAGCTAGCATTTGTAATCAGGACAGGGAGATGGGATCCCAATGTAATCTTTTACCCGTCAAAAGTCACAAGCTAAAACTTTCCAGAAAAATAAATTCCATTGTCAGCTTATTGTATTGGACCAAGAGTACAGAGATACAGCCACAGAGATGGTCTATGTCCAGAAGATGAGAGCAAAATAGATTTCTGTGAAGGGCTAATCAATACCAATGTGAGTTGCTATCGATTAAATGGATCAGTTGATGATATATACATATATTGTGCTGACCGTCTATTTTTGAAGAGATTGTTGGCTAGAATCCCCCTTTCCTATTTATGAGCACACTATTGCTATTTTAAATTGTCCATAAAGATTCTCCAAAGGATCTATCAGTGGGATCTATTCCCAGTGGGATGTGTACTATGTCAGTTTTGGAGTTTTACTGCATTGTACTATTGTAAGATTTCCCAAATACCAGCACTTAACCTTGCAGCTACAAGTGTAGGAGGCAGCTCCTATCGGGACATAGGCACAAAACTAGCACCATCTCATTCCAACAGAGTGTTGTTGCTTCAAGAATGGAGTGTGCCCCCTGAGTCTCAGAGAGACTGTGTAAAGTTGGTAGAAAACACAGCTCACAAGAGACATGTCCTTGGTGCAAATGGAGGATTTCGTAAGGAATAACTCAATATGAGTGCAGTTTATGAATGTTTGCAATTTTTGGAAGCTTGCATTGAAAGCAATACCCTCTGTACAGTCTGTTTGCTCCTCTGGCTGATGGGGGAAAAAAAGAAATGTTCTCTACTTATGCATGGAGCTTAATTCTGTAATGAGCAATAATCTATAAAACATGGCTAAAATCAGAATAATCCTGAAGCTAAGAAACAATGTGTGGAAGACCATGGACATGATGTTTATAAACAAAACAGTACAGTGTTGTGTATGAAACTATTTTTACAAAGTCACAGATTCTAATGGTAGAAAATGTAGTAAGGTTGCTGAATATTGTGGAGCAGTATGGCAAATAGTACACATTAAATGCTTGCCTTTAAAGCAGCATGGTTTCACGGGACACGATTAGTAAAAGCTGGTCACTATGATAAACAGGAACTTTGTTTTTTAGAGTAGTGAGGTTCAAAATTATATTGGAGATAAAAATTGGGTTTGCACTATTACTGGTACCATTTATGGTGCTTTTATGAAGGAAAAATGTCTCTTGTGCTGATAGAAATCTCAACAGAAAATCAGGGTGGAATTTCCCATCAGGCAAAGACAAGGAAATCTATTTTCAACAGTACTGTACTGCATTTTTATTAATCTTTTGGGAAAATAAATTTAGAGATAATTTTAAGCAATCTTAAAACAATGCAATGTTAGGTAGGAAAATACTTATTTGAAAATGTCATTGTTTAAGCACAGAATTACCATAGACCCTGAGCACTGCCAATTGTATGACTGGCTTTTTTAATGCATTATAATATTTTAAGCAGAGGTTTTTGGTTCTGTCTTAAGTTTACTAAATAAACAAACTGCAGATAAAACATTGTCTAAATCTTCAAATAAGGCACATAGGTTGCTGTATTGAAGCATTGATTTAGTTGAAAACAAGATTTATCTTGTATCTAAATTGATTTTAACCCAAATAGTAATAACAGGCTATTTCAATAGCATATTTATTGAGGTAAAATGGACTATCAACACACAATTTGACATAAAGCATCTAATGTGATTGGGATAGACAACATAAAATGATCGGAGTTCAAGGAACACTGAAGGAAAAAAGGGCGGGTGTTTAGAAAATATGTCCCTCACTGTTATTTCACCCTTTTATGTTAAATCAACTGAAAACATAATTTAGAATAAACTAACAGAGGGGATGAGCACCGTTCAATTGATCAGTAAGAATATCTGCAATCCTTACATAGTCTGGGACAGACTCACCAATGCGGTTGATTCTTAACTGTCTCCACAGTTCAGGGGGAATTAGGGGTGAACTATAAACACCAGCATTGCCACTGATATCCACATCCTGCCAATGACAAATTTATAACGAGGCAGGGTAGTCCAGGTGCCACTTGGCTCCTGGACTACCCTGGTAGTCCAGGTGCCAGAGACTGAGGTTCACGCACAAATTCTGCTGAAGAGAACTCAGGTCAGGACTTCAACAGGGTAATTATGCACAATGAAATACTTGGTACATTAGCAAGCCTGGCAGAAAATGTGTGTGAATTATCAGGGATCAGAGTTGAGTTTGGTGCTAATGTTGAACCCTTTTCATACAAAGGGTGGTGGGGGTATGGAGCAAGCTGCCAGAGGAGGTAGTTGAGACAGGGACCATCCCAACATTTAAGAAACAGTTAGACAAGTACATGGATAGGACAGGTTTGGAGCGATAAGAGCTAAATATGGGCAGGTAGGACTAGGATAGCTAGGACATGTTGCCGGTTTGGGAAAGTTGGGCTGAAGGGCCTGTTTTCACACTGTGTCACTCTATGACTCTATGGACTTTTAAGCAGAACCTGAGGTATGTAAATTTCAAGCAAATCAATTAATATGTCTGTGTTCTAACACAAGCAGTTGATGCTTTTTAAAATAGCATTTATGGAATGGAGGTGGAGTTGTGTTGAGGTACTTCCTTTGGTTGCATAAGCATGAGGGAGCATATTGTACATTTTGCTGCAAAGCATGGGGGAGCATATTAAGTAATGGGCTGAGGTCGAATTTCACAGTTCTGGCGACAAATCTGATTTGTTGTTTACTGATATCACAATCTGCCTGCTCCATATTCCTCTTATGGGCATTAACTGGGCAATACAAACTTGGGTAAATTCATCAGTTGTCATATTGGAACTAACAGTGCTTAAAAATCAAATGGTACTTTATGATATGCAGACATTTTAATTATTCTTGGTTCGGCTGTGGGTGGAACCAGCTGAAGTGATAGTGCTCCAAATTTGGAAGAGGCTGTCTAATATTTTATCAAAAACTGTGAATCTCCACTTATATACTAATAGTTTTCAAGAGTTGGGAGTGCTAAGAGGAAAACTTAAAATTGATTTGAAATAATTTCAAATTACTGTCAAAATGGTGAAAAGGATTCCTTCACTTAATATATTTGCTTTTTTGATACAATTTGGAAAAAAAAAGTTACTTGCCAACACACTGATTCCATTGATAGTGCTGTAGGTAACCATGTGGACAACTGCATCGATATCCGCCGACCAAATTCTGACAGCCGTGTTGGCAACGATGGCTTCCCTCACATTCATCAACATCTGGCAAATTATTCAGAAAAGAAATAACAGACACTTTAGTGGCTGCATTCAATATGAATTGTTTTTTGTTGGATTGTAATTTATTATAATTACAATGTATGTTTACATATTCTCAACTTTTCTCTTTTTTATTTTTCCATTACTGAAAATCTCCAGTGATTGCCCTGCTGAGTATTTATGAGCTTACATAGCAACAATAAAGTTCAGATTGGTCAGTAAGATTCAGCTGTTATGTGGGTTATTTTGGCTGTACTTTTATGAGACAAGTATAATAAGATTTATTCCCAACTGATGTTAGTTGGAGTCAGCTGTTATAATTTCCCTCTGATTCTGGCCAACTTAAAAAAGTCTGTTCTGAGCTTGAAATCTGACCCAACCAAATGATAACATGCAGCTTGACAATGGTAGTCTTGGTAACAAACTTAACCAAATTAAACAAAGTATTTACATGGATGAATGAAGACAACAATCAAAATCTGTCTAAGATTACCGTGGTACCTTTTGACAAGAATAAACACATTCTTGACTTGAAAAGTACCTTGCGTATCTCCACACACAGAACATCATGGTTTGATGTTCGTGGTGTGTTCAAGTGTTTCAATGACTTAAAAAGCCAGGGTATAATTTTGAAGGCTGAGGGGAACAGTGGAGGCTGCCTTGTGATCACAAAACCTGGTAGGATCTGATTAGGTTTTTTTACTCTATCCATTGACTTCAGCAAGCCACACTGAAAAGTCTATTTGAAAACTTGCCTGATTGTCAGGTATAAGAATTGAACACTAGGATGCAGTCAGGGAATGTAGAGGAGAGCATGTGTGATCAGGTAGTTTAGGTTGGAATGAGAAGTTTTAGTGGAAAAGTTGGAATGCCTGGTGGGAAAAGAAGACATTAGAAAGATGTTGAGCTGAGAAAAAATTGAAGTATCAATGGGGCAGGCTATCTGATCATGGATGGTGGATAGAGCAAATAAGCTGATTTCAGCTGATATAGCCCCTACATTCAGCGAACGTGAAGATATTTAAATTGGAATCATTTGAAGGCAAACTCCACGTCTAATGCATCCGCAGTGATAGATAAGTAATATTTAAGTTGCTAATATTCCTCCTGAATCATGTTGCTAGCCCACTTCTTTCTTATCTCACCTCACTTTCTTTAAACTAAAAATGGACAGGTTGGGTCAGTCTTCAGATATTATTATTAGTTTACCATTCTTTTTGATGCGGAGCTGTTAATTTTAGGAGTTAAAATTCTCCCAAGCTTTCTGATTCAACTACCAACTAAAATTTTGTGATATGCACATTTTTCGTTGTTGGTAGTATCTCAATATAATCTAATCAATTTGTACAATTGATGTATTAGAAAATCTAAAACCAAAATGAACAAATTTCCTCATGAAATTTACTTTAACATGAATTGTATAAATATTTATATCTAATTTGAATGTGATATAATATAGTTCATGTTTGAAATTTTGATCATTGCATGATTACTAGATATTCTGTCTGGGCATTTTGAACAAATAATAAATGCAAAGATAACTATTTAAACATAGTTTATTATGCTGGCTTTGGAACGCAATATTATTAAATTATTCATCATATCATAATTATTTGAAAGGAATGATATACTGTTACTTTTTTTGTGATTCTATTACCTTCACAGCCATGGCCAGATTGATCCAGTAAATATCCACGTTGGCATTCACACTGAAAACTGCCTGGAGTATTCTGGCATACTCCTTTAGATCCACACATATTTGTTTCAGCGATACATTCATTATTATCTATCAAAGAAAAATTGATCAAAGCATTCAGTAACCTCTACATTTCAGACAAGTAATACATGACATACTTGTTGTCTCATTTGTTTTCTATGTAGAAACATATCACTGTTTTAATAGAGTGGCAGACCTGCACTTTGAAAACAAGCTATGAATATTGTGTTAAAGAAGGAACTGCAGATGCTGGAGAATCGAGGGTACACAAGAAGAAGGGTCTCGACCCGAAACGTTGCCTATCTCCTTCGCTCCTTAGATGCTGCTGCACCCGCTGAGTTTCTCCAGCTTTTTGTGTACCCAAGCTATGAATATTTCTTGGAGCGATTTTAATAGCTTATTAGAGATGTAGGTGGCTGCAATTCCAGAAATGCTTAATATATTCTTTAAAGTTAGAGCTTGTGTGCAGTTATTTGGAGATGAAATGCTAATATAAGTACAAGAGCTCACATTTTTGTAACCCAATTTTTCAAATTAGAATGTTTATACAATTTATTTTATTTATCGTCTAGTCATTAAGATGCTGTATTTTTACTTTTTTGGATAGATCTCCAGTCTTCGCAACCAGTATTAGGTGAAATATTTCCATCTCATTAAAATTCATTTCTAATTCTTAGTAAGGGACTATGATAATATTTAAATAATGTTAGTGGGTCATAACCAATTATTTATGATTTATGTATCGACGGTGCGAGACTTCACAGAATATCATGGGTGTAAAATAATTATTTTTTGTTAAGACTGGATATTTAGGACCAGTGTTTCCAGTAATGCCATGTTTCCTCACCAAACAAAAATTCAACCTTGATTGGCATGAAGCTACATTGACCTAAGAACAATTGTACTTAGAAACATAGAAATTAGGTGCAGGAGCAGGCCATTCAGCCCTTCGAGCCTGCGCCGCCATTCAATATGATCATGGCTGACTTGTAGCCTTAAACGGGTTGTAACATTTTCCTGCATCTTACCAGTAGAATTACACTATATAGCACAAGTATCCTGACAAAGTATTGCATCAATACAATATTCTGAATAGCCATCGACAATGTTAATCTTGTTTATGTTGAGTATTACTTAATTGGGATTATATTTTTAATAGTTAATATCTGTGCTATTTTTCCAAACTTACAATATTTATAACTAAAGTTGCAATCGGATAATCCGCTCTCAGGTATTAGCCAATTCAGTTAAAAAATAGTGCATGATATATCAATAGACAATAGGTGCAGGAGTAGGCCATTTGGCCCTTCGAGCCAGCACCGCCATTCAATGTGATCATGGCTGATCATCCCCAATCAGTACCCCGTTCCTGCCTTCTCCCCATATCCCCTGACTCCGCTATTTTTAAGAGCCCTATCTAGCTTTTTCTTGAAAGCATCCAGAGAACCTGCCTCCACTGCATAATATCATTCAATTTTGATTCTTATTTGCTTCGTCTCAGCATGCGACCCAATAGAAACAAATGAGTGTTCAATGACATTATATTACGATCAATCAATTAATAACATTTCATAGTATAAAGTTCAAGTATTAGGTTATTATTGTAATTCTATGAAGAAAGGATATTCATTGGAAATACATCCATTGAAAACACCAACATTTTACAGTCAGTAGTACATTCATTACACCCAGAACATGATTCCTTTTATAATGTGGATACTTTCAGATCCTACTGACAATTATGACCAAAGTTCTCCATGACATCACCTCAATCTTGTAACTACCTCCTCGACATTCCCATATGAAGCACTTAAAAAAAACTTTATGTGGGACATAAAATGCAAACGAATCAAAGAATAAATGAAAGTCTGAAATTTAATCCTAGGTTCCAGATGAAACAAATAAATGTTATCCCCATGGTTCTCACCATCATCTAAACCCATGCAACATTCTCCTACCTATCTATTATTCTGATTTATTATCAGCAGAAAGCAAATAAGTCCTTTAATAACTGTTCCATATTTTTTACTGAAATGTGACTCCTCCTTAGCACAATTGGCTCTGTATTGCAGATGAATCATTGTGAGTCACTGCATTTTTTTGCACGAGACAAGTAACAAATTTGCCACGGTCACTATTTATTATTAGATTAAACACAAAATCAGCCAAATCAAGGGTAGTCATGCTAACTTTTAGGGAAAAAAAGTTAAATGCAAAGTGTAGCCATTGTTTTAATGCCTAGAAATGAAATACATTGAAATCTCAATCTGAAAGATGTTCAGAATTAAGTTAAAACTAAATTGGAGTGTGGAATTTAGTCCTGGACAGAACTCTTGTTCACTTAACAAAAAATAAATAATTTGAATATGTTGCTGAGATATTTGCATATCTTGATAGATGGTTTAAAAGAGGACAATATTTTAAAAAAAAAAGTACTTTAATCATATATACATAACATATAAATGTATATGCCATACTCCAATTCATTCTTTTTTGTTCAATCTCTGTGGTTAGACTTGCAAATGAGAATTAAATAATTATGGGAGTTTGCTCATATTGATTCTGAAGATAACCTAGCTTTTATATAATATACAGACAATTTCCCACTTCAAAAATGGCAGATTTCACCCAATTAACTGAAACTCCACACTAGATTGAACACTAGCACTTCACTGTAGGGCGGCATGGTGGCACCGCGGTTGAGTTGCAGCCTTACAGCACCAAAGACCCAAGTATAGTCCTGGCTACAGGTGCTGTCTGTACTGAATTTGTACGTTCTCCTTGTGATTGCGTAGGTATTCTCCGGGCGCTACGGTTTCCTCCCACACTCCTGCCAACTGGTCGTCACATGGAAACACTGGTAGTGCATTGGGAGCAACTTTGCTGCATATGATATGTTGGACCAGTGCAAGTGGCCACCACAACACAAAAGCCTAGATCCACACATTCTGACCAGTTTCATACTTTGTTGGAACAATATAGTTTGACAGCAATCAGAATTTTCATCTTGCTGATTTTAAGTGGTTGTCTGATGATGTGGAGCAAGATAGACATTGTATGGTCATTAACTTACTGAAATATGCAAAGCTGAGTCATTTGGAATGCATCCTGTCAAGGCTCATTGTTTGCCCGTATTTTTCATTGGTTTAGGTTTTGTGGACTTTCGTGTCCACAAGATAAAGATCTTACAAGGAATTATATCAATGCAGTCCAGACTCTTGCTGGTGCACCCTCCTTGCACTTTACACCACCTTGGCGAACTGGCATTGCCAGTACTCCACCAACTCCCGACTCTAGATGCTGTCAGGACCCCGGCCCCAACAGCACTGAGATCAAATAGTGTTGAGACACTCCTTCTGAGGCCAACGTCTGCAACAGCCATTAAAGCATGGTCCCACTACTTTCACATCCCACACTTACACTGAGACATGAGAGTAAAGGCTGAATCTGATCTATTGGCATGCAAGGCTGCAGTGAACAGGTTTTGTAGCAAAACCTGCTACTGAGAAGGACCATTCGAGTGAACATAAGAACACAAATAGAAGCAGGATTAGGTCACCTGCCCCATCAAGCCTGGATATGAATATAGAAGCGGGTTTAATATAAACATGATGGTTGGCATAGATAGTGGGTCCAAGAAACTGTTTCTATGACAATTCAAAGGCGACAATCCAAGTATGAAACTTGACAGATTTTGTTGTACAACAGAGATAAAGTATTGAACTGCACAAAGTTATCCCTTGTTTCTGTGGTTCATCACCGTCTGATATTATGTTGCACATTTTAAAGGCCAGTAGGCAGTCATCAGTCTCTCGTTGCTTCATTGTATAAACATTATCTGCAGTTTAACTTCATACCTCTTCATCTATCCTGCTCGTCATCTCTCGCCAGTGACTTACCAATACATGCTGTATGATGCTGTGTGAATCCAGGAGGGCACTTACAAGTAAATCCACCAATTGTATTAACACAAAGAAACTGACAATTGTGCTGCTTTGTAGTGCATTCATCCAGATCTAGAAAAAAAAACCAAGTTTAAATAATGGGGCTATGAAAGCCAAATATTTTTTACTGCAGCTTATCGCCCTAAATCCAAAAAACATTATAATGCCGCAGTGACAATTTATCATTGATAACAGAAAGTATTTGCATCATATTTTGAGATTGGTAATAACATAACTAATGGTCCTGGAGTAACGTTACTTACGTTGGTGGTGGATCACCAACAACCAACATCTGCTTATGATTTGCCTTCAAAGTACTATCCATAGTAACAAAAACATATGTTATGAACATTTTTTGAAAATGATTTATTTTTGGAAACAATGTCAGCACTGCTCCAGTTGTTGCCATTTAAGGGAAGGGTAAGTACACAAATATAATCTATATTTATGTCTCTGCTTACCTTAATACCACTGGGAATCATGATTCCAGGCTGACACCACTGAGCCTCATATTAATTAATAGGATTTCCAAGAAAAAAATAATCTAAAAAATATACCGATCAATACACTCTGGGCTTGATTTCCATGTATAAATATCTTAAAGGCAGTAGATCTATTTGAAAGATTAAGGATTTTTAAGACCTCTTTAGAATAAAGATCCATGTTTAATTCTTCTAATAGTTCAGTTTCAGAGCCACCTTTTTCTCATATTTCAATTCTCTTTGTATTTATAATTAATTGATCAGAAATGTGTATTCTACCAGAGAAGGATTTTCCCTACCAAACATTTTGTATCCGTTTTTTAGAACTAGCTTAATTATGATTCTTATTTGCGCTAGGCATTTTATATGTCAACAGCACAAAATATGTGATAATAGCATCTATTAATTACAAACTGAAGCATCACCCACCATTGTTAACATTTTTTTAAATAATTTCCCTGCATTTCCTCCTTTTGTTCACCCAGTTGCATTAATATCTTGTGTGCAGGAACTACATCTGAATGAAAAAGTTGGTGTCCCAATGTATGCAAAATTATCCAATTCCAATCTTAATCTGGTTAAGATAGATACAAAATGCTGGAGTATCTCAGCGGGACAGGCAGCATCTCTGGATAGAAAGAATGGGTGACATTTTCCATCACCCATTCCTTCTATCCAAAGATGCTGCCTGTGCCTTTGAGTTACTCATTCCTGTCTAACGGCATTTTGTGTCTATCTTTGGTGTAAACCAGCATCTACAGTTCCATCCTACACATTTAATCGGGTTAAATTTGATTTCAATCTGCTGAAAAATAGTAATAAACAAAATCAAATGTATACCAGATAAGTTATTGTAATGCAAGACATTAATATTATACTCACCTTTACAACTTTTCCCATTGGCTTGCAGCAAGTATCCTCTAGGACATGAACACTGGTAGCTTCCTTCTGTGTTCTTACAGATGAAATTACAGGGTTTTGGTGCTTGTACACATTCATCAAGATCTGTCAATTCATAAGAGTATAAATGATAAACCTTTTATGCACTACTTGACCAAGCACGGACCCGTTGGGTCCCCCATTTCCATTGGGTCCATCTCCACAAACGCAATATTCCACCACTCACCTATACACAACACGATGTTCAGTCAAAATGGCGATCCCGGCCCTGCAAGCTTCCCCCAACTGCATAGGCACGACTGAGGGGCCAGCACTTATGGCATTGCTCAACTCTGTCTTTACTTTATATTCTCTATATTATCCCATTACACATTGGCTGGATTTTACTTTCTGCCTGTTTCCTTCTCATTGCCCAAATAGCAGCATATATTATTCTCTAAAATCACTACCCCAATCTTTGCCAACTAACTCAACTTAAAACTTAACAAAATTAAAACCTTTGTTTTTAATTCACAAACCTTACCATTTCTTCACTTTGGGAAACTCCTGTAATGCTATGCCGTGGTGGGGCTGGTTGAATTATCAACATATCTGAGGCTAAAATGGAGATGCCTGAATTATTTTCCGATATAGGCCTCATTTGAGTTACACAAGGAAGTGCTGGCAGGAGGCCAGAGATACTGTACAAGACATAAATGTTTGGCACTGGAAATCACATGGATGCTGTAAGGATGTGGACATGACTTGGAAGATCAGCATTTATTGTCCATTGCCAATTGTGCTCAATGAGGTGATGGTGAACAACTTTCTTAAATGAATGGAATTCTCTACACTTTTTAATCAGAAGATAATTGACTAGCGTGAAGTTGTACAATCTCTCCTCCAACTTTTGTTGATATTTTCTGTACTTCCCATTATGCTATCTGTGGCATTGCCTTCTGTCCTTCAGCAGTACATTCTGGAATTCTCCCCATTTGTGTATTGTTGCTCCTTAACATAAAAAGCCCCCTCTATAACAATGTACCCTGTTACCTAGTCTAACCTTGCAGTCGTGTATTTATAAAATATCTTACTATATTTTCTATCTTATGGATGTAACATATTTGGATGTTTTGGTAAGACTAAAAATAATGGAACATAAAATTAAAACAATACTTATTCCATGTAAATTAATTGAATTATTGAAGTGTTTGATTCCATTGGTAATATCAAGCTTGAAAGGGTTCAGAAAATATTTACGAGGAAGTTGCCAGCATGAGAGGATGTGAGCTATAGAAAGAGGTTGAGTAGGCTGGGTCTCTATTCCATGGAGCGTAGGAGGATGAGGGGATAGTGTACGAAATCATGAGAAGAATGGAGTGGGAAGATGCACAGAGTCTCGTGCCCAGAGTAGGGGAATGGAGGACCAGAGGACATAGGTTCAGGGTGAAGGGGAAAAGATTTAATAGGAATCCGAGGGGTAATTTTTTCACAGAAAGGCTGGTTAGTGTATGGAACAAGCTGCATACAAGGAACAAGCTAACAAGAGGAGTTAGTTGAGGTTGGGACTATCCCATCGTTTAAGCAACAGTTAAGACAGGTACATGGATAGGACAGGTTTGGAGGGATATGGACCAAGGTCAGGCAAGTGGGACTAGTGTAGCTGGGACATTGTTGGCAAGTTGGGCCGAATGGCCTGTTTCCACACTGTATCACTCTATGTTTCAATATTATATTCAAAAATAAATGGCCACTATTCATCACATGGCAAATTAAGTTCCTCATTATTGGTAACCATTTTTTTTTACCCTATCCTTCAAACTGTCAGGTCAAGGCGTAGCCTTGCAACTGGTACTATGTAGTCCAGTTCAACCTGTGGGACATGCTCATCCTTCATGGAAAGTCTGGTTTGACGGGCCAGGCGGAAGAGATCCAATGGCTAGAAAGGCGATGCACTGTGGCAATGCTCACCAGACTGATTCCTGGGATGTCAGGACTTTCATATGAGGAAAGACTGGATAGACTTGGCTTGTACTCACTAGAATTTAGAAGATTGAGGGGGGATCTTATAGAAACTTACAAAATTCTTAAGGGGTGGACAGGCTAGATGAAGGAAGATTGTTCCCAATGTTGGGGAGGTCCAGAACAAGGGGTCACATTTTAAGGATAAGGGGGAATTGCTTTTGGACCGAGATGAGGAAAACATTTTTCACACAGAGAGAGTTAGATGTGGCCCTTGTGGCTAAAGGGATCAGGGGGTATGGAGAGAAGGCAGGTACAGGATACTGAGTTGAATGATCAGCCATGAAAGGCCGAATGGCCTACTCCTGCACCTATTTTTCTATGTTTCTATGAATGCGAAGGGCTAGTGAGAGCACTAAAGATGACATGGCCATCCATTGCAGCCAAGAAGTCTTTAGCCGTGATGAATTTTCATACCAATGGACTTCTGCGGTCAAGAGGGTGGGGTTGTTACAGTGCAACAGCTTCTCCACCTTAAACTCATTCACGGACAGGTTTTTGTGCAGTCTCTTCTCCACACAATCCTGCGGCGATGGGCTAGGAGCAAAGTGACGTCTTAGTTCCGAACCTGTACCTACGGACCACTGGTCGCTCTTCTTTGTACCAGGACGGCAAGGAAGTTCGGCAGCATCCCAGGCAACTGAGCAGCCCCCTTCAGGACAGCAATGCTCACCCTAGTAAGGGAGGGGACTAGAAAAGGTGTCCTAAACATTGCATGCCCTCAACGAACTGGCCAGCAAGCAGCAGCTGGCAGTTTAACCTCACCTGTGGTCGAAACTATAAACAAAAAAAGAAACTCATCTTGGCCATATGGAATGTACGCACACTCATGGACAGAGACACCACAGCAAGGCCCCAGGGATCTGGCTCGGTACAGGATCGACATTGCTGCTCTCAGCAAAATGCGTTTCGCCGATGAAGGATCAGTCTATGAACTGATCTTCTGGAAAGAAGAACGAAGATCGGATCCATGGGGTTGGACTGGCTATAAGGACATCCCTCTTACAACTGATGCTGGATCTTCCTACAGGAAGATGAACGTCTCATGAAGCTTTGTCTCCCCCTTGCCTCTTCTCTCAACCTGACTATCATAAGCGCTTATGCCCCCACTCTAACCAGCAGTGACGAGGCCAAAGAGAAGTTCTACGAGGACCTTGACTGTATGGTAAGGCAAAGCCCTGCCAGCAACAAGCTCATCCTGCCAAGGGACTTAAAAAATGGGGTTGGCAGTGACAGCCAGTGCTGGGAACAGGTGATGGAACCTCATTGCGTTGGAGAGATGAACAGAAATGGTCTACTCCTCCTGAGTATGTGTGCAGAAAATTACCTCACCATCACCCAACACCCTCTTCAGAATGGCCGAACAAGTACAAGACCACATGGATGCATCCCAGGTCCAAGCAATGGCATCTCATTGACTACGTCATTGTCCGCAAGCGGAACATCCGTAACGTTAAGATAACCAGGGCCTTGCGGGGAGCTGAGTGTTGGACAGGTCAGATTGGTGAGGTCAATTTTCAACCTGCACATCTCTCTGCCACAGCGCAAGACATCTAAGCTTCTCCGTGCATCATTCAACACCGAGATGTTGACCAGACGTAACTGAGAAGTACCAGTCCCAGCTGGACAACATGCTGACTGCTCATGGACCACTGATAGGCGACCCAACTGAAAAGTGGAACCAGTTCAAAAAGCTGATGAGAGTCAGCTAAGGAAGTGCTTGGACGCAAGCAGCAAGTGCACCAGGACTGTATGATGTAAACAATAATGAAATAACCAAACTCCTGGAGGAGAACGGCGTTCATCGAGTGGCAGAACGACATATCCTCCATCTCCAAAAAGGATCACTTCAAACACCTGCAGAGCAAAGGCACAGAAGGAGCTACGAGAGATGCAAGACAGCTGGTGGGCGAGTAAAGCTGATGAAGTTCAACATTACGCAGACACAAACAACTCTAAGCAGTTTTTCACCTTGATCAAGGCTGTGTCTGGTCCACTGACCTCCTCCCCCCCCTTCTCGCAGCTGATGGCAAAACCCTGCTCAAGGATAGAAGCAGCATCTCAGACAGATGGAGAGAACACTTCGCTGACCTCCTCAATAGACCCTCTGCCGTTGACCCAGTCGCTCTCGATCAGATCCCACAAAAGCCAACACTTGACGACCTTGACCTCCACCCATCTTTGGAAGAGATCAAGAAGGCCATCAGTCAAACCAGCACTGACAAGGCATCAGGCATGGATGGAATTCCTATTGAACTCTACAAAGCAGCAGGTCCTGAGACACTAGACACCTTCCACAACATCTTGTCCAGCAGAAAGTATGCCACCACTGTTGTCTCCTTGTTCAAAAACAAAGATAGCAAAGCTAACTGTGGCAACTACTGAGGCATCTCTTTGTTGTCCGACGCTAGAAAGAAACTGATCAGTGTCATCCTCAACCGCTGAATCAATAAGGTCGCGGAAGCAAGCTTGCCGGAGTCTCAGTGTGGTTTCAAACCTTGTCGCAGCACTGCTGATATGATCTTCACGGTGAGACAGATCCAGGAAAAATGCATTGAGCAGAAGATGGACCCCTACGCAGTCCTCGTTGACTTGACAAAGCCCTTTGACACGGTCAACCAGAAGGCTCTGTGGTTGATATTTCACAAGCTCGGCTACCCAAGAAAGTTTATCCAGATCATCTGCCTCTTCCATGATGGCATGACAGGAGCAGTTCTGGTCAACTTCTGCACCTTTCGACATCTCCAATGGAGTGAAGCAAGGTTGCTTTTTGGCCCCTGTACTCTTCAACCTCTTCTTCGGCTGCGTCCTGAGTCACGCACTCCATGACCTCGACCTTGGTGCGTACCTGAAGTACTGTCTGGACGGATCTCTCTTTGACCTGCGATGACTGAACGACAAACCCAAGACGCACGAACGGCTTATTCTTGATGCCCTCTTTGCGGATGACTGCACCTTCATGGCTCACGAGGAGTCTGACCTCCAGTTCATTATGACCAAATTTGCGGAAGCACCACAGGCTTTTGGTCTCACAATCTGCCTCAGCAAAACGGAAGTCATCCACCAAGTGTGCACATTGACAGCACACAGCTGAAAGCCGTTGACTCCTTCAAAAACTTGGGAAGTGTAATATCATCTGATGGCTCTCTGGACAAGGAAATCTCAACGAGAATCAGCAAAGCCAGTCAAGCACTTGGGCGACTGCGTACACGAGTGTTGAACCACCACAACATCAAGCTGTTAACTAAACTCAAGGTCTACAAAGCAGTTGAGCTTTCCAGCCTGCTCTATGGCTGTGAAACATGGCCCTTGTATAGGAATCACATCCGTCAACTTGAGAAGTTCCATAAGCGCTCGTTACGGTCCATCATGGACGTTCGCTGGCAAGACAAAGTGCCCAACCTAGAAGTATTGGACAGTTCCAGCTTCACACGCATCGAGACTATGATCATCAAAGCACAGCTGGGCACGTCATCAGGATGGATGAAACCTGCATGCCTCGACAGGTCTTCTATGCGTGTGCTCCCAGGGACAAAGGAACTGTAGGCGTCCCAGGAAGCGATACAAAGATTGTGTCAAGGACCATCTCCACTATTGTGGTCTTGCGCCGAAGCAACTGGATGCCTGCGCCAACGACAGAACATGCTGGCGCGCAGCAGTGTGAACAGCAGCCAGCAGCTTCGAGGAGTGCCACCTCGAGCAATTTACCAAAGCAAGGGAGAGGAGGAGAGCTGCTGCCTAGAACCCACCAGCGATGACCTTCATCTGCCCCCACTGTCCTTGAGTGTACGGTTCACGGATTGGACTCGTGAGCCATGTCAGAACTCATCAGAATTGAGATTGCACAACCCACCATCGTCGTTACCGGCGGGCCACCACCACCCACAATTTTCTTTTAAAATACTTACCCACACAGGATGTTCCGATGAGGCCTGTGGTGTATCCAGTCTTGCACAGACACTGATATGACCCAACAGTATTAATGCACTGTCCATTCTGGCATGTGTTTGCAAGGACTCGGCATTCATCAATATCTGAATGAAAACAAAATGTTAATGAAAGTAACTCCAGATATATCGCTGTTTCTCTAAAAGTAAAAACGAAAACAATATCATAAAATTGGGCTAAAATATATATTTTTCTCATATTCTTCATCGGTGTTGATTTTTAATATGGCAGTTCCAAAGTAGTTGCCTTCATATTGCCGTCATCACTAATTATTACTTTTCCTTCTGAGTTAAAGCAGTAAGGGCTGACAGGATAATTGACTGCGATTTATCCCAAGTCCAAACCTGTTCTAAGAGCACCCAATATCTAGGTAGGTTCACTCACCAGTAAAAGTTGTGTTCTTGTAGAATTATACCAGACATAATGCACTGTTACATACTAAGACATCTAAAATAATCAAATGGTACGGATGCAAAAACGAACATTTATTGGGAATTTTGAAGTGATGTTCCTTATATTAATATTATGCTGGATTTCATGAGGGTTGTGACATTAGAATGGATTCCAAAAAAATAATGAATTATTATCTGCAACCTCATGGCTCATATTTTTTCTGTAATTCTCCTAAATATCTGGCCCAATTCAGTTGTATAATGTACGTCTTGTGTATACATCTGGCCACATCACAACCAAGTAATGCAGGATGATCCGTGAGGTATGACTAGATATATTCTACAAACTGCTATCTTATCAATATTATTCCTCTGTTCACCTATAGAATCACAACAGCATGGATCCAATACCATTCTAAAAAAGCATATAGTCTAACACCAATTACTTGATTTGATGAGACTTCACTGAACATTGCCTTGTGCAAGAAGTTTGGGATTCATAGTCATAGAGTAATACAGTGTGGAAACAGGCCCTTCGGCCCAACTTGCCCACACCGGCCAACAATGTCCCAGCTACACTAGTCTCACTTGTCTGCGGTTGGTCCATATCCCTCCAAACCTGTCCTATCCATGTACCTGTCTAACTTTTTCTTCAACGTTGGGATAGTCCCAGCCTCAACTACCTCATCTGGCAGCTTGTTCCATACACCCACCACCCTTTAGGTGAAAAAGGTACCCCTCAGATTCCTATTAAATCTTTTTCCCTTCATCTTGAACCTATGTCCTCTGGCCCTGGATTGCCCTACTCTGGGCAAGAGACTCTTTGCATCTACCAGATTTATTCAATAGACAACAGGTGCAGGAGTAGGCCATTCGACCTTCCAAGCCTGCACCGCCATTCAATGTGATCTTGGCTGATCATCCCCAATCAGTACCCTGTTCCTGCCTTCTCCCCATATCCCCTGACACTGCTATCTTTAAGAGCCCTATCTAGCTCTCTCTTGAAAGTGTCCAGAGAACCAGCCTCCACCGCCCTCTGAGGCAGAGAATTTCACAGACTCACAACTCTCTGTGTGAAAACGTGTTTCCGAATTTCCGTTCTAGATGGCTTACCCCTTATTTTTAAACAGTGGCCCCTGGTTCTGGACTCCCCCAACATCGGGAACATGTTTCCTGCCTCTAGCGTTTCCAAACCCTTAATAATCTTATAGGTTTCAATAAGATCCCCTCTCATCCTTCTAAACTCCAGAATATACTATCCCAGCCGCTCCATTCTCTCAGCATATGACAGTCCTGCATCCCGAGAATTAACCTTGTAAACCTACGCTGCACTAATAGCAATAATGTCCTTCATCAAATTAGGGGACCAAAACTGCACACAATACTCCAGGTGTGGTCTCACTAAGGCCCTATACAACTGCAGAAGGACCTCCTTGCTCCTGTACTCAACTCCTCTTGATATGAAGGCCAACATGCCATTTGCTTTCTTCACTTCCTGCTGTACCTGCATGCTTACTTTCATTGACCGATGAACAAGGACCCCCTAGGTCCCGTTGTACTTCCCTTTTCCCAACTTGACACCATTTAGATAGTAATCTGCCTTCCTGTTTTTGCTGCCAAAGTGCAAAACCTCACATTCATCCACATTATACTGCATCTGCCCACTCACCCAACCTGTCCAAGTCACTCTGCACTCTCATAGCATCCTCTTCACAGTTCACACTGCCACCCAGCTTTGTGTCATCTGCAAATTTACTAATTTTACTTTGAATCCCTTCATCTAAATCATTTTGTAGGATTAGTGTAAATGGGTTGGTACTGGTTGGATTTGGGGGCTGGAGGCCCAAAGCCCATCTATGACACTGTGACTTTGCATTCCTTAACCTGACAGATAAACTTGTTAGATTCTTCACTCTGTGTTAATCACATTGTTAAGTACGAATCAAGCATAGTTGCAGGCAGTGCTTTTTTTTGTAGACAAAATGGTGCCGCAATGCATATCGTTCCTTACTGTTGATGTCTATGGTTGATTGCCTTCCTATAAGCTGCTAGAGATGTTTAAGAGCCTGACCACCTAATGTAATTAATACATTTCATTTTTTAAAGGTTAGCAATCTTATTGAAATATTAAAAATCTTCCAAAATTGAAAATCTAGTTTTATCTTTTCATAGATGCTGGTTCCATCACAAATTAAGCACTGATTGCATGTCAGATATTTTGTGTTGGGACTCAAGAAAATGTGCATTGTGACCTGCATCATCACATTTTTTCTCTTTTGTTTCTCAAGGCAAGCTACTTGAAATCAACTGGAATCTGCGGTGCCTGTTAAGCTAATAAAACCAGAAAATCACAATAAAACCAGAAAATGCTGAAGATACTCAGTAGGCTAGGTAGCATTTGTGGAGGGAGAAACAAGGAAGTGTTTCAACTCACAGATCCTTTATTGGAATTGTTTATTGATCTGAGACATTTCTCTCTCTACAAATGCTGCTTAACCTGCTGAGTGTTCCCAAAATAAAGATTCAAGAGACAAGAGCTATCCTCATATTTTACTTGGATTGCTTACAACCGAGCAGTATGAACGTTGAATTCTCTAATTTTAAGTAACTTCTATTTACATTGCCCTCCCCTTCCCCCTCTGCCCCTTTGGTTGTTTAACCAATTTCTTAGCTCTCCACATTGTATCCCTCTTGAGTTCACACCTTCACTAGCCAACAATTTTCCCACTAGGGCATCACACTGCCTGAGGTAATTTGTGGCCGGCCCTGATTGGTCCTGGTCTTTTCTCGCCTCCAGCTCTTCACCCCCCCACCCCCACCGTCTACTTTCAGTCTGAAGTAGGGTCCCAACTGGAAATGTCACCTATCCTTTTTCTCCAGACATGCTGCCTAACCCGCTGAGGTACTACAGCACTTTGTCTAACAAAGGGCAAGATAAACAAGTTAGTGTGTGAATGGGAAGGGGAGCTGAAATGATATGCCACTGGAAGCTCCAGGTAGATGGCCATTGCAGACAATTTGTATGTAGAAAGGTGGCACATCATTTCAACTCCCCTTCCCATTCCCACACCAACCTGTCTGTTCCCAGCCTTCTCTTCTGCCAACATTTGGCTAACTTAATGTTATAAAAATGAATTTTCCAATTCCCTGTTTTTTTTCCCCCCCACTGTCACTGTCTATCCTGGGTCTCTTTCTCTTTGTTGACCTTTTCTATCCCTTAACCCCCACCCACCCCCCACCCCTCCTCAATGCCTACACTAGTTCCAATTGCTCTTCTACCTGGGTTTCTACTCCCTCGGTTCACTTTCCTATCTCCTCTTCCACCTGATTTGATCTGCCCATCACCCATCCCTTATCCAATTCTACCCCTTCCTTCTCCCCTCTGCCAGCTGGTTCCACCTGCCTTTTTTCTTTTCCTACGATTCCTCCATCTACCTATCACCCTCCCCACATCAGGTTTCACCTCTCACCTACCAGTCTATCTCACCCCTTTTGCCTGTGTTTTTTCTACTTTCTTTAATTTTAGATTTTCAGTACATTGTTTTTTTTGTGCTTTTCAAAAGATTTTACTGACATCTAACCACTGCTTCTGGCAGCACAAATGCGCTTAAGCTGAGATTTAAAATAGTAAGCTTCAGAAGTACAAAGCAAGAAGCACGTGTAAGGAACAGCTAGTGGATGGAGCAGTGCGAAGTTGATGTTGGAAGGCTAATGTTGTTGGTCTTCGTCAGTTGTTAAGAATGGAAAATTGGATCCCAATGTGCCAGTTTTTAAGCAAATTCTACTTAAAACATACTTTGATCTTCTGTTAGATCTAGAAAGAGCAAATGCAGAGTTGCCAATTCCCATAAACGTGAATACAAACATAATTCCATAATTTCGAGCAACTCAGCTTTCAGCCAAAACATAACTAGTCTTATGTATTTAGTTTTAATAAACAGGCTGCAAGTACATCTGGTGTATATCATAAACTCTAATATTTTGCGTATTGGACAATGTGGCCTTGGTTGGCATAGTCTCTAAAGTTCTAATGAACCTCTTGCAGTCAGTGCAATTGCAAAGAATGCCACTGGAAATCAAATCTATAATTTCTGATGTTGTTGAAGCTGGAAGCTAGCAATCTAAGCATTGTCCCACAAACGTCCTTTATCCTGGAATAAGAGTGAGAAAAGATGCTACCAGCTAAAATACAAAAGGTATTAAAAGTAATAGATGACTCATATGAACTATAATCTCCAAATATTAATTTATTTCAATTGAAGTGATTTATTTTCTCAAATATAGATAAATCTTTAGGAATGAATGCATGCTTCTTTCTGTCAATAAACCACATCTACTGAAGTAGTTGCATTCAGTGTGTGCATGTGTATACATACACTCACTGAACTTTTTTCCTTCTCCCGTTATGTACTATGTTTACATATTCTGTTGTGCTGCAACAAGTAAGAATTTCATTGTCCTATCTGGGGCATGTGACAATAAAACACTCTTGACTCAAACATGATCTGAAAAAACATATCCTAAATTTTTCATAATGCTGAGATGCTTTGAGCCACTAAACCAGCCATAGACCTTTTGATTTTAAACTGCTGGCGGGACATCAACCGCCTCAACTTCTCCACTCCCCTGTCTCACTCTAACCTCTCCCCCCCTGAACGTACAGCCCTCCACTCACTCTGCAACAACCCACACCGGGTGATCAAATCCGTCGACAAGGGAGGTGCCGTGGTAGTCTGGTGCGTTGATCTCTACAAGGCTAAGGCCACGTGCCAACTCTCAGACACCTCCTCCTACTTATCCTTGGACCATGACCCCACAGATGAGCACCAGTAGCACCATCATTGACTTCATCAACTCCGGCTCCCTGCCCTCCCAAGCCTCCAACCTCATCATTCCACAGCCCCGCATGGCCTGATTTTACCTTCTCCCCAAAATCCACAAACCTGGCTGTCCTGGCAGACCCATTGTTTCTGCCTGTTCGAGTCCTACTGAACTTATTTCCACATACCTCAACTCCATCCTATCCCCCCTGGATAAATCCCTCCCTACCTATGTTCAAGACACCTCACACACTCTCCGTCGTCTCCAGGAATTCCTTTTCTAGGCCCCCATTCCCTCATCTTCATGGATGTCCAGTCACTCTATACCTCCATTCCCCACCAGGAGGGTCTCAAAGCCCTCCGTTTCTTCCTCGACCGGAGAACCAACCAATCCCCGTCTACTGATACTCTCCTCCACCTCGCGGAGCTGGTCCTTACCCTTAATAACTTTTCGTTTGACTCCTCCCATTGCCTCCAAATACAAGGCGTAGCTATGGGTACGTGCATGGGCCCTAGCTATGCCTGCCTCTTTGTAGGGTACGTCGAACATTCCTTGTTCGAGATGTACCATGGCCCTATCCCTGAACTCTACCTCCGCTACATCGACGACCGCATTGGTGCTACCTCCTGCACCCACACACAACTCACTGATTTCATCCATTTCACCACTAACTTCCATCCGGCACTCAAATACACCTGGACCATTTCGAACATTTCCCTACCATTTCTTGACCTCACTATCTCCATCGCAGGTGATAGACTCCTGACCGACATCCACTATAAACCCACTGACTCCCATGGCTATCTGGACTACACTTCTTCCCAGCCTGCTTCCAGTAAGAACTCCATCGCCTACTCTCAATTCCTCCGTCTATGCCGCATCTGCACCCAGGATGAGGTGTTCCACACCAGGGCATCGGAGATGTCCTCATTCTTCAGGGAATGGGGGTTCCCCTCTTCTACTATAGATGAGGCTCTCACCATGGTCTCTTCTATACCCCGTGACTCTACTCTCACTCCCCATCCCCCACTCATAACAAGGGCAGAGTCCCCCTTGACCCCACCTTCCACCCTAGCAGCCGTCATGTACAACAAATAATCCTCCGTCATTTTCGCCATCTCCAGCGTGACCCCACCACTTGCCACAACTTCCCATCTCCTCCCCTGTCTGCTTTCCGCAGAGACCATTCCCTCCGTAACTCCCTGGTCAATTTGTCCTTTCCCACCCGTACCCTCTCTGGGCACCCCCTCCCTGGGCACATTCCCTTGCAACCGCTGGAAATGCTACACTTGTCGCTTTACCTCCCCCCTTGGCTCCATTCAAGGACCCAAGCAGTCTTTCCAGGTGCAGCAGTGGTTCACCTGCACCTCCTCCAACCTCATCTATTGCATCCGCTGCTCTAGATGTCAGCTGCTCTGCATTGGTGAGACCAAGTGTAAGCTTGGAGATCGCTTCGCCGAACACCTCCACTCAGTTCGCAATAACCAACCTAATCTCCCGGTGGTTCAGCGCTACAACTCCCCTTCCCATTCCGAATCCGACTTTTCTGTCCTGGGCCTCCTCCATTGCCAGAGTGAGGACCACCGTAAATTGGAGGAGCAGCACCTCATATTTCGCTTGGGCAGTTTGCACCCCAGCGGTATGAACATTGAATTCTCTAATTTTAGGTAGTCCTTACTTTCTCCTCCCCTTCTCAGCTCTCTCTCAGCCCACTTGGCTCCACCTCTTCCTTTCTTCTTCCCCCCCCCCCCCCCCCCCCACCCTCACATCAGTCTGAAGAAGGGTTTTGGCCCGGAACATTGACTATTTTCTTCGCTCCATAGATGCTGCCTCACCCACTGAGTTTCTCCAGCATTTTTGTCTACCATTAAACATTTAGAAACATCTCAGTTTAAAGAAATATTGCACATATCATATCTTTGAGTTGAAAATTTGGGCAATTTGCCAATAACCTTTCAAAATAAATTATTAGTATCAAGATCTTGTGGAATTATTGCACAATCTGTTTATATTGAACCTTCGATACAAATAACTTGAAGCACGTGATACTGATCAGCCAAATTGTACATTTTGTTGGTGGTTACCCACAAGCAAAACCTTTACCACAACTGACATCAACTTCCATGCACATCAATCATTTGTCTCAAATCACTTTGCCAAGATATTTTGATCATTTTATATATTTAATCCAATATACAATGGACAATGGTCGAGTATTACTATTATAGCGAGGATGCATAGGGGTTAATTACTTAAATTGTAGGCCCAGATTTTACAGTGCGATGTTCAGTTGCCTGCGTCACTGCTCACATGTATGAAATATCTGCCTGTCTGTATGAAACTTCAGGTATGCAATGTGCATGAAGAGATCCTAATATTGTATCCTCCTATTGGCCGAAGTGATCCGTCTGATCTCCAATAGTGGACATCAGAATCTGGCAAGGAATCACAAATTAGCAACAATTTTCCACCAAGAAGAATCTGCGCAAGCAATCTGTGCCAGGTGGACCTGGCAAAAGGACAGCTTCTCCATTATTCAATGGATGGATACGGCTATGATCGTTGGTTATTTAGTTTATAGTTTCTTAAATTGCTGGGGTTTATGTAAACATTTTTAATGGTTTTGATTTATGATTTAAAGTAAAATTGTAATATTTTAACTTTTTTGTTTAGTTTATTATTGTCACAAGTACCAAGATACAATGAAAAGCTTTAGTTTGCATGTTATCCAGTTGAAGAAAATACAATCAAGCCGTCCACAATGCACAGAGAATGGTTAAAGGGAGCAACATTTAGTGCAAGATAAAATCTGGTAAAGTTAACAATAGTTTAGAGGTCTCCAATAAGGTAGATGGGAGATCAGGACTGCACTCTAGCTGATGAGAGAACGGTTCAGTTGCCTGATAACAGCTGGTAAGAAACTGTTATCCAGAGATATGCATTTTCAAACTTCTGTACATCTTGCCTGATGGAAGAGGGGAGAACCAGGCAGTGAGCATCGCAATAAGATGCTTTCTACGGCTCATCTGTAGAAGTTGTTAAGGACTGGTGGGAACATACCGCACTTCCTAAACTTTCTAAGGAAGTAGAGGCTTTGTTGTGCTTTCTTGCATTGCATCGATGTGGCTGGTCCTGGACAAATTGCTGATGATATTTAATCCTCGGAATTGTTTAACAGTTTAAATAAATTTTGAGTTTTTGAATATCAGAAAAATGTGTTTTCTTTTTGTTGGCCTTAACACCCAGCTAAGCGAAGTGATGGAAAATGAGGCTCACCTTAGCCTGCTAACATAGATTTGTTTGAATATTTGTATGTACCCATGTTCTGTACCCCTGCCCAATTCACAGAAAGATATCAAAGCCATATTATCTCAAAGTGCCTTGCTAAAACAGAGGTTGTTTCTCTCAACAAGTTCATATTGCAGTTTCCATACAAAGTAAGTACAATCTTTCTTTTGAGATCAGTGATGCACACAGACCACACACTATAGGTTGCAAATTCTGAGCCACAGTACATCAAGAGTTTACCAGGTGCATGGGAAACATAGATAAAGATGTTGAAATGTAATATATATAATCCGATCTGCTGCTTCTAACAAGAAGTTAAATTCAAAGAAAATAGTCTGGGGAGGGGAGAAAGCAGGAAGAGAGGAAAGGCAGTACAAAGCACGGCGAATGATAGATGGATACAGGTGAGGGTTTTTTTTAAGCACGCAGATGGTTGGACAATGCCAGAGAAAGCTGGAAGAGAGGAAAGGCAGTACAAAGCACGGCGAATGATAGATGGATACAGGTGAGGGTTTTTTTTAAGCACGCAGATGGTTGGACAATGCCAGAGATGAAAAGACAGAAGGTGTGAGGTAAGGATTAAGAGATGTATAGTGAAGCCAGAGAAGAATCATAGATGGGAGTCGGTAAGGGGAAAAATGGGTGTGCCTCCAGATGGGGACATGGAGATGCGGGAGCGGGAGAAAAAAGAGGGGTTGTTTATAGGTTAGTCACCTAAAATTGGAGAATTCAATTGTCATATTGTTAGGTTGAAACCTACCCAGGCAGAACATGAGGTGTGGTTCCTCCAGTTTTTTGAGTGGCTTCATGCTGGCAACGGAGGATGCCCAGGATGGAAAGGTTAGTATGGGAATGGGTAGGGGAGTGACAATAGTTAACAACTTGGAGATCCATCCTTGTGTCTGAAAGCAAGTGTTCAGCGAAAAGGTCTCACCGGTGTAATGGAGGTCACCTTAGAAATGACGAATGCAATAGATCAGGTTAAAGGAGGTGGACATGAACTTCTGTCTTATGTGAAAGGATTATTGGGAGGGGGTAAGGGGAAAGGATGTGAGGAGGAGGCATTGATACTTGAACATCTATTTCCTTTATATGTTGTTCTATGTTTAAGCTATTTGGCTTAATGGGCTTGTGGAAGTATTTTTCTCCACTTTATTCTCCATAGGATGATGCAGTGTTACCTAGTTCAACATTTCATGGTCATGCCTAATTGTCCTTGAGGATATTGTGGTAAACTACTTTATTGAACCATTGCAGTTTTTATAGTAAAGGTACTGAGGTGGGAGATTGCAACCTTCATGTGGTCCACTCTGTTTCGACTAATGCAATCAACCCGACTTGCACAAACAAGATCAAATAGAACAAGTTGACCTACAACTTTAGGTTGTACATGCCATACGCAAGAAGAAGGAGTGAAGGTACTTTCATGGTGGTGGTAAAGAGTTCCAGGATTCTATGAAAGTATATTTCTAAGCCATAGATATTTGTCTTGGAGGGAATTCTGCATGTTATGACATTCCTACACCCCGGTCTCTGTGATGCATTTTGTGGGTTTGGCCACAAAGGTTTTGGCCATGTTGAGTTGCTGCAAGGTATTTTATATGGTTAATACTGCAACCACAGTATGCTGCTGGGATGGAAATAAATAGGGCAGAGGATGGATTGTCAACCAAGTAGATTGTCTTTCTGTGGATGATGTTGAGGTTGCTGACTGTTGTTGGAGCAACACTCATCCAGGCAAGTGAAAATATGGCATTACTCTCCTAACTTAGAGATGGCAGAAGACCATTGACAGTCAAGAGGGAAGTTCATCATAAGTGACCGTCTCTAAGCTGCTTTTGTAGTATTTATGCTGTTTGATTCAGTTAAGTTGCGGGTCATTTTTGACACCCTCATATTGATGGCAAATGTTTTGACAATGGTAACAACTATCAGGTCTGAAGGTGTGGTAGTTGGATTTTTATTTGTTACTAGACCAAGAGGGACCCGTTGGGTCCCTTCCCCTCAACGCGCAGTTGCGGGGGAAGGGGGTGGCCTGCGGCGTCACACACACACTAACCAACCCCTCACACACACTAACCACCCCCCACACACACACACTAACCACCCCCATTGATATTATATTAATATTATTCATTCAAACCTTTACACCATCCCCCGCCCTATCCACTCACGTATAGCCCCCAACTTGCAGGCGCGGCTAGAGAGGGAGAGGGAAGGGGGTAGAGAGAGAGGGACACAGAGGCACAGAGAGGGACACACAGAGGGACACAGAGAGCGAGGGGGGTGGTGGAAAGAAGGGCAGGGTGAGAGAGAGGGGAGGGAGAAAACAGAGGGGAGGGGGAGAGAGGGGAGGAGAGGAAGGGAGGGGGGAGAGAGGAAGGGGAGGAGGAGGTAGGAGAGGAAGAGGAGGGGGCAGATTAAGAGGAGGGGGAGGAGGGGGGGGGGGGGAGAAGTGGGATCTGACCCGAGACAGCCCGACCAGAGAGCTCCAGTACAGGGCCGACTTGTTCGTTCTTCAAAGCCCGGGGCAGAGAGAGATCCCGGGGGGAAGAGAGAGTCCGGGGCGGGGGGGGAGAGAGAGAATGCGACCGAAGAGCCAAATTAAAGCCCCGAGAGAAAGTGATGCCCGAGCGTCTTTTGAAGGGGGTGGAGGAGGGGAGAGGTGGGGGGGTGATGTCACTCGCAGCGCAAGTAAGACGGCAGCAAGCGGGGGGGGGGGGGGGGGGGGGAGGAAAGAGTCTTTGGTCTTCAGTCGACGGGCCGACTGTTGAATAACAGGGGGAGGAGGGAGGGGTGGGGGGCTGACGTCACTCACAGTGCAAGCAGACGCAGGCAGGCAGATCCATTGTGACATCATCAGGGAATAAATAGATTATTTCCCCCAAGTTTGTTCAGATTTGTGAACATTTTGATTAATAACTCAAGAAATAATGCATGAATTTTTCAGATAAGGCGATTTTTGATTTCACGGGATAAATCTCTACCGGAATATTTAAATTTTTTACCGTTAGCACGTCGTTTCTTCGAGTAGATGTGATCACATACACACACACACATCCAAGATCAGAGTTTTAGAATTATATCAGGATGGATGGCACTTATATGACCTCGGTACTACAGGTCACTTGTCTTAGCCCATGACTGAATGCTGTCATCGTCTTGTTGCATTTAGAGGTGGGCTGTATTGCTATCTGAGGAGTTATGAATGGAATTGAACAATGTGCTATCAAATGCCTAGCTTCTCACTTGAAGCTCTGAAATTCAGGATGAAACTGAAGGAGGTTCGGCTTGGTACTGCTGTTAACTCATAGTGCTGAAATGATTACACCCATCAACCATATCCATCTTTTGTGTCGACTGTGATTCCAGTCAGAGAAGAGTTCACCTAATTCCCATCGACCATTTTTACAAGCTCCTTGGTGTTACCTCAGTCACTGCTGGCTTGAATATGAGGGCTGTGACTCTCCCCTTTCAGGAATCAGGAGCCTGATTATTGTTCAATTGAGCAAGTTATTGTTCTTTGAGTGCCACATAACAAGTGGCACTGTGCAATTTTCACAAATAATTTTGTTATTGTTGCAGATTTAAAGGATTATATTTATAATTTGCTTATACATCTTACCAGCTAAAGGTTCCTTCAATCAAAATTCAATCATAATATGTTTAAGTTATTGTGTTCTGCTCCAATCACAGGGAAATTAGAGATAACTCTAATATGTATTTGACAAGCAAGAGCAATATTAAGCTTATTATTAAATGCAGAGAACACACATGTATTTTGTTTCACTTGCATTCACTTTCTTGCCTGTTCCTGTATGAATCTGTGATATAGCCTTTACATCATCTTTGTTATTTCCACATCATTTTATTATCTTTTCACAGTCTAAATTTTTCTTAATTTTCCATTCATAGTTCAGTAACCCAATTAATTGATTTCCCACGGGTATTTCATTCCCCATATTGTTATCTTATTAACATTTGTTTTATTTATGAATTCTGATAATTACTCCCCAAATGGTAATCTGTTTTTTCTCCAAGATTATTGGGAGCAATGGATAGAACATTATCAAGCAATATACTGAAGTAGCTTTAACCATAAAATATTCTATGTAAAACAGTATCCAAAGAAATATATATTTATAACACAACCACATTTTTCTATTACTTAAACAACCTTTGGCACTGTTTACCCTCAATGTGAGAATATATTTAATTGCTCATATATCCTGTTCCTATGTCCCGATATAGAAAAGATTGATAACAATAACATCAAAAATACAGGACCACACATATCATGAAATGATGAACAGACTGGATCTCTTTTTTCCTTTGAAAAAAAGTTAACTGGTGGCCTTATATGAAAGGTTTTGATAGGTTATGTACAAAGACAATGTTTTCATTTATGGGAAAGCATACAAGTAGGAAATAATCAATATACGTTCATCACCAAGATATTCAATTGTAAATCCAAAATAAATGTATTTGTCCAAAGAGTGGTGAGAATGGGGAACTTGCTGACATGAGGAGTGGTTGAATGGAACAACAGTGAGACATTAAATGAGAGGCTGTACAGGCAAATAAGGGAGAAGGGTTTGGCTGATAGATTTAGATGCTGGCATGGATTAACTGGGCAGAATGGCCAGTTTCTGTGCCATATATTGATGTAATCCTACGGAAAATAAAGCTGTTATTGTAGGAAAATATCACAAAACAATGCCAATTCAATGATTCATGAAGAACATGATTAAAAAAAACAATGAATATCTTTGAACAGCAGCTGACATAATTACCTTTTCCATCTGTGGTGTAACCAGGTCCAAGTGGACAGAGTTTCTTAAAGGGTCCTGTTCCTGGAAACGGACAGATTTCACACTGTGTCCCCCAGCCACGTCCACCATCACAGCAGCACTCTGATTTTGTAACAAGATTTCGGCTGCTGGAGGCCATCTGACACATGGTCTGTAGCACTTCCCCAAAACAAAAACCTTTGCGGTTATCTGCAAGAATCCAAGTGTGTCAGTATGCCATGGAATCATTAAAACTTGCATTACTTAAAACTGTTGAATAATTTGGTAGCCAGTATGACTTAATTACATCTACCAACAATCTCTATCCGGGTCGATAAATAACAAAAACAAATTCCGCATGAAAGGGACAATAGCTATCATTATAGGTTTCTTTTTTCTTTTTGAACATTGTTGCCATATTGTACATGAAACATCTAATAATAAAGACTAAAATAATAAATACATTTACAATGCGTTAATGTTAAACTTAATGCATATCAACATACACCAATATTTATAATGATAAAAATCTAATTTCCTTTGATGATAATCTTTTTAAAAATAGCAAAGGTTAATCATAATTCATGCTGAAGCTGAATGTAAATTCCTATTCCAAAATGGCTGGATATAAAAGCCTAAGTATAATACAGTATCTAGCTGTGTAAACAAAAGGTTATGATACGTTGCAGTAAACATACCTACTCCAGTTTATCTACAAATGCATCATTCCATTATCAAATTGACATGTAGTGGTGCTTAATTTACTGCAAAACGTTCAATTAAAATAATCATTAGCTGCAACTACTTTCTTGTACCAACTCGTCAAATAATAGACTAATAAGTAATGACTTATAAGTAACTGCTTAACAGTTTTGGCTAGCTGCAAAAAATGCTGTAGTTCTCTACCATGTTCTTGCAACTGAATAAAGCACTACTCTTTGTCAATTATAACACCCCTAAATTAAACTCATCTCCACAAGTGTACATGTTCCATCTGAAATCCAAGTGAGTCCATCTCTTTAACTGTTATTGAAGAGTGAATGAACAAGCAACTTCTGGCAGCATCCTTGGTGCAGTTACATATGGAAATTGGGAAATTTATCTTTTAGATAATAACTGAATGCATCCAAATATAAAGTGAATTGTCCACTTGGCAGGGACATTGTGGACTGAAGGGCCTCATCCAGTGCTGTACTGTTCTACATTCTATGTGTTAATCTTTATAATAGAATGAAAAGTCTTGATTATTGCCAAACCATCGTGGTGGGACTGAAATGCATCACTACCATTGTAAAGACTCATTCTTTCAGTCTTATTTTTGCAGATTTTTAAATAAGTAAAATTTTGAACATCCTTTATACATTTTAATTTGTATTATTCCTTGATCTCATAATCCCATGTTTGTTGTCCTCTCTTTATTTTGCTGTGCAAAATGATTTTTGACATTGTTTTGTTAAATTGCACCATGATTTAGGCTTGTCATCACTCAGTATCTGATTGATTAGCAAATGTAAGAAATATTTCAGATATTTTCATTTGACATAGATGGACGTTTGGTTCACTGAGTCTATGACGGCTCTCATAGCAATCCCATTCCCCTTTCATTTCCCCATTTTGTTCATGGTCTCAGATCTCATATAAAAGCTGTGGCCCATTTTTGGCTCTCTCAAGTTTACTACACTTTACCAATGCATAATTTTATTTTAAAACTGACATACAATGGTGCTTAATTTATTCAAAACTCAATTAAAATCAACTTTAGCTATAACTATGTTTCTTGTATCAATGACAAATAGTGCATGGGACATTTGAGGCAAATTGTGTAATTTTCTGCTAATATTCTCCCTTATAGTGCATACCTTGCTTTTTGAAAAGTAGCTCCCTTCTGCTCCCTCCCCTACTAAAACGTGAAAACTGTGATTTTGCAGTATTGCAGATTAAGACGGTGTAACAGCAAAATACTGAACAAATTTAGACAATAATATCTTGTAAAATTAGAATTAGAATTAAAATCATTAATCATCAATCGTTAAAGATTTGAAACTCACCAACACATTCTGTCTGTGTGGCACTGGCAGAGAATCCTTCAGTGCAATCACACCTATAACTACCTGGAGTATTTATACACCGTCCATTCTCACAAATGCCAGGTTTGGTGCGACATTCATTTTCATCTGAAATATAACAAGTTTAACATGACATGTCGCAAATATGAGGTCAAGTAGTCTAAGCTGAATGGCATGGTATTTATAAAGATTTTTTTTACCAATGCACCCTTCACCATCCAACTGACGTACTAATCCAGGTGGGCAGATACACATGAATGTTCCAATCAAGTTCTTGCAAGTCATTCCTCTTGATGCACAATCATCCAGCTGCTCCTCACATTCATCCTGATCTGTAACATTAGATGTTTTTCATTATCACTACAAACATTTAAAATAATGAAAACTCTAATCTACATGGCAATGATATTAAAACAACCTCTATTCAGAATATTAACTTGCACTGTGCTTGCTTTAAATTAGCCAGTTACTTTGGACTTGTATATATCAGTTTGGGTCTGTGAGAGATTTTTGACTGTCAGGAAGTTGTTAAGTTTAACTTAACCACAACTTGAACATGTCATGAAGGACGTATACAGAGCTAACTGGAATTATGGTGTGTCGTTCTTCGAATGAGATGCTGGATTAATTATCTCATCTGCCTCTACAATTGCACATTGAACGTGCATAATTCTCGGAAGTGGCTGTGTTGATCCATATTTTTCCTTTAAAAACTGTAGATTTGAAGTGAATCTTCACGTTGTTGTTTCTACAAATGTAGTTATTTTTAGAATTATAAATCACATTGCCTGTTAAGTGCTTTAAGAAGGTACAACATGATGGCGCATATTTCTTTGGCCTTAATGAATATTAATAATTGTATTCCTTAAAGCAAAGGTAAGATTTTGGTGGTCTTCACCAAAGAGAGCTATGAACAAAAATACTGATTTTGTATAACACTATCACATTATCTATAAAAAAAGGGAAATTGTAATAATATTTTAGTTCTAAGTTATAATTACAATTGATTTAAATCAAACATATGAAACTAAATCAGAAAGAGAAATCAGTAAATCTGTTTGCTGATTCATTGCCAACTGTTGAACACCATGTTCATAATCAGTATCCAAAATAAGGAATGCAGTTTGTCCTTTCATGCTGAAATATTACATAACACACTTTTAAAGTTGACTTAAATATAAAGGGAATAACTTCCAGCAAAATGCGTGAATGGTTCTTCTAAAATTAGTATCTCATGTTTGATAGTAGAAAATGGACGGTCTGTTCAGTTTTGAACTTATTATTAATAATTACATTGCTAAGATTAAAATAATGCTTAAAATGTAATATACTGCCTAAAAGGCAGATACCAAGCTTTAAAATGGAAAATTGAAATTACCTCGACACATCTTTCCATCTTGTCTGAGAATATAACCAGCAGGACATTTACATTCATATCCTCCTATGGTATTAACACAACGGAATGCACAAAGCAGAGGATTTTGTGCACATTCATTTATGTCTGTTATTGGAAAGGAATAATAATAAAATGTTATCTTGCGCTCTCAGACTTTATTGTGCAATGTATTTAATGCCATTCAATTTTGCTTTTAGTTTATATTTAATTGGATGTGTTGACTATCTAGCACATCACCGAATATATAGCGATGCATTTAAACTGAACTCAATTCTAACTTCATCACCTCAGTAAACATGTGTTTGGCCAATCGGACTAGACAAGTATAAAAAATAATCACATTTTGTTTTGCTCCTCATCATAGCAGACCATGCAATTTGGTGTGTCCACACCTCTACCTTCAGTCACAATTAAAAGATCTCACTGATCTAGACCAATTGAAAAATTAGGCTTAGAAACTTTGATCTTCTGTGCTCAGAATATGATCTAGCTGTTGGATGCTGTGCCCATATTTCAACTAATTCCAAAGATACTAAACTGTGGTTACATCTTCCCATTTATGTGCCACGATCAGGTCAGCCATTGGAGGAGCAGGAAGCAAGGGAGTTCCATTGAACCACCTGTATCAATGATAAGGCAAAGGTAGCCAGAGAGAGTTGGGAAGAGAGCATTGGGGACTTATTTGACAAAATCACAAATTGACTTGATGGTCGATGACCAAGTGTTGTTGGATTGCTGGGACCCTGGGGCAAACAAAGCAGCAAGGGATTGGACCTCTTGGAAATTAGAGGGTCTGGATCTTGAGGTGGGCAGGTCATGGGAATTTTAGGTTGAAATAGAAGTACAAATAACAAAATTACACTTAATTGCTCTGGAAGTGACAAATGATGGCTGCTCCACTGAACAACGCATAGTAATTTCCCTACAAAACTCCTGAAATGATCAATTTCACGTTTCACTCTGGTAAAATCTGATTTGATATTTCACTCTGATAATTTTTAATCACATACACCAAAATAAACAGCAGTGAAGAATTAAATACCACGACTTTATATTATAACTTGTGTAGAAATAAAATGAAATTAAAAAAGTTACCTTCACAAGTCATCATGGGTCCTGGTTCAAATCCTTCTTCACATGCACACTCAAATCCTCCGATAACGTTAGTACATGTTCCATTGCCACAGGGATTACCAACAGAGCATTCATCGGTATCTGTTGCATAGGAAATAGGACATAAAATGCAACCTTTTGGCCTTACATTCTCTGACGTGTTTGAAAGTAGTTCCACTTCCAGCTTAATGTAGCAGCTACATAATCTAGAATTTATTTGTTTAAAAAGATGTAATTTACTGCTATTTCCAAAACTTCATGCTTGTTTGGCAGAGGTTGATATTTCTAAAATGAGCTGTGCTCATTTTTTGCATAGATACGGGGTACGCCATTGAAATGTAGACTTTAAAGTGCAATGTCAACACTGGGCTCATTTCTGTCAACATGTGATCAAGGCACCTACCTCACGCTGATGTACTTGGTGTTGGGGCCAAAGGAAGTGAAATTGATAGAATTTCTGGCTGATACTACAATCCTGTCAAACTTTGTTTCAAAATATAAGGTATATATTATACAGGAAATGTTTACTTTCCTGATGAAGTTATCACCTTTAATAAAAAAACACGTCGTTAAAGTAAGGACTGAAAAGAACTCTGGCTGTTCTCTGATATCTCACTTACATATTACATCACTTCCTTGACACTAGGAATTCAGAGCCATTTCCCATTTAAAAATAATGAAGTTTTGCTATGTTTTGGCAATTTCTCTCAAGTGAGATCAAAATTATTGCTGTTCCCGTAATACTGGACTTCATTGAGGTCCACAGTTAATAACATAAATAATGCTGGAGGGAGGTATAATTGTTACTGTGAATCTTAAACCAGACAGCAATTGCCCATTTGGAAAGTGACGTGATAACAAAGAATATTAGTTGTATTATTTGTTTTCTTGGTAATTAAAGGGAACTCACCTACGCACTTGATTCCACTATAATCGATACTGAAACCAAATGGACATTCACAGCGGAAGGAACCATCAGTGTTGATGCACTGCCCGTTTTGACACATTCCTGGGTTTATAGAACATTCATCCGTGTCTTTCCCCAAGGAAAAATGTAGAAAATGTTTACAGTTCAATTGTCAGTGGAAATATATCGCCAATTATTAAATTGTTTCACGTTTTCAATGAATGCATCTACATTATAAAAATCAATAATCAAATAATCAAATCAAAATCAATTTATAAAACAAATCCAATAATCAAAAGTCTAATATTTCAAAAATGACACATAGCAGAATTTCCTTCAGGAAATTAATACTTTGCTGTTTCCTCACTATATAGAGCAAAGCTCTCAATTGCCTGCTTCATGGATTATTCTTTCTTGTGGTAGTAAATTCTCAAGTATAATATATATATTTTCCAAATTGGTCAATTTTATAGCCACAAGAAGGAAAAGATGCAACTACTATACATCAAGCAATTCGTTTCAAATGGATTGTTAACTATCATATATATATATATATATATATATATATATATATATATATATATATATATATATATATATATATATCATGTATCTTGATTTCATTAAGTTTTCAATTGTAGGCATTCAAACAGGCAATTACTTTATTTCCACAGTAAATACAATAAATATCAGACCTTACCTACTTGTGCACCATCTCTATCAATTGTAATTCCCACTAAGCCACTGGGGCACAGTTTTCCAAATGCATCTACAATGAAATTGAAAAAGTTAAATCAATTAAGTGTTACAAAATGGATTTACAGATGTACCCTTGAAATCAGATGTATGTCTGTGCATAGGCCAACTCCTCACTTCTGTGACATGTCAGAGAATGAAATTCAAACAATGCGACTGGAGAAGGCAAACAGGCACGAATGAGATGTGGCCTTACAGTAGCAGTGGAGAGGGCAGTGGGCTAGTGAGAGTAGACAGATTAATCCTGTGGAGATCTGGTCTGACAATAGAATTGGAGGAATTTCCAACAGACTATCATATCATCTGCCTCTTAAGTAAGCCTGCAGTTGTATTGTTATTATCTTGAAGTCCATCCATGGGAAGAATTCTCTGATGTCAATCCTTCATATACTGCTGCTTGTACTAGTAGTGAAGATATTCGCAGTGCTTTTAGATGTAAAATTGTAAGATTTTGACAATGCACAGGACAAAACTTCCTCAAAAATTTTAAAGCTTAAGGGCCTGTCCCACTTGGGCGTCATTTGTGTGTCATTTACGTGACATCATTTACGCATCACATGCGCCTGGTGCGTGGTGACGTAGGCAGTTACGCGCAATTGTGTGTCCCGCCCCAAGATTTTGGGATGTACAAAATCTTCGTGCACCATCTGTGTGACGCGCAAATGACGCCCAAGTGGGACAGGCCCTTTAATATGCAAGAATCTACTCCTTTAGAATTTGTGGTGGTTGTTGGTTGTCTAGGCATCATCATTCTTCCTTGGATTTTTAAGTTATATTTGTTCAGACAGGCCTGGGATACTTCTGAAAAATGATTCCATTACATAATATTATTATAATTCAATTATATTTAATTGTGCCATATTGTGTGCGTTTATCTAGCCTGCCTGAGCTGACCCTTGGAATGTGGAATGTTTGGCAAGACATACTGAGGCCTCAGTGGCAAGTATGCCCTAGGCAGTATTCCTCTGGGACCTCAGATACTGGACATGCATGAACACCACTTTGTTGGGGGAATGGACAGAGATGGAACATTGCCTCTTGTCAAAACTGGCAGGGCTTTGGAACAGTACTTAAATGTTTGTGAAGCTCAGAGATGTTAAAAAAATATTTACTTATGAACATATATATACACAGCAAAAACTACCAGAAACATTAAATGAATCTACTATAACACTTTTACCTAAAATAAACAAAGACTTGGATGAACCAGGGTCATTTAGAGCAATAGCTCTTTTAAATACTGATCAAAAGATATTAACTAAAATATTAGCACAAAGGTTAAGTTCAGTCGTTAATAAATTAGTTCATCCTGATCAAACAGGATTTATACCAAAACGATACTCTTCATATAATTTGAGACGGTTATTCAATATTATATACTCGAAAAGAGATATTAATAAAGATCTAGTAGTTATTTCGTTAGATGCAGAGAAAGCCTTTGATCAAGTGGAATGGCCTTATTTGTTCTCGGTTATGGAAGCTTTCAAACTGGGAGAAAAGTTTATTACCAGGATCAAATTGCTATATATAAATCCAACAGCTAGAATAATAACAAACCAAATGTTATCACCTAAATTCAATTTATCTCGAGGTTGTAGACAAGGTTGCCCTTTATCCCCTTTACTGTTTGCACTGGCAATAGCTAGCTCTGAGGGTGAGATCACATCCGGAAATATATGGATACGATACTAGAGACACTAAAAATAAAATGTCTTTATACGCGGATGATGTACTACTTTACATCACAAAACCAGAAACTAGTATTCGTAATTTGTTAAAATTAATAACTGAATTTGGATCCTATTCAGGATATAGTATTAACTGGAATAAAAGTGAACATGCCAATAACGGTAAATAATTTACACATATTACAACAATTCCCTTTTAAGATAACAAATGAAAAAATTAAATATCTTGGAATTATTGTAACAAAAAGATTTGACTCATTATTTAAAGCTAATTTTCCATTATTACTGAATAAATTAAATAAGAATATCTTATATTGGAAAACTTTACCTATTTCAATGTTAGGTAAAATTAATATAATAAAAATGGTTTTTCTTCCACAATTATTATACCTTTTCCAATCAATCCCGATATATCTCCCTAAAAATTTCTTTAAAAACGTGGACTCCCTAGTCACTAACTTCATTTGGGATTATAAGCCATAGAATAAATAAAAAACATTTATGTAAATCAAAAATAAACGGAGGTCTAGCACTACCAAATTTTATGTTTTATTATTGGGCAGTTAACATTAAAAATATGAATTTTTGGTTAGAAGAAATAGATAACCAACCAACTTGGTTAAATATGGAAAAAGAAGATTGTTCTCCTTTTGAAATTAGTTCTATAATATTTGCTAATATTAATCTAGCTAAGAAAACATAGTGGAAACCCAATAATAGGAAGTGGAATACGTATTTGGAAACAAATAAAGAAAACATTAAAACTAAAATCTATACCACTATCTCTTAGCATTGTAAATAATGTTACGTTTAAACCTTCAATGATGGATAAAGCTTTTTTACAATGGAAAAATAATGGAATTATTAAGATCGGTGATCTCTATAGGGAAAACTCTTTCCTTTCATTTCAAGATGTACAACAAATTTATGGACTACACTCTAAAGATTACTTTAGATATTTACAAATTAGAGATTATGTTAAAGCAAATACGCAAGAACTCAGAAATAGAAAGACAGAAATATTAGATGAATGTTTAAATAAACATCCGGATACAGAAAAAATGATTTCATATATATATATAATATCTTATTGGAAGGTGATGTTCCATCAACAGAAATACATAGACAATCTTGGGAAAATGAATTATGCCAAACCAAAAGTATGGGATGATAGTTTACAACATATACATCATTGTTCGCTAAACACTAAACACTCTCTTATACAGTTTAAAATACTACATAGATTATATTATTCAAAATCCAAATTACATAATATGTTTCCAAAAGTATCCCCCATATGTGATAAATGTCAACATTTAGAAGCCAATTTGTCACACTCATTTACAAACTGTATAAAAATTACAAAATTCTGGACTGAAATATTTAGGATTATTTCGAATGTTGTTAATATAACTTTGACACCTGATTCAAAGCTAATACTATAGGAATACTGGAAACAGAACAATTAGTAACAACGAATCAAAGAATTTTTATTGATTATGGGTTAATAATTGGGAAAAAATTAATATTAAAATTTTGGAAAGGCCCTACATCCCCTACAATCAAAATGTGGAATACAGAAATGTCGGAGACTCTTCATCTGGAGAGATTGAGGCTTGTCCTAATGGACAGGTTAGATCTCTTCAGAGCGATATGGTCTCCATATATTGAATATTTACAGAGTCATAACGGCTCGGTACGAGGGCTTGAATATTAGAATGGATGAAAAAATATATATAATAAATCATGCCTATATCTCCAATGACGGATTAATGATTAACACTCCATTCGCTTTCATATTTTCTTCATTACTTATCTCTATCTTTTCCTACTTGATAAAAAAATAATTAAAAAAGCGTATAGAAGCATACAGTCTTAAATTTTAATATTAATAATAATATCAATATTATTAATATTATGAAAGTATATAATGATGTATTTTCATTTATGTAAAACATTGTAACTTTCATAAATATGTTTCTATAATAAAAATATTTAACAAAAAATATATATATATTTTGATTTCTTGAAGCAATATTCTTCACATTTTGATGATGGTGTTGACACAAAACATTAACAATTCCTTTCCCCCCACAGATGCGGCCTCACCTGCTGTGTTCCTCTAGCAATTCTTTTTTGTTGCTAAAAATCAATTGTTACCTTGTATAAATAAGTAACTCTTAATCCTCTGGTGAAGAATCCTTATTCAAATGAATGGGAACTCTGATCTAAGTGCAGTTCTGGCTGTCACCAGTTACGCAGGAATCTGGGACTTACAATGGTCTTTCTTTATTTGGGAGCTGAACACCTCGGTACCCACTGAAACTACCAGGCACTGCCAACATAATTCATCCCAACAGGCCTAAAATTAGTATGCCTGTTTAATTAAAAAAATAATAGCGTGGAAATTCAAAACTTTATCCTAATATGTATTTGAATTTGTTCATTTGTAGATATGAATTTTAGTGCACTGCAATGTGCTTACCTTCTGATTTTTTGGGGCAGATCTCACAAGGTACACCCCATCCTTCACCTGGCATGAAGCTGCAGCAACACGTAAATTTTGTTATGTTTCTGTATTTGGGTGCAGAGCACACACCATTCTCGAATTTAGAGAAGCAAAAGCTCTCTCTCACATCTATAAATGAAATGAAAAATGGAAACTGTCAGTACTAAATAAGTTACTTCTGTAACAATTTATGATATTGTGAGAATTGTGGTCATGAATACTTAGGACAAATGAACTACTTTATCATAGTTTTAATTATCTTGTGAGATGAACAACAACAGTGCAGATACATGATTTCAGGCACGAACATTTTAATTCTGAAATTACATTGAAAAATGTATTTCCCTCATCCTCAAGGATTCAACAATAAATTTATCTCTGATGAGTTTGCACAGGGAACACAACCTTCATAGGAACATAAGAAATTACTCTTATTTCTTATGTTCCTCCTGGTCCTTGGAGCCTGCGTTACCATTCATCAAGAACATAGTTGGTCTTCTCCCTCAGTGTCATTTTCTACTTGCTCTTATATCCCATGATTCCCAGCAATTAATGTCCCCTTAAATGCCCATCCAATTACATAGAGTCATAGATTGTGGAAACAGGCCCTTTGGCCCAACTTGCCCACGCTGACCAACATATCCCATTTACACTAGTTCCACTTGCCTGCTTTTGGCCCATATCCTTCCAAACCTACCCATGAACATTTTGGCTGATTCCAAAACCCTCACAGACATTAGATTCAAGAGTCAAGAGTGTTTTATTGTCATATGTCCCAGATAGAACAATGACATCCTTACTTGCTGCAGCACGACAGAATATGTAAACATAGTACACCGTAAACGATATAATAAACAAGAGAAAAACAATGTTCAGTGTGTATATATACATACTCAAAAGTACACACAAACACACATATAATGCCCTCCATAATGTTCGGGACAAAGACCCATCATTTATTTATTTGCCTCTGTTCTCCACAATTTGAGATTTGTAATAGAAAAAAATTCACGTGGTTAAAGTGCATATTGTCAGATTTTAATAAAGACCATTTTTACACATTTTGGTTTCATCGTGTAGAAATTACAGCTGTGTTTATACATAGTCCCCCTCCATTTCAGGGCACCATAAAGGTTTGGGACATTGCTTCACAGGCGTTTGTAATTGCTCAGGTGTGCTTAATTGCATCCTTAATGCAGGTATGAGAGCTCTCAGCACCTAGTTTTTCCTCCAGTCTTTCCATCACCTTTGGAAACGTTTGTTGCTGCTTTTTAACCATGAGGACCATAGTTGTGCCAATGAAAGTCAAATAAGCCATTATGAGACTGAGCAACAACAATAAAACTCAGATATCATAGAAACCAAACACAGATTTGGGGGCAGGGTGGGGGGGGGGGGGGGGAATGCATTTTGCATAAAAACTTTGCTTAATTCCCAAAAGTCACTTCAAGTTACTATATTTGAATTTTCCATCTCACACCCATTTTGACATCTTCGTTTTTGGCCACATCCCATTCCAACAAAGTACAATCTAAGCCCCAGGATCAGCACTTCATATTATACAGCTCGATCAAATCTCCACTGAACCTATATTCCTTTAAAACAATTTTTGGGTTTTCACTTTAATCTTTTAATTCAACTCTCCTTTCCCCGGAAGCATTCTTGTAAATATTTTATTATCCCCTCTCGGATGCACACATCCTTCCAAAAATGCATGAGAACTGGAAACAATACTTAACCTGTGGTCAAACCCATGTACTATAAACGTTCATCATGACTTCTTTGTCTTTCTTTCTTTATAAAGCCCCAGATTCTGTATCAATTTTAACTAACTTTCCCCACATCCAGGGCACACAAAATACTGGAGAAACTCAGCGGGTGCAGTAGCATCTATGGAGCGAAGGAGATAGGTAACGTTTCGACCCGAAACGTAACCTATCTCCTTCGCTCCATAGATGCTGCTGCACCCGCTGAGTTTCTCCAGCATTTTGTGTACCCTTGATTTTCCAGCATCTCCAGTTCCTTCTTTAACACTTTCCCCACATCCATATCATTCTGATCTTGTCTCGCATTTTGAATCGTACCCATAATTTTAAATTGTCTCTTCTCATTCTTTCTACTCAAAGATACCTGCAATTCTCAGCATTAAAATTCATCTGACTTCTAACCACACTATTTGGCAATCTTTATACATCTCCCAGGGAGAGATTGGGGATTCTATATTCTCTTTATCTAGGGATGTGAGAGAAATCAATTCTTTACTTATTATTCTCTGGTAGAAGCTCTATATGATGCACAAACATTTTAATATTTTAATCCTGGAGAGGTTCTATTAATTATGGATGATTATTATTACAGGCTCACCAATGCATTTTCTTCCATTTTGCGAGAGTACAGATCCTGGTTCACAACGGCAAGTGTAGCTTCCATCAGTATTTCTGCATGTGCCAGCTTCACATAACCCGGGGTCGGATGAACATTCATCAATATCTTAAAAACAAAATAAGATCTCACAGTGTGGCAACATTCATTATTTGTTATGGAAGTATGTTGTAGTTTGAAACATTTGTGCTGGGTGACCCAATATTTACAATGGAGTAAACCGGGTAAGACCATAAATATGGAAAATTCCATCTATCAATACAAAACCTTCTTATTGTTCTCCATCTTCTGTTTTACACACCAAGGCCATCAAAGTTGACATCCTCACAGCTACCGAATAGTAAAAAAGAGGCCTTATGCTAGTTTAACATCAACTGGAGCTGCATAGGGAGGCAAAAACATGAGCAGCATGGGGAGTAGATGGATCAGGGAGAGAGGCCACAATCAGGGCAGTGGTATGCTGGAGTATGAAGTTAAGGTGAAGCTGGTAGGTCTTACTTCCCTCTCGGTGTATTAGCCTCTGAACAAGAGGAAGGGAGCCAGATCTAAATAAACTTGTGGAATATCTTCTTGTTAAATGATAAATTATTCAAATAATCTAGTATTTTAGATCAGTTTAGAGATACAGCAGGGAAGCAGGCCCTTTGGCCCACTGAGTCCATGCTGACCATCGATCACCGTTTAACACTAGTTCTATGTTATCCCACATTCTCATGAACTCCCTACACACTAGGAACAATGTTACAGTAACCAATTAATCTACAAACTGCAGGTCTTTGGGATGTGGGAGAAAACCGGAGCACCCAGAAGAAACCCGTCATAGGGGAGAACATGCAAGCTCTACAGTCAGCAACCGAGGACAGGATCCAATCCTGGTCTCTAGTGTTGTAAGGCAGCAGCTTTAACAGCTGGCCACTATGCCACCCTTATTTGCGGGTAAAAAATTGTGAATGGGTTGTGTATAAAGAAAGCTGAGATCACTCTAACCCTTTTCTCACCTGTCTTAGAAAGGCTAATGGAGAAATGCAGATGAAGAACTGAGCACAAAGGTAGGATGTCTGATTCATCCAGGTAATGCACTTTAGTATGTCAAATCCTGATCGGACGTAGAGTGAATGACAGGCATCTTAGGAATGCTGACATACATAAGGATCCTTTGGTGCAAGTCCAGAGCTCGCTAAAAGCAGTGACACGGGTGGCTAGGGTAGTGCTTGGCTTTATAGGTGGAGGTATTGATTATAAATAACAGTTGGGACATCATGTTGCAGATTTACAAAATATCGGTTAGACCATATTTGGAGTACTGTGTACAATTTTGGTCACCTCACTACAGGAATGATGTGTTAGCGATCGAAAGAATAGAGAAGAGATACTGCAGAATGTTGCCTTGAACAAAAAGTTGTAGTTATAAAGGAAAACTGGATATGCTGGGTTTATTCTTACAAGAATGGAGGAGACTGAGAGGTGCCTGAGAATATACTTTATAAAATTACAAGGGGCCTAAAGGGCCTGTCCCACTGTACGGGGTAATTCAAGAGTTCTCCCGAGTTCTCCCCTGATTCGAGCTCGTGTATTGTACGTAGATGGTACGTAGGAGTTCGTGGATGTCAGGTAGCGGCTCATACGAGTAATGGTAGGTACTCAGGAAATCCGGAAAACTCGTGACGTTTTTTCAACACTGTGAAAAAAGTCCACGAGTAAAAAAAATACTCGTGATGAAAAAAAATTGTTACTTTTTACTCGTACGAGCCCCTACATACCCAGGGAGAACTCAGGAGAACTCTTGAATTACCTCGTACAGTGGAACAGGCCCTTTAATAGGACAGATTGTCAAGAGTCTTTTCCATGGCAGTGTGGAAGTAGAAGGCACAGGTTGGAGGTAGGAAGGAAGAAATTCAAATAGATCTTAAGGGTAGGCCTTTCATAGAGAGTATGCTGGTTATCTGGAACAAGCTGCCAGAGGAGATGTGTAGGAAGGAACTGCAGACACTGACCAAAGATAGACACAAAATGCTGGAGTAACAGTGGGACAGGCTGCATCTCTGGAGAGCAGGAATGAGTGATGTTTCGGTCGACCCCTCCTTCTTAGAGGAGATGACAGAGACGAATATAATGGTAATGTTTAAAAGGCACCTGGACAGATGCGTAAGAAAAGCACAGAGGAACACAGGCAAACCAATGTGATTAGCCAAAGGATAAATGCAAGCCAATGTGATTAGCATCGTGGTTGTCAAGGGTGGCGAGTTGAAAGGCCCCATTTCTGTACTACTGATTCAATATTGTTTGCGAGGATCTGAAAATTCAGCATAGCTATATCCATGTATAGAAGACAGGTTCACATGAATCCAGAATGACAGTTTGAGATTTTTCATTTTTGGTTGGTTGCAAAGGCTAATGATTAGCTCTTTTTGTGATGATGTGCATCCAGTAACTGAGAGTTAAATGGTTATAATGTATCCATATTTCAGTCCTAAAACGCAGACTCGTTGCAATCTAACTGGGTTTCAAAAAAGTAAAAAAACTACAAATTATGGAAATTTGAAATAAAAGTAGAAAGTGCCACAGATATCCAGCAGGTGAGGTAGTATCTGTGAAGACTGAAATAGAGTTAACATTTTAGGTCAGTAATTCTTCATCAGAACTGTTCACATGAGATGGCCTTAGATGACTGAAATGACAGTCCTACGGCAATGCTTTTAATCAAATTAAATGATTAGATGAAATCTTTTGCTTTAGTTAAGTTTCAATGTTAATTGTGAGGTTATGAATTTTAGAATGTATTTGTTTACACTTAAATGTGTACATCAAATGACACAGCTAAATGTTCTTTCTGGAAACCGAACTGAAGCTTACGTAAACACAATAAGAAGCTAGTGATTCACACTACTATAAACATTGTGGTTAGACTTCAATGTATGGAAACATTTCTGTATTTACCATCCTAAACTTGATTTTGAATGCTAATAAAAAGTTTAACGAATTGAAAAGTTGACGTTTGAAGGTTAATAAAAAAAAAAAAATTGAATAGATGGTTGGAACTCAAATAGTTCATAGGTTGGCCCAGAGGGTTGTGTACTGCGTTCAGCAGTATTGCATTTAAATGCTGACTGTTGTAAAAACTACTCGGTTTAGTGCACTTACCATAAAAAAATCTTATTCCAGGTCCTAATGAGGATGTAACTTTCAATATAAAACACCTCTTTGGGATATACCAACAATCTAGAGGGATGGCAAGGGGCAACCAGCTGGAGAGATGTTGTATTAATGAGTGACACATATTGTTGGCATACACTGAAGATGTTTTACCCACGTTAAATCATGTTACTAGAGGCTGCCAAAAATAGAAACAAGCATGACCTAGAAAAAAGCCGCGTATTAATCATATTGAGTGTTGTGCTGAAACTGTGATTCAGCACAACCAATATTACACTCTCAGTCTCATTTCCACAAGAGTGTAAGCACCTATTGGATGACTCAAGGTAGCTTGCTGGCAAAGAGTATTTTGTTGCAGTTATTATGTGACCAGCAACAGTCTTCAGTTGGTCCTGGGAAAGGGGGCGAAATCAAGAAGAATGTGAAATGACTGCTAAAGAAAGGATATGAAAGAAAAAAATAACTAAAATGAAGGGGCAAAGTAATTAGTAGACAGATATTTTTAGCTTAGGAAATCAAGATCTGAGGAGCATTTCAACTCCTCCCAGATAAGTTTAACCAATCGTGCATATTTAAGAGTTTCGCATCCATTCCACTTTCTCACATTAACATACATTAAGAATTCTGTTCCTAATTTGAATACGAGTCAACGCCACACTATTTTCTAATATCTAAGTGGCAGACAGGGTACTTCTGGAGATGACAGTGTTTGCTCCTTTCAAGTTCTTGGTTAACTGTTCTCTGTGAAAAAATAAGGATGGTGCCACACAAATTCCAACCCTCTTTCAAAACAAAAACAAAATTCCTTACCAATACACTTCTCATCTATCAGTGAGTATCCAGGAGGACAGATACATCTATAGGAGCCATCCAAGTTTTGACAGGTGCCCGGTGCACAAGGACGAGGTACAATCAAACATTCATTGACATCTGTTGAGTTAAGAGTAAAATAGTAAATCATAGATGTAAATTGCGGTAATCCCATTCAATATTACCATTGCAAACATGTTTGCTTTTTGTGCTAAGTTTGAAATATTTCATAACTTCCTGGTAGCAGCTTGTAACATACTTCTGTATTGCAATTTCTACTAAGGGGAGCTGAAAAATCAAGGCTCTTCATATGCATCTTAAAGCTCTGTATTCAAACACCAACATTATTTGGCACTTTTAAAAATGCATTTTCCATAATTAAATTGAAATCTAAATAAACCATTTTATACTATTCATCGTATTTGTTCTGTGACACTTAAATACAGCAGAACAGTCTTAAGGTCATAAGCGTAGGAGCAGAATTAGGCCATTCGGCTCATCAAGTCCAGTCCGCCATTCAATCATGGATTTTTCTCTCCCTCCAACCCCATTCTCTTGCCTTCTCCCCATAACCCCTGACACCCATACTAATCAAGAATCTATCTACCTCTGTCTTAAAAATATCCATTGACGGCCTCCACAACCTTCTGTGACAAAGAATTCCATAGATTCACCACCCTCTGACTAAAGAAATTCCTCCTCATCTCCTTCCTAAAGGAACATCCTTTAATTCTGAGGCTAGTCCCAGACTCGTTCACTAGTGGAAACATCCTCTCCACATCCACTTTATCCATGCCTTTTAATATTCGGTACGTTTCAATGAGTTCCCCCCGGGATCATTCTTGTAAACTTCCTCTGGACTCTGAAGCCAGCACATCCTTCCTCAGATACAGTATGCTGCCCAAAATTGCTCACAATACTCCAAATGCAGCCTGACCAGCACCTTATTGAGCCTCAGTATTACATCCCTGTTTTTGGTATTCTAGTCTTCGTGAAATAAATACTAGGATTGCGTTTGCTTTCTTTATTCGACTTGCAGATTACATTTTTGGGAATCCTGCACTATCACTCCCAACTCTCTTTGCACCTCTGACTTTGGGGTTTTCTCGTCATTTAGAAAATAGGCTATGCCTTTATTCCTATTACCAAAATGCATGACCCCACACTTTGCTACATATTCCATCTGCCACTACTCTGTCCACTCTTCCAACCTGTCCAAGTCCTTCTGCAGAGTCCCTGCTCTCTCTACAATACCTGCCCCTCCACCTATTTTTGTATCATCTGCAAACTTGGCCACAAAGCCTATAAATCCCTCATCCAAATCATGAATATACAACGTGAAGAATAGTGGCCCCAGCACTGACCCTTGCGGATCTCCGGTAGTCACTGGCAGCCAATAAGAAAAAGCCCCCTTCACTGCCACTCTTTGCTTTCTGCCATCCAGCCAACCTGATAGTATCTGCTTTGATACCATGGGCTCTCATCTTCCTTCGCAGCCTCACGTGTGGCACTTTATCAAAGGCTTTCTGAAAATCTAGGTAAACAACATCCACTGACTCTCCTTTGTCTGCCCTGCTATTTACTTCGTCAAAGAATTCCAGCAGATTCGTCAGGCAAGATCTTCCCTTCACAAAACCATGCTGACCTTGCCCTATTTTAGCGCAAACTTCTAAGAACTCCGTAACCTCATCATTTATAATGGACTCTAAAATCTTACCGACCACCGGTCAAACTAACCTATAGTTCCCACTATTCGGCTTTGCTCCCTTCTTGTGCAGTGGGGTAATATTGGCAATTTTCATTCTCCCTCATGCCTCAAGAATAAATTGCAAACTGGTGCTTTAATAAATAACATGGTCTAGGCTGGAACAATGAAATGCTTACTTTTTTGGTATTGTTAAACACTTCAGAGCTAAATGGGCAAACTCTTGCATAATTTCAGTCAATGCAATGTGATTCTCTAAACATTCATTATTACTATCTGTAATTATCCATCTAAAATTATCCACACCCAAAATGAGCCAAATGAAAGGCAAAGGAGAGTTTACAAAATGAAATGCTGTACAATGATTAAAGTCTTATGAAGAATTGGAAAGTGTGGTCCTCTGCTATAACCTAGTAGCTTTGGCATAACTTTTGAGTTTGTAGTAAATATAGAAGTTAATTTATATAATTAAAATATAGAAATAAATATAGAATAACATTATCCTATCTGATTTATTAATGTTTCTTACCAACACAACTTCTTCTAGCAGGTGTAAGTTCATAGCCATCACGGCACAGGCATTGGAATGTTCCAATCGTATTGATGCACTGTCCATTTCTGCAGAGAGCACCATTTAAAGTAGTGCATTCATCAACATCTGTTTATTAATAAGGAACACAATTATAATCACAATTCACAAATTTAGTACTTTATGTTATTGTGGGTTAATTTTTAACAATCGGCATTAATATTTAACATTGATAAAAGTTAATCTGGATTTTCTGCAAGAATTTAAATAATTCAATGTGAAACCAAAGTCTGATTATATTATTTGTCAACAAAATACTTGTATTTTTAGTTTTTTTATATGGTGCTGGTCTAGCAACCAAAGGTTATGAATTCAAAGCTTACTTTGGCAAATCAAATTAATAAATCTAATAATTTGTAGATGAGTTTTAGACCTTGTTGGTAAGGTCCAAGCCCTTTTCAGGAAATTCTCACCAGTAGTTCTGTAAAAATAAGGCTTTAACATGCAGTTGTGTTTCCCAGCTTAGTCTGGGAGCACCATGAATGTTTACAATTATGTTCCTAACTTAATTCAGTTAGTCAACTCTTCAGAACATTTAAAAAATCAAATTCTCTATGGAGAGACTTGATAGAAGTATCTATAAAATGTGAGAGGCATAGATAGGGTAGACAGTCAGAATGGAAATATAAAATACTAGAGGGCATAGCTTTAAGGTGAGAGAGCAAAGTTCATTGGAGATGTGTGTTTTTTATCCAGATGGCGGTGGGTGCCTGGAAAGCATTGCAGAGGGATGGTTGGTACGTGAGGCAGGTATGATTGTGGAAAAGCACATGGATATGTAGGGAATGTATGGGCTATGTGCAGGCAGATAAGGGTAGGTCTTGGTATCATGTTTGGCACAGACATTGTCCATCGTCGGGGTTGGTCCTGTGCCATACTGTTCTATGTTCTTGCAAGTGTCGGTACATGGAATTGCTTATATTTTTCAATATAAAATTGGCTAATTATTTAAACAGTAAAGATTTCCTTGCAACTTTGCTTTTCCTTTCATATCCAGAAGTGATTAATTTAATCATGTCATTGTAGAATAGCAAAATATTTTTATAAAGCATTTTCTTTTATTCTTGTACACTTCTGTATTTCTTAAGCTAAAAAAAACCACTATGTTTATCTTACCAATGCAGTCATTATTATGTGAAATCATGAACCCAGTGAAACACACACAGCTATAAGAGCCAACTGTGTTCTTACAGGTTCCATTGCCGCATGGCTGTCGCTCACATTCATCAATATCTGGGCAAATGAAAAAGAAAATTGTATTTTCACTTCAGAATAAATGTATCTTATATCTAACTTGAAGTGTAATTGGTCTCCATATCAAGAATGAGGATTCATGCAACCATTCAGCGTAACAGTTTTCATGTGATGTAGTTTTCCTACTACAGAGTTGTGGACAAACCAGCCTCCCACCCATCAACTGCATCCACACTTCATGCTGCTACAGGAAAACATACTGACTAGCCACTCACAAACCGGTCATTCTCTCTTCTCCTCTCTCCAGTCGTTTGAAAGTTTGAAAGCATCTACCATCAGATTCAAGAAAAGTTATCATTATAACTATTTTGTTGGCGAGAAATAATTTGTAGCACTCATGCAAAGGTCATGCAGTTATGTGTTTATGTTCCATTCCAGAAGCTCAAACATAAAAACCTGTAGTTCTGAAGGTGTACTGAACAATAAAATTAAGTTTATGCCTGCCCTCAAGAAGATGCTAAAATAAAATCATTCGATTTTGAAGAAAAGAAGCATAGTCTCCATGTTCTGGCCTAAATTTATGCCTCATTCAATAACTTTAAACAAAATTACCTGCTTATTATCTGAAAGCTTACTGCTTGCAAATTTGTTGTCATATTTCTTACATTACAGTGGTTGACTACAAATCAAAACGTACTTAATGCAAAGGAAGTTGTGATGTACGGAAGAATGTGCGAAAGATTCTATATAAATGCTAGTCATTGTTTTAAAATATCTTCACTGTAAAAGTGTATCTTTTCTTGAGCAGTGCCACATTTAGATGACATAGCTCTCACAAATGCTAAACTTTATTCATTGACAGTGATGAAAACCAGTGACTTTCCCTTCTTTTCTGGAGTCTTTTCTGTGACAATCAGAAATTCAGGAATGTGTATTAAACCCATATGCTATTACACTGGCATCAACTGGCAGATTAAACTAACCATCCATTAATTAGTGAAAATATGCAGTCATGAATTACTAGAGAAGAAGTTCCCCTTTGCTTACAACCTCATTGTAATTTGCAAAGGAATAGCAGATGACATTCGTCCCATCAGACTTAAGTTTGCCATTTCCTAGGGTCGATAGTGCAGAGGTTAGATTGGCCTTCCTGAGGAGCGAGAATTCATGGACATCTTTGATCTCATCCTAGTCCGTTCTGAGGTACTCACCTGCTTCAAGAAGACCACTAAGAAAAGCAAGATCTCATGTCTTAATGAGTACCATTCAGTGGTCTTGACATCTACCATCCATGGACACACACACATTTCTTCTCTCACAAACGTAGCCACACAAACACACACACACACACACAGCATTTTGAGAAGCTGGTTGTGGAACACATTAAATCCAGCCTTCCAAGCAACCTTTACTCACTGCAGTTCGCCTACTGCCACACCAGTTCCATGGCTGATGCAATCTCCCTGACTCTACACTAACCACTGGAACATCTGGGTAAGATGCAAGCATTCTTAGGAATAAATATCACCAGCAATTTGTCCTGATCCAGCCACGGATGTGCCATAAAAAGCACTTCTTTGGGATTGATCACAGCATGGTTTGGGAACAGCTTCATTCAAAACCGCAATAAATTGAAGAGCTGTGGACCTAGCTCAGATCATCACGCAAATTAACCTCACTCCCGTTGACTCCATCTACACTTTACGTTGCCTCGGCAAGGCCACCCGCATAATCAAGGACCAGCCTCACCCCTGTCACTCCCTCTCCTCCCATCAGGCAAGAGGTACAGAAGTATGAAAACGCATACCTCCATTCAGGGACAGTTTCTTCCCAGCTTTTATCAGGCAACTGGATGGTCCTCTCACCAGCTAGAGAGTGGTCCTGACTTCCCATCTACCTCGTTGGAGACTTTTGAACTATCTTTAATCGGAGTTTATCTTGCACTAAATGTTATCCTCCTTCATCATCGGCGGTCACTCGAAACAAGTATGACAGTCCTCTTTTGGGAGGACGCCTGTGCGTGACTTTGTTTAACAAGGGGAGACTGGTACACAGACAGTCACCACACGGTTCTTGACAGATCTGGGTCAGGAACCAGTGGCATGTAGTCCAGGATGACCGGGGACCTTTTTCTGCTGCAACCTTTATCCGCTTTCCCAGCTGTTGTGACATTCCACTATGGTCAGCCATCATCCTCCGCCTGTTCCACCGTTGAGGACTTGGTTAGATTGTTCTTTGTCAGGGGCCTCCCCCTCGACCTTACCGCCATGGGTGGCCCTACCAGGAGCATAGCTCCAGAGGGCATCGCTCTCAGGATCTCAGGACGACACAAGCTTCTCCTTATCCTGTATCTGTCCACTGTGATGGTTTGATTATAATAGCTGACTGGATAGCATGCAACACAAACTATTCACTGTACCTCATTCCAATAATAAACTAAACTAAACTGAACTCATTGCCTAAATAAACAAACCTCTGACTTTAAAAATCAGTATGGGAATGTAGTCTATGTTTGTTTGCCTGTCATCCCCTTATTTCTCCATATCAGGAAAACAAATAAAAGGAAAACTCATCAATCAGTTCCATGGACAAACTTATTAACTGGAAATATGTGAAGAACGCTTCAGAGAGAAACCCTAAGGTGGAATCCCCCAGTGCCCATTTCACAAAAAATAAAAGAATATTGTGGAAAAACACAAAAAAACATGTCATGTGGTATTGGTACAAAAAATCCCAAAGTAAACCGATTGGACGTTTCATCATTTATTATGGACAGTTGGTTCAACCAAGTATTTAAATACTAAGAAATCCATAAACAACTGGATAACTGAGAAAACTAACAGTGGAAAAACCAATCAAAAAACTTAATGGAACACAAACTGAGGTGTGACACATTTACCATATAACCATATAACAATTACAGCACGGAAACAGGCCCTTCCAGTCCGTGCCGACCATTTGTTTTCCCCTAGTCCCATCTACCTGCACTCAGACCATACCCCTCCATTCCCTTCACGTCCATATACCTATCCACTTTACTCTTAAATGTTAAAATCGATCCTGCCTCCACCATTTCTGCTGGAAGCTGATTCCACACAGCCACCACCCTCTGAGTAAAGAAGTTCCCCCTCACGTTACCCCGAAACCTCTGTCCCTTAATTCTCATGTCATGCCCTCTTGTTTGAATCTTCCCTACCCTCAATGGGAAAAACGTATCCACGTCAACTCTGTCTATCCCTTTCATCATTTTAAACACCTCAATCAAGTCCCCCCTTAACCTTCGGTGCTCCAAAGAATAAAGACCTAACTTGTTCAACCTTTCTCTGTAACGTAGTTGCTGGAACCCTGGCAACATTCTAGTAAATCTCCTCTGTACTCTCTCTATTTTGTTGACATCCTTCCTATAACTAGGCGACCAAAATTGTACACCATACTCCAGAATTGGTCTTACCAATGCCTTGTACAATTTTAACATTACTTCCCTACTCCTATATTCAATGCTCTGATTTATAAAGGCCAGCACACCAAAGGCTTTCTTTACCACCCTATCTACATGTGATTCCACCTTCAGGGAACTATGCACAGTTATTCCTAGATCCCTCTGTTTCACGGCATTCCTCAATTCCCTACCATTTACCATGTACGTCCTATTTTGATTTGTCCTGCCAAGATGTAGCACTTCACACTTAACAGCATTAAACTCCATCTGCCATCTTTCAGCCCACTTTTCCAAATGGCCCAAATCTCTCTGTAGACTTTGAAAATCTACTTCATTATCCACAACACCACCTATCTTAGTATCATCTGCATACTTACTTATCCAATTTTCCACCCCATCATCCAGATCATTGATGTACATGACAAACAACAGTGGACCCAACACAGATCCCTGAGGCACCCCACTGGTCACCGGCTTCCAACCTGACAAACAGCCATCCACCATTACTCTCTGACATCTCCCATTCAGCCACTGTTGAATCCATCTTGCTACTCCGCCATTAACACCCAGAGATTGAACCTTCTTAACCAACCTTCCATGGGGAACCTTGTCAAAGGCCTTACTGAAATCCATTAAGACAACATCCACTGCTTTACCCTCATCAATTTCCCTAGTTACCGCTTCAAAAAATTCAAGAAGGTTTGTCAAACATGACCTTCCATCACAAATCCATGTTGACTGTTCCTGATCAGACCCTGTTTATCCAGATGCTTATATATATTATCTCTAAGTATCCTTTCCATTAATTTGCCCACCACTGACGTCAAACTAATAGGTCTATAATTGCTAGGTTTATTCTTTGAACCCTTTTTAAACAATGGAACAACATGCGCAGTACGCCAATCCTCCGGCACTATTCCCGTTTCTAATGACATTTGAAATATTTCTGTCATAGCTCCTGCTATTTCTACACTAACTTCCCTCAATGTCCTAGGGAATATCCTGTCAGGACCTGGAGACTTATCCACTTTTATATTTTTCAAAAGTCTCAGTACTTCCTCCTCTTTGAATCTCATAGTTTCCATAGCTACTCTACTCTTTCCCCTTAACTTACCGAGTTCAATATCCTTCTCCTTGGTGAATACCGAAGAAAAGAAATTGTTCAATATCTCCCCCATCTCTTTTGGCTCTGCAGATAGCTGTCCATTCTGGTTCTCTAATGGTCCAATTTTATCCCTTGTTATCCTTTTGCTATTAATATAGCTGTAGAAACCCTTTGGGTTTACTTTCACCTTTCTTGCCAAAGCAACCTCATATCTTCTTTTAGCCTTCCTAATTTATTTCTTAAGATTCTTTTTACATTCTTTATACTCCTCTAGCACCTCATTTACTCCATGCCTCCTATAATTATTGTAGATATCTCTCTTTTATCGAAACAAGTGTCCAATTTCCCTTGAAAACCATGGCTCTTTCCAATTTTTACTATTTCCTTTCAACCTAACAGGGACATAAAGATTCTGTACTCTTACAATTTCCCCTTTAAATGTCCTCCATTTCTCTTCTCTTCTTTACACAGATTTTCTGAATTGAATTTGATTGTGAATTAAATATGGCTGATTAGTTTTAATGGAAGTTAAACTATGCACATACAGCTGCCAATTTCCTGTTCTGTGTTCCCCTTCTTTCAAGTGTTTACTTACCCATACACATTGTCTTATCCGGAGTTGCTTTGAATCCATTACGGCAGACACAGTGGTAACTCCCTACTGTGTCAATACATTGACCATGACTACAAACATTAGGGATATCATGACATTCATTACGATCTGTGGGCAAAAGAAAGTACATTTCTATAAAGGCACCAAACACAGCATCGACATTTACAAACCTACACTCGGAAAACTTAGGTCAAGGATTTTAAGAACACAAGTAAAAATGGTGATTGCCAAACATTTATATAATTCAAAGTCTCATCGTGATCATTTTTGGTCTGCCCTGTAATTGATTTTAGAAAAATGCTACCATATATCGCTATGATTTTTGGCCATCTTACTCACAGTCCTCCTCCGCTGAGCCAGTCCCAAGGATTTTTCCCATCGATGGAAAATAAAAACGTTATGAGTGTTTAAAAAACCTTGAGACCCTCTTGCCCGTCAATCACGGTGATGAAGGTAATGCCCCTTCCGGGGGGGTGGCAGGACTATAAAACCCCGGATGCCTGGACGTGACTCATTCACTCTGTAAGATCACGAGAGAGAGGCCACGATTCTAAGCTGTGAATCAACTAAACTGTGAGTCTGCAATGTACTTGCAATAAATGATTTGTTAGCCATGACAATGACAATGCCATGAGTTGTTTGGCCTGCTGCCCTGCCTGTGCTTGTAACTGCAATGCTTTATTGGGTCCGATTATGGTTCAAAAGAATCCATTTCATTTCGTGAGTTCCGGTTAATGGACAGGTTGCGCTGATTGCATAATTTCCGGTAAGTGCAGAGGTCATGCTGATTGTCTGTGTGAGTGTCTGTGTGTCTGATTGAGTATCTGTGTGTGAGTGCTTGTGTGTGAGTGTCAGTGTGTGTCAGTGAGTGAGTGAGTGTGTGTGTATGTGAGTGATGAGAGTGTGTGTGTGAGTGGTCTCAGTGAGTGAGCTGCCATTCGGCCCACAATGTCCATACTAGCCCTCTGGAAACCTGTCTCTTCGGCCCACAACGCCATGCTAGTGCTCCAGAAAGCTCCCCGCCCACACAGGCCAGCAATATTGAAATTGGTGGAGAGGTGGAATATTACGTTGGGGGACCAGCCGTCCCATGTGAAGCTGGGACCCAACGGGTCCCACTTAGTCTAGTCTGAAATCAAAATGCTAGAATGAGCTATTAACCACTCAACATCTGAAAAGAAGAAAGGGGGTAATATTTCAAGAGAACAATTAGAAACATAAAAAAATATATGCAGGAGTAATCCATTCGGCCCACAAGCCAGCACCACCTTCAATGTGATCATGGCTGATCGTCTAAAATCAGTACCCCGTTCCTGCTTTTTCCCCATATCCCTTGATTCCTTCAGCCCTAAGAGCTAAACCTGTTCAAGAATTCTGCTTCAAATATCCAATAACTTGTTTTCAGGTTTTGATGGATTTGCATTTGCAGCATGATCTGTTTTACAGCACATAGTACAATAATGGTACACAAAAGAAACTGATCATTGTTTCAGAAGGGTCTCGACTCAAAATGCCACCTATTCCTTCGCTCCATAGATGCTGCCTCACCCGCTGAGTTTCTCCAGCATTTTTGTCTAACTTAGAATATGCTTGAAATACTCATCAGGTCAAGCAACATCTGTGGTGAGAGAAAGAAAGTTGACTTTTCAAGTCATGTAGCCAAAATTATATACTTTGTAAAAAATCAGGATTTGAAACTATGACTATTCAAAATAACAAAGCTTAGTCAGCTCAAAGCTAATGTATTACTGGTTTAAAACAAATTTGAACTATGTTACTATAAATAATGAATTTAATTAATTTGCAGAAATGGCCTTTCTATAGCTTAATGTGAGCCACTGAACGTTATCAATGTATCCTGAGCTAATTCTGCTACTACCATCCTCTATTGCAACAAGTGATGGCTCTCACTGATTGTCGCCGGAAGCTTGTGTCCTTTTCAGGACGTACGATGACAGCGATGTCAACATTTGAAACGTGTAAGAAGGATATGAAAGAAGAAGATATCAACAGCAATATTCTCATTGTTAATGTTATGGAGGTTTAGCACTTATGACCGTGGGGAAATGAATCCTAACATGAGAGACAATTAATAAATAACTAGCACTATTGAGGACAATAGTTTTCTCTTTAATGCTGAGATGGATGGAAATCGTAGGCTGAGATAAAACAAATTACATGAACACTCCTCCTGTAAATCAGTACAAGGGGCACTGAGTTTATTTTGTTTCCCCAGATCAATTTGGTGTATATGTAATACTAAATGGATGTTTGTTATTTTATTCCACAAATCCTGAACCATTCTATAGAAGCATTATTTGTGTTGTGTATACTTGGCACAACTATTGCTTCAGTAGGCTTTCCCCTTGGGTATTTTCTTGGAATGCCTTAATGGTCTCATTTTAGTCATTCTGATCTCCCCATTGATATGTTATAATTATCATAAAGTGATTTCCCCTCAGCAACTTGCAGAAATGAAAATAATTGTAGGAAATTCATACTTCCTTTTAATTAAAAATGTGTTTTGCCATTCATGTGCAAACATCTTGTGCTTTTGTTCATTTTGCTCAGAAACCATACATCAGGTTTTCAACGATAAGGGTAATGTAACAATTAATCTACATGTCCCAGGGTTCAAAATATATAATTTTAAACTATGACTTTTTATTCAAGAATCCAATATGCAGAAAAAGCACTTTCCTTATTGAAAACATATAGCTGATTTCAACAGTGATTACCTACCTAGACAATGTCCTGTTGGAGTGAGCCGGTAACCTGGTGAACATTCACAGCGATAGCTGCCTGGTGTGTTAATGCAGTCAGCATTCTGTTGACACAATGGACCATTCTGGCATTCATCCATATCTGGTTGAACAAAATACCAGTTAATAAATTAATTATACTTTGGCATTGCAGACAAATTAAGATTTTCAAATCTGTTTTTGAGGAGTATCATTATTAAAACTCTTCTATAAAATATTAATCAGCCACAAAGAATTTTGATTTTCATCCCGGTTTTTCTGTTTTATGTGATTTGACTACATCTGGAGCATTGTACCGAAACCTGGGTACCACATTTTAAAAGAAAAATGCTTTAAAGCAGGTACTGCAGGGGGTTACAGGATTTATTTTAGGGATGAAGGAACTTAGTTAAGTGGGTAAATTGGAGAAGCTGGGTGGTTAGAACAGATAGTTGTGAATGGATCCGATCATGACAATTAAAATCATGAAGAGCAGAGAAAGACAAATTGTGGCATTGGAGTAAGGGTCAAAAACTTAGATGGCACTAAGTGAATGTAATTGCAAAAAGAACCAAAAGTGACATATTGAAATCTTCTTTGTGTAACCAGTGGTTGGGGGAAGACGGAGGCATCTATACAACCTAAATAATTCTGTGATCAGTAAAATATATTTTAAGATAGATGCTGGAAGTAAATTTGATCAATACAAACATGGGTCCGTGCTGGCCCTGTCAAATAAAAATTTTAGTCCCAGAGCTTGTTAGGCTAAGAATGCAATGCCCTCTTGTACCTTTGTTACTATCAGAAGATGTGAGTATTGAATAATAATTTAATTTTGGTGCTCAAAATGGAACTGGAAAGGTAGTGGAAAGGAAAATAAATAGTAGGGCTATTAGAAAAGAAAAGTGGGGCTCGCAAGATCGATCTTACACACAGTCAGTATGGACCCAATGGAACAGATTTTATGAACTACCGTGAAGAGAGTAACATTTTACTTTGAAGTTCTTTCATTGATCAGTGCCTGACCGTGACTGAGAGCAATCAAACGGAGAGGAAATCCACAAATCATTAAGACTGTCTGCTCTGGTTTATTTCCAGCATCTGTCTCAAACTATCTGATGCTGATCACAGAGTTATTTATATTTTATTATAGCTCATGGTGCATGCAGATGGCACCATTGGACTTCAGTTACTCTGTAACAAAACAAATGATTCTATTTTGGTCTGGTTGCTGTCTTCTTAACAAGAGATTACATATAATGTACAACAAGTCACAATACATGCATGTTATAGAATTATTTTTGTTTCAATGCCAGTTTGAGAGAGATCCATGCACTGATTTATAATGTACTCATTTTTTATAATTTTACTGGCATGAAGTATAAACTTACAATGAAAAAATAGTGATTGATAAACTTTATTTTATATACTTTTAAACTATAGGAAGCTATTGTAACAGATGATTTTACAAATCAAAATATTTGATTTCCTACCTTCACAGCTAATCAGTTGATCATTATATTGAAACCCCATAGGACACTCACAACGGAAGCTTCCAAGTTGGTTAATGCATACACCATTAGCACAGACACCAGGAATCATTCGACATTCATCAATGTCTGCATGAAAGTACATTGCAGGTTAACTTTGTGAACTAACTATGCACAAGCATATTTTTCTTCATTCATTAAGATGAAACCAGTTTCATTAAAAGTGCAGGTAGATAAGGTCTCAATTATTTTTTAATGTATGTTGTTCATAAGTGTCAAACATAGAAACATTGAAAATAGGTGCAGGGATAGGCCATTTAGCCTTTCGAGTCAGCACCACCATTCAATATGATCATGGCTGATCATCCAGAATCAGTACCCCGTTCCTGCTTTCTCCCCATATCCTAAAACAACTATGATTGTGTTTCCTTAAGGATACAAGATGAGGTGACACCATGAATTAAATTACTAAAAGAAGTGAAATTTTAATTTAATTATTAATAATGTTGTTAGAGTAAAAAGTGTGTAGAATCCATATGTTTCTAAAATTAATTTCATTTATTTATATTATTCAAAAATCTACCTAAATCTCTATAAAACTAAAAGTCTTCATCTTGTTTGTGCCTCCGATGTGCCCATGATGTGTCAATCTGTTTTTCCTATCTTCTTCCAAATGCTAGGCCACAGCTTTCCCATTTTTACATTTCCTACTCACATATCACCCCCCCCCCCCCCCCCCGTGGCGATAATCATCTTCCCATCGCATTCCCACATATATTTCCAAACTTATTCATCTTTAAATTTTTTAAAACAGCCCCAACAACTCAGATTTCGGAAAAAAAAAACCAAGTGACGACACAATGCACTCGAAAGGCAGCACAGGACACTCCGGGAGGAAGGAGCACTCCAGCGCTCGCGGTGAACGAGGAGTGGCGGCGGCTGCCGGCACCCTTGCCCGAAGGACACCCGGTACTTGGTGGAGAAGGTGGTGCAGCGGGCCAAGCCCGGGCTGGAGCCGAGCCTGATGCTGAAGCTGGAGTGAGGGCTGAGCCCGGGGCTTGGGACAGGCCCATGACCGGGACCGAGAAAGAAGCCGACGCTGGAACCAAGGACAAGCTTGGGCCCGGGGTCAGGGACGAGCTTGGAGATGAAGTCGGGGCCTGCACTGGAGCCCAGGCAGCGGCCGAGCTGATGGCTGGAGTCCACAGCCGGGGCAGGGCTGAGTATGAGAACCAGGCCGAGTTCCATGCCCTGGCGCTGCTCTACGACCTAGGTAGGTCTTGGGGCAGGGAATGGGAGTGAGGGGAGGAGGATGAGGGAAATGAGGAGGAAGCAGATGGGGTGGGAAGTGGGGTGGTAGAGGGAGATGGGGGGGGCGAGTGTGGAGGGGGGAGATGCCCCTACCCTATCTATCCTCACTCCCACCCTCTCTACCCCCCTCCCTCTCTCGCCCTCACTACTCTCCCTTCCCCCACTTTACCCCCCTCCCTCTCTCTACCCCCTCCCTCTCTGCCCCTCTCCCTCTCTACCCCTCCCCCTCCCCACCTTCTCTACTCCCCTCCCTCTCTACCCCTACCCCTCCCTCTCTACCCCCTCCCTCTCTACCCCCTCCCTCTCTACCCCCTCCCTCTCTACCCCCTCCCTCTCTAGGGATTGAAGAGGGAGGGTGAAGTGGAGGAGGAGTGAGTGCTGGGGATGAAGAGAAATGAGCCGTGCCCGTGAGTGGTGCAATATTGCGTTGGGGGAACGTGTGACTGATGGAATCTTGCGTTGGGGGAGCAGACCCAATGTCTGCACTTGGTCTAGTCACGATTTAAATCACATCAATGTGACACTGGTGGAGAGAGTCAATAACTTCAAGTTCCTGGGCCTGCATATCTCTGAAGACCACCTATGGTCCGTTATGCCAAGGGTTTACGGAACTCTCTTGAACTTCTATAGGTGTACAGTTGAGATATTGACTCGTCGCATCACGGCCTGATACAGCAACTCGAACACCCAGGAACAATGGAGATTACAAAAAGTGGTGAACAATGCCCAGTCCATCACGTGTACTGACCTCCCCACCATGAAATGGATCTTATGGCAGCTAGCATCATCAGGAACCCACATGACCCTGGCCACCCTCTCATTTCACTCCTGCTATTGGGGAGAAGGTATAGGAGTCTGAAAACTGTAACGCTCAGGTTCAGTAAACAGCTTCTTCCCAACGACCATCAGGCTACTGAAAACTACAAATTCCAACTAAACTCTGAATCATGGCCTGCCTAGGCTAGACTAGGGACTTTGGGCTTTGTTTTCTTTTTTTGCGTGTTTATTATATTATCTATTGAGCAGAGTAAACCCTTGTTTTAACGGACCATGGAGGGGGTGTCCATTATTGACGAATGTCTGCTACAACTGAGTAAGGTACTCCAGCACTTTATGTTGTTTCACCTTAAAACTAGGCGCCAATGCCTCCACCTGTTATTTGCACTTTATTAATTTACATGTGTTTATTTACATATATAATTGTAGTCAATGCCTACTATGTTCTGTTGTGCTATGCAAAGAAAGAATTTCATTGTCCTGTCAGGGACACATGACAATAAACTCATTTGACTTGACTTTGGTCTGCACCAGCAAGCCCTTTTTCATGGTCCGGTTGACATGGCTGCCGTTACGATTTACAGTGTAGCCCATAGCCGTCAGCCCTTTCTTCAGGCCGCTGCCAATGACAAGAAACGGTTGGTCACTGTGGTGCTCCCTCCCCTCTCAGCAGTTGCCGCTTATCCTGTTGGCCTTTGCTTTGTCCACTCCCCACTCTACCTCCACCTCCTCCTCCCCACAGTTTTCCATCTTCACCATCTTCCACGGTGGAGTAATGGCGGCGACTCCAGGGTAGGAGGAGGAGGAGGTAGTGACAGTGGAGGGGACAAAATGATGGCCGACAGGGAAAAACAGCAACTGGTGGGAGGGGAGGGAGCACCACAGTGACCGAGACCGTCCTGTCAGTGGAGGTGGCCTGAAGAAAGCACTGCTCCCAGGAGCTACAATGCAAGCCATGTGGTGGGTGTAGAACAGTTCAATGGTGCACCTTGCGAGCCAGGGAGGTGTGCAAGTCGGGGGTGGTGTGGGCAGGTCCAACCACTATAACCATTATAAAGGATCTGTTAAAATGAGTGTTGACTGTACTGTGTTTACAAACCTGTTGTGCTGCTGCAAGTAAGAATTACATTGTTTCATTCTTGTACATATGACAATAACATCTCAATACTTATTGCTTTCTTTATTTCTTTGGACAACGTTTGGAAAATCATTTAGGTTTTCAAGTGAAAACCTTTTAATCCAAGTTATGAATAAGGCCATTACAATGCTAAAAATAAAAAACAAAAACAGCAAGTGCTGGACACACACGTTCACATTTCTATCCTGGGTCCTTCACTGCCAGAGTGAGGCCACACACAAACTGGAGGAATAGCACCTCATATTCCGCTTGGGTAGCTTACAACCCAATGGTATGAAGTTTGAAATCTCCAATGTTAAGTATCTAACCAACCCCCATTCCCCACCCACTTCCGGTTTCCCCCGTGCTCTTGCGTGTCCCACCTGTAATCACACCTCACCTCAATATCTCTCCCCTCCCTCTCTACTCCTTCCTTTAGCTTCACAACGCTTCACTTCTCTTCAATCCTTTTGTCTTTTCATCTCTGGCCTTTGTTCAACCATCTGCCTGTCAAAACCCCCCTCACCTGTATCCACTCACTACTTGCAAGGTTTTACATGCCCCTCACTTCCAGTTTTCTTCCCAATCACCCACTCCCAATAAAACCAGCTTTAGAAGGGTCACAATCCGAAATATCATCTATCCATGTTCTCCAGAGATGCAACATGCCCCACTGAGATCTCTAGCACTTTGTGTCTATTTGTAAACCAGTATCTGCAGTTACTTGTTTCTGTTAAATCATTAAATCTAATTCCATTATAATGTAGTGCCTCAATTTGTAAAGCTCTCTATATATGCAATTCCTGAACCTTGAGGAGGCATGATTTTTTTTTACAAACTATTTTACTGTTCAAGAATATTTATCAATTAAATACTTTGTGCAAAACATAAAGTGACATCTTACCAACTGGTTGTCCTGTTGTAATGTCAATAATGTAGCCTGGTCTCTGACTCCCACAAAGAAGAACATATTCATCTGAAATATAATTCAACATAAATGTCAAAGCAATATACACAGCATGAATCCCACTGTAAATTTCTGAATTTGATAGAAAATAAATTACTTGTGACAGGAAGGGGACACTGTTCACAAGGCCTATTCCAGGCTTTCCCGATGTTGTATGCACAGCAGCACAGCTTTTTTGACATATTGAAGGGCAGTTCACCATCACATGTGCCATTTTCACTGTAGAAATTTTTGAAGCAGAAGCTTTTTCTCATGTCTGCAAATTGAAAGGTTAATATCTGTTACTTGTTGTTACTAAATAAGAAAGATTATTATTACTCAAAAAAACTGATCTCAACTGATTAAAGTCTTACTAGTTGATAGATTCTTACTAGTTGATAGATGCTTACCCATGCAGTTGTTTCCACCATTAACCTGCATGTAATCTGGTGGGCAGATACAGGTATAGTTTCCTAGTGTGTTAAAACAAGTACCAGGGCCACAAATACCAGGTGAACTAATGCATTCATTAAGGTCTGAAAAAAAAAACAAATGAACAAATGTTTTGGATAATGAAACATTATATCTCCATTTTGTAGATTGATTGATTGTAAAATAAAGCTGTACATACTGAGAACTTAGAATCAATTATGGTTGTTTAGCTACCTTTCACTTGAGCAATGTATATATACCAAACATGCTTTGGGAAGCTTAACGTCTGCAAAAGATCTGTCATACTAAAGGTCAATGGGTCATAGTAATCAAGGTGTTTACTGACTTCTGTAAATGCGGCAGAAGTAATTTCTTGATAAACTTACACAGTGCCCTCCATAATGTTTGGGACAAAGACCCATCATTTGAGATTTGTAATGGGAAAAAAAAAATCACATGTGGTTAAAGTGTGCATGTCAGATTTTAATAAAGGTCATTTTTATACATTTTGGCTTCACTAAGTAGAAATTACAGCAGTGTTTATACATAGTCCACCCATTTCAGGGCACTACAATGTTTGGGACACATGGCTTCACAGATATTTGTAATTGCTCAGGTGTGTTTAATTGCCTCCTTAATGCAGGTATAAGAAAGCTCTCAGCACCTAGTCTTTCCATCACCATTGCAAACCTTTATTGCTGTTTATCAACACGAGGACCAAAATTGTGCCAATGAAAGTCAAATAAGACATTATGAGACTGAGAAACAAGAATAAAACTGTTAGAGACATCACCCAAACCTTAGGCTAACCAAAATCAACTGTTTGGAACATCATTAAGAAGAAGGATAGCACTCGTGAGCTTACTAATCACAAAGGGACTGACAGGCCAAGGAAGACCACCACAGCTGATGACAGAAGAATTCTCTTTATAATAAAGAAAAATCTCCAAACACCTGTCCCACAGATCAGAAGCACTTCAGGAGTCAGGTGTGGACTTGTCAATGCTGTGTAAGAAGGAACTGCAGATGCTGGTTTCAAAGAAGGAACTGCAGATGCTGGTTTAAACAGAAGATAGACACATAAAGCTAAAGTAGCTCAGCGGGACAGGCAGCATCTCTGGGGAGAAGGAATGGGTGACGTTTCGGGTTGTGACCCTTCTTCAGACTGGTTAGGGATAAGGGAAACGAGAGACATAGACGGTGATGTGGAGAGGTAAAGAACAATGAACGAAAGATATGCAAAAAAGTAACGATGATAAAGGAAACAGGTCATTGTAAGCTGTTTGTAGGTATGAAAAATAGGTATGAATATTGATTTATCTCACTTCAGGTCGCCCCGGCATTCCCCCTCTCTCTATCCCTCCTACACCCAAGTCGCACAGGCTTCTCATTTTCACTCTACAAACAGCTTACAATGGCATGTTTGCTTTATCATTGTTACTTTTTTGCATATCTTTCATTCATTGTTCTACATCACTGTCTATATCTCTCGTTTCCCTTATCCCTAGTCAGTCTGAAGATTTCGGTCTGAACGAAATTTCGTGCCTGCAGTCATACATATAATAAAAGTAACAAAAACACACAATAAACACAAATTTAACATCCACCACAGTGAGTTCACCAAACACCTCCTCACTGTGATGGAAGGCAAAAGTCTTAGTCTTTGTCTCTTCCCTCGTTGTTCTCCCTCTGCGCTGAGGCGATCCAGGCCTCCGATGTTGTGACCCCGCCGGGTGTTGGTAAGCGAGTCAGTCCCGCGGCTGAATCCAACTCCGCGAGCGGGCCGGTTCAACTCCGCGGCCCGGGGTGGTCGAAGCTGCCGAAGCTGCCGCCCTCCAGTCCAGCGGACGCAGCTGTTGTTGCGGGAGCTCCAGAAAAACAGGTCACCAACCTGTGACCTGTGGGCTCCCGACAATGTCGTCCACTGGGCCCGCGGCCGGGCCTCTGAAGCCGCGCTGCCACCGCCGCAGAAACGCCAGAACACCGCCACAGCTCCAAGTCTGAAGAAGGGTCTTGTCCTGAAACGTCACCCATTCCTTCTCACGAGAGACGCTGCCTGTCCCACTGGGTTACTCCAGCTTTTTGTATCTATCTCCAGGGATGCTGCCTGACCTGCTGAGTTACTCCAGTATTTTGCGCCTTTCCTTGGTAAACTAGCATTTGCAGTTCCTTGTTTCTACAATTTAGATGTGATACTGCTCTTAGAACCAATTAAAGTTATATGATGGTATTATAGTTTCAGGACAGGTATAAACTGCATAGGGAATGTTAAATATAGTGGTATTTCCAGACATCTAGCCATTAACTGAATTTTTACCATTAAATGAATAACATTTTAATGGTAAATTATATAAAAATAGGTATCTTCTTAAAATGTATGCAAGATTTAGTACGTTATTTTTAGTATCTTATCTACTTATCATTTTTTGTTTGATAAATAGAACACGCTTTGCTCCAGTTTGTACGTAACTGCTGCAAGCACCTGCCAATATTGCTTTTATCTGGCCATTAAGAACGACATGAAAGCTCAAATTGTAATAAAAAGGAACTACAGATGCTGATTTATATCAAAGACACACAAAACGCTGAAGTAGCTCAGCAGGTCAGGCAGCATCTCCGGAGAAAATTGATAGGTGACGTTTGGGGTCGGGACCCTTTTTCCGACCGATTGTAGCAAGGAGGGTGGGGTTGTTCTGTTTATTTTTTCGCTTCCAGTTTTTTCCGCCTACTCTCCAGCATTTTGTGTTTATCTTTTATCTGAAAGCTCATCTCAGTTTGCTGGTGAGATTACGATCCTGTGATGTCAATTTTCCAAATCATGCCCTTGATTAAACTAGAGTAAGTACCAAATAGCAGAAAATTACCTTATGTGCTCTATTCAACATTTTTCTACAGTTGTGCAGCTGAGATTATGTACTCAATGCACCCAAACATTAAATATGCCCTCAATTAGCTAGTGACGCTACAAGCAGTTATTTGAGTACAATGTCAGTGTTATTTATGAAATCTTTTATTGATCTTCCATTTCTGAAACAGTCTAGTTTTAGTGCATGAACTGAGTATTCTGAATATTATTTATTACCCCTGTATTCTTACAATTTTTTCTGGTCTTCATATTCTGCTTGATGACTTACTTTGCCTCTGATAAGCAGCAAAAGAAAATTGTTATATATGGTCCACAAAATATAAAAACAATATACCAAACTAAAAATATTAAAGCCCGAGTGATAATTACACTTCAGTAAATATACCTTCACATACTCTGGTTTCTTCATTCAAATAGAAACCTCGTGGACAATCACACTGGAAACTACCAAAAGTATTGAGACATGTTCCTTCTTGACAAAGTCCGGGTAATTCTTTACATTCATCAATATCTGTAGAAAGCAATAACATAATGTAATGTTCTATTCACACTGTGGAACATTCAAAATCTAATTTATAAAAAGTTATAAGACATTACCCTCCAATATAACTGTGATGGGGTTGGGTTTAAAACCTTCTCCTCCAGGACAAAGAGTTTTGTATTCAGCTGCAAACAAAGCAGTTCCATTTGTTATTTGCAAAGCCAAATGTTAATTTTAAATACTATAAATGTTTAAAGTTATGTCAGCAAAATTCCTTACACTGCCAATAAATCATATAATTTCTACTCATGGAATAATAATTTAAATAGTGGTAATCTATCAGTACTTACAAATATTTACCAATTATACGAACAGTGTCAGGCGAGGAAAAAGTTGGGTTTTATTATGTTAACCAATTTTGTTTCAACTTCCATTTGTTCATTTTGCATATACACACACGCTGACTGGAACAATGTAGTACTTTAGGTTATTTCACACCACAGAATCTGACATTCCCAAGCCATACTGAGGGAGTACTGGAGTTGGACTGCTGTTTACGGATAAGATGATAAATTGAGGCCCTCTCTGGTGGATGTGTCTTATTCTGTTAGATCCCATTAAGTTGGGAAGAGAAAGGAAGTTATCCATAGTGTTCAGGTGAAATCCATCCCTTATTCAACACCACTGAAATAGAATACCCGAATATTATAAAATTGTTGTCTGTAGTGGGAATTTGCTTAGTAAAAATTGGCTGCTGTGATTCCTATATTTGAACCGTCTAAAAAAAGTACTTAATTGAGCTGATCATGATCATGAAACAACTAAACTAATGTACATTTATCTTTTTATAATTGGCTTCTATCCTGTTATTTGCACCTTTCTCTGCAATAACTTATTAACAAGTTTAAAAGCAATATTTAAATGTTTTCGCACAAATCATAGGGATATAGATTTAAAATCAAATCAAAAATATTTCACTTAATTTTAGTCATAGATTAAAATTAAATAGTGAAAGGCTTGGATAGAGTGGATGTGGAGAGGAGGTTTCCACGAGTGGGAGATTCTAGGACTAGAGGTCATAGAATTAAAGAACGTTCTTTTAGGAAGGAGATGATGAGAAATGCATTTAGTCCTAGGGTGGTGAATCTGTGGAATTCTGTGCCACAGAAGCCCGTGGAGGCTGTGAGTAGATATTTTTCAGGCAAATATAGATATTCTTGATTAGTATAGGTATGAGAGGTGATGGGGAGAAGGCAGGAGAATGGGGTAGGAGGGAGAGATAGATCAGCTATGATTGAATGGCGGAGTGGACTTGATGGGCCGAATGGCCTAATTCTTCTCCTATCACATAACCTTATGACTCACACAGCATAGAATCAGACATCAAGTACCCAGTACTTTGTCCATTTCCTTCTACACTCTGCCATTCAAGATCTCATCGAGATACATATGAGATATCTGCCACAACCATCCCCTCAGGCAGTGCATTTCAGATTCCAATCATCCTTTGGATGAAGAGTTTTTCGTTAGATCCTTTCAAAATCTCTTACCCCTTATCCAATACCTATGCCATCTGGATGTCCTACTATTTATTGTATCCATGCCCTTCATAATTTTGTATCCTTCTATCATGTTTCTCCCGCAGCACCCTCCACTCATAGTCTATCCAGTCTCTTCTCATCACTGAGCATTCCATCCCAGGCAACATCCCGGTGAATCACCTCTGCACAAACTCCTGTGCCATCACATAATTTCCATAGTGTGGTAACCAACATTGTAGCCTGACTAATGTTTTGTAAGTGGTACCATAACCTCCCTGGTCTTATTTTCTATGCCCTAGTCAAGTATCCCCGATGCCATCTTTACCGCTTTCATGAGCTGTCATCTTCAGTCCCTGGACCTATACACTGATATGCTGCTGTTCCTTAGTACTCCCCGTGGCCCTTAAATTCCTTGTGAATGTTCTATATTTATTACTACTCCCAAAGTGCATCTTTTCATACTTAGCAGGATTAAGTTCCACATGTCATTGTTCTGCTCATCTTACAAACTGATCAATATCATCCTGGAATGTTTCACTATCTTTCACTATGCGCAAAAGTATAAGAAAAAAAGTGGACGAGCTTGAGGCTCAGTTAGAAATTGGCAAGTATAATGTTGTGGGAATTACAGAGACATGGCTGCAAGCGGGCCAGGGCTGGGAACTGAATATTCAAGGGTATACCTCCTATCGAAAAGACAGACAGGTGGGCAGAGGGGGTGGGGTAGCTCTTTTGGTGAGGAATGAAATTTAGTTCCTTGCAAGGGGTGACATTGAAACAGGAGATGTGGAGTCAGTATGGATAGAACTAAGGATTTGTAAGGGTAAAAAGACCCTAATGGGACTTATCTACTGGCCCCCAAACAGTAGCTTGGATATAGGGTGCAAGTTGAATCAGGATTTTAAATTGGTATGTAGTAAAGTTAATGCTACGGTTGTTATGGGAGATTTCAACATGCGGGTAGACTGCGAAAATCAGGGTGGTACTGGACCCCAAGAAAGGGAGTTCGTGGAGTGCCTCCGAGATGGATTCTTAGAGCAGCTTGTATTGGAGCCTACCCGGGAGAAGGGAATTCTGGGTTTAGTGTTATGTAATGAACCAGAATTGATAAAGGAACCATTAAGGAGCCATTAAAAGGTAGTGAACATAATATGGTCAGGTTTAATCTACAATTGGAGAGGGAGAAGGGTAAATTGGAGGTGTCAGTGTTGCAGCTGAATAAAGGGGACTATGGAGCCATGAGGGAGGAGTTGGCCAAAGTTGACTGGAAAGATACCCTAGCAGGGATGACAGTGGAACAACAATGGCAGGTATTTCTGGGAGTAATACAGAAGGTGCAGGACCAGTTCATTCCAAAGAGGAAGAAAGATTCCAAGGGGAGGAAGGGGCGACTGTGGCTGACAAGGCACGTCAGGGATAGTATAAAATAAAAGAGAAGTATAACGTAGCAAAGATGAGAGGGAAGCAAGAGCATTGGGTAATGCTTAAAGAGCAACAGTAGATAACTAAAAAGGCAATACGGGGGAAAAAAGATGAGGTACAAAGGTAAGCTAGCCAAGAATATAAAGGAGGATAGTAAAACCTTCTTTAGGTATGTGAAGAGGAAAAAATTAGTTAAGACCAAAGTTGGACCCTTGAAGACTGAAAAAGCTGAATTTATTATGGGGAACAAGGAAATGGCAGATGAGTTGAACAGGTACTTTGGATCCATCTTCACTAACAAGGACACAAACAATCTTCCTGATATAGTAGTGGCCAGAGGATCTGGGGTGATGAAGGAACTGAAGGAAATCCACATTAGGCAGGAAATGGTGTTGGGTAGACTGATGGGACTGAAGGCTGATAAATCCACAGGGCCTGATGGCCTGCATCCCAGGGTACTTAAGGACGTGGCTCTAGAAATCGTGGATGGATTAGTGATCATTTTCCAATGTTCTATAGATTCAAGATCAGTTCCTGTGGATTGGAGGGTAGCTAATGTTATCCCACTTTTTAAGAAAGGCGGGAGAGAGAAAACAGGGAAGTATAGACCAGTTAACCTGACATCGGTGGTGTGGAAGATTCTGGAGTCAATCATAAAAGATGAAATAGCGGCACATTTGGATAGCAGTAACAGGATTGGTCCGAGTCGCAATGGATCTATGAAGGGAAAATCATGCTCGACTAATCTTCTGGAATTTTTTGAGGATGCAACTAGGAAAATGGACAAGGGAGAGCCAGTGGATGTAGTGTACCTGGACTTTCAGAAAGCATTTGATAAGGTCCCACATAGGAGATTAGTGGGACAATTTAGGGCACATGGTATTGGGGGTAGAGTGCTGACATGGATAGAAAATTGGTTGGCAGACAAGAAACAAAGAGTAGGGATTAACGGGTCCCTTTCAGAATGGCAGGCGGCGACTAGTGGGGTACTGCAAGGCTGGGACCACAGCTATTTACAATAAATATCAATGATTTAGATGAAGGGATTCAAAGTAACATTAGCAAATTAGCAGATGACACAAAGCTGGGTGGCAGTGTGAACTGGGAGGAGGATGCTATGAGAATGCGTGGTGACTTGGACAGGTTGGGTGAGTGGGCAGATGCGTGGCAGATGCAGTTTAATGTGGATAAATATGAGGTTATGCACTTTGGTAGCTAAATCAGGAAGGCAGATTATTATCTAAATGGTGTCAAGTTGGGAAAACAGGAAGTACAATGGGATCTGGGGGTCCTTGTTCATCAGTCAATGAAAGTACAGCAGGCAGTGAAGAAAGCGAATGGCATGTTGGCCTTCATAACAAGAGGAGTTGAGTATAGGAGCAAAGAGGTCCTTCTGCAGTTGTATAGGGCTCTAGTGAGACTACACCTGGAGTATTGTGTGCAGTTTTGGTCCCCTAATTTGTGGAAGGACATTCTTGCTATTGAGGGAGTACAGCGTAGGTTTACAAGGGTAATTCCCGGGATGGCGGGACTGTCATGTGCTGAGAGAATAGAGCGGCTGAGCTTGTATACTCTGGAGTTTAGAAGGATGAGAGGATATCTTATTGAAACATATGATAATTAAGGGTTTGGACACGTGAAATGCAGGAAACATGTTCCAGATGTTGGGGGAGCCCTGAACCAGGGCCACTGTTTAAGAATAAGGGGTAAGCCATTTAGAACGGAGGTGAGGGAACACTTTTTCACACAGAGAGTTGTGAGTCTGTGGAATTCTCTGCCTCAGAGGGCGGTGGAGGCCGGTTCCCTGGATACTTACAAGGGAGAGCTAGATAGGGCTCTTAAAGATAAAGGAGTCAGGGAATATGGGGAGAAGACAGGAAGGGGGTACTGTTTGGGGATAATCAGCCATGATAACATTGAATGGTGGTACTGGCTCGAAGGGCCGAGTGGCCTACTCCTGCACCTATTGTCTATTATTCTCACTACAAAGGCTTTATTAACATATCAGTGATGCTCAACCTTTGTTTTCTGATTCTGAAAAAAATATCTTTACGTTAGAAACCTTATGCTTGCTACTATTTAGGGTCAGAGCTATAACCAACTAAAATTGTCTTCGCATTTTTCAGTCTCACAGAAACTAATTGTATAATTTATTAGCCATGTTATGAAGAAAATGTACAACAAGATGGTTGAAACATTAAATATTTTTCAATAAACTGATCTCACTTTATTGATATCAAACAATTTTATAGACATTTAAAATTAACATCTCAAAGAAAGTAGATAGAAAAAGTTTAAAAACCTTCTGGGAACACTCACTTGCATTGATAGGGGGACACAGTTCACATGGAAAACCCCAGGCTCTGCCCAAAGAACAACAACAAGACGCTCTTGAAACTCCCACTCCAATCTCATTGTGACAAGAAAGGCTGTCGTCTCCACGTAATAAAAATTCCAAGAAACATTTGCCAAAACGAGGATCTATATAATAAATATCATGATGAAACATTGCTCCATTTTGCTGAAAATATTAAAACACATTCTGCATAATTCTCAGGAGACATTTTCAAGGAATGGTATGTTCTATGAATATTACATTATAAATTTATGTAACTGAAGAATCTGCCGTATAGTGTTTATAGAAATGTATGAAGATATCTAATTGAGAGCAACAGCTCATCTATATCATTGAAATGTGAACAACTACTAAAAAGTAGATGGATATTAATATCAACTCCAATATGTGGCTGTATACATGTGGACCTGGAAAGGTATTTACAAAATTAACTAACAATTTTAGTCTTTTTTTTGAAATGTAATTCATTCTTACATCCATTATTATATTATAAAAAAGGACCATAAGGTTTAATGAGACAACATAAATTCTGATGCATGGTATCACTACTCCTTAATATATGAACTCAAATAATAGCATTTTCACCTATTCCTCTGTAAAAGCAGGTCAGAGACTTGGTATCTGTCCTGTATTAAGTAGTTCACTGTCTGATACCCCAAAAGCCCTTCCATCACCTCCATGGCATAATTCTGTAACATGATGGAATATTCTTGACGTACTTGAATAAACAGAGTCCAACAACACTCCAAAACTTTATATCATGACAAAGCTGCCCACTTGAAAAGCACAAAATCTAGCACCCTATTAATTCCTTATACCACCAGCACACAGCGGTGGCACTGTGCATCTACCAGATACACTGCTGTTTACTCAGCCATACTACTCCAATACTACTTCTCAAACCTGTGACTTTCTTCACTAAAAACGACATGGGCAGCAGGTGCAATGGAGTACCATCATCTACAGGTTACTCCTTAAGTCACAAACCATCTTGATTTGTAAATATATCCTTCATCATTATCTAAACCACAAATCTAATCAAGGAAATTAAGGATGGGCAATTAATTCTGGCTTTGGCAGTGATACCCAAATCCCAAAAATGAACAGAAAGAAAATATTATTTCAGCCTGTTTTACACAATCAGAAAAAGTATGAGAATGACCTCAGTATAATACTCTCTCATAGAACTTCCTGAAGGGTTGCATCATCATGTTTGATGTATCCTGCAGCATGCATCATACACCACCATTCTACACACAGAATTGAATCCACATCCAACAATACATGATATACAGGTACAGTATTCCTGGTTACTAATAACTTTCATGTTAAGTGTGCAATGTTCCCTTGCTTGCAGCAGCTGAGTTAAAGCTGAACTATTGTGCAGGGCCCTAGCTGTTCAGAGCAAATAAACGATTGATTAAAAATATAACTTACCAACACATCCCACACCAGTAGGATTCAGCTCAAATTCAGATGGACAGTTGCAGACGTAGCTTCCAGGGGTATTGACACAAATTCCATTAATACAATTAACTGGATCCGCACATTCATTTACATCTGTAATAGATTTCCAAAATTAACTATTTTTTTCTGGTCATGCCTAGCATATCATTTGAAAATTTTATTAGCCATTTTGTTGCTGCAATTATCTTAGAAATAATAAAGAAAACATTTACCAAATTACAGCAATATTTTACCTGTGCAGTTGCCACCACTCCTGTCCAGCTCATAACCTACATCACATTCACATCTGAAGAGTCCTGGAAGATTCTGACATCTTCCAAACACACAAATGTCAGAGAATGAGCATTCATCAATATCTGGAACAAAGATCACAAGGAATTCATTGATAAAGCCGCATAAATGTTCATCACTCTTAGCTGCAACCTCCCTATGGTAGAATTAAAAACTCTGAGAGATAGGATACACTGCAAAACATTAGTTAATTTATATTTATGGGGAGGGAAAACAGAAAGCATTATAGCTACAAAACGAATCACATTATGTGACTAAAAAATGGAGGGAAGGAAGTCACGGTTGTTGATAGGAAGGAAGTTGATATGTACCTTGACAGGCTCTTCCACCCACAGATGGTACGAAGCCCATGTCACATTCACAACGGTAACCTCCTGGTGCATTTAAGCAATGGCCATTCTCGCAAAAGTTTACATTTTCAGCACATTCGTCAACGTCTGTTACATAGGAAAAGGAGAAATAAAGGAAAACACTGAAGTGTTTTATTCAAAAATTGAAATATATATTTTATTCTAATAGTGATGGAGAGTGGGAAAAATGTTAACACTAGGTATTGATCATTTATTTTGTTTATATGCATTAACATAATTAAGTGGTACTTATTATTCATGTATATTCATCATAAATTGTGAACCTTCTTGCCTTCACAGTAGATCAAATTCAAATTCCCTGTTGGTGTCATCACTCCACAGCAACACACCAGGCTCCCTCAGCAATCTATAAGAGCTGCACTTGGTCATATGACTTCAGCATTTTCTGATTTTGTTTCAGTCGTAAAGCTTTTTACCTGTTCAGGAAGCACTCTATCACAAATCTGTCCAATTTTCTCCCTTATGTCTGAAGTATGAGTAGTTTTAGCATTGTTAATGTTTTCCATCTAAATCAGTTAATTCTGCAAATGTGATAACCTAAGCCGGAAAGGACAGTAGAGGCAGAAACCCTTGACATTTAATAAGTATTGAAGAGCCATGACCAGCAGGGCAATAGACAGTGCTTGATTATGCTTGCCTAGATAAACTCAATAGGACAAACGGTATCTCATCTTATCAATTTTCTGTGAAACATCTTGTCCTTTGTGACTCAGCAATTCAATGAAGAAATACAAAGACTAACCGTGATATTTTCAAAAACAAAGGGTACAATTGAGATATGTTCAAATCGTGCCCTAAGGATTTCTGCACATATTTCAGAATCAATCATTCCTCAGTGCTGTAAATTCAAATATCCCATTAAATAATGTTTTTTTGAAAATTTCTTAATCAAATAATTTTCTACATTGGAGAGAAGAGATTGGGAAATAAACTATTGGCTATGCCTTGATCATAAACAGTAAATAGTATCTCTGGGGAGAATCTGCTCTATTAATTGTACTGCAATTGCTGGAAACATCTAAATGCAGTCTACATTGTTTTTAACTTTTATGACATTGAAATACTATATCTATCAGAATACCAAATGTTTTTGTCCTTACAAACAACTCTAATTCACAATCTTGTTACTTTCAGGTGTGTTCCATATATACATTGCTATCCTACAGAATTCAATCTGCATAAAGTATAACTCATCTAGAATTGCAAATGCACTATATTTCACTGTTCAATCGCTTTGTACACTAACCTCCTTAGCCTCACAATAGCTCAAATTCATATTCCTGGCACTTAACCATGTCGCACAACTGCCATATTCTTCCTTTCTTGGCAGTCTACAATCTGTAAAGTTATATTACTTTAGCATTTTCACTTCATGCTTTAGTCATAAATGCTTCATGTTTTAGTCATAACGATTTTAACTATCTGCCTTGTTTTCTTTCTTTTTGTTCAGAGGTATCCTTAAACCTAACTTTGATGAAGTCTACAGTAACTACATTTAACAGTTCATACTTGTCTATTCAGCTTGGTGAACTGCTTTGGACTAATGAATACACAAATCTAGAATTCACCTAGAAACTGTTCATGTAATAACAACATTTATCTTAAAGTCTAATCAAATAAAATAATTATCGAGCACATAAAATGCTAAATATACAAATGAAATAGTGACATTAACCTTTAGGTGGTGCAGGATTTGTGCAAATTAGAGGTAGAATTCTATCTTACCGGAGCAAAACACACCATCGCCGCTGTAACCCTCTTTACATGTACATCTATAGCTCCCATCTGTGTTTACGCATTCGGCAGTAGGGCTGCACTTATGCGTTCCATTAGAACACTCATCCACATCTTTGCAAATAAAATAATGCATTGTTAGAACAAAAATCATTCACAAAATTAATGGCCTCAAAAATCCTTGACTCTACATTGTTTATTCTGAGCAGTGCTAATTTCAGTCCAGACATATACATTCCCATTTTGACAGGAACTATAAAATTAATCTTTGGAGGAGCTGGATCTCCCTTAGAATTGAGATTGAAGATCAATCTGGAATTTTGTAAGTTTAGAATTAAACTCCAGTATTATGATCTTGGCCAATTGATGAGAAATGATGATGCTCTATATTTCATATCAATTCTTTACATTATAAAAATAAGATATTTTTTGAAAGATAGGACAATTGGACTCCGTAGAGCAATTTTCAATGTTGAATAATTAAATTAAACAAAAAAAAGTGGTTGGGATAACTGTAATCTTGGCTTTGTACGATCTGTTTCCGAATTCATAACATTCACTGCTCATTTCTGGTTGGGGTATGCTTTTATATATGGCTTTTATATATGTAAGCTACACCTATAATATTTAGCTGTTAAGGAAAGAAAACAGAAAAGTTTAGTCATATTGCATGGAAAAAGGCCCTTTGGCCCACTGAGTCCACGCCGACCTTTGATCACCAAGAAAGTGGATTTGTTCATATGTATTCATAAATATATCTTGTTTGAGTTTTTTTCAAAAACATTCTTACCAGAACATTTGATGCCATTTCCAGACCAGCCATCTCCACACGCACATTTGAAACTTCCTGGTGTATTTGTACATACAGCAAACGAATGGCAATTATGTGCACTAATCTCACACTCATTGATATCTGTAACACCAACAAAAAGTAAGAAAATGGAAACAAAAGTTAAGATAATGAGTTAAAAGTACATATCTTTACCACTTAGTTATGGCTTTGGTTTTTAGCTTAAGTTTGCTTTGAGTAACTAAAACTTTAATGAAATTAGTGAACTGTTAGCAATTTTGTCAAGATGGCACACTTGAATAAAGTAGTAATTCTTTAAAATAATTCTTTAGAATAAAGCTAAACTTTAACAATGACAATATTCCTTTAAAATAAATGTGTGCTTATATTCAAAAATACCATAAAATATCAAAGTGGAAAGTTGCTGAATGAGAGGATATAAAGGCGTTTTAAATTTGTTTATTTAAAGAATAATTTTATAATTTGTACTATTTGCCATATATATTATGGGTTCAGACATTGCCAGATGGTAGGGTAGGAAATTCTCCCCAAACATCCATCTTTGGTGGTGGGTTATGATGTGTGATTTCACCTCAGCAGTTCCATATCAGTCAATTATTGACTTCCCAGTGGTAGAGAAAGTGGCTGCTTCTCCCATGGTCAATCCAACAAAGATTGACAATTGTCCAGACATTCTGAGCCCAGTGATATATTTATGGGAGCCATGATGGGCTGTGTTTTGGGTTTGTTAAGTTAATTGTTAATCTGCTGGAAAATATAATCTATATATATCTTGGTGCAATTTGTAATGGAATCTTAAAAAAAATGGATATCATCAAATTATTTGGGTACTTTGTGCAATGGCAGTACACTTCATGAAATCATGTGGGCCCTGTTTGTATATAATGAGTTCCCCATAATCATCCACACACAGCTGAATGCCCAATCATCTCCACCCTTCAACACCAGTTTAGTCAACAATTCAAATCTAGTGCTATGTCGATTCCACAATAGCAAGGGACCATGGACGAATGTTTTTGTTCTAGTTTCGCACAGAGCAGCTTATAATATAATGCCCAATGTCTTGTGCAAACCAGGTTGTCTAGTGACCTTGCACATGACTGATGTAGATCACTGCTTAGATACATTAGGCTTTCTAACACAATATGTTACTATTGCCATTTTGTAGATTTCTTTATACATTCACATTTTCATTACCACAATGCTTATTTGAATGTTTTATAGGAACAGCCACTGAATGGTGAATTTCAGGTTTAAAAATTCACCATTCATTTACAGTATACCAAATGGAGCTGGTGTGATTCTTCTTTGGATCAGGTGAAAGGGAAATGTTTTATTTCATTGAGCTCTTGAAAAAAAAAACATTAGTGCAAAACAAAAGCCCAAAGTCCCTAGTGCAACCAAGGCATTTTGCTGTTTAGTTGGTGTTCAAGAGCCCGATGGTTGTTGGCCTACCTGAAACGCAATCCATGGAAAGCGACGTGCCGGAGTGAGACATCTTTCTTTGCTTGTTAAAACAAACACAAAGTGCTGGAGTAACTCACTGGACTAGGCAGCATCTCTGGAGGATATGGATAGACAACGTTTTGGGTCGGGACCTTTCTTCAGACTTTTTGTAGTAGGAGGACGGAGAAAGCTAAAAAAGTGGGCAGATAGGTGGACAGAAACTAGACATTAAAAGGACGCTAATGAGGCTGCAACTGACAGGAATAAATTTGTCCTAGCTTTTGTGGCTAGGATTAACCAAGACAACATTTCCCATCGCTGGGAAGATGCCAATGTTATATTGTAACTGTACAGATTGATATTGGTCAGTTAGTTCAGATTCGACCTATTAGTTTTTTTACTATTATTTGTGAATGGATGAACAGGACTGCAGATCTGTGCTTCCAGTGATTGATGCTCAGTGCTGTTCCCAAAATGTTATTTTATATTCTTCCCTGAATCAAGGTTGGCTCCTCAGTCTGTTAGCGATAGTAAAGTGAGGGGTATATTTGTCGTGAGATTACAAATTGCAATGAAATATGATTTTGGTGATGGTATCATCAATGCCAAGTTTAGGGCTGTCATATCTCGAATAGATCCCATTTAGTGCTTTGTCAGTGGAATACAACATGATCAGTTGTGTCCTCAGTGTGAAGATATGAACTTGTTGCTACAAGAACTGTGAGGTACCAATACTGCTTGGGCAGATTCAAGTGTAACAGATAGAACATCAAATTATAGTACATGAATTATGATATGCATTGATAGAGTCAGAACTTTTTTCCCAGTGTGGAAATGTCCAACACTAAAGGGCATAGCTATAAGGTGAGTGGGTAAAGGTTAATGGAGATGCATAGAGCAGTTTGTTTTTTTACACAGAGAGTAGTGTGGGCCTCTAATGCATTGCCAGGGGTGGTGGTGAATGCAGATACAATAGTGATGTTTAAGAAGCTTTTAATTGGCACATGGAAGTGCAGGGAATAGAGGAATATGGTTCATGTGCACGCAAATGAGATCAATGTAACTTGGCATCCTTTTCATAACAAAGATTCCAGTGCTGTACGGCCCATATGTTCTGATTAACACCGGGGTGGCGCCGTACGATGGCAGCCTCGCCAACAGTCTGTTTCGTCCTTTTCTTTTTTTTGCTGTTTTTAGTCTGTTGTTAAATGTATGTTTTCGTGTAGCTTTAGTTTTGTATTATGTGGGGACTGGGGGGAAACTTTAAAATCTCTTTCCTCGACGGAGATGCAACTTTTTCTGTATCGTATCTCCGTCCGCACTGCGGCCTAACATCGTGGAGCTGGAGGTCCCTTTGCTGGGGATCGATTTGGGAGCTTGAACCATGGGAGCCTGCAGACTTAATATCATGGAGCTTGCGATTCCTTGTCAGGGATCAGCGGGAGCTCCAACCGTGGGAGCTTGCGGACTTAACATCGTGGAGCTCGTGATCCCTTGGTTAGGATCGACTTCGGGAGCTCCAACCGCGGGAGCTTCGACCGCCCCAATCACGGGAGTTTCGATCGCCCCGATCACGGGAGCTTCGATCGCCCTGACTGCGGATGGTTCAGCTGCCCAACCGCGGGAGAAAAGAAGGGAAGAATATAAATATGTTATTGCCATCCATCACAGTGTGCTGTGCTGGATGTTAATGTTAATTTTTATGTAGTTGCGTGGCTTGTTGCTTTTTTTGGTATGACTGTATGGAAAATCAAATTTTTTGTATGTCTTTACATACGTGGCTAATAAATGAATTACAATTACAATTCAGGCAATCTGATCAACTGGGTTTCTTCTTTAAGTTGGTTCACGTACTTCTTGTCCCACTCTGAGATCTTGGTCAATGGTGGTGTGACAAGATTGTCCTTATTGATGGGCAGCGATGTCCCACCACGGCTTTCTCTTGCAGGAGTACTGATTTACCATCTGTGGGAAGACTACTGCGGAAACTTTTTTCTCCTGTTTTGAGTTTGTATATATTTCCTGTGACTGAATAACTTCCAGCTGGGTTTTCCTGTTTCCTCACACATTTAAGAAGGTGCTTGTGGATTAATTGTAAATTGCCCCTTGATTTTTTGTAAATGGCAAAAAAGTTACAGTGGCTTGCAAAAGTTTTCATACCCCTTGAACTTTTCCACATTTTGCCACGTTACAACCACAAACGTATTTTATTGGGATTGTATGTGATAGACCAACACAATTGTATGTGATAGACTTTTGCCTTCCACCACAGTGAGGAGGTGCTTGGTGAACTCACTGTGGTGGATGTTAAATTATGTGTTTATTGTGTGTTTTGTTTTAATTTATTACATGTTATGACTGCAAGGTAACAAATTTTGTTCAGACCGAAAGGTCTGAATGACAATAAAGGAATCTGAATCTGAATCTGAAAGTGGCGCATAATTGTGAAGTGGAAGGAAAATGATACATGGTTTTCAAATTTTTTTACAAATAAAAAACTGAAAAGTGTGGCGTGCAAAATTATTCAGCCCCCTTTACTCTGATACCCTTAAATAAAATCCAGTGCAACCAATTGCCTTCAGAAGTCACCTAATTAGTAAATAGAGTCCACGTGTGTAATCTAATCTCAGTATAAATACAGCTGTTCTGTGAAGGCCTCAGAGGTTTGTTAGAGAACATTAGTGAACAAACAGCATCATGAAGCCCAAGGAACACACCAGACAGGTCAGGGATAAAGTTGTGAAGAAGTTTAAAACAGGGTTAGGTTATAAAAAAATATCCCAAGCTTTGAACATCTCACGGAGCACTGTTCATCCATCATCCGAAAATGGAAAGAGTAGGGCACAACTACAAACCTACCAAGACATGGCCATCCACCTAAACTGACAGGCCGGGCAAGGAGAGCATTGATCAGAGAAGCAGCCAAGAGGCCCATGGTAACTCTGGAGGAGCTGCAGAGATCCACAGCTCAGGTGGGAGAATCTGTCCACAGGACAACTATTAGTTGTGCACTCCACAAATCGGGCCTTTATGGAAGAGTGGCAAGAAGAAAGCCATTGTTGAAACAAAGTCATAAGAAGTCCCGTTTGCAGTTTGCCACAAGCCATGTGGGGGACACAGCAAACATGTGGAGGAAGGTGCTCTGGTCTGATGAGACCAAAATTGAAGTTTTTGGCCTAAATGCAAAACGCTATGTGTGACGGAAAACTAACACTGCACATCACCCTGAACATACCATCCCCACTGTGAAACATGGTGGTGGCAGCATCATGCTGTGGGGATTCTTTTCTTCAGCAGGGACAGGGAAGCTGGTCAGAGTTGATGGGAAGATGGATGGAGCCAAATACAGGGCAATCTTGGAAGAAAACCTGTTAGAATCTGCAAAAGACTTGAGACCGGGGCGGAGGTTCAACTTCCAGCAGGACAACGACCCTAAACATACAGCCAGAGCTACAATGGAATGGTTTAGATCAAAGCATATTCATGTGTTAGAATGGCCCAGTCAAAGTCCAGACCTAAATCCAATTGAGAATCTCTGGCAAGACTTGAAAATTGCTGTTCACAGACGATCTCCATCCAATCTGAGCTTGAGCTATTTTGCAAAGAAGTATGGGCAAAAATTTCAGTCTCTAGATGTTCAAAGGTGGTAGAGACATACCTCAAAAGATTTGCAGCTGTAATTGCAGCGAAAGGTGGTTCTAAGAAGTATTGACTCAGGGGGGCAGAATACTTTTGCACGCCACACTTTTCAGTTTTTTATTTGTGATAAAATTCGGAAACCAAGTATCATTTTCCTTCCACTTCACAATTATGCACCACTTTGTGTTGGTCTATCACATAAAATCCCAATAAAATACATTTACGTTTGTGGTTGTAACGTGACAAAATGTGGAAAAGTTCAAGGGGTATGAAAACTTTTGCAAGCCACTGTAAAGTGGATTTTTACAGCATCTGTGACACAAGTTGCAGGACTCCAGGAAATTAGAAAAGGATGGGATTGATGCTCTGGCAGGGGCAAGGATGGATCCAATGAGCCAAATAGCCTCCATTTGATGTAATAGTAAGTAAGAAAGAAACATATAAAGGAAAAATGCCACCTGAACGCATTTTCTCTAGTGAACCTGCTGCTGTTGTAGCTGCCCATGACTGTGCTGCTGGAACTAATCATTGCACAATCTTTTTGTAAATATTCCTTTTACATATTGAGGATGGCCCTTTTTGCAAGTTGTATGGCTCTGAATTCAGGCCACCTGTGTAGCTACCTATAAGGCTGACATAATAGCAGAAATGTATTACGTCACTATCTGTAACATTAAGGCCCTGATTATTATTTTATACTTTGTGTATAGGTTTATTGGCAAAGTATTCACATACAAGGAATTTGTCTTGGTGCTCCGCCCGCAAGTGACAATATGACACATAAAACATTAACAATAAAACATTATTGATTAAACATGTGAAAGGAGGCTACAGAGTTTTGGTTATTGAGTAGAGCTACTACTCATGGAAAAAAGCTGTTTTTATGTCTGGCTGTGGCAGCTTTGACAGTCCGGAGTCGCCTTCCAGAGGGAAATGATTCAGAGAGTTTGTGGCCAGCATGAGAGGGGTCAGAGATGATCTTACCCGCTCGCTTCCTGGCCCTTGCAGTGTGTAGTTCGTCAATGGAAGGAAGGTTGCAGCCAATAACCTTCTCAGCTGATCAGACGATTCGCTGCAGCCTTAGGATGTCGTGTTTGGTGGCTGAGCCAAACCAGACCACGATGGATAGGGTGAGGACAGATTCTACAATTGCCGTATAGAATTGGACCATCATTGCTTGTGACAGATTGTGTTTCCTCAGCTGCCGGGAGAAGTACATCCTCTGTTGTGCCTTTTAGACTGTGGAGTCAATGGTGGCCCCCATTTAAAGTCCTTGGAGATGATGGTTCCCAGGAACTTAAAAGACCACAGATGTGACTGTGGTGTTGTTGATGGTGAGTGGGTGAGGGGAGGGGGAGCTCTCCTAAAGTCTACAATCAATTCTACTGTCTTAAGAGCATTGAGTTCCAGGTTGTTGCGATGGCACCAGGACGCCAGCTGTATCGCTTCCTGTCTGTAGGCAGATTCCTCCCCATCCTGGATCAGTCCAATCAGGGTTGTGTCGTCCGCAAACTTGAGAAGCTTGACAGAGGAGACTGTGGAGGTGCAGTCATTGGTGTAGAGAGAGTAATGGGGAGGGGAGAGTACGCAGCCTAGCGGTGCTCCTATGCTGAGGGTCTGCGGGTCCGAGATGTACTTATATAGCCTCACATGCTGCTTCCTGTCTGTCAGGAAGCTGGTGATCCACCGCCAGAGGGGTTCAGGCACAATCAACTCGGAAAGTTTGGAGAGAATGAGAGAGATTATGGCTGAAGTTCTACCCAGAATAATGGAAGAAGGTTGTGATTTTTAGAAGCCAAGTTTTTTAGCTCCCAATGATAGCAATGAAATGTTATTGAACCCAACCATCTTTAGATGTTTCATCAATGTATTTCCCTCCTTCAGATCAGAACAGGAATGTCAACTGATACACAATATTGTATAATTTGAAACTCTTTGTATAATGAAGCAGTTTGTGCATACAATCCATAAGATATGGATATCATTCAGGTTTGGGTTTATTGTCAGCAGGTATTATCCTAATCACATAAGTACCAGACAATGATCATCTGCAATAAAGAGTCGAACGTTTTTCATTGGAGATTCTTTGGTACGAGTTTCACTAAATCTTCCTCCAGTAACATTGTGGGTCACCACTAACCAGAAGCCTCGGTGCACTAGCCACATAAACACTGTGGTTAGAGATCAGATTCAAGATTAGATGACATTCCAGGAATATGATAGCATGCTCTCCTCATCCTGAGATGAATGCAGTACCAACGGCATTTGAGGAGCTGCCGACAAGCTGGTTACTTGACTGATGGCCTATTTACCACCTGAATATTCATTTCCTCCACCATTGTGCACTATGGCTGAAGTGTGTACATCTGACAAATGCATTCAGATATACACACCAAACCAAGGATTCATTGAGAGCAGCTAGTAATATTACAATTGTTGCCCCAAAGACAACAAGAGCAGTTGCTGAAGTCATGTACAATGCTGACATGAAAATATTTACTGCTCTATCACCAATGTTATGTCTAAACCCAGGAAATGTTTAACAGCACTTTACCAAGAAGATTACCACAGTTCATCACTATCTCCTGAAACTAATTAGCTGTGATAACTGTTAGCCATGATTGCATGGTCCACGTACTATATATGAATTTAAAAAAGAAACTTGGCTCCATCATCGCACTTTCCTCGCTTTCCTTTCTGCTGCTAGTTTAGTCTCCATACTACACCATTGATTTAAAACTACAATTAGTATATTTTTCTACTATTTTAGAGCTAGTTTGTTCTATTGTTTATTCTCAGCCACTTAATCCTGATACCCCAACCTAAAACATTATTTTTGTACCAATGTGATGATGCCCAGCAAGAATTTGTGTCCATATCCATTGAATCACCTCTCATTCATCTAAACTCAAATGAGTACAGACTTCATGTATTTAATCTCTCATATGGCCAACCTCCTATAATGGGAATAAATCAGAGACATTTTTGCTGTGGTCTCTCTGTCAATGTACATCCGTCCTTGGGTAGGGAATCCAGATCTGCATACATTACTCTAAATGCGATCTCATTAAAGCTTGGAATAATTTGAGGCAGATGTCCTTTCCAATGTCTTTAAACCCACTGATAATAAAAGCCAACATACCATTGACCATTTTAGCTTACCATACCTGCATGTTCACTCTTGTGTGCATGGATACACAACTCCTTTTGAACACTGATACCGTTGAAACTCTCACCATTTAAAAAATAACATGTGTTTCTATTTTTTCTAGTAAAATGGATGATCTTGGAACAAGGACATGGCAGACCAATTGAATAACTACTTTGGTTCTGTCTTCACTAAGGAAGACATAAATAATCTGCCGGAAATAGCAGGGGACCGGAGCTCAAATAAGGTGGAGGAACTGAGTGAAATCCAGGTTAGCTGAGAAGTGGTGTTGGGTAAATTGAATGGATTAAAGGCCGATAAATCCCCAGGCTCAGATAGTCTGCATCCCAGAATACTCAAGGAAGTAGCTCAGGAAATATTGGATGCATTAATGATAATTTTTCAAAACTCCTTAGATTCTGGAGTAGTTCCTGAGGATTGGAGGATAGCTAATGTAACCCACTTTTAAAAAAAGGAGCGAGAGAGAAAACGGGGAATTACAGACCAGTTAGTCTAACATCGGTAGTGGGGAAACTGCTAGAGTCAGTTATTAAAGATGGGATAGCAGTACATTTGGAAAGTGGTGAAATCATTAGACAAAGTCAGCATGGATTTACGAAAGGTAAATCATGTCTAACGAATCTTATAGAATTTTTTGAGGATGTAACTAGCAGAGTGGATAAGCAAGAACCAGTGGATGTGTTATATCTAGACTTTCAGAAGGCTTTCGACAAGGTCCCACATAAGAGATTAGTATACAAAGTTAAAGCACACGGTATTGGGGGGTTCAGTATTGATGTGGATAGAGAACTGGCTGGCTTACAGGAAGCCAAGGGTAGGAGTAAACGGGTCCTTTTCAGAATGGCAGGCAGTGACTAGTGGGGTACCTCAAGGCTCAGTGCTGGGACCCCAGCTATTTACAATATATATTAATGATTTGGACGAGGGAATTGAATGCAACTTCTGAGTGCAGGTAGATGGGACTAGGGGAAAACAAATGGTCGGCACGGACTGGAAGGGCCGAGAGGGCCTGTCTCCGTGCTGTAATTGTTATATGGTTATATGGTTAACATCTCCAAGTTTGCGGATGACACTAAGCTGGGGGGTAGTGTTAGGTGTGAGGAGGATGCTAGGAGGCTGCAAGGTGACTTGGATAGGCTGGGTGAGTGGGTAAATGCATGGCAGATGCAGTATAATGTGGATAAATGTGAGGTTATCCACTTTGGTGGCAAAAACAGGAGGGTAGACCATTATCTTAATGGTGGCAAATTAGGAAAAGGGGAGATGCAACGAGACTTGGGTGTCATGGTACACCAGTCATTAAAAGTAGGAATGCAGGTGCAGCAGGCAGTGAAGAAAACAAATGGTATGTTAGCATTCATAGCGAAAGGATTTGAGTATAGGAGCAGGGAGGTTCTACTGCAGTTGTACAGGGTTTTGGTGAGACCGCACCTGGAGTATTGTGTACAGTTTTGGTCTCCAAATCTGAGAAAAGACATTCTTGCCATAGAAGGGTACAGAGAAGGTTCACCAGATTGATTCCTGGGATGTCAGGACTTTCATATGAGGAAAGACTGGATAGACTTGGCTTGTACTCGCTAGAATTTAGAAGACTGAGGGAGGATCTTATAGAAACTTACAAAATTCTTAAGGGGTTGGATAGGCTAGATGCAGGAAGATTGTTCCCGATGTTGGGCAGGTCCAGAACAAGGGGTCACAGTCTAAGGATAAGGGGGAATTACTTTAGGACCGAGATGAGGAAAACATTTTTCACACAGACAGTGGTGAGTCTCTGGAATTATCTGCCACAGAAGGTAGTTGAGGCCTGTTCATTGGCTACATTTAAGAGGGAGTTAGATGTGGCCCTTGTGGCTAAAGGGATCAGGGGGTATGGAGAGAAGGCAGGTACAGGATACTGAGTTGGAATATCAGCCATGATCATATTGAATGGCGGTGCAGGCTCGAAGGGCCGAATGGCCTACTCCTGCACCTATTTTCTATGTTTCTATGTCTCTATCTCACATTTTTGCACATTATATTTCATTAGTCATACAATTTAATTCTTTTAATATTTATTTATCCCCTGCAATTTCCTCAAAGGCACACTGCCATCATCTATATAATCAACAAACTTGGATATATTACACTTGGTCTCCTCATCCAAATCATGGATTTGGATTGTGAACTGCTAGGGCTCTATAACTCATCCCTATAGTATCACATCAGACACATTATCAAAGTCCAAATGCACAAAATCAAATGTATAAGAAGGAACTGCAGATGTTGGTTTAAATTGTAGACACAAAAAGCTGGAGTAACAGACAGCATCTCTGGAGCGAAGGAATGGGTGATGTTTCGGGTCGCGACCCTTCTTCAAAGCTGGCAACATCATCAAGGACCCACACCATCCTGGCCACACACTCATCTCCCCGCTACCTTCAGGTAGAAGGTACAGGAGCCTGAGGACTGCAACGTCCAGGTTCAGAAATAGCCTATTTCCCACAGCCATCAGGCTATTAAACTCAACCAAAACAAATCTCTGAACATCAATAGACCATTATCTGTTTATTTGCACTTTATCTGCTTATTAATTGATGTGTGTATATATTTATATAATGGTATATGGACACACTGATATGTTCTGTATTCATGCCTACAATATTCTGTTGTGCTGAAGCAAAGCAAGAATTTCATTGTCCTATCTGGGACACATGACAATAAACTCTCTTGACTTGACGTGACGATATAATTATGGTCGTCAGCCTGTAAAAATAATGTGAACTGAAAAGGGTATATGAGAGATATGCCATGATACGGTCAGGGATGGGACGATTCACTTATGTGGAGAGACTGGATAGGCTGGGTTTGTTTTCCTTGAGGCAGAGGGGGAGCTGTATACAAAATTATGGGGAGCATGAATCTCAAAATACAGGATAAAAAAAAGAGGACATAGGTTTAGTAAAAGTAGGAAGCAAAAGATGGATTTCAATGCCTCTTAATTTGAATTGCCACTTAAATTGCCAAGGCATAGAAGGCCATAGACCTCATAAAAGGCATGAGTGTTGATTGGTCATTGATGGTTGGCATGGGCATGGGGTCGAAGGTTTACCTGGCACAACAAAGGATTTGGGATGGTGTGAATGTTATAAGAAATGCGATCAGTTAAAGGAGTATTCACTCTCATTATACCTAATGGATCATCTCAACCAAGGCCTTCCAACAAGTACATCCAGACTCGTTCTCATGGTCACTGTGCTTGAATGGAAGGAGAGCTATATCTGATTTTTTTTTTCCAATTAGAAGGATAGCTGTTCAATAAATACATTTACATATATATAGCAAAAAGGAACCACAAATGTCAGAATTTTTTACAAATTTTTTTTGGCCTTCTGATCATATGAACATGATAAAGTGCAAATTAGTCGTTCTATGCGCAGCCTGAAAGAAACGCACAACAAACCATAAGCAGACCAAGAATATAAAGGTTTCTCATTATGATTCATATTGAGATATTTCAACAAGATTCAAATCTAATAAATCAGGATTTTCTTGGTCACAGAAATATGGATTAGCAGTTAATGTTAATTAAAATAGTTACTTTTAACTGCTGTATAAAAGGTGCTCTTTCTTCAATTTGAGTACATTTGTTGAACATCAAAGTTTTTAACTGATAGAAACATAGAAACATAGAAATTAGGTGCAGGAGTAGGCCATTCAGCCCTTCGAGCCTGCACCGCCATTCAATATGATCATGGCTGATCATCCAACTCAGTATCCCGTACCTGCCTTCTCTCCATACCCTCTGATCCCCTTAGCCACAAGGGCCACATCCAACTCACTCTTAAATATAGCCATCCAACTCACTCTTAAATATAGCCATCCAACTCACTCTTAAATATAAATTGATCTATGAACAAAAGTAAAATGGCTACTTCAACAAAAACTAAATTGAACAATTAAACAATATTCCAGACTGCGTCATATTTCGTAGCAAATATGTTTGCATTTGCTGCCATTATACCAATAGATTGACAACGAATTTTGGAATACAGATATGCAGGGTTAAAAACTAAAATCCATAAATTGTTGTCAGTGATTTTCTGTTCCACCATTGGGTAGATTATTTTGTGATTTTCACCTGTGCAATCTTCAGAAATTGGGGACATAGCAATATAGAACTGTCATCTGAAGCTACTGATGTCAGAAATGGAAAAGCCATACCAAACAGTATTCATTTTATTTTTCTGCACAGACATCATCATAGACAGCTGTCAGTGCTTCTTGACAACAGTGACTGATTTTGGAAATTAGTAAAACATTCTCTAGCATTGTGTCAGTCATCGCAGAGCTTGTAAAATGGTTCAAACTACCTTAACACAAACAATAAACAAATTTGTCCCCGTGATTTGCTCTTCTAATCATCACAGCTGTAGTAAGGCAAATCTGGTAGTACTGGCAGCCTTTGTGTACCTGTACCCTTCAGCAGCCATCATCCACCTGCCTCTGGCACCCAACTCCACTCCCCCCTCACCTGGTTCCATCTGCCCATGATCCTTAACCTTTCTGCAGTCCACCTATCATCTACTGGCTATTGTCACATATCTCTCCCTCTCCTCGTTATACTGGCTATCTTCCCTCTCCACTCTCAATCCTGATACAGGGTGTTGACCCAAAACATCACCAATTCCTTTCCCTCCACAGGTGCTGCTCAACCCACTAAGTTCCTCAAGCAATTTTCTTTTTGCTCCAGATTTCAGAATCTGCAATCTCATGTGTCTCCATACAAAACAGTCTAGATTCCACAGCTTTACTGTGCATTAGTAAAAATGTTACTGCAAACTTCATGACCTTAATATGGCTCTAATGAGGGTGAAACTAAATTGTGTAGAAATAAAAAAGGGGTATTATTGCATCAATCGAATGCTACAATTCTCTTCCAATATTTGAATATGTTGAACTCCTTTAGGAGATTGCAAAATTGGCAACACTGCTCACTTGAGTTAAATTTAATGGGTTCATAGCAAATGGAATGCCACACTTTGGATTTCAGGCATGTGGAATGCACTGCCATAAAAAGTGGATGAATTACTGGCAAAATGAAGGGTTTACTGATGCCAGTTATTCTTATTTACTTTACTTCTTTCGTCTGGGACTTCTTATTTCTTCATTCCTTGGGATAGGAGCAACGTCATTGCCCATTAAAAAAATCTCTAATCCATAGTTTCAGGGTATCATTAAGGTTAGCTGTTCATTTTTTGAAGTTGGAATGTTTAATGAATTTAGTTCCACAGCTGTCTTTGAACTAAAAAAGTTGGTTTGCATGTCCAGGCATCTAGGTTACCAGTCTGGTAATTAACCAATCCCTCTTTTCCATACAGTATTGATATTATGTGAGAAACTGACTACTGAGTCTTTTGATTGCTGTTGTAAACCAGTTACTGGAAAACATTAGTATCCCACAGGGATGACCTCATTTTTAGTTAAGAAAATGTCTGAACATGATACCAATAGTAATTCATGTTGAATGGTGTTGATAAGGAAACCTAATCACTAAACTAATTTTTAGTAGTTCTGCACAGCTGAGACTGAAAGCTTAAACATTCAGCACACAGAGCATTCCATATGCACATTAGTAACTCCTCCATAATATTGGGTAGAGGGTGATTCCTTATGTTTTGTATTTGTGTGGTCATATTTTTACAGTTTCTAATAGTTGCATACTAATTACATGGTCTGTTGTTTCTTCTAAGATATGTCAGAAATTGTCTATAAATTGTTTTAAATGCTGATAATCCTAGTATAATGAATGCTTGATCGTTCAGAGACTGTTTACTCAATTCATTTATATCTTATGTAAAGAATTACAAATAAGCAAAAAAAATAAAATAAGGAACTTTCAAGAGAATAGTACAGTCAAAATACTATAATTTCATAGGAAAACAATGTCTGGTTTAGATATGCTGCAAATTCAAGAACGCCAATTTTGCATTAAAGCAGAGGTTAACAGAAATTAAATGTCATTTTAGTTGAATTTAGGATGAAAATGAAATAAGTACAAATGGGAAATTATTTATAATGTACATTTTTACTTTTGTCTTCTGCATACTTGGAATTTGATCTGTTTTAAACAAATAATGCATAGGAAATACATCTATTTATATTGCACTTACATTGTTCTAAAAAGATAAAACAATACAAAATCAAAGGTGGTGGTGCTAATAACCAAATGCCAAAAAAAACACCTACACCAGAAATGAAGCACAGGCATCAAATCCCAACGGGCAATAACTATTGAATGAGTCAATCAAGTTTACTATTGTGGCATGCATACAGCTAAAGAAACACAGCATGCCATTAAAACATAGCACAATTAAGACATTTTGAAAGAAAGTGAGTTAGAAATATATCGGTCCAGCCAATGCATGTGAATCACTAAAATGTGGCCAGGCCATGGCCAATTTGGTTTTGGTGCCACTGCTTAAGAATTCAGTGGTGCCAAAGGCATCATGTTCTATTTATATCAGGGTAAGAGCTTTTATTTGTTCACTGTGCCTAATGTAAAGTAGATATTTGGAGCTGGGATGGAAAATGTACTTATGTCAGGACAGTCACTGAGTTAAGAGGCAATCACAGTTTTGGGGCGTTTGATAAGTCAGAGAAAGAGGAGGCAGAGATTGAGAGGGTTTGTGATAATGGCAATGCTGATAGCCAAATGAGAGGAAGTTAGTTACTATGTTAGACAAAGAACAACTGATGAGTGAAGTGGTCACTAAATCAAGATCAGTGATCAGAGGTTAAGTCTGGTAATCAGGTTCTGGGAGTGAAATGACTGGAGCCTGGGGTCGGGTGTTTAGTAAGAGGCGATAGTTCCTAAGATGGGGGTATGTCAAAGATTGGGGTTGGTATCAATGGGGGTGGGTTGAAGGATGACAATATTAGCAGACCCAAAAGGGATGAGTGTGGATTGCCCAATTCGAAAAGAGAGGGCAGTGCAATTGAAATGTAACTGGGATGGGTATAGATAATAACATGTAACACTTTGTAACCATTGGACATGCATATTGTTCTGATGCTGAAAATGAATCAATGGTACAAATATATTTTGTCACTAAAAATGCCTGGTTAAATTTCCAGAATGGCATAATTTGGCCTGGAGACCACTGCAAATATATTCTAATCATGATTAAAAAAAAAACCATTTATACATACAGAGCAATGAAAATAAACAACTGCAAAAGGAACTCCGGGCAGGTCAGGTTGTGCTAATGAGAAAAAACATCAGAATTGAGCCTAATACCGCAGTTGAAACCAGACCAGTATTTTCTACAGGGACTGGTAGTCACCCATACCTACAAACAATTCAATAATGAATTGTTTGTAGGTTTGTGCATTTCAGGGATGTGCCTGGCCAATATGGTTGACTTATCAGGGTATTATATTCAACAGATGTAATGGCGGTCTCGTAAAACAATAAGTCCTGCCTGAGCAGGTGCCAGCCCATGGAGTTCAGGCATTTTAAAAAAGGAAATCAGTTGTATATTCAAATCATGGGTGAATAAACAGAAAGCAATTCAGAAAACAGTGAAACTTAACTCAACCCACATCTATCATGAATGTTAATATCTGAAAAAATTTACTAGTTAAAAACCTACCAAACAGTTATAGTATCCTCCATAATGTTTGGAACGAAGACCCATCATTTATTTATTTGCCTCTGTACTCAACAATTTGAGATTTGCAATAGAAAAAAATCACTTGTGGTTAAAGTGCACATTGATAGATTTTAAGAAAGGCCATTTAGGTTTCACCATGTAGAAATTACAGCAATGCTTATACATAGTCTCCCCCATTTCAGGGCACCATAATGTTTGGGACACAGCAATGTCTTGTCAATGAAAGTAGTTATATTTAGTATTTTGTTGCATATCCTTTGCATGCAATGACTGCTTGAAGTCCGCGATTCATGGACATCACCAGTTGCGGGGTGTCTTCTCTGGTGATACTCTGCCAGGCCTGTATTGCGGTCATCTTTATCTTATGCTTGTTTTGGGGGCTAGTCCCCTTTAGTTTTCTCTTCAGCATATTAAAGTTCAGATCGGGTGATTGGCTTGGCCATTCAAGAATTGACCATTTTGTAGCTTTGAAAAACTCCTTTGTTGCTTTAGCAGTATGTTTGGGATAATTGTCTTGCTGTAGATTGAACCGCCGGCCAATGTTTTGAGGTATTTGTTTGAACTTGAGCAGATAGGATGTGTCTATACACTTCAGAATTCATTATGCTACTACCATCAGCAGTTGTATCATCAATGAAGATAAGTGAGCCAGTACCTTCAGCAGCCATACATGCCCAGTCCATAACACCCCACCACTGTATATCACAGATGAGGTGGTATGCTTTGGATCTTGGGCAGTTCCTTCTCTCCTCCATACTTTGCTCTTGCAATTACTCTGATATAAGTTAATCTTCGTCTCATCTGTCCACAACACCTTTTTCCAGAACTGTGGTTGCTCTTTTAAGTACTTATTGGCAAACTGTAATCTGGCCATCCTATTTTTGCGGCTAACCAGTGGTTTGCATCTTGTAGTGTAGCCTCTGAATTTCTGTTCATGAAGTCTTCTGCAGACAGTGATCATTTAAAAAATCATACCAGAAGAATGTTTCTGATCTGTTGGACAGGTGTTTGGGGATTTTTTTTATTATAGAGAGTCAGCTGTGGAGGTCTTACTTGGCCTTTGCGATTAGTAAGCTCACCAGTGCTCTTTTTCTTCTTAATAATGTTCCAAACAGTTGATTTTGGTAAGCCAAAAGTTTGGCTGATGTCTAACAGTTTTATTCTTGTTTCTCAGTCTCATAATGGCTTCTTTGACTTTCATTGGCACAACTTTGGTCCTCATGTTGATAAACAGCAATAAAAGTTTCCAAATGTGATGGAGAGACTGGAGGAAAGACTAGGTGCTGAGAGCTCTCTTTTTTCATGCATTAAGGAGGCAATTAAACACACCTGAATAATTACAAATGCCTGTGAAGCCATGTGTCCCAATCATTATGGTTTCCTGAAATGGGGGGACTATGTATAATCACAGCTGTAATTTCTACAAGGTGAAACCAAAATGTATAAAAATACCCTTTAATAAAATCAGACTGTGTACTTTATCCACATGTGAGTTTTCCTATTACAAATCTCAAATTGTGGAGTACACAGGCAAATAACTAAATGGTGGGTCTTTGTCCCAAACATTATGGAGTGCACTGCATAACAATTTTATGTAAACTAATTTAACTCCACGGTAAATTAATAATTCCACAATCAATGTTAAAACTGATTATTTTTAATGAATTATTATTTAATTAATCTGGAAGGAATTTGGGGCAGAGACCAGGCATAAAGTGCACAGTGTCATAGAGGAAACAAGGAAACTGGCCCTGAGGGCCAACTTGTCCATGCTGACCAATATTCCCCATCAGAGCTACGTAGTTCAATCTGTTTGTGTTGACCCATATCTTTCTACATCTTTCCTATCTGAATAGTACCTGTCCAAATGTCTTTTAAATGTTGTTATGGAACCTGGCTCAACTACTTCCGCTGGCTGCTTGTTCCATATGCTCAACATATGCTGTGTGAAAAAGTTGCCCCACTGGTTCCTATTAATTCTTTCCCTTCTCAACTTAAATCAATACCCACTTGCTCTTGATTCTTCCAACCTGGGAAAAATATTGTGCATTCACCCTATCTATTCCTTCATGATTTTATACACTCTATCATCCCTCAGTCTTCTGTGCTCCAAGCAATAAGCCTACCCAACCTTTCCCAATAGCTATGGGTCTCAATTCCTGGCGCCATCCTAGTAAATCTTCTATGCACCTTTTCCTATCTTTCCTATACAGGGTAACCAAAACTAAATACTATACTACATGTGTTGCTCACTAATAACTTGTACAATTGTAACATAACATCCTAACTATACTCAATTCCAGCGTGCCTAAAAGTCTTCTCCACCACCCTATTTACCTGTGACCCCACTTTCAGGGAACTATCTACTTGTACTCCTAGATCCCTCTCTGCTCTACAACACTCTACGTGGTCCTACCATTTACTATGAAGGTCCTGCCCTGGTTCGACTTCCCAAGATCTAACACCTCACACTTATTTGAATTAAACTCCATTAACTATTCCTTGGCCCATTTGCCTAGCTGATTAAGACCCTGTTGTAATTCTTAATAACCATCTTCATGTCTACCATACCACGTATTTTGGTGTCATCCATAAACTTACCCATCATGCCTTGGACATTCACATGCAAATTTGTTGATATAGGTGACAAACAGCAACGGGCTTAGCACTGATCCCTGAGGCACACCATTAGTCTGAAAAATAACTCTCACCACTCCCCTCATTTTCTATCATGAAGCCAATTATGTATCCAGTGAGCTAGCTCTCCATGCATCCAAAGCGGTCTATCCTATCATGTGGAACCTTATCACAGGCTTTGTGTCTACATCCTGACTAGTCCATATCCATATACCGTATTTCCCGGCAATGAAGCAGCTATTTTTAATCCAAAAATAAGACACAAAAATTTACCTGCGTCTTGGAGGCCGAAGGTTAGGTTGTTAGCCAAGAATGATGTTACTGTACTGAGGGATAGCCATGTCTATCCCTCATTGCTGGCAGTTGATGGGAAGCGGCTGTAAAACAGCGCCGCTGGTGGGGGAGAGTTCCTTTCACAGTGTGTGCGGAGTCTGGCCCGGGTCAGCAATCCCTGGGCTGCACAAATTGCCATGGGTAAAGTTGCGGAGAGGGCAGGAGCGTTGAGAAGGAGGGGGTCAGGGATCATGCCAGCAACTCACTCACTCACTGCTGCCACGGCGCCACCGCATTGTGGCCAGGGAGGGAAGTAGCTTGGGCGGCTGCGAGCGGCCGCCAGGACCGGACAGTGGAAATGGCCGCAACCTCAGCGTCTTCTGCCGGCCCGCCAACCACGGTGTCCTTCGGCACAGGTGCAACAGGTGAAGGTGGTGGTTGGCGGGCAGCTACTGGGCGGACGGCTGGCTGCTCCATCCCGGGCTCGCTCTCTCTCTCTCTCTACTAGTCCCGGGGCATGCAACGTGGGTGCTACAGCCAGTCCCGGGGCAGGCGACCTGGGAACTGCAGCTAGTCCTGGGGCAAGAGAGCCGACCTGGGAACTGCAGCCATTCGCGAGGCACGCAGCCAACCTGGGCGCAACAGCCAGACCTGGGGCAAGCGAGCCGACCTGGGCGCTACAGCCAGACATGGGGCAAGCGAGCCAACCTGGGTGCTATAGCCAGTCCCGGGGCTCGCAGGCGACCTGGGAACTGCAGCTAGTCCTGGGGACGTGAGGGATCTGGGAACTGAAGCCAGTCCCGGGGCACACAGGCGATGTTGCTGATCCCTGGACTAAACCAAACCCTTGATCCTGTCCCGCCATCCTTTTTTCAAAATTAGCAACTTAAATTGGGGATGCGTCTTCGACACAGGTGCGTCTTACGGCGCTTCTACGACCCTGCCCTCATAAACATTTTGGTTACTTCATTAAAAATCTCAAATAAATTCATGAGGCTTGATCTCCCATGGACAAAACAACATTGACTCCCTAATCAACCCTTGACTCCCAAAGCATGCATGTCTAATCTCGAAATTCTGTCCAGTAACTTTCCTGCTGCTGTCTGGTAGGCTTTCTGGTCTATAGTTCCCAGTTTTTTCTTCTCAGTGTTTCTTAAATAGGAAGTTAAATCCATTCTTAAATGGAAAGTTAAAACCCCCTACCACGACAACCATATTATTCTTACAGCTGCCTGCAATCCTCTGGCATATTTGTTCTTCTAATTACCAATGATTATTTGATGCGTATAGTACAATCGCAATAAGTTGCTCATCCCTTTTTATTTCTCTGCCTCTAGCTTCACTGAACGATTCTGCAGTAATGTCATCACTACTGCCATGGTAATCCCTTTAATTAGTAAAGCAACTCCTCCTGTCAAACACGGAGTTCAGGGTGAAAGGACAGCGACCTTAAACGTTACCTCCATTTCTCCTTCCAAAGACACTAACCTGCTGAGTGTGCAAAGTTATTTTTAACAGCTAAAAATATTTTTGTTACTGAAAGTTAAAAATATGAAAGACATTTTGTTACATTGTTTAATGGAGTTAAGTGTCAATAGAAGCAATTTCAATGACAAGTTTAGAGATACAGCGCGGAAACAGGCCCTTTGACCTACTGACATACTGATCAGTGGCGATTCTGGTACACTGACATTTTAGGGACAATTAACATTTTTTTTGTAAAGTCAATTAACCTACAAACCTGCATGTCTTTGGAGTGTAGGAGGAAACTGGGACACCAAGACAAAACCCACGCAATCATGGGGAGAACGTACAAACTCCGTACACACATAACCCGTAGTCAGGATCGAACACAGTCTTTGGCAGCAACTCTACCGTTGCTGCACCGTGCCGCCCTCCTTCATGGGCCTCCGCAGTGTAACTAGCTGCGTTCTTAAAGGAACCATGGTTTCCGCTTATCGTGGGGACATTCCGTCTGCTTTAACTGAAATCCGTTATAAAGAGGTCCGTAATAATGAGGGTTTACTGTATAGCAAACAACAATAACCACACACCATATTGATATACATACACTTCACTGATTTATTTCATCATAAGTTTTCTTTGATTATAAAACATAATATACATTGAGCTAGGTATAATATACGTGAAGCATTGTGATACATGGGAATGTTGTTAAAATTGGTTGTAGTTGATTTGTGATATTAGCGAGCGTAGATTTTCTCAGGATTTGATTGAATTTTTCTTGGATTTGTAGACTCTTTATGGTCATACAATGAGATAATCTTTTCAATTATAATTAATTTAAATGCAAATTTTAATGAAGCAAGAAAAAGAGTAGATTTTTTATTTACCTGTGCAACCAGTTGTTCCTTTCTTCACAGAATACCCCAGTTCACAGTGACAAATGAATGATCCTTTCGTGTTCTCACAGGTGCCACTAAGACATACGTTTGGATTAAGTTCACATTCATTAACATCTGCAGGTCAGAATTAAAAGGATTACAGCAATTTTAGAGTTTCAGCACGTTACATCTATATATCTATCTATACATAATTAAAATTCTGGTCTTGTGCTCTTCCGGTTTGCGGGGTTTTTCTATTTGCCCAAAAACGGTACGCAATAGCGCTACGATTTTTCGACAGCTCACTCACCATTCTCCTGCACTCACCCCCCCTCCCACACACGGCCCTCCCCCCGCCCACACTCCACCTTCCCGCCCCACAACCCCCGCCCCCCCGCCCTCACAATACACCTCCGCCTGCCACCCACACACCCCCTCCACCCCACAACCTCCCGTGCTCCCACACCAGCTGCCCACACAACCCCTCCCCACACACTCCACCCGCCCACACACACCCCCAAAACCCCGCGCCCACACACCCCTCCCCCGCACAACCCCCCCACCCACACACCCATCTCCCCCACAACCCCCTCACCCACACCCATCCCCCACAACCACCCACACACCCTATCCCCCCCACAACCCCCGCCCGTATGCTCTTCTCCACTGCCCACACACCCCCTCCCCCCACAACCCCCCTCCCCGACAACCCCAGCCCACACACACCCCATCTCCCCACAACCCTCCCGCCCACACACCCCCCCCCTTTCCCTCCCCCCTCCCCTCCCACACATGGAGAGGAGGGGGGATTGCTGGGGGATGAGGGGAAATGAGCCACGTCTGCGCAGTTAGGGGGTATGGGTGAGTGGTGGGATATTGCGTTGGTGGAATGGGTGAGTGGTGGAATATTGCGTTGGGGGAACCGGTGAGTGGTGGAATATTGCGTTGAGGAATGGGTTGCGTTGGGGGATCCGGCCTCACGTGTGACTGGGACCCAACTGGCCCCACTTAGTCTAGTATCCATTAATTGTTTACTGAACGTCTATCCTTAGATGAACATTATTAAATTCATAGTTTTATTTTCACTACAGACTCAAATAGCCTGCCTAAAAATTAGGAAGTAATGACTGAAATATGAGCAAGAGAATTACATCTAACCTAGACAGGTCTTCATATCCTCAGATGCCATAAATCCATCATAGCACAAACACTGATATTCTCCTGGTACATTGATGCACTGGCCTCCATCACATATGTCAGGATTGTCCTCACACTCATCAATATCTGAAATTTTAAAAAGTTTACATAATTATCATGTTTCTATCCGTATTTCAACATACACAAGGAGAATTATAATGTAAAGCATGGTAACATCAAACATTAATACAAACCAACAACACTATCAAAGAAGCCATACATTTTATGAAATATCAATTAAGATTCTTTTACCTGTTTAGAAAGAACTTAGCACATCCCATGGCACAAGTCATGTGTGCTTTTGTCATATTCACTCATGGTATGTGGCCATCACTGGTAATGGCTTCATTTATGACTTGCATAAATGTAGTCCCACCATGAAGTGTTCTAAATGTTGATGGTCACAAGTTCGAGAGACACTGCTGAAGAACCTTTGGTGAGATGCTACAATGCATTTTGTAGGTGGCACAATGGGATGAGTAGTCAGTCAAGTTACCTGCTTTATACTAGGGGAGCAGATATGATTCTAGATAGTATGTTGCCAATTTGGCATCAGAGTTTAAAGATATCACTAAACATCTACAGGATGTTCTGAAGGGAGAGGCTAAACAACAACAAATTAAAATCAATCTCAGCATCAACAATACAGGTGAAAAAAGGGATGAGGTCCTTCAGGCAGACTTTAAGAAGTTAAGAGAGGTTGAGAAGCACAACCAAAATAAACTGATTACTGGATTACCACTGGTGACATGCACCAATGAGGATAGAAATAGAATAGTAAGATTAAACGAGAACTTACCAAGTTTGAAGGTTGATCTGTATTTTACGAGGAGTCGCGGTGAGGGATTTCGTGAAGACCCCGCCAGCACGCATGCGCGGCATCCTTCAAAGCAGCGGTGTGGAATCACAGAAACACATCATGACTAAAAATAATAAGATGAAGAACGTAGAACTTCCTAGTTGGCCTTATGATAGAGGGTGGGAGCGGTGGGCACGAAATCCCTCACCGCGACTCCTCGTAAAATACAGATCAACCTTTAAACTTGGTAAGTTCTCATTTAATCTTACTATTTTACTTCGGAGTCACGTGAGTGACTTCGTGAAGATTTCAAAGCTCTGTGATTTCACGACCTGGACAACGTCCATGCTTATCACACTGCCGCCAGTCTGATGGAGGAAGGCTGTTAATGCAGTTCAGTCGAAACTGGCTGAAAAATCAACACAAATTATTAATCAAATAAACAACAAAGAACCCCTAATTCGGGGACAGACATTCACTGAGCGGTTCCCAGGATAGCTTCTGCGAATGTAGCAGGGGCGACCTGTGGCTTGTTGTAGAACCGTTGAAAGGTTTCTTCACTGGCCCAGCCCGCGGTGGCGAGGATGTGGTCCATGGGCACCTCCATGGCCCTCGCCGCTGATGTGGATGCAGCCCTGGTGGAATGAGACTTAAAAATGTTAGTAGCAACTCCTGCTGCATCCAGCACCACCCTGAGCCACCTGGCGATAGTCTGTACAGTCACCCGATGATGCGGAGGTTTGTGGCTGATGAGGAGCCCCTGTTCCTTCATCCTGATAACTCCTGTAACTCAGATGTAGTGGTGGAGATGGGTGACTATGCAGAGAATGGCATCCACTGGGTACGCCCGAAATTCCAACTGCAGCCCATGCGCCCCGGGCCTGTGCTGCTTCAATAATTCTTGGACAAAGACATTTATTTGACCAGGGGTGGCCACCATGCTGTCCAGTCGCAGTTTTTGTAACGTCTGGACTGTTGGGCTGTAGTCAGTGCCATCAGCATCACCACCTTGAGGGTGAGTTGTTTCAATGGTAGCTCATTCATTGGAGCCCAGCTCCTCAGTAGGGTCAGCACGATCCCCACATCCCACGTTACAGAATATCTGGGTCGCGGAGGGTTGGTGTTGAACACTCCCCTCATTAGTTTAGACACCAGGTGGTTGGAGCTGATACCTATATCTAGGTATGAGGAAAGCGCACTCCTGGCGCTGTTGATGGCACTGTAGCTGAGGACAGCATCAAAATGGAGGCCAGCTAGAAACTCCAGGACATCAGGTATCATTGCCAAGTTGGAAGTCTTGTTAGTCCGGGCAGAGAATGCCTCCCACTTCCTGATTTGGGTGAGGTACTGTTTCCGAGTTGATTCTCGGCATGATGCGGCGATAAGTTCTATGGCTCGTGATGAGATGCCCGCCTGGATGAGTGGTCTTTTCAGAACCTGCAGGCCAACAAGTTTAAGTGACCATGGCAAGGATGACTAACCCCCGTAATGGGGTGAGTAATCAATTTGGGATGTTTCCCAATCGCCATCCATGGTTGTTTTAAAATTTTAACGACCATGATCAATATGCCAGTTGCAGAGTCTAGTTTAATTTTCTGCAATACCCGACTGATGAGGCAGAATGGGGGAAATACGTAGCAAAACCATTTCCCCCAATGGATAGAAAACGCAACCATTGCTATTGCCCCAGGGTCTGGTTCCCACGACACATACGTTGGTATCTGATGGTTCAGCCTGGACGCAAATAGGTCAATATCTGGTGTCCCATAGTGACCTATAATGTCTCCAAAAATTTTGGGGGTTCAACATCCACTCGATGTTGTCATTGAATACTCGTGACCTGGTGTCCGCCACTGTATTAAGCTTCCCAGGCAAATAGGTCGCAGTAATCCAAATATTCCTTTCAATGCACCAGTGCCAAATCGTGTTAGCCAATTCATCACAAGATAGCGACCTGATGATTGATGTAAGCCACCCATATGATTGATGTAAGCCACCACTGTAGTATTATCTATTTGAAGGCGGACATGTAAATCCCGTGAATTAGTACAGTAAGCCCGCAGTCCATGAAATGCCCCCAGCATTTCTATATAGTTTATCCCGTGTGACTCCAGGAATGTAGACTCATGAGAGTTCCATCTGCCACCACAACTGGACATCGTATCAGTTGCTCCCCAGCCTTGTGCGCTTGCGTCAGTTTATAGCACAACGTCAGGGTTGCTTACTATGATGGGTCTATGACACTCTCTAATATTGGCAACCCACCATTGTAGCTCGTTTCTAGCTTTCGGTGGTAACCAAATTGGCCGATCAAAGTGTCCAGCATTTGTTTTTAATGCTGTGATCTTTGTTCTTTGTAAATTTCGGTAGTGTAGTGGTCCGAATTGTGCAGCTGGGAATGTAGCTACCAATTTCCCTATAACTTTTGCTGTTTGCCGAATGGTCGGTACCCTGGCGCAAGTAAGACTGTGGTACTCTTCTATTATAGCAGTAGCTTTATTGGTTGGGATGGTAATCTTCATTAAATTGGTGTCTAGGGTGAAGCCCAAATAATCCATAACCCGTACCGGGTGCAATTTTGATTTGTCTGGATGGATTACAAACCCCAGCTTCTCAAAACGAGCCTTAGTTGCAGCCACTCCTTGAATTGCCAATTGGAGGGTCTGATCCACTATAAGGATATCATCCAAATATGCCATTACTATATAATTTTGTTGTCGGAGAAGAGCCAATATAGGTTTTACCAATTTTGTAAACAGCCAAGGGCCAAACAGACATTGGGCAATGCCTTGTATTCCCATAATTGACCCTTCCAGACAAACCTCAGGAATTTTCTGTGAGCCTCAGAGATGGGCACCGTATAGTATGCATCTTTCAAATCGATGCATGCCATAAAGTACCCTGGGTAAAGCATATGCTTGGCTGTTTCAAAAGTATCCATCTTGAAATGGGTATATTGTACAAAAGTGTTCAGCTCAGTTAAGTCTATTATAATCCGACATCCCCCATCTTTTTTAATTCTGGTGAAGATGTTGGACACAAACTCAATAGGTTCATGCTTGGTTTTGCCAATTACCCCTTTTGCTGCTAGCCGTATAATTTCAGCATGTCCTGCCTCCACCTCTTTTTGGGATAGAGTAAAATTCCTATGAGGCGAATTCTGGGTAGGGGGATTTATACCTCTAATAAATTCTATAACATACCCTTGAACACTTTGTAAATTAAACTAATCTGTGGTGACAGTTTTCCATATGTCCAAAAAGCCCGCAATCGCCCACCTATTCGTGCAGGAGGTAATGCTACGGCGTGAGAGGAACCAGACCCCCTTACCTCCATGGTTAACGGCGGTTCCGTACGTACGGTGTTTTGGGTGGACATTGTGGAGGTTGACGGGGCGGCGGCTGCATCTTCCATGCAGGCCGCTGTTGGCCTTGCCCTAAAAAAGGTCGATGTGTTTGCGGAAATGGAGGTAGGTAGGACCTTTGTGTCCTGTCCGGCAGTCGTGGTTTCCAGGTTGTGTTTGGCTGTTGCCGGTGGTATGGGTGAAGTCTGGCCATCGGAGGTTTCATGAGGCCAGCTGTTTTGGCCTCCTCGTCCAGTTCCTTCACCTGTTTGGACAGGTCTCCAAACAACTGATGCGGCGGTGGAGCGGTTGATGGTCGACACAACCCCGCAAATTTGGGGTTGAGTGTGGGCTTTATGGAGCTCTTACGCAGGCAGTTTATCTCATACTGGGCGTTGCATAGGAGTGCCAGTGCATCTTGCTGTTCACTGGACACATTATCCCCGTCCAGGGTCCTAGCAAACGCTGTTATGCCCGTGGAGAGAACCTTTAAGATACGCTGGAGGCGGACATCCTGCATCCTGGTGGCCGTACTCAAGTGTCCCCAGATCTGGGCATTAACCAAGGGCACACTGAGGTTGATGCAGTTCTCGGGCGGTTTTATTTTCTCCAAGGTATCATTGAGAACCTGACTCTGAAGTTGGTGCATAGTCAGGTAATCAATGGTGCCCGCCAATTTGTGATGCAGAGGTTCACCTGTCTGTGTAGTAGCGGCAAACTTACCCACCACATCCAGCATATCCTCCTCATGCTCTGGCTCAGCGGTCACTGGCTGTCCCGGGTCGTCTTCAAACACAACAGCTGGGCAATCGCTAACGCTTCTGGCTGGAGACGATGAGATGCTGAGTGGGCTCCTCGCACGGCTAGTGGATGCCCGCGAGTCCCGCTCTTCCCGTTCCCGGTCCCGCTGGAGAAGTTGCTCCACTAAGAGCTCCAACCGCTCTATGCGACCGTCCCTGCTATGTGCAGCGGACAAGCCGACTTCCCCAGGCCCTGCGAACTCACTGGGGCTTCCACCATCGGACCACACCTCCGTAAGGTGTTGTCTAGGGTCCAATGGTAGGTTGTCGTGACCTACAGCCCAAGTAGGATCATACGATTCCCGCACGGACTCTCCGCTAGTCTGTCTTCTCCCAGACTGTGGCGGCCTACCTGTCTGATATGAAGGCAGGTGAGTTGAATCGGCGCCGGCCTCCGGAACCTGGCTACCCGGAGTCCGTGCAGGCTTACCTCCACACTTGCCCATCTTTTGGCGTGGAGGCGCATGGTCGGCCGCTCCCAGAGCTGAGCTGACCGACCGCCTACTGCTGCCACCTCCGCCCTTGACCGCAGCCTGACGGGGTGTTTTGTCGGTGGTATCTGCTCCAGCAGGCCTACTCGACGCAGCAGTGGAGCTGCCAGACTGCACTACGGCAGATCTCCCTGGCAGTGGTACGTGTTGGTGCACTTTTGCAGGGCTCCCCTGTCGTGCAGCTGTCCCCCGGCCCAGCCCCCTCGGGTCTTCTGGAACTCGGGGAGAGGTCGCTTGTGAAGAGCGAGGCCCCTTAGCACGTACCTGTTTCCCCCCTCTTTTCTTGGGGGAAGGGGGCTCGAAGTCTGGATCCGTTGCATCCAGCTCCGGGGCGGTAAACCACTCGGGTGAGTCGGGCGCTAAAGTAGCGGGAGCGCCCGACTTCCGCATTCCTGCCCCCACATGTCTCGAAGCTGCCGGTGTTGCTTGCAGCTCCAGGGACAAGGGCCGTTGGCTGGTCGATGCAGCTCGGCTCCTCGACAGCGTCGCCTTCCTTTTGCCCTTGTCCATCCTGTGGAGTAAAGGTAAGTACTTACCTGCCGGCCTTATAAAGGAGCCGGAGGAGAGAGCGCACTCCCCCCCAGCCTGCCGGATGCAAATGCGCGCGACGATATGCCGCGCATGCGTGCTGGCAGGGTCTTCACAAAGTCACTCACATGACTCCGAAGTAAAATAATAGATTAATGCTTAGATTGAGATGTAATGTAGGAAGGATATCTTTAGATTACTGAGCACTGGGATCAATTCTAGAGAACATGGAACTGTACATGTCAAACATTTGCACCTCAACAAGACTAACAGCAATAGCCTTGCAGATAAGTTTGCTAATTCTGTTGGTGAGGGTTTACTCACTTGGCACAGTGAGTAAAGCAGAACTAGCAGAAAATGAGAGACATTTTTAAAAGCAGAAGAAGGAAATTAGAAAACATAAAAAGACAGGATAATTTATGTAAACCCAAGGAATACACCAATTACGTCACATAAATTGTGGCTTACGAGACATAAAATGGGCTATTGTAAACAAAACAGAACCAGTCATAGACTCTTACAGCAATGAAACAGACCATCTTGCTTAGCCCACCCTATCCATCCATAAAGCATTCATTTATATGAAATAGGTTATGTGCTGGAGAGAGTGCAGAGGGGAAATTCACATGATGTTGACACAAGGAACTAGAGATGCTGGAATCATGAGCAAAAATGAAAATGCTGGAGGAACTGCCATTTTTTCACCAGGATTTTGCCCGCACTCTGCAATTTCAGTTATGGGGAGAGATTCAGCTTATTTTCCCCGAAGGAGGATCAGGAGTGACTTGATAGTAGAAGTATATAGGTATATAATGAAAGTCATACATAGGACAGGTTGTCAAAATATTTTTCCCATGGTAAGGTTATCGAAAACAAGATGGCATAGGTTCTAAGGCGAGAGGAAAGAATTTTAAGGAGGATCTAAGGGACAAGTTTTTTTTACACAGAGAAAGTTATTACCTGGGATACGCCTGCTAGAGGAGGTGGTGGCATCAATCACTATGTTTGAGAGGCACCGAAACTTACTTAAATAGACTACATATCATCCTACTGTGAGCAGATGGAATTAATGTAGTTGAGCCAAGAGGCCACATGTGAATTAGAGCGGCAGAGCAAAGGTTAATGTTCCTGGTAGATTTTCCAGCATCTGCAGTACCTTCTTGAATAAAGTTAATGTTACTGATAATAGGTTTTCAGATGAGATGGAAGGGCAATAAAAAGGAGGGAAGGCAATAACAATATTGGTTAAGGAGAGGGGATGATCTGTTATAAGGATCATACAACGAGCTTTATGGATTGAATTGAACAAAGAGGATGCAGCAATATCGTTTACAGTGTATTACAGGCCTACAAACAATCCTTGAAATATAAATAGCAAAAAGTAAAAGTGCAGCGGTCCAGGTAACTATTGAATATCTCATTTTTAAAAAAATATATATTTTTATTAGACGCAAACACATATTATGGTAAAAACATTTCAGATGTATCAATCATACATTATTAATATTATCAATTGTGGATGCATTCTGCTTCTAATTTTTATTTTTTTTATAGATAGAAAGTAAGAAAGAAAGAAAAAAACCCCACAAATGTCAAGATTAAAAAAAAGAATGGAATAATTTACTAATAATACATCATTGGAGATAGGTTTGAAGATTATAAAGTAAAACTTTTCATCTAATCCTGAGTTCAAGGTTCAATTAGGTTCCCGTGCCGAACCAATCTAACTCTTAAAATAATCGATGAATGAAGACCATATTCTAACAAAAAGTTCTTGTTTGTCCATTAAGACAAATCTGATTCTTTCCAGGTGTAGGGTTTCCGACATTTCCATAATCCACATTTTAATTGTGGGGGTTATAGGATCTTTCCAAAATTTTTATATTAATTTCATAATCAAGGGCCACATCTAACGGGAGTTAGATGTGGCCCTTGTGGCCTAGGGGATCAGAGGGTATGGAGAGAAGGCAGGTACGGGATACTGAGTTGGCTGATCAGCCATGATCATATTGAATGGCGGTGCAGGCTCGAAGGGCCGAGTGGCCTACTCCTGCACCTAATTTCTACGTACCTAATTTCTATGTTTCTATGTTTCCCAGTTATTATACTGTAGTCTAGAAAGTTTATTTGGCTTGTTGTGAGTGTTAGACTTTGTTCTGATATTCCAAGTATTATCAGTTTTGAGTCGGGATCCAATTTAGTATTAACAACTTCAGAAATTATTCAAAAAATATCAATCCAGAAATTTTTGATTTTTGTACAATTTGCAAAAGTATGTGTTAAGTTAGCCTCTAGATGCTGACATTTATCGCAGATGTGGGAAAATTCTATTTAGTTTTACTTTAGATTAGTGTAATCTGTGTAATACTTTAAATTGTATTAAAGCATGTCTGGCATTTAACGAACATTGATGTGTATATTGTAGACTTTTGTCCCAAATATCTTTTGTTATAGTTTGGCCTAATTCATTTTCCCATGTATGTCTATACGATTCCATCGATGGGACCTCGCTATCTAAGAGGGTATTATAAATATAAGTTGTTAATTTTTCTGTATTAGGATGTTTATTCAAACAGTCATCAAGGATTTCTGGTTCCCTATCTTGAGTATTAGATAAATCTCTAAGTTGTAGATATCTAAAAAAGTTATTTGAGTGTCGTCCATAAATCTGTTGTAACTCCTGAAATGAAAGAAAAATCCCTTTCTTATAAAGATGTCCCATCTTTTTAATTCCGTAATGTTTCCATTGTGTGAAACCTTTGTCCAATATGGAAGGTTTAAATAAGGGATTGTTTACAATGGGAAAACAGAGTGATATATTATCCAATTTTAAAGCCTTTTTTAATTGTTTCCAGATTCGTATACCACTATGTATTATAGGGTTTTCCCTATAGTTTTTTTGGTGCAATTTTGCAGGTGCAAACATAATCAAATCAATTTCAATTGCAAACAATCTTCCTTTTCCATCCTTAACCAGTCTGGTTGCTGATCCATTTCTTCAGCCAGAAATTCATGTTTTTAATATGGACTGCCCAAAAATAAAACAAAACATTTGGCAAAGCTAAACCTCCATTAGTCTTTGATTTACATTAATGTTTTTTGCTTATGCTATGATTCTTATAATCCCAAATGAAGCTTGTAACAATGGAGTCGAATTTAAAAAATAAAATTGGGGGGGGATATATATAGGAATTGACTGAAATAGGTACAGTAATTGCAGTAAAAAGATCATTTTTATAGCATTAATTCTACCAAACATTGAAATGGAGAGTGTTTTCCAATACTGCATATTCTTATTTAGTTTATTCAGTAAAGGTGTGACGTTTGATTTGAATAAAGAAGTATATGTCTTAGTTACATAAATTCCAAAATATTTAAAATTTTCCTTAACTATTTTAAAAGGGGATTGTTGTACTGTATGTAAATTGATTTCCGTTGTTGGCATGATTTCGCTTTTATTTCAATTAATTCTATATCCTGAATACTGACCAAATTGAGATTAGATTTAATAAGTTTGGAATACTAGTTTCTGGCTTCGTAATATATATTAATACATCATCTGCATCAAGATATTTTATTCATTGTGTCTTAAGTATTATACTCGTCTATTTCTGGATGAGTTCTAACACATTCTGCCAATGGTTCAATTGCAAGAGCAAATAATAATGGGAATAGCGGGCATCCTTGTCTACAACCTTTAGCAAGATTAAATTTAGTTGATAACATTTGGTTTATTAATATTCTAGCTGTTGGGTTAGCATATAAAATTTTAACGTATGTACAGTACTTCTCTCCCAATTGAAATTTTTCCATCACCGAAAATAAATATGACCATTCTACCTGATCAAATAGTTTTTCAGCATCTAGCGAGATAATTGCTAGGTCTGCATTAGCAATTCTATTTGAGTATATAATATTAAATAGTCATCTCAAATTGTAAAATGAGTAACGTTTTGGAATAAAACCTGTTTGGTTGGGGTGTATTAATTTGTTAATCACTAAACTCCATCTATGAGATAGGATTTTAGTTAATATTTTCCGATCAGTATTTAAGAGAACTATTGCTCTATATGAACCTGGGTCTTCAAGATCCTTATCAGTTTTTGGTATAAGTATTACTGTAGATTCGTCTAAAGTTTCTGGGAGTTTCTGTTGAGAATAAACGTGTTTATACAATGTCTGTAAACGTGGGGAAATCAGATCATAAATATTTTTATAAAATTCAGAGCTTAGGCCATCAGGGTCTGCGGCCTTTCCGTTTTTTAAAGATCTAATTGACTCGCTCTTACTAATTCTCGCTCTTTCAGATCTAAACCCGTAAGATTACATTTCTGTAAAAATGCGTCCATTCCTGTTGATTGTTCTGTCACTTTAGATGAATAAAGTTTTTGATAGTATTGTGAAAATCTGTCATTAATATCTTTGGATAGTGTTAATATTTCTCCCGTCTGATCTAATTTTATAAATTGTTTTTTCCCTTTCCAGTTTACGAAGCTGACGTGCTAATAGTTTTTGTGGTTTATCACCAAATTCAAAATTTAATTGTTTTGTATGTTGATAAAGTTTTATAACTTGGTCTGAGTATATTTTATTTAACTTATATTTCAGTGCTGCAATTTTATTATGTTTTGCCATAGAAGGTGCTACTGCGTTTTCTATGTCTAATTGCCTTATTTCCATTTCCAATGTCTGTTGTTTAGCCCTATTCTCTTTATTAAGAAATGCCTGGGAGGAGATTAATAATCCTCGTACAAATGCTTTAAATGTTTCCTAAAGAAGGGAAGCAGAAGTTCCAGGATGGTCATTAGCCTCGAAAAACACATTAATCTGTTTTACAAGGTATTCATGACATACATTTTCATTTAAGATTTGGGGGTTAAGTCTCCATTGTGTCTGTTTCTCGGCCATTCTGTTTAGTTTATTCATAAATGTTAGTTGAGCATGGTCCGAGATTATAATATTATGATATTGTGAGTTGTAGGTGAAAGGAATAAGTTTAGAATCTACTAAGAAATAGTCTATCCTTGAATAAGTTTTATGCACCGGTGAATAAAATGAATATTCTCGTCCGGATGGATTTTCAATTCTCCAGACATCCTTGATGTTGGTAGTATAAATATATGAGTTTAGAAATTCACTTGACTGAGATTTTAATTTTCTTTGAGTTGATGATCTGTCTAAATAAGAATCTAGTGTACAATTTAAGTCTCCATCAATTGTTAAGTTATATTGTGTGCATTCCGGGATAGTATTGAATATTCTCTTAAAAATCAATGGGCTATCAAAATTTGGTCCATATACATTAAGAAGAGTCACTTTTTTTGAGTATAACTCACCTACTAATACAATATATCTGCCGTCAATATCTTTTATGGTGATATATGTTTAAAAGGTATACCTTTACAGATTAATATTGCAACCCCTCTAGATTTATGTGAGAATGAAGGGTGATACGTTTTAGCAATCCATTTTGCTTTCAATCTGTGTTGCGCTTCCTTTTTAAGATGTGTTTCCTGGAGGAATATTATATCTGTTTTAAGTGATTTAAAATGAGCTAATACTTTACCTCTCTTAATGGGTTAATTAATTCCCTTAACATTCCAACCACAGAATGTAATTCCTTCACCCCCAGTTTTCATATTTACGTCTTACATCTTATGATTAAGGTGGTCGAAGATAGAGCAAATGGTTCAGCACATCAAACCCTACCTTACACCCGAACATCAGATTAATTTTAGATGTCATAGATTTTCCTCTCGGACATATCTCCTAAATAAAACTTATAATTCCATTCAAAATAAAAATTATATAATAGAAAATAGAAAAAGTAAAAAAGTATTATATTCGTAAAGTGTAAAAGAAAGAAAGAAACTACATCTATAGTTCGTGCAGTTAGTGATTACCACCCTAATGCGGCTAGACAAATAAGGACTTCCCTAGCTTTTGGTAAAAAAAAAGTATTACTAGCTCTGTACTTTCCTTAAAAGAAAAGTTTCAATTTCAATAAAAACAATATATGGGGAGGGGAAACAATAGTTATATTCCATTAATGGAATCATTACTAGTCTCAAAGTGAAATATTAGTCTCGTATAGCAAAAATATTAGTCAAAGATTAGTCAAAAGTATCAAAGAAAAAACCTAAGTTTTCATTAATAAATGGCCTGAATCACACATTACTTATAATTCATCCTTTTAGCTAATTCTAAGTTGATCCAGTTAACAGTAATTAATAATAATTAGTAATCATGATTAGTAGTAATTAGTAATAATTAGTACTCAAATATAAATATTATATATCAATAGCAAGATAAACTACTCATTTTTCATTCTAAATTTTATAAATCCAGTATCGTCAGGTGTATGTTGAGTGTTGAGTGTTATTCAATCCTCAGTCTCACACTCGCTATCGGTGTTCTCAATGTTCTTGATGTTCTGGGCAAATTCAAGGGCGTCTGTGTGTTTGATGAAGAAATATTCCTTCTTGTCGTAGGTGATTCTCAGTGTTGCGGGGTACATCAGTCCATATCTCAGGTTTTTTATATTCTTAAGTATTCTTCTTGTTTCTGTAAACAGTGCTCTTTTCTTGGCGACCTCCACAGGATAATCTCGAAATATACTTATCTCCTTCAAATACGAGATTTCTGCTGCGAACGATTTTCTTCATCATATCATCCAAAACATGATCATATTACACCTTCACTATCAGTTGTCTTGGGGGGGGGGGGGGGGGGGGGGCGTCCGTCTTTGGACAGCGTCTCAAAGGTGCTTGATTCAGATTTAAAACTTTTTTCAATAGATCTGCAGCAAATTCACAGGGGTCACGGTTCCTCTCTCTGCCTTCCCGAATGCCCACAATTGTTAAATTCTGGAGTCTCTGACGTCCCTCCAAGTCAATACATTTTTCAGTTATTTTATGCATTAAGTCTGATAAACGCTTGTTCTCGGAGAGAAGCTTTCTTGTAGTTTTAGAACTTGTTTCAGCAATTTCCTCTAAGTCAATTACAGTTTTATGTTGTTGATCTAATGCCTGCGAAATGGGATCCAACTTTGAATTAAATCTGGATTCAATCAAATTCAATTTAGCATTTACCTCTTCAATCTTTTGATTAAGATTTTCTTCCATGTTTAACTTTCAGGTATCCAGTACATCATGTACAGAGGCTATGACATCTTCTTTAATTTCTTCTTTAAGTTCTTTAAAAAAAATTTCAATTCTTCCTTGAAGTTCTGTTTGAGTATTTTCAATTCTTCCACTATATTTTCGACTTCTTGTGCGAGGAAACGTCTTAGTTCTTCTACATCTGTTTTTTTCTTCTTTGAGATCTCTTCTTGGGACGATGTTAAAACTGAGCCCGAGGCTTCAGTCGGGCCTACTTATTTGCCCTTACCGGCTTTTCTCGTCTTGGAGGGGGTATGTTGTGTAGACATACCGCCGGTGTCGCGCGCCTAATGACGTCACACGCTTACTGCAAGCAGTCGGTACCGTTGTACTGCAGGTAAGTCCCGATCTTTTCCCCCATTTTCAAGCAGATTTTTGCGGAGCTAATCGGCGCGAGTGTCCCTTACTCCATAGCGTCGCCGGAAGTTGAATATCTCGATTTAATCATTAAATATTTTATTCCTAATTGAGTTTTCCAAATATATCTCTCCATAGTAGATCAATTTGCTTTAATTCGTTTCCAATCAATTAATATACTTTTAGAAAGAAGTTATACCAAAAACTACTTAACTGCAAATTTAGGTCTTACCAACATCTGAATTCCTGTGTTTTACCTGTGCAAGATCGTTGGTCTGGCAGCAAGGCAAATCCACTCGTACAGCTGCATTCATAACTGCCATCAGAATTTGTACAGTAAGTCTCACATCCTCCATTCGCTATTGTGCATTCGTCAATATCTGCAATTAAAAAATGGTGGGTAAGTTTTACAATGAAGAAACTTTTAATTCTGAAGCGATGTAGTGTCAGTTGGTGGAGAATGAGTTAATTGGATATGTGATATCAACAGTGAAAAATAACTTGAAAACCAAACATATTTTGTAATCCAGGAACAACATATTTTACAGGCACGATTCATGCTAATTGCTCCAAGGTAGAGTCCTGGTGAACATTCTGTTGTTTATACTTTTGATGTATGCAGAGCCCACGTGAGCGCCAGTGGGCTTAAAGAATGTGATGTGTCACCAATTTTGTAAGTCGGGCAGTGACTGAATTGGCAAGTAAAGTGGCAATCAAACAATGGTTAACCTTTAAAAAGGGGATGGGCCTGTGCGAGAGAAAGGTTTACCAGAAAATATCATGTTCTGACATAGTCAAATCGTGGCCCTACCATTAAGCATGGATGCTTATTAGGTTTTTAATTGTCTGACTTCCTTCTGCCACTTGCAGAGAAAAAAGGAAGTCAGTCAAAGCGTGCTTACCAACACATCCTTGTCTGTCAGGTGTTGCTTGGTAGCCAGTGTTGCAGGCACATTGATACCTTCCAATCATGTTGACACAACGACCATTTTTACAAAGGTTGTCACTCAATTCACATTCATTTATATCTGTAAAAATATTTGAAAGTATCAAAGTTAGAAGCAAATTATTAAAAAATACGGCACTGTGATATGAAAGATACTGCTAGGTGCCGCCACAACAGATTCATTAATGAAACACACTAATGATTCTTTGGAGACTAAATTTGACAATAAATTTCAATAAAGATGAGTAAACTGTCAGCTAAATATTTGGCAGTATATGCAGATGAATACTTAATATCTAAATTCTGTAAATTGGAGTAAATGCTGATGATTTATTGGTAAAAAGAATCATTAACAACTGATAGCACAACTTGCCAAACTTAAGTTACAGGTTGGAATACACAAGAATTATGCATCAACAGCATATGGAAATGTTACTACCCTGTATTGCGAACAGCTTAACCTTACCAAATATTTTCTCACATTGGTCTCTATCATGTTTATATCTAACCATCATTAAAAAGAAGAAAACATTTGCTACTTTTATGTTTTTTCAAATTAGTTTTGGAAACATTGTCAATTTATTTCAAATTTCAAAAATGCAGAAGCATGCTGAAGTAATTTTCAAAAGTACTCCTCGGTTTGGAGCTTTTATCAACAGCAGTTTACCTATGCATGATATCCCGTCCAAAGATACTTCATGGCCAGGTGGACACGAACAACGGAAGCTTCCATCTGTATTTTCACAGGTTCCGCCACGACACAGAAGAGGATTCAGTTCACATTCATTAATATCTGAAATAATGAATTTATAGAAGTTTGCTGCATTCAAGGATTGAGCAGAAGGCACTACATTAGCACTGTAAATTACAATTAGACAGAAAGATGAAGTAAATTCTCAAATATTCCTATATGTGAATGTATTGTGGTAAAATACCACATGAGATCTTAGAACAGTACACATTTGTGGAAAAGAATTGCTATTGCCTTCATATGTACCAACACTATAAATGATCTTCTGAATACATTTACCAGCCACTTCATCTACAACTACACAAATCATACAAACTTTGCTACTCTTTTTTTTGTTAGGCGATCAATCTTCTATTCATGTCAATATATTATCTTCCACGCATGAGCTTATATTTTCTTCAATAAGCTTTGAAGCGACATCTTATCAAATGCCTTTTGGAAATCTTTTAGGTGCTCTTTTGTACGCATTCCCTTTTCAAAGAATCTCAACAAATCTCCAGTCTAAATTGTAGAAACATGATGTCTCTTCCACAGAACTATGGCCATTGCAGCTGATTACCTTGACTTTTTTTTATACATGCCCTGCTCTAATATCCCTACTAACACTTTCTAATATTTCTCTTTTGACGTATGTTAATCTGGCCTTATTTTCTTGCTTTGTCTCTCCCCCATTCTTTTTGAACAAAGTACATTTATTATTTTCTAATCAAACAGACCTTCCCCAAATTTTCAGAATTTTGGAAAATAAAACCAATATATTTGTATAAATCCAAAGCCATTCCTTTTTAAAATCTCACCCAAGTCACACCAGCTTCTCATTTTCACCCAACAAACAGCTAACAATAGCCTGTTTCCTTTATCATCGTTACTTTTTTGCATATCTTTCATTCATTGTTCTTTACCTCTCTACACCATTCAGCCCCTTATGCCTGCTCCATCATTTAATAGATCATAGGTATTCTTTTACATCAGTTCCAATTTCCTGCATTAACATCATATCCAATCTATCTATCTCTTCCCTCAGCCCCAAAGATCTCAATTCAATTTTCATACTTCTCTGGTTACTTTTTTTGGCAACATGAGACAAAATTAGTCTTTGCTTTCATACTATTTATAGGTTCTCCCCTTAACGACAGCTGAACCACTTTACCTGTTGGATTTCTGTGACATGTAGTGATATAGATTTGTTGTAAACTACATATTAATCCTTTAAGTATGTTTATAATTTTTTACTGATTGTCATATTTTAATGTCATTGTCGATGAAGCCAATGCATGTCTCATACTTTTCTAAATTGCCTTTTTTTGGACTTAAGAACCAAATGCATTTCAGTATTCATATATTAAAAATCTATTATATTGTCAACAATCCAGTACAGACCCCTTAAATACCGAGTTACAAATTAATCTTTCTCATTACAAAATACTAGATCTATGACAGATGTTCCTCAGCTTACTGATCTAGAAAATCTCTTATACAAGGAATTCCGTGGCTGGGCTGGGGCGGGGTCTCGCGGGTCGGCGAAGTGGCTGACAGAGCCTTTGGCTGGGACCCAGGTCAGCACCATGGAGGCGTGAAGTGGGGACAGCATTGAAGCCTCGGTGAAGGTGAAGTGGCAGCAGCAGTGAAGCCTCTTGACGATGGGGCCTCAGCGGTGGTAAAGACTAGTGGCGACAACGATGCCTCATTGGTTGACTCAAGGTTGATGGTCGATGAGAACATGGAGGACCGCCATGAGGGCGGGGGAGGAACAATGGAGGACCTGGCGTAGGGGGACCGCCGTGAGGGAGGTGGGGGGAGAACAATAGACAATTAGGTGGGGGGGGGGGGGGTGGGTACCAAAGGGGACCCAGCGTGAGGGACAAAAGGAGGGAGCAGGTATGCATTGTAACTTTGTCAGCGCCATAGGTGGCCGCTATTTCTATACATTGGGTATGCAAGCAAAGAATTTCACTGTGCTTAGTCACATGTGACAATAAAGTATTCCTTCCTACACTATGTATTAATGTAATTAGTCCACGTGTAGATGAATATCCTCCATGATTATTGAACTTTCCTTCCTGTATGTGCTTCCAATATCCTAATTTATACAATGCCCTGCATTATCATTACCATTTAGGAGTTTACAGACAGCTCATACCAAAGCTATCTAGCTGTTGCTGCTTCTTAGCTCCACCCAAACAGATTCCACTTTGTGATCTTCTAAGCAACAACCCTTTATTATCAGGGCTTTCCCACCATTCACATTTTGACCATCCTTTCCGAAAATTATGAATCCTGAAATACTTAGCTTGGTCACTTTGAATCCAAGTCTTCTTAATCGTTGTTACTTCGGCTTGTACTCACTCGAATTTAGAAGATTGAGGGGGAATCTTATAGAAACGTACAAAAGTCTTAAGAGGTTGGACAGGCTAGATGCAGGAAGATTGTTCCCGATGTTGGGGAAGTCCAGAACAAGGGGCACAGTTTAAGGATAAGGGGGAAGTCTTTTAGGACCGAGATGAGAAAAACATTTTTCACACAGAGAGTGGTGAATCTCTGGAATTCTCTGCCACAGAAGGTAGTTGAGGCCAGTTCATTGGCTATATTTAAGAGGGAGTTAGATGTGGCCCTTGTGGCTAAAGGGATCAGGGGGTATGGAGAGAAGGCAGGTCCGGGATACTGAGTTGGATGATCAGCCATGATCACATTGAATGGCGGTGCAGGCTCGAAGGGGCGAATGGCCTACTCCTGCACCTATTTTCTATGTTTTCTATGTTTCTATGTTAGATTATTCTCATGTATTTCTATTTATGCTATTAATTCATCTATTGTTACAAATGCTGTTTGGATTTTTAGATAAACAGCCTATGTCTTTTTACCAATTTTCCCTGCTCTTCCTGGCAGACCCTACCCATTTCTCAATTCTGCATCATCTTTCTTTAACATTTTACATTTCTCCTCACTTATTACTTATCTTAAAACCTTATCTACAATCCACAATCCATTGTTATTGCGTTTGTTAATCACTCATCACAATCCAACTCAAGTGAAGTCAATCCAAATAGAACAGTTCCATCCTTCTCCATTACTGGTGCAAGTACCCCTTATATTGAAACCCAGTTCTCCTACACAAATCATTGAGCCTTCAATAGAACAAATCAAAGTTCAGCTCTTTAATCTTATTTACCCTATGCCAATTTGTACATGGATCAGGAAGTAATCCAGATATTATTGGTATTTTTGGTTTTGGTTTTAAATTTGGACCCTAACTGGTCACTCTTGTTCAGCAGAAACACCTTCTTCATCTTCTTTCCACAACAAATACATAATATCACTGATTAACCAGTGCCTCTCTAAATCTTGATTAATGCAATACTTCTGATATCTTTCCAACAATCTGTCGATGTGAGGCTGACTGGCTTGTAGTTACCTCATCTACCCTTTTTAAGCCTTGATACCACATTGCTAATCTTTAAGATATCTGACACAAAACTTGATTGAAAATTTTACTCAGTACCTGTGTTATTTCCCCTTTTGCTTCATTTAAGGTTTGTGGTATGTTTTATTTAGGTCTGGCAATATCTTCTTTCAAATATACAAGATCATGTCTACTTGACTTGACATTTGCAATATTCCACAATCTCCTTATTAATGTCAATACCTTTTATAATCCTGTTTTTGGAGGACGCATATAAAGTATTCAGTCAGAGTTCTATGTGGCAACCACCTCCACATATCACACACACACATTATAATTTTGGTCTCAAACAGTAAACACTTCTTTCCAATTAGACTTGTGCAGTCCTGCAACATGGAATCAGGCCTTTTGGCTGACCAAGATGCCTATCTACATTAAATCCATTTTCCTGCATATGACCCCTCTATTCCTTTCCTATGCAGGTACTCATCTAAATGTCTTTTAAATGTTGTATAAATGTACCTGGTTCTACAAACTCCCATGGCAGCTTGTTCCATATACCCACTACCCTCTTTGTGAAGACCTGCCCCTAAGATGTATTTAATATTTTTCCTCTCACCTTAAATCTATGTCCTCAGGACTTTGGAAATAGACTGTTGAATATCTATCCTATCCATGGCCCTCATAATTTTACAATTCTGTATACGGTCAGCCCTCAGCCTCCTACACTTCAGTGCGAACAATCCCAGCTTATCCAATCTCTCATAGAAATGAAAGACGTTCATTCCAGGTAATTTGCAAGTGAATCACTTCTGCTCAATCTTTCTCTCATGAGTCTTTTTAACATCATGTGAAAGAGAACAAATTAAGATCTTCCTTTATTTTACCTGCCAAGATGGGAGTGAAAGAATAAATCAGTTTTACAAATGGATTTATAATTTTTGTTGTTAGTTAAGAATACCTTACCTTGATCATTCAGCCACACTGGAAATTTCCAATAACATTCAAATGTATAACTGATTAATTACATTTTCATTTATTTGTTTTCACATACCCATGCAATTCTTCATCATCATAAATCCACTTTCATATCCTTCGAAGCATTCACAATCAAAACTTCCAGGAGTGTTAACACAAGTTCCAGGGCCACATAGGTCAGGAGAGATGCGGCATTCATTGATATCTGTGAGAAAAATAAAAGTTCTTAGTGGAGGATAAAACATTTAGGACGAGAAATTATTTCATATTTTTATGAGCCACATAACTGTATATTTCATAGTGCTGTCTGAAATATAATTTGGAATCTCTCTACCTATTGTAATGATACAATTGCTGAGCCTGCTTCACCATTATTTATGAGGAACAAATTACTTGATCTATGTCACGAAGGCAAGGCACTATACTTTCCTTGAAATTGTTTCCCTCACTTCTGTGCCTTCACCTTGCTTCCAGTGTAATCAGAATCCTCACTCCTCTATCCGTTCAGTCTCCAATCTTTAAAGCCTATATTGATTGTGTGGTGTCAATCCTCCTACACCCATTACCCTTTGTAATAAAATCCCCTCAGCCTGGACCTATCACTTGATACTCCCAATCTTCCTGCCTTAACTCTCCTGACCCACACCTTTTGTCTTCACTCAGCCTTCCCTGAAATCTGCAACCTATCTGACTCCCTTTGTTAGCTCCACACTTATGTAAGGCCTATTCTGAAGCACATTGATCCATTGGCTGGCAGTGGATCTTGTACAAAATAATGAGCCCTCCTTCCCCATGCACCATCGTTCCTTTTTAGGTTCTGAAGCATTTCCAGAGAGTAAATGCAGTTTCCTTTAAAACATGATTACATTCAGCAAAAATGGTGGATTTCCAGTAATTCTTCAGTAAAACATTTTAATGGACTTGAAATCTTCTTTGAACTCATTCTTAAAACCACACAGATAAGAACTTAAACATATTAACAAATATATTAATTAAATGCAAAAATTAACAAATATATTAACACATTTTAACAAAGACATCAACTTATTTTAAATAATTGAACAAGAAACTTGATAATGCTATTTTGTTTTCTTTAGCCTGTTGGTTACTCAATTCGGAAAGACAATTTTAAGACCCACTTAATATTGGTCAAGGGATGGGGGTGGGGAGTCAGATTGCAACGGGGACTGGTGACGAGACTAAGATTCTGACTTTTCTTTATACTGATGTAGGGAGCTGCATTTTTGGTTGCTAAGGAATGTGTACTTCTTTTCAAGTTCAAATTAAGCTCAAGTACTATTTAGTTCCTGAAAATCAGAGCATCAACAAATTTATGGAGCAGGGATATTATCCACAACTGTGAAAGAGCTGCGATATCACCTTGTGAAAAACAAGGGATATTCTAATCAAAACTTCACTATTATTCCCAAAATTATTAATGCTCAGGAATAATTTAATAGTTATTTTTTGACATACCTGTACAGTTTCTTTCTTCTGAATCAAGTGCAAAACCATTATTACATTTGCATCTGAAGCTCCCAATGGTGTTTCTGCACTTTCCATTGGTACAGAGACCTGGGATTGTCCTACATTCATTGATATCTGAAAAAAAGGCAAGATTTATTTTAAGTGGAACTTTAAACCAACACAAACATTTATTCATATACATTGCAATGCCCTCCAACTTCTTGTGCTGGAAGAATTTTTGTTTCCTTATTAATTTATTAAAAACAAGACCAAGCTATTGAAAAGTACATCTGGCATCAACATTTTCAATATTATTAACTTGAACTTTTGCCAGGATTAAGGGAGGGCTAGGACTTTATTCCTTGGAGCATAGGAGGCTGATGAGTGATGTTATAGATGTGTATAAGAGCATGAGGGGAATAGAGAGGTTAAATGATTAATAAGGATGTCAAAGATTACAAGTAGAAGGTAGGAGAATGGGGTTGAGAGCAAATGATAGATTAGCTATGATTAAATGGCAGCGTAGACTCGGTAGGGCAAATGGCCTAATTCTGCTCCAATGACATAAACTTATGAATGTACAGATTATTTTACATAGAATTGGGGAATCAAGAAACAGAAGCCATAGGTTTACGATGAGAGGGGGAATACTTAATAAGGATTGAGAAGCAACTGGGGTGATGAGTATACAGTGGCTTGCAGAAGTTTTCATACCCCTTGAACTTTTCCACATTTTGTCACGTTACAACCACAAACGTAAATGTATTTTATTGGGATTTTATGTGATAGACGAACACAAAGTGGCGCATAATTGTGAAGTGGAAGGAAAATGATACATGGTTTTCAAATTTTTTTACAAATAAAAAACTGAAAAGTGTGGCGTGCAAAAGTATTCAGCCCCCTTTACTCTTATACCCCTAAATGAAATCCAGTGCAACCAATTGCCTTCAGAAGTCACCTAATTAGTAAATAGAGTTCTTGTGTGTAATCTAATCTCAGTATAAATACAGCTGTTCTGTGAAGGCCTCAGAGGTTTGTTAGAGAACATTAGTGAACAAACAGCATCATGAAGCCCAAGAAACACACCAGACAGGTCAGGGATAAAGTTGTGGAGACGTTTAAAGCAGGGTTAGGTTATAAAAAAATATTCCAAGCTTTGAACATCTCATGGAGCACTGTTCAATCCATCATCCGAAAATGGAAAGAGTATGGCACAACTGCAAACCTACCAAGACATGGTCGTCCACCTAAACTGACAGGCCGGGCAACGAAAGCATTGATCAGAGAAGTAGCCAAGAGGCTCATGGTAACTCTGGAGGAGCTGCAGAGATCCACAGCTCAGGTGGGAGAATCTGTCCACAGGACAACTATTAGTCGTGCACTCCACAAATCGGGCCTTTATGGAAGAGTGGCAAGAAGAAAGCCATTGTTGAAACAAAGCCATAAGAAGTCCTGTTTGCTGTTTGCCACAAGCCATGTGGGGGACGCAGCAAACATGTGGAGGAAGGTGCTCTGGTCTGATGAGACCAAAATTGAAGTTTTTGGCCTAAATGCAAAATGCTATGTGTGGCGGAAAACTAACACTGCACATCACCCTGAACACACCATCCCCACTGTGAAACATGGTGGTGGCAGCATCATGCTGTGGGGATGCTTTTCTTCAGCAGGGGCAGGGAAGCTGGTCAGAGTTGATGGGAAGATGGATGGAGCCAAATACAGGGCAATCTTGGAAGAAAACTTATTAGAGTCTGCAAAAGACTTGAGACTGGGGCGGGAGATTCACCTTCCAGCAGGACAACGACCCTAAACATACAGCCAGAGCTACAATGGAATGGTTTAGATCAAAGCATATTCATGTGTTAGAATAGCCCAGTCAAAGTCCAGACCCAAATCCAATTGAGAATCCCTGGCAAGACTTGAAAATTGCTGTTCACAGACACTCTCCATCCAATCTGACTGAGCTTGAGCTATTTTGCAAAGAAGAATGGGCATAAATTTCAGTCTCTAGATGTGCAAAGCTGGTAGAGACATATCCCAAAGGACTTGCAGCTGTAATTGCAGCGAAACGTGGTTCTACAAAGTATTGACTCAGGGGGGCAGAATATTTTGCACGCCACACTTTTCAGTTTTTTATTTATAATAAAGTTTGGAAACCATGTATCATTTTCCTTCCACTTCACAATTATGCACCACTTTGTGTTGGTCTATCACATACAATCCCAATAAAATACATTTACGTTTGTGGTTGTAACGGGACAAAATGTGGAAAAGTTCAAGGGGGTATGAAAACTTTTGCAAGCCACTGTATAGGAATGAGCTGCCATAGGAGGTAGTTGAGACAGATACAATACAACATTTACAAGTCATTTGGACAGGTACATGGATAGGAAAGGTTTAGAGGTATATGGGCCAAACATAGGTAAATGAGATATCTTGGTCAGAATAGGCAAGTTGGGTTGAAATGCTTGTTTCAATGACTCTTCCCAGAGTCTGCATCTGCTCCTTTCACTCTACATAAAACAAACTGTTAAACTGTGTTGAGATGTGGAATCACATTTTTCCTCTGAAGAATCATAATGTTTTCTTATTAGTTATGGTGCTAAATGTATGTATGTTGCTATTATTGTCAACCCACCCACAGACTGGATGAAACACTTTTATAAGCATATAATTTTACATAAACATCTAAATGCACGAACAATGCTATGCAGTTAAAATACCATTGTATTTATTCTGAAAAGCTGTCATGAAACATAAACAATTCATCCACAGATTTAATTTATTTATAGATCTTCCTGTATTTCATGTTAATTTGGGTTTTATGACTTCCAAAATTCTAAAAATAATTCATAGGTGTTGTAATCAATGATATATAAAAATCTAAAAGTTGAGTAACCTGCTAAAGGAAGCAGCTGTTTTAAAGAAGGAACTGCAGATGCTGGAGAATCGAGGGTACACAAAAAGCTGGAGAAACTCAGCGGGTGCAGCAGCATCTAAGGAGCGAAGGAGATAGGCGACGTTTCGGGTCGAGACCCTTCTTCAGACTGGTCAGGGATCAGGGAAACGAGAGATATAGACGGTGATGTGGAGAGATAAGGAACAATGAGTGAAAGATATGCAAAAAAGTATCGGTGATAAAGGGAACAAGCCATTGTAAGCTGTTTGTGGTGTGAAAATGAGAAGCTGGTGCGACTGGGGTGGGGGAGGGAGATAGAGATAGAGGGAATGCCAGGGCCCGAGGGCTGAGGGAGAGGTGGGAAGGGGAGGAGACAGCAAGGGTTAACAGAATTGAGAAAATTCAATATTCAAGCCCAAAGGATGCAGACTCCCCAAGCGGAATATGAGGTGCTGTTCCTCCAGCTTGCAGTGTTGCTCACTCTGGCCGTGAAGGAGGCCCAGGACCGAGAGGTCGGATGTGGAATGGGAGGGGGAGTTGAAATGCTGAGCCACCGGGAGGTCGGGTTGGTTATCTGCCTTCCGCAAAGACCGCTCCCTCCGCAACTCCCTTGTCAATTCTTCCCTCCCCTCCCACTCTACCCCTTCCCCGGGCACTTTCCCTTGCAACCGCAAGAAATGCAACACTTGTCCCTTCACCTCCCCCCTCCACTCCTTTCAGGGACCCAAGCAGTCCTTCCAGGTCCGACAGAGGTTCACCTGCACCTCCTCCAACCTCATCTACTGCATCCGCTGCTCCAGATGCCAGATGATCTATATCGGTGAGACCAAGCGGAGGCTTGGCGATCGCTTCGAACATCTCCGCTCGGTCCGCAATAACCAACCCGACCTCCCGGTGGCTCAGCAATTCAACTCCCCCTCCCATTCCACATCCGACCTCTCGGTCATGGGCCTCCTCCACGGCCAGAGTGAGCAACACCGCAAGCTGGAGGAACAGCACCTCATATTCCGCTTGGGGAGTCTGCATCCTTTGGGCTTGAATATTGAATTTTCTCAATTCTGTTAACCCTTGCTGTCTCCTCCCCTTCCCACCTCTCCCTCAGCCCTCGGGCCCTGGCATTCCCTCTAACTCCATCTCCCTCCCCCACCCCAGTCGCACCAGCTTCTCATTTTCACACCACAAACAGCTTACAATGGCTTGTTCCCTTTATCACCGATACTTTTTTGCATATCTTTCACTCATTGTTCCTTATCTCTCCACATCACCGTCTATATCTCTCGTTTCCCTGATCCCTGACCAGTCTGAAGAAGGGTCTCGACCCGAAACGTCGCCTATCTCCTTCGCTCCTTAGATGCTGCTGCACCCGCTGAGTTTCTCCAGCTTTTTGTGTACCCACCAAAGGAAGCAGCTGTATTGAATTAGCTGTGCATTCTACTTTTAAGTGAATGGAAAACAAAACCGGCATGGATGTAAAGTAGGATGAGAACTGTTTTATCCATGTAAACTGTGCTCTCCTTGTGAGCAATTTATCTAAAATTTTTGAACTTTAGTTCATAGTTTTAGTTTTAAAGACACATCGTGGTAACTGGCCCTTTAGCCCACTGACTTCATGCGTCGGCCATCGATTCACACTAATTTTACTTCGGAGTCACGTGAGTGACTACGTGAAGACCCCGTCCAGCATGCATGCGCGATATTAGCGTTCATGCAGTGCACCCGCGACGAACGGGAGTTCAAGGCGCTCCCGCTACAAATTGAAAAGTCGTGCCGACAGGTAAGTTTTACCGTGGCCGTGTGTCTTTTTCTCTGTGGTCTGCTTGTTTTCAGAAAGAATGAGCAAGACCAGAGGAAAGAAGTCTGCAGCTCGCCCCCGTTCGTCCTCCGTTGAGGAATGCTCTTTGGAGGGGGGGCAAGAGGCGGCGGGTATAACTACCGAGCCGAGCCCAGCACCGCTCGTGCTGCCTGAGCAGCGGGCTGGAGGTACCTGCAGCCAGAACCGGGCGGTAGTGTCCGACGATTCGGATGAAGATGCCACACCGCTCGAGAGCGACACAGGCAGCCGCCTAAGCCGCATGGAACGGCTTATGGAGCAATTGCTCCAGCGAGATCTGCTGAGAGAGCAGCAGCAGACTCGCCAAGGGAGCTCAGGCACTCCCGCAGTGCCCTTTACGGCACTGGCCATTGCTTCACCTTCTTTTGAAGGCAGCATTGGCGACCAGGTCTGGGCTGGTCAAGAAGAGGGGTCACTGGCTGAAGATATCGGGAGTACGCAGGGTGTACAGGATCAGGAAGAGCTGCTGGGTGTGGTCAACCGCTACGTGGCCATTCCACAAGCGGGTCGGCCATTAGAGCCGAAACTTGCAGCCAGCATTAACCACCTGTCCTCAAAACCCCTACAAGAACAGGTGGTCAATGAGGCTCTTGAACTATATACAGCCCCAGTAAATTGTACATCATTGAATGTACCCGCTGTAAACAGCCAAATTTGGGGACATTTGGGGCAGAACATCAGGAACCTGGAGTTTGAAGCTCCAGAAAATCCTTAAACTCCTGACTGCAGGAATAACATCTTATGCTCGGTCCATTGATGGTGCGGACATCTCCACAAATCAGCAAGACACATTAGCTCTGCTGTGCACCACTCAATATGAAATAAACAATTTACGGAAGAAAATTATCAAGCCTGCCCTCAACCCTAAATTTGCGGGACTTTGCAAAACACCGGGTTCAGAACCTCCTATTCTGCTCTTTGGGAAAGACCTTCCAAAAAAGGTGAAAGACCTAGAGGAAGAATCCAAGACCTTTGGTCTTGTGAGGGCAGGTTTGGGACCGAGCAGACCCAACAAACCCAGGCGGCAGTACCCCATGGCGTCCACCAGTCGTCGACCACACTATGGGACTGGTGAAAGCTCGGGGTCCGCAACCATTCCCCGTAAGCCTTTTTTAGGCCAGGGCCCAGGGCGGACCCCATGGAAAATGCGCCACCCCCAACAACATCAACATCAACATCAACTCTCTACAGCCCAGCAGACGCCTCATCGCCCAGCGAAGAGGCAGAAGAAGCACCAATAACCATGGAGGTAGGTGGGTCTGGTTCCTCTCAGCATATGAGCAGTAGGGGCTCTATACTAACAGGGGGGAGATTGCACTTGTTTTTGGGTGCATGGGAATCCATCACTAATGACAAGTATATACTTAGCAGCGTTCATGGCTACAAAATTGACTTTGTTCATGAAAACATTCCGCCAGTTCAGCATATACCCAAAAGGGTATTCACCCTCTCAGTTAAAGAGAAACAAGAGGGTCAAGCTGAACTGATGAGGTTACAAGCAAAAGGTGTCATTGAAAGAACAAAACATGAACCTTTGGAATTTGTGTCTAATATTTTCACTAAAATCAAAAAAGATTTTGAACGTCGCATCATCATTGACTTAACTACTTTAAACAAGTCTGTCAGGTATATACATTTCAAGATGGATACTTTTGAAACAGCCAGACTATTGGTTTCTAGAGGGTACTTTCTAGCAAGCATTGATTTAAAAGATGCCTACTACTCAGTACCCATACACAAGGAGCATCGTAAATACTTAAAATTTATATGGATGAAACAGCTATGGCAATTTAAAGCCTTACCAAATGGGCTAACCTCCGCTCCAAGGCTGTTCACTAAAATCTTAAAACCTGCCTTGGCATTATTGAGGAATCAAAAGCATATAATCATGGCGTATTTAGACAACATTTTAATAGTAGGGAAAACCTTGGAGACAGCCATTTTGGCAGTAGCAGCCACCAAACGTTTGTTTGAAACTTTGGGGTTTGTCATACATCCAGATAAATCCAACTTTACACCGTCCAATGCCATGGACTATCTTGGATTTACGATTGATACTGTTCGCATGATTGTAACTCTGCCGAAGGGGAAAGCATCAGAATTGGCACTATCATGCAACGAACTCATGAACAAACATCAGCCAACCATACGGGAGGTAGCTAGAGTTATTGGCAAAATGGTAGCAGCTTTTCCAGCTGTACAATTTGGACCTTTGCACTATCAAAATTTGCAAAGAGCAAAAGTGCATGCACTAAAGCAAAACTCAGGTCACTTTGACCGAGCTATGAGTTTAACTGCTGAATCTATTCCAGAGTTACAATGGTGGGCAAGGAACGTAAGGCTCAGCTCCAGTCCCATAATAATCACCAACCCAGTATTAACCATTCAAACGGATGCCAGTGCTTTGGGCTGGGGAGCAACTAACATGCAATCCAGCACAGGGGGCAGATGGACTAAATTTGAATCATCTTGCCTACAGACACGGGGTATCAACTACTTAGAAATGTTGGGTGCGTTTTATGGGTTAAAAGCATATTCATCTAATACGCATCATGCACATGTCCGGTTGCAATTAGATAATACCACGGTGGTGGCTTATATCAACCACATGGGTGGTGTAAAGTCGATATCGTGTGACAATTTGGCCAACCTAATCTGGCAATGGTGTGTTGAAAGACATATTTGGTTATCAGCAACTTACCTACCAGGTAAGCAAAATACAGTGGCAGACACCAGGTCACGCAGATTCAATGATAACATCGAATGGATGTTAAATCCCAAAATATTTGCTGAAATTACAGAGCAATATGGCACACCAGATATCGATCTATTTGCATCCAGGCTGAATCACCAGGTACCAACGTATGTCGCTTGGGAACCAGACCCTGAGGCAGCAGCAGTTGATGCATTCTCGCTGCATTGGGGGAAAATGTTCTTTTATGCTTTTCCTCCATTCTGCCTCATCAGTCGGGTATTACGCAAGATTCAATTGGATTCCGCTTCAGGAATCTTGATAATACCCTGACTGGCCTACACAGCCATGGTTCCCAGTGGCCTTCGACATGGCTGTTGAAACACCGTTGGAATTCCCCAGCAGTCGAGAGTTATTAATCCACCCAGTGTCAGGCATTAGTCACCCGTGCCATGACAGAGTCAATCTCCTGGCTTGCAGATTCTAAAACGACCTCTACTGTGCCTGGGACTGTCTGAGGACGCCATCAACATGATGACCGCATCCCACCGGGAGTCCACCAGGAGACAATACCTGACCAACATAAGAAAATGGGAACGGTATTGCTCCAAAACAGGAACTACCTACACTACAGCTACAGCCACCAGTGTTGTGGAGTTTCTGGTTGGATTACATCGGGAAGGATTCAGCTACAGCGCCATTAATACAGCCAGGAGTGCGTTGTCAGCTTATTTGGTTCTAGCAGCAGGACAACTGACTTTGGGGTCCCATCCACTAGTGGTCAAAATCATGAGGGGCATTTTTAACACCAATTCCCCTAGGCCTAGGTACACTCACATCTGGGATGTCAGCATTGTACTGACGTACCTTAGGGGATGGCCACCACCCAGGTCACTCACGCTGGAACAACTTACACTGAAATCAGTCATGCTCATGGCACTAGTGTCAGCTCAAAGGGTACAGTCCCTCCACCTTCTGAGGCTGGACAGCATGACAGAGTCATTGGACTGTATCACATTTCACATTCAGGGACTGGTCAAACAAACTAGACCAGGTACCACGCCTCAAGTAATGGAGTTCCGGGCATATTCACCTGACCCACGGTTGTGTGCCAAGACCCATCTCGCCAATTACATAGACACAACATATAACTTAAGAGGGAGAGAAAAAGCCTTATGGATAAGCCACAAGAAGCCTCATGGTCAGGTGACGAGCCAAACCATTTCAAGATGGCTCAAGCAGGTGCTTAAGTCCGCGGGAGTCGATACTAATGTTTACAAATCTCATTCCACCAGGGCTGCATCTACGTCGGCGGCTAGGCGAATGGATGTGCCTATGGACCATATTCTGCAGAGATGCCAACCCTAAATTTAGTTCACAGTAACATTCAACCCATTTGTCCGTAACAAATAGGGTTAAATGCATTTCTCTCCGTAACATACTCACTTGGGGTTGTTGCTGGCGGCTATGCGCCTGCGCACTGGTGCAGATCAGCGGGCTGCCGGCGGGCGGGTGCGGCACATGCGCACTTGGCAAGGTTGCCGGTGGGTCTGCGCATGCGCACTGGGTGGGGGTGGGGGGGAGGCCCGGTGATGGGGCTGCCGCGAGCGGCCCGCTGGCGGCAAGAAAGTGCCGCTGATCGCGCGGGCCGGCGCCGCCCGGGCTCTGGGCCGGGCGTGGCGTGGCTCGAAATGGCGCCAGGCCCGGCAACCCTCCCCCACTGCGCACGCGCGGCCACTGGGGCCCGGCAACCCTCCCCCACTGCGCACGCGCGGCCACTGGGGCCCGGCAACCCTCCCCCACTGCGCACGCGCGGCCACTGGGGCCCGGCAACCCTCCCCAACTGCGCAGGCGCGGACACTAGGGCCCGGCAAAGTGCCGCTGATCGCGCGGGCCGGCAAACCGGGGACACATGGCGCCGGCGTTCACCACGGGAGGAACACCGGCGCGGCGGTGTTCCGTAACAGCATGTTTGGCTGCCGGAACACCGTAAAAAGGTTATTTCGCCGGGATAAAATACGGCGAATCCGGGACACTTGGCATCTCTGTATTCTGGCCAGAGCAGGATGGTCCTCGGAGAGAACTTTCCAAAGGTTTTATAATAAGCCGCTGGCGGAACCTGCTACATTTGCAGACAGAATTTTACAGTCTGCAGCTAATATTTAATTTAAGCCGGGGGAGCTCTCTGTTTTTTGTTATCATTAATAAACCTTTATTGTTCACAAACAGGTTATTGTTGATTGTATAACATGCTTCCTCCCTCTAAGGTCTTCAGGCAGTGAGTGAAGCATGAGCTGGTTCACGGTTCGGATTCACAGAGCTTTGAAGTCTTCACGTAGTCACTCACGTGACTCCGAAGTAAAATAGTAAGATTAAATGAGAACTTACCAGTTCGAAGTTTGATCTGTATTTTATGATGAGTTACGATGAGGGATTACGTGCCCTCCGCTCCCACCCTCTATTATACAGATCAACTGGTAATTAAGTTCTTATTTTTTCTCTACTATATTTATTTCAATTGTTGTGTTTTTCTGTGAATCCACACCGCTGCTTTGAAGAAATGTCGCGCATGCGTGCTGGACGGGGTCTTCACGTAATCCCTCATCGTAACTCCTCATAAAATACAGATCAAACTTCGAACTGGTAAGTTCTCATTTAATCTTACTATTCTATATTATCCCAATTTCGCATTTGTAGAGGCCAATTAACCTACAGATCCACACGTCTTTGGGATGTGGAAAGAAACCCATGCGGTCACAGGGAGAATGTGCAAACTCCACAAAGACAACACTTGAGGCCAGGTTCGAACTTGGGTATCTGGTCCATGAGACAGCAGCTCTACCAGCTACGTCACTGTGCTGCCCTTTCTTTTCTTTTCTTCCATTCTCGTTCTGTAAGACCAAATTACGGAATGGCGGAATTACTTGGGAGTGGCGGCGCTGCCCTGGCAGCAGCGGCTCGCTGGCAGTCCGTCTGTTTTTCTTTTTATTTGTTGTTTTCTTGTCTTGTTTTTAGCGTTAGTTTGAGTTATTATGTAGTGTATGTGTGTGGGAGGGGTGGGAGAAACGTTCTTAGTCTCTTCCTTTTGGGGGGACGCGACTTTTCTTGTCGTATCCCCCCGTCTCCGTCTCAGTCTGCGCTGAGGCCTATCGCGGAGCTGGCGGCCTCCAACTTTAACAGCGACCGACCCGAGGCTCCGGAGGTAGAGCCAGCCAGGACTTACCAGCGCGGGGCTGGCCGACTTCGGGGCTGCGGCGGGTTCAGGCGTTCCGGCGGCCCGGCTCGGAGCTGTGGCGGCTTTCCGGTGGCGGTGAAGGCGGCAGCAACTTCGGAGGCCCGCAAGCAGGCCCAGTGGACGACATCGTCGGGAGCTCACAGGTCACAGGTCGGTGACCTGTTTTTCCGGAGCTCCCGCGGCAACAGCTGCGTCCGCTGGACTGGAGGGCGGCAACTTCGACCGCCCCGGGCCGCAGAGTTGAACCGGCCCGTTCGCGGAGCGTGGTTCATCCGCAGGACTTATTTACATCACCCGGTGCGGTCACAACATCGGAGGCCCGGGTCGTCTCAGCGAAGAGGAAGAGGAAGAAGGGAAGGGACAAAGACAAGATTTTTGCCTTCCACCACAGTGAGGAGGTGTCTGGTGAACTCACTGTGGTGGATGTTAAATATGTGTTTATTGTGTGTTTTTGTTATTTACTATATGTATGACTGCAGGCAACGAAATTTCCTTCAGACCGCAAGGTCTGAATGACAATAAAGTTTTCCAAGTTCCAAGTCCAAGTTCAAATTAATACTATGATCCTGCATGCTTGTGGCAAAAACCAAGCCAGTGTTATTCTTGCCGTTTTGGCCATTTAGCCGCATGTTCTCTCCTGGTAGAAAGCTTGAACCCGTCTTGGATTTCCTGTACACAGGCAGAGGTCATCGACCAACCTGTTTCTCGGTCCTTAGGTCCATTGTGTACAGTTAATGGTTGTAAAAAAGCCAAGTGAAGTTTTGAGATGAACTTCATGAGAAAGACTTTCTTCATTCGGTAGGGTATGGAGAGAAGGCAGGTTACATTGATGATCACATGATCATATTGAATGGCGGTTCGAAGGGCTGAAAACCTAATTTCTATGTTTCTATGTTTCAAGTGAAGAGTTCTCCTAGGCTCAATACCGAAAGGTTCGTAGAATGTTTAAGAAAGAACTGCAGATGGTGGTAAAATCGAAGCTAGACACAAAATGCTGGAGAACCTCATGCTGGAGAATTGCCGATATTTCGGATTGATACCCTTCTTCAGACCCTTCTTCTTTGTAGAATCAGGGGTTCTAATGACTCATAATATCGTAGCTGGCGAAGTCCCATTGATACAATGTGCTTGCCATCAAATTTCAGTCAATAAATAAATTAAATCAGTGGATGCGTTTTTTATGTTGCAGGACAGCTTTTCAGTCTTAGATGGAGACATATGCTTTGATCTATTGATGCAGCATGTGTCTTTAAACATTTGCTGTTAACCTCGCTCCCAAATGGCCAAACCTTGATTTCATATATTTAACAACACTAAATAGAATATAATCCCAGATTGTGCATCATAAATTCTACTTGGTTGACTTGTAAAACCACCTTTGTCATCCATTCAGTGTGTATTCTGGCATATTCCGGTAGATAATGGTATAAAACAGAAATCTGTAGACCCACTGACCAGTATATCCAGCTCATCGTGAGAACTAACACTGAAAACTGCACCTGTACGACCTCAGAAAATGTTGGCTTTTGCTATTGAGTTCCAGTTCCAACTGTGTTATCAGACAATCCTGCGACCAGCTTCTGTTCATGAAACTTTACTGTAGCACTCGTGTGCGTCTGGACCTCATAAATGCACTGATTAGTACAAAACATCCCAGACTTCTTAAAGAAAATCGAATGTTGTTCTCTCGGATGAAGTTATGTGCTTTGCATCTTGCCTATATGCAAAAACACAGCAGATTCCAGGCATTGCCACCCTAAAGCTTTTTGAAGGTAGATATGTTCATTTGCTTTTTGAATTTTCATCTTTTCTTTGCTAGCCACAACCGGCAGTCTTTGATAAATAGACACAAAATGCTGGAGTAACTCAGCGAAACATGCAGCATCTTTGGAGAGAAGAAATGTTCCCTGTCCCGCTGAGTTACTCCAACAATTTGTGTCTATCTTCGGTTTAAACAAGCATTTGTAGCTCCTTCCTACAATCTTTGATAAATGTTCTCTCTTCCAGAGGCAGCACTGTCTCCAATCCCGATGTCTGATCAGCGTCTTATCCCTTCTCTCTCTTCCAGAAATGGCCGTGTGTCTGATATCTTCCCTCATTACACTGAAGAGAATGTCTGTGATCCTTTCCTTCTCTTCAAGAAGCAGCAGTGTCTCCAATCGATTCCCTTTATTCCTCAAGCTGCAATGTCTCCAATCCCTTTCCTCCTTTCTACAAGTTGCGCCTCCGATTCTTACCCTCAATTCCATACGTTGCATTGGCTTCCTGACCACAGGCTGCAGCTTGTCATCTCTCTTGACCCCCAAAACAAATATTAATACCTCAGATACTTTCCCTCCCTAACATGAGCAGCAGTGTCTCTGCCAAGCATGAGCACCTGTGAGTCTGGGTGCTTTCTTTCACCCCAGCACCCCACTGCACCCCTAGAAAATCAGTAAGACCAGAAAACACCCTGAGGGTCCAACAAGGCTGCAAGGAGCTTATCCACAACATCCCCTATCCTCATAACTTTCCTCCACAACTCCATTCTTGAATCAGAGCAAATTAGCTTTTAGACCACTTTTTTTAAAGTCCTGTCTCAGAAGAGAAGGACCATGTGGAAATTTACGATCACGAAAAGAGTGCAATGCCCTGAAATTTGTAACTGAGCCAATGTAAATTTGATGAATAGGACAACAGCATAAAAGCCATTCCAGCATAATCTTTGGGATGTACTGACATTTCTAGATAAATATTCAAGTCCTAATTGAATCAACCCATTACCAAACTCCCTGCTCCCAAAGAAAAATTTCAAATTACAATGCTCCATTTGGATTGAATTAATTCTCATGATGTGATGAAAAGATTTACTGACTGCTACTGTCATCTGTCCTTCACAGCGGTTGCAATTCATATGGAAGCTAATTCCACCTTTTAATTCTACATCAACCAAAATTCAGAGATAACAACAATTGGATTATGGATACACAGTTATAAATGTTGATACATAAGTTACACCAGTATCTTCGGCACAATCTTTTTTCTCTTTCCATCCTAGAAACATAAAAAATAGGTGCAGGAGTAGGCCATTCGGCCCTTCGAGCCTGCACCACCATTCAATATGATCATGGCTGATCATCCAACTCAGTATCCTGTACCTGCCTTCACTCCATACCCCCTGATCCCTTTAGCCACAAATGCCACATCTAACTCCCTCTTAAATATAGCCAACGAAATGGCCTCAACTACCTTCTGTGGCAGCGAATTCCACAGATTCACCACTCTCTGTGTGAATTCCACAGATTCACCACTCTCCCACTCTCAGTGAGATGATAAAATAACCAATTTCAACATTGTCAAATAGTTCTTAAACAATGGCGAAGAGTGGGAGACTGATCGTATCCCGATTCAGTATTAAAGCAATCCTATTTAAGCGAAGCAAATGAAGAACGTTAACTAATTTATTTTACTCTCACTTATCCAGATTACAAATAATAATCTAATTGAAATCAATTACATCTTTATAGACCATGGATCAGAGTGCATGTTTGAAAATAAATCATTCTTGAGAAGTAAGCATTGCTGACATTAATTTCCAATCACAGCCCATAAACACTAATTTGTTATTTATTTATTTCGTAAATTGAATAAGATCCTACACAAAACCCATGTGTCAGATTAATGTAAAATGTGTGGTTTGATACTTAGTAAAATATATCAAATTTTATATTGTTTAATAAATGTTTAGTGTAACAGTTACCTTTAAAAAAAGGCTTCCCATTGGTTTCTCTGCTGAAAAATCCAGGTCCTCGTGGACAAAGAGTTTTGTAGAGACCTGTTCTTGTCTCAGGACATTTTTCACAATCTGGCCCCCAAGCAGCACCAACAGAGCAGCAGCAAGCATCCATGCGAAATCTTCCAGGTAGAGACGCTGTACATTCATCCTCATCGTATTTCAAATAGCAGTGCTCCAAACGAATATCTGGCCAAAGCATAACGCCAAAGTTGTCACTTTTGGTACCGAAGTAGGAAGCAGTATAGTAAATTACCTCATAAATTATAAAAATATTTGTGTCTGTAGTTAAATTAAAAAACAGCTTATGAAGCAGCTGAACATTATAGTTCCAAACAGAAGGTTACATTTTCTAATTTCACTTTAGGCCATAAAGTGAAGTTTGTAGATTTGATTTTAGCTCCTGTATGGGAATACAGGCGATAGAGTATACAGTCCACCCAGGAACAATGAAGAACAGGCAAATAGTGGAACAACCTTAACATTAAAACCTTTGGTTTTCAGGATGCAGAAGTAGCTCCCTGGAACAAGATGTCAGCAGGGGAACTTCAGGAGGGGATTTAGTCTGGAACAAGGAAAACCAAAATGTTTATTGTGAGACAAGGGTCTCATTTGGTTCTCTCAATCTGCTGTAAATTAAAATGTAAATAAATTATCTTATTTTGACCTTGATAAATTTACTATTTGAGTGTGTTACAATGCACTGCTCCTCACCTCTCAAATTGAAATAGCAATTCGATAAGAGTTTGAATCATTTATTTAAGAATGCCCTTTCGTTCACTGCTGGTTGGCTGTCCCAGAGTTGATGTAAAAAAATGTCTCCTCGCCTTGCCCACAGATACTACATGGTTGGAGATGAAATTTAGCCTTTTAACTTAATTCCTCTTTGTATTTATACACTTGGGCCAGACTGCAAAGGGAACAATCACAATGTATAGATGACTTTTTCTGGACCTAATTACCATATACTATGTTTACATTCTAGTAAAACATTGTGCTGCAGCTTGAATAGAATAGCAGCTCCCAATGCAGCAAACAATGAGCAGTAATCATAGAATAACATTGATAAAGAACACAATTTTAATGCAATTTAAATTTGAGGAACAGTAAATTTGTGCATTATCTATTAATTGAAGCAGTAAACTAATACTCACGAACCAACATTGATTACAATATTTTTAAGAAGGAACTGCAATATTACAATATTGGTACCTGACACAGGAGTAAGCTCCATCACCTGCTGACCCGCTCTTGAGCTGGTCCCCTCACTGTCCGGTCTACATTGAAAGACACGGACCGGACAGTGAATGCCATACAATGTCACCCATCGCAGCAAGCGAGGCCATTTCCTGCTCCCGGCGGCAGTTGGTATGTAAAGATTTGCGGGAAGCGGCTGCCATGAGCGAGGCCGGTGAGCAGCAGGAGAGAGGTGTTCAGACGAAGAGCACTGCCAGAAGTGAGTGAGCCGGCAGAATGCGCTGAGGTGGCAGCCAATTCCGCTGTCCGGTCCCGGCGGCAGCTCGCAGCCACCTGAGCTACTTCCCTCCCCGGCCACAATGCGGTGGCTCCGCGCCCGGAGCGCCATGGCAGTGGTGTGTGAGTGAGTTGCTGGCATGATCCCCGACCCCCTCCTTCTCAACGGCGCGCTGACCCGGACCAGATTCCCCACACACTGTAAAAGGAACTCTCCCCCCAATTGGTTCCTTGAACTAGTATTGTCATTCAAAAAGATCACAACTGATTCAACTTGACCCGGTGTGCTCCCGTTTTTCCCACCATCTCTCCACCTGCCGTCACCCTCCACCCATTCAGTAATTCAGAATGGAGGCGATTTGGAAGCCTTGGGCAAATCGAATTGTTACTTTCTTTCTTTATTTATTTATTTTTTTTGAGTGTGAGAAATTCTATGTCCTGCCTGTCTTTCTTTTAAATTTGGCATAGAGGTTGGGGTGGGGTGAGAGCCAGGATCCGTTATAAGGGGAACCGTCAAAGCAAGGGTTTACTGTAGTATATCTTCACATTTTCCTCAAGATAGGAACTCTACAGTTAGTGTAGTGACAAGATCCTTAATAGAATTGTTGCACAGATCATGGGAGTCTACATTCGTAGCTCACTATAGGTGCTAGCACAAGTAATTAAAGTGGCACAAAATACATATGGTATGCCTGCCTTCATTGCTAGGGGTACTGAATATAAAAGTCAGGCAGACATGAAGCAGCTCTATGTGACTTTGGTTAGGTCGTATTTGGAGTATTGCGTTCAGTTCGGTTCACCCCATTACAGGAAGGATATGGAGGTTTTGGAGTGGGTGCAGAGGTGGTTTACAAGAATACTGCCTGGATTAGAGGGTTTCAGTTGAAGAGTTGGATAGACTTAGATTGTTTTATATGGAACATTGGAGGTTGAGGGGAGACTTGATGAAAGTATATAAAATTATAGGAGGCATAGATAAGATAGACAGTCAGAATCTTTTTACCAGGGTGGAAATGTCCATCACTAGAAAGCAAAGCCATAAGGTGAGAGGGGGTAAATTTAATCGAGATGATTGGCGCAAGTTTTTTTGCACGGAGAGTGAGTTTGAATTTAGTTTATTTTCACGTGTATTGAGGTACAGTGAAAAGCTTTTGTTGCGTGGTGGTGGAGTGGGGGCTGTGGTAGGGGCTTCAAATGCATTGCCAGGGGTGATGGTGGAGGCATATATCAGAGTGGCATTTAAATGGTTTTGAGATAGGCACATTAAAGTGTAAAGAATAGAGAGATATGGATCACGTACAGGTAGATGTAACTAGGCATCATGTTTAACAACGTTGTATGCCAAAGGGCCCGTTCCTATACTGTACTATTTTCTATGTTCTCTATAGTAGGTACTTAAGGCCCTGTCCCACTTACATGTTCTCGGCACGCAAATTACGCGACCTCGTCGTCGTATTGAGGCGCACGGGCATTGTGTGACCGCGCGGGACCGATCCCACTGAGAAACACGGAGGGGTATGGAGTTGTGCGCGGTATCGCGTGGCGCTCCGAAATTTTGCAGCGAACAAAATCTTTGCGCGCCACCGGCCTGTCGCGTAACTGACGGCCAAAGTGGGACAGGCCCAAGACCCTGGCGCGACGCAACGTCTCACCAACAGCAGCAGAAGCAGGCAAACGATCGCCGAGCTCGGCCTGGGGCTCATGTCCGTTGCGGTCCGGATCCGCCCCCACCTACTCCCAGAGCGGGGCCAAGAAAATTAAAGATAGACACAAAATACAGGAGTAACTCAGCGGGACCGTCAGCATCTCTGGAGAGAAGGAATGGATGACGTTTCAGATCAAGACCCTTCTTTCAGACTGAAGGGTCTCGACCTGAAACATCACCCATTGCTTCTCTCCAGAGATGCTGCCGGTCCCGCTGAGTGACTCCAGCATTTTGTGTCCATTTTCAAATGACGTCACGCGCTCCAGACGGCTGTGTGGGCGCATTACATCGCGCGCGACCTTTGCGGGACCGTCCCGCCTCAACGCGACCATGAGGTTGCGTAATTAGCGCGCCAAGGACACGTAAGTGGGACAGGGGCTTTAGATATGAGTATAACAGGGATAGGACCAACTTATAGTTGGGAGAGGACTGCACAGCTGGGGCCATGCTCTCTTTTGGAGATTGAGCCAGGAAATGAGTTGGTAGAAACAATGTTTCCCAATAGAGTCCAAGCGAAAGGCTAATGGGGAGCCAACGGGTCTGTCACAATATGGCTGAGGTATCTCCGAATTTTGGTGAACGTTTCAATCTATACTTACCAACACATGTCCTTCCATTGCTGTCCAAGGACATTCCATTAGGACATGTACACTGAAATGATCCAGCTGTATTCACGCAAGCAGCATTTGTGCATACTCCAGGGAATACTTTACATTCATTAACATCTAAAAAGAATGATAAAATACTTATGGTGAAAAAATGACACTATTAAAATAGTTACAAGCAGACACAGAACACTTACCTAATTTTGCTTTGTAAACTAAAAAGAATAAGTACTATTATGACTTACCATAACTGGACATGGGAAAATAAAAAAATACATTTGTAAAGGTGAACTCAAAAGTTCCAAACTCATGAGCAATGTCTACTTATGATGCCAATTACAATGGAATGCATTTCCCTTCAACCAATGGGATTATCGTTAATGTGACTGTTCTTTGGAGTGTAAAAGGCATGGCAATTTGCCATTTACTAATCACAAACAGACATGGATTCTGGATGAAAGTCATATCACAAAAGTTAAATTATCAACATCTTAGTATTAATGAGTACTATCACCCATTTTTAAAGTGTCATCTCAGGAGGCATATTGTTTTTTTGTGCTTTATACAAATTCCCTGAGCATTGTACAGTCATTTGATGTTAAAAAAAAACATTGATTTATATTCTATAATTTGGATTTGTGGGCAGAGATACAAACAGAGCAGTATTACATACCTTCACAGATTGTTCCATTAGTTCTTGTATATCCTTTGGGGCAGGCATTATCTACAAATAAAGCAAAACTATTAGCAGTTTATAAAAATTAAAGTTTGAATAATGATTGTGTGACTATATTAAATTATACAGAAGTATTGTCCTTTGTCAGAAGGAATTTCACACGATGTAACTGATTTTTATAATATGCAGTTTACAATTTATGTTGCATTTTAAAAAACAAATATTTTCGAGCATTTCCACAGGTTGAGGAGAATGGGTGAAGTTTATGCATGTTCTCTTTTAACACATATCGACTCTTGATCACCAGCTGCCATACAATTTTGGCAGAATGAGGTCTTGGACGAATGGCAACAAGGTCTGAGTGATCTAGATAGGCTGTGTTATACATATTTTACACACATACAAACACACACATTAAATTAAATTCACACATGGACCTAACATACATGAACAGCCCATATCTCCTTTCTTCTGGGCTCCCACCTTTCCTGGTCTTCTTTTCTCACTTCTTTCCTCTTTTCACTCACCGTCTTCCATTTCAGACCCTCCCCCCTTTCAAACAAGTCAAAAGATATTCTTTCATTTGTTAAATAGTAATAATCCCTTTCAGAGTAATAATTTGTTCTCTGAAACAAGTACACTGATTCAGTAGTTAATGCCTTACAAATCACAATATTCTATAATCGTATATTTCTGCCATTTTAATAATATACAATAGACAATAGTTGCAGGAGTAGGCCATTCGGCCCTTCGGTCCAGCACCGCCATTCAATGTGATCATGGCTGATCATCCCCAATCAGTACCCCGTTCCTGCCTTCTCCCCATATCCCCTGACTCCGCTATTTTTAAGAGCCCTATCTAGCTCACTCTTGAAAGCATCCAGAGAAGCTGCCTCCACCGCCCTCCGAGGCAGAGAATTCCACAGACTCGCCACTCTGTTTGAGAAAAAGTGTTTCCTTGTCTCCGTTCTAAATGGCTTACTCCTTATTCTTAAACTGTGGCCCCTGGTTTTGGACTCCCCCAACATCGGGAACATGTTTCCTGCATCTAGCGTGTCCAAACCCTTAACAATCTTATATGTTTCAATGAGATTCCCTCTCATCCTTCTAAACTCCAGAGTGTACAAGCCCAGCTGCTCCATTCTCTCAGCATTATACAGACCTCCCAACATTTGATTGTCAAAATTCATAATATTTCCCCACATGCGCACTTGGCAAGGTTGCCGGCGGGTCTGCGCCTGCGCACTGGTGCAGATCAGCGGGCTGCCGGCGGGCGGGTGCGGCACATGCGCACTTGGCAAGGTTGCCGGCGGGTCTGCGCCTGCGCACTGGGTGGGGGGGAGGCCCGGTGATGGGGCTGCCGCGAGCGGCCGGCTGGCGGCAAGAAAGTGCCGCTGATCGCGCGGGCCGGCGCCGCCCGGGCTCTGGGCCGGGCGTGGCTGCGAGCTCAGAGATGCCAACCCTAAATTTAGTTCACAGTAACATTTAACCCATTTGTCCGTAACAAATGGGGTTAAATGCATTTCTCTCCGTAACATACTCACCTGGGGTTGTTGCCGGCGGCTATGCGCCTGCGCACTGGTGCAGATCAGCGGGCTGCCGGCGGGCGGGTGCGGCACATGCGCACTTGGCAAGGTTGCCGGCGGGTCTGCGCATGCGCACTGGGTGGGGGTGGGGGGGCGGGCCCGGCGATGGGGCTGCCGCGAGCGGCCGGCGGCAAGAAAGTGCCGCTGATCGCGCGGGCCGGCGCCGCCCGGGCTCTGGGCCGGGCGTGGCGTGGCTCGAAATGGCGCCAGGCTCGGCAACCCTCCCCCACTGCGCACGCGCGGCAACTGGGGCCCGGCAACCCTCCCCCATTGCGCACGCGCGGCCACTGGGGCCCGGCAACCCTCCCCCACTGCGCAGGCGCGGACACTAGGGCCCGGCAAAGTGCCGCTGATCGCGCGGGCTGGCAAACCGGGGACACATGGCGCCGGCGTTCACCACGGGAGGAACACCGGCGCGGCGGTGTTCCGTAACAGCATGTTTGGCTGCCGGAACACCGTAAAAAGTTTATTTCGCCGGGATAAAATACGGCGAATCCGGGACACTTGGCATCTCTGCGAGCTGCCGGGCTGGCAAACCGGGGGCACATGGCGCCGGCGTTCACCACGGGAGGAACACCGGCGCGGCGGTGTTCCGTAACAGCATGTTTGGCTGCCGGAACACCGTAAAAAGGTTATTTCGCCGGGACAAAATACGGCGAATCCGGGACACTTGGCATCTCTGCAATATACATAATAACACATACATGGTATCGGAAATGTCAATTTAGCGGGATAATTAGGTTACAAATCGGAATGGCGGGAAGGGAACCTAAAAAGCGGGAATATCCCGCCAAAAGCGGGATAGTTGGGAGGTCTGCATTATAGTCCCGCCATCCCGGGAATAAACCTTGTAAACCTACGCTGCACTCCCTCACTAGCAAGAATGTCTTTCCTCAAAATAGGGGACAAAAATGCATACAATACTCCAGGTGTGGTCTCACTAGGGCTCTGTACAACTGCAGAACAACCTCTTTGCTCCTATATTCGATTCCTCTTGTTATAAAGGCCAACACGCCATTCGCTTTCTTCACTGCCTGCTGTACCTGCATGCTTACTTTCATAGGGTACACAAAAAGCTGGAGAAACTCAGCCGGTGCAGCAGCATCTAAGGAGCGAAGGAGATAGGCGACGTTTCGGGTCGAGACCCTTCTTACTTTCATAGACTGATGTACAAGGACCCCCAGATCACATTATACTTCGCCTTTTCCCAACTTGACGCCATTTAGATGGTAATCTGTCTTCCTGTTTTTGCTACCAAAGTGGATAGCCTCACATTTATCCGCATTAAACTTCATCTGCCATGCATCTGCGACTCCCCCAACCTGTCCAAGTCACCCTGCATTCTCATAGCATCCTCCTCACAGTTCACACTGCCACCCAACTTTGTGTCATCTGCAAATTTGCTAATGTTACTTTGAATCCCTTCATCCAAATCATTGATGTATAATGTAAATAGCTGCGCTCCCAGCATCGAGCCTTGCGATACCCCACTGGTCACTGCCTGCCATTCTGAAAGGGACCCGTTAATCCCTACTCTTTGTTACCTGTCTGCCAACCACTTCTCTATCCATGTCAGCACTCTACCCCCAATACCATGTGTCCTAATTTTGCCCACTAATCTCCTATGTGGGACCTTATCAAATGCTTTCTGAAAGTCCAGGTACACTACATCCACTGGCTCTCCCTTGTCCATTTTCCTAGTTACATCTTCAAAAAATTCCAGAAGATTAGTCAAGCATGATTTCCCCTTTGTAAATCCATGCTGACTCAGACCGATCCTGTTACTGCCATCCAAATGTTCGGCTATTTCATCTTTTATAATTGACTCCAGCATCTTCCCCACCACCGATGTCAGGCTAACTGGTCTATAATTCCCTGTTTTCTCTCTCCCGCCTTTCTTAAAAAGTGGGATAACATTAGCTACCCTCCAATCCACAGGAACTGATCCTTAGTCTATAGAACATTGGAAAATTATCACCAATGCATCCACAATTTCTTGTGGCACTTCCTTAAGCATCCTGGGATGCAGACCATCAGGCCCTGGGGATTTATCAGCCTTCACACCCATCCGTCTATCCAACACCAATTCCTGCCTAATATGGATTTTCTTCAGTTCCTCCGTCACCCCAGAACCTCTGGCCACTACTATATCAGGAAGATTGTTTGTGTCCTCCTTAGTGAAGACAGATCCAAAGTACCTGTTCAACTCATCTGCCATTTCCTTGTTCCCCATAATAAATTCACCTTTTTCGGTCTTCAAGGGTCCAACTTTGGTCTTAACGAATTTTGTCCTCTTCACATACCTAAAGAAGCTTTTACTATCCTGCTTTACATTCTTGGCTAGCTCACCTTTGTACTTCATTTTCTTTTTGGTTATCGTCTGTTGTTCTTTAAACATTACCCAATCCCCTTGCTTCCTGCTCATCTTTGCTATGTTGTACTTCTTCACTTTAATTTTTATACTGTCCCTGACGTTCCTTGTCAACTATGGTCACCCCTTTCGCCCCTTGGAATCTTTCTTCCTCCTCGGAACGAACTGATCCCGCACCTTCTGTATTATTCCTAGAAATACGTGCCATTTTTGTTCCACTGTCATCCCTGCTAGTATCTTTCCAGTCAACTTTGGCCAGCTCCTCCCTCATGGCCCCATAGTCCCCTTTATTCAACTGTAACACTGACACCTCCGATCTACCCTTCTCCCTCTCCAATTGTAGATTAAACCTGACCATGTTATGGTCACTACCTCCTAATGGCTCATTACCCTCGAGGTCCTTTATCAAATCCGGTTCATTACATAACACTAAATCCAGAATTGCCTCCTCCCTGGGCTCCAATACAAGCTGTTCTAAGAATCCATCACAAAGGCACTCCACAAAGTCCCTTTCTTGGGGTCCAGTGCCAACCGGATTTTCCCAGTCTACCTGCATGTTGAAATCTCCCATAACAACCACAGCATTACTTTTGCTACTTGCCAATTTTAACTCCTGAGTCAACTTTTGCCCTATGTCCAGGCTACTGTTTGGGGCCTGTAGATTAGCCCTATTAGCGTCTTTTTACCCTTACAATTCTTTAGTTCTATGCATACTGACTCCACATTTCCTGTTTCAATGTCACTCCTTGCAAGGGACTGAATTTCATTCCTCACCAACAGAGCAACCCCACCCCCTCTGCCCACCTGTCTGTCTTTTCAATATGAGGTGAATTTTCAGTTCCCTTGAATTTTCATTTCCCAGCTCTGGCCCTCTTGCAGCCATGTCTCAGTAATTCCCACAACATCATAGTTGCCAGATTCTAACTGAGCCTCAAGCTCATCCACTTTATTCCTTATACTTTGCGCATTCATATACAGCACTTTGACCTCCGTATTCACTTCACCGCTCGCAATTGGCCCTGACCTTACTCTGTTGTCCCTTCTCGAGCTTTCCTTCCCATTGATTCGAGAATCTTTTGTGATTTTTCCTGTAGCCACTTCCCCTTCAACTCTTTATACTCCCAATTTGTCAATCCCTCCCCAATATTCCCCCAAGCAGTCACTGTCTGGTATTATAGCTTGCTTAAAACTATTAAACTAAATTTCATCATGCATACCTGCACAAACAATTAAGAAAGTTGAATTGCCACCAAACTAAAAAATATGCTAATTTGTTAAAAGATACAAAATGCTGGAGTAACTCAGCGGGACTGGCAGCATCTCTGGAAGAAAGGAATGAGTGACATTTTGGGTTGAGACCTTTCTTCAGACTGACGAGAGGGAAACTGGAGATATGGATGGGTACAAAGAGAATATATGGTGTGAAAACGACAGATTAAACCATTTATCAAGGAAATGGTTCATTGTTGGCTTTGGGGAAGGTGACGACTCAGTAAAATTAATCTGGACAGTGCAACTAGTCGAAGAATTATGGTGGGGGAGGGAAGGAGAATGGGGGGAAAGCAAGCGTTTTCACACCTTAGATTCTCTTTGTACCCTTTCATATCTAGTTTCCCTCTCTCCTGACTCTCACTGAAGAAGTTTCTCAACCTGAAACTTCACCCATTCCATCTCTCTGGAGATGCTGCCTGTGTCTATTTTCAGTGTAAACCAACATCTGCTGCCCTTGCCGACATATTTTGCCTGCTCATTTGTTAAAGTTTACACAAAACTATCGCTCATTTGGTAAAGTTTACAAAAAACTAATCTCCAATGAACAGGATGCAGATCCATGCAGGAAGTGTGGAAAAACAGGCAATTTAAACAGAATCCAAATTTCGATTAGATTTTCCTGGAATAGAAAATCACTGAACAGTTTATACTTTAAACTGTTAACACTCTAACTGAAAGTTTCCCATAATGCCAAGGAATGTTAATGATGGCTATATACTTCTGCAAGCAACAAAAAAAAAATATATATTTTTATGAAACAATGTGAAAATCAAGCCTAAAATAATATGAAAAGCTCTTGAAAGCATTAACCATTTTAATAACGTACCTTGGCTTCCTCCTAGGTTTCAGCCATTTATTAAGGTTTCACTAAATTACAAGCTTCTGCATGTGAGGAACTACAACCATTTGAGCCATTTATAGACACAAAATGTTGGAGTAACAGGGACCCCTCAACAGTCCTTTCAGGTTAGGCAGAGGTTCACTCGCACCTCCTCCAACCTCATCTACTGTATCTGTTGTTCAAGATGTGGACACTTACACATCGGCGACACCGTAGATTGGGCGATTATTTTGCTGAGCACATTCGCTCAGTCTGCCTGGACCTACCTGATCTCCCATTTGCCAAACACTTTATTTCCCCTTCCCATTCCCACACTGACGAAGGGTCTGAAGAAGGGTCTCGACCCAAAATGTCACCCATTCCTTCTCTCCAGCGCTGCTGCCTGTCCCACTGAGTTACTCCAGCATATTGTGTCTACCTTCCACACTGACCTTTCTGTCCTGGGCCTCCTCCATTGTCAGAGTAAACACAAATTGGAGGAACAGCATCTTATATTTTGTAACTTGCTTTGTAATTTTGCCAGCGCCGTAGGTGGCTGCTATTTGTACACATTGGGTATGCAGCAAAGAATTTCACTGTGCCTAGTCATGTGTGACTATAAACAATTATATTTAGCTTCGGCAGCTTACAACCCAGTGGTATAAATATTGGTTGCTCTAACTTCAAGTAACCCTGCATTCCCTCTCTCTCACCCCCCCCCCCCCCCCCACCCAAATTGCACTAGCTTCTTGTTCTCATCTAGCAAACAGCTAACAATGGCTTCATCATTGTTGGTTGATGAAACAATGGTTTCCTTCATCATCGCTGCTTTTTTGCATGTCATTAATTCATTTGTTCTGTGTCTCTCTACATTGCCGTCTATATCTCTCGTTTCCCTTTCCCCTTATTCTCAGGCTGAAGGGTCTCGACCCAATACGTCACCCATTCCTTCCCTCCAGCATTTTGTGTCTATCTTCGGTTTAACCAGCATCTGCAGTTCCTTCCTACATATCTGACCCATTTGTTTTCTTTTGAACTTCAGTGACCTAATTATTTCCCTTCCATCGTTTGTGCAAAGTAATTTCTCACAAATCTTTTCATGATTCACTTACTACAATTGTATGGGGTGGCAGGTATTTAACAGCATGTGGCAGTGTGTATTCCCAAACACTTCAAGATTCAAGTAACCACACAAACATCACAATGAAATATAAACAAATTACTTCAACACAGTGTAAAACATTCTAACATAATTACAGAAACATGAGTACCTCTTTTGCAGGGTTCACAAGGACTCCCCCAAGCAGCACCCAATGTTGAGCAGCACTGTGACTTTAATGTGGCACCATTAATATTTATTTCACACTTTCCTCCGATGTGTTGCAACCAGCAGGTCCCCTTAACTGTCTCTGTAGGAAAAGTACATTTCTAAATGAAAACAATGGATTGGCTGCATTATTTTTGATAAATGGAAAACATTACTGGACGGCACAGTGGCGCAATGGTAGCGTTGCTGCCTTAAAACGTCAGAGACACAGGTTCGATCTATGGGTGCTGTTTGTACAGAGTTTGTACGTGGTCCCCGTGACCAGTGGGGTTTTCTCTGAGATTTTCGGTTTCATCCCACACTCCAAAGACATACAGGTTTGTAGGTTAATTGGCTTGGTATAAGTGTAGATTGTCCCCAGTGTGTGTAAGATAGTGTTAATGTGCGGGGATCGTTGGTCAGTGCAGACTCGGTTGGCCGAAGGGCCTATTTCCACGCTGTATCTCTAAACTAAACAACAAATATATAGATGTGAAGATATTCTAAAGTTTTAAATACTGCATCAACAAAGAGAACTACAATAATTAATGAAATTACTCTGAATCCATTCTGAAAGTGATATTTTATTTAGTTTAATTTAGAGGTACAGCTTGGAACAGGTACTTCGGCCCACTAGGTCCACAATGACCACTGACCATGCATTTACTCTTTTTCATCCACACCTTGCACACTAGAAGCAAGTTACTGAGGCCAATTAACCACATGTCTTTTCGGTGTAGGATGAAATCAGACACAATCACAGGGAAAATGTGCAAACTCCAGACTGACAGCATCTGAGGTCAGGATCAAACCCGGGTCCCTAACACCATGAGGCAGCAGGTCTACCAGCTGTGTTATTGTGCTGCCCTTATTAAATTATTTTCTAACACTAGCTATTAAAGCTTCATTGAACATGGCACTCTTTCATTAATTCTGAAAATATTACAAATAAACAGCAAAGCGCACTTGTGTAGTGTTAGTTTTCCAACACCAGAGGGACCTATACTATCTGACAACAATATCACATGAAAATCTACTTATGGAACACTGGCCTAAATGTTATGGGTAAATTCAACATCTGTTCTTACCAATTTAAAAAATATACTCCAGTACTGGAGTCCCTTACGAATTTACAACCATTCAAATCCGCTTGAACAACATATCAGCACGTTCATGTGATAGGAGCAGATATAGGCCATTCGGCCCATCAAGTCTAGTCTGCCAATTAATCATGGCTGATCTATCTTTTCCTCTCAACCCCATTCTCCTGCTTTCTCTCTATAACATTTGACGGCCTTTCTAATCAAGAACCTATCAATCTCTGCTTTAAAAATATCCAAAGACCCAAAGATAATGAATTCCACAGATTCACCCCCTCTGACTAAATAAATTCTTCCTCATTGCCTTCCTAAAGGAACATCCTTCAATTCTGAGGCTAAGATCTCTGGTCCTAGACTCTCCCACTAGTGGAAACACCCTCTCCACATTCACTCTATCCAGGCTTTTCACTATTTGGTAAGTTTCAAGGAGGTCCCCCCACAACCTCCTAAACTCCAGCGAGTAGAGGCCCAGTGCCGTCAAATGCTCATCTTATGTTAACCCACAAATTTCCGAGATCAAGCTCGTAAACCTCCTCTGGACCCTGTCCAGTGTCAGCACATCATTCCTCAGATATGGGCCCCAAAATTGCTCACAGTACTTCAAATGCGATCTGACCAGTGCCTTATACAGCCTCAGCATTATATCCCTATTTTGTATTCTAAACCTCTCGAAATAAATGTTAGCATTGCGTTTGCCTACCTTACTACTGATTCGGCTTGCAAATTAGCGTTTTTGGAATCCTACACCAACACTCCCAAGTGCCTTTGCACCTCAGACATTGGAATTAAGAGAAATAAATACTCATTGTTTCATTTTATTTACATTTAAAAGAGCTATACATTTTATAAATATTTAAATATATTTTTGATTGTTATCATTTTAATAAAATCTAAGGGAGCTCAGTTGTGCAGTTAGGAGAGGTGTTGATCACTGCTCCAGCAAGTAGGATTCAATCCTGATCTCCAGTGCTCTCTGTGTGGATTTTCTTAAGAGTGCTCCAATTTCCTCTAACATCCCCTAAAATGTGCAGGTTAGTAGTTTAATTGGCCACTGTATGTTCCCCATTGTCTGGAGAGGAATGGTAGTTTTGGGGAGGAGGGAAAATGGGTTAAGTTGGATTAATATAAATGTGGTGATTTGATGATTGGCATTGATGATGTGCTGTCTGTCTCAACTCCAATTCTCTCTATGTATTAATTTGTTTAACACAATAATAGTTTTTGTTTTGCCCACGGTACCACGGTGCACTGGTAGTGGAGAGGGTGAATATTTTAGCTGGTAGAAGATAGTGTCACACAGGTTCCCTTGATCTATTATTTCTGGCTTTTTGAGCATTTTTTGAGCTGCATTTACCCAAGTAAGTTATAAATAAGTATGTACTTTAACTTATAATCTGTAAATAGTTAAGAGGAGAGTCACATGCCGCATTATGGCCAAACACTAGTCGACCTCTGCAATCACAACATATATGCAGCAGATCATGTTAAAGCTCTGGTAAATGTTATTGATTCTTACGCCTTTAATTTCAAGGCGTAGTTTGACTTCAGGAAAAGAGGTGATGTACATGCCCCAGTCAGCATTAATGGTGCTGAAACTTAGATTTTGTGAGCTTCTAAAGGTATATATCACCAAAAATCTGTCATGGACTACGACAGATACTTTGAAGCTTTTGTCAAGAAAGCACGCCGACTACACCACAGCCTCGACTTCCTCAGAAGGCTATGGAAGTTTGGAATGTCTCCAATGCCTCTTACTAACTACTACAGGTACATTACAGAGAGCATCCTATGTGCCCAAGATAGCAAGAAATTACAAAGTTCTGGATGTAGCCCAGTCCATTACACAAACCATCTCCATTCCCCCCCCCACCCCCAACAAACCCCAATCGATTTATCAATTTAATCTACATTACAGGCTGCATCTGGAAAGCAGCCAACATGGTCATGGACTATTTACCCCCTGGTTATTTTCTCTCTGTGTAGCAGAAACCACGTACACCAGAGTTAGGTAGAGCTTCCAAAGGGATATCAGACTACCAAACGGTCCTCTCATATGTTATGGGTGTAGTCCTGGTCTCCCAACCTACTTCATTGCAGCCCTTGGACTTTTTTTGATCTGCACTCCTCCGCTTCCAAAATGAATATATTCTGCACTCCGATAGTTTTCGTCTTCTACTATTTGTGTATGATTTTATTGTATTCATGAAGAGTATGATTTGACTGGCTAGCAATGTTTTTCACTGTATCTCAGTACATGTGACAATAATAAACTAAGACTAATAGACTTTCTCGTGTTAGAGATAGTTTTCTATGGCACTTGTGATGACCATTTAATTTCCTGAGAAGTTATAAATGGAATGTATAAATGGAACAAAAGTTTTCCAGCTTTTGATCTCAGGAGCATGAAGTATTTGAAGATTGGAATATGCACTGATATCTACATTTAAATTATTTTCCTAAGTAACAAAATGCCTGTGTGGTTAAACTTGTATTAACCCAAATTGGACACCATTAGGGTTAGGGTTCTTCAGCCATTAACTTTGATTTTATTAGGGTTTTATACCACATTGAACCAAAAATTGCTGTAATTTGAATGGTGGTCACTCTCACCTCACCAATGGGATTCACCGCCTTAATCCATATACAGACCAATGTGGTAATATGAAATAAAATCAAGTGGTTAAGGGAGAATCAGGGAGAACCAAATATAAGCATGGATGAACAAGTGAAGTTTGATTAGATGGCCAATGGTACCTTTCATCATTGATGGTTGATGGTGAAATGATGCAAGGATAACTGTTTAGATCTGATTTGATTGATTGTGGTTTTTGGCAAGACACACTGTTGCAATTTTACAATTTATTGAGTACATTTCAGTCTTGCAGCTGTACTATAAACAGCTTAAATATGGGCACAGCCAGTTCCAAATATGCCATCAACAATATTCAGAACTAGTTGTGCCTATATTAAGCCCCATGGTATTTCCAGTTCACAGTTTCATTTCTTGACGCTGCAGGTAGCGCATGCACTAGAATGAAGTGGACCTTAACAGAGTCGGGAGACCAAGCACCATTTTTTATTGGTAGGTCATGGTCGATAAAGTTAGCGGTTTCAAATTCCATTTACATCAGCATAAACATCTTGTATGACCCATCCAGGGCCCAGCACATATGTGCAATAATGAAGAAAGCTCACCTGTGCCTTTACTTTATTCGAAGTTTAAAGAGATTTGGTATGTCTAAGAATACTCTAACAAACATTTACAGATATACTCCAGAAAGGATCTTAACGACATCGGTGATTACTCCTATCAATGCAGACACAGCCAGACTCATTTGATAAAGATTTATTATTAACAAATTAAAATGTAATGTACTTACTTCTAATAAATAAATTTAAATGAACAAAGATTTATTATTAACAATTAAATTAAGCAATGCAAATTAAAATTTTGGACTGTGACAAGATGCTTCAATTTTGGTTATTTTGATCTTTCACAGCAGATTAAAAGTAATCAATAGTAATTTTAGAAAATGACATTTACACTTTTAAATCTTGTAATACTGGTTCATTGATATGGCAACTGATAGCAACACCCAAAGCCACAAATGAGCAGCTGAAATTAAAACATGATCATATGGATTAATTTTATTTTCCAAATATAATTTTAGATTGATTTTGCAGAATAAAAACATCCAGAGTGTTTCTATGACCAAGGAACAGTAGTGTTTTGGATACTTAAGTAACATATACAAAAGATGTCTTTCATTTTCCAAGACAATAAACATTTTAATGTACATACCTATACACTGAGTTTTTGATGCATCTAGAGTACTTCCTTGGAAACATTGACACGAATAACTGCCAGGCACATTCTTACAATCTCCATTGATGCAGGGATTGGTCTCACATTCATTAACATCTAATGAGGAAAAAAAAGATAAATTATAATCAGTACAAAATTCTTTCAATACATTTTTGGCTAATCTAAATGAAATCATGCTTTCAAATATAATCTTACCAAATTTGTTGAATTCAAAGTATTTTTTATATTATCCATGCATTAATCCATTTTTTAAAAGACCACACAGGATAGCAATAACATGGAACCAAAGATTCTTGTGTAATTTAAACATTTGAACTCTATCATGGAGCAGCAAAAAGGTAACCAGGTATTAATTTCATTTTCTAATAAAATAATTAAAACATTCTCTATTTGATAGGTACATTTGACATGTAAAAGTCAAATTTCTAAACCCCTTTGCCCATTTTAGGTTTGCTTGTGTAATATTAGCCCTACACTTAGATATTCACAGATCTGTTTAAAATTATTTTGTTTATGATTTTGTTACTGATTACAATTAATCTAAATTATAGTGGATTTGGGAATGCCCAATGATTTTTATATCCACGAACTTTCAGAAGATATTTGAATAAATTCTGTATCACAGATTATTGCCATATATTAAAGTATTTGGAGTAAGTTGCTAACTGGTTGAAAAGTAGACGACTTAGGATAAAAGGTAAAAGTATTGATGGATCTTTTATGCATTTGTACAGGGACATTCATTCCCATCACACAAATTAAGAACTTCAAACAAAGAGTCTCCTTACTCAAGCTCTCTACTTAATTTAGTTTAATTAGAGATACAGCATGGAAACAGGCCCTGTAGCCCACATTACACAAACAAGGGGATAATTACAGAGGCCAATTAACCTACAAATCTGCAGGTATTTGGAACGTGGGAGGAAATCGGAGCACCCGGAGAATACCCACGCATTCACAAGGAGAACACGCAAACTCTGCACACAGTATCCGTAATCAGGATCGAACACCGTCTCTGGCACTATGAGACAGCAGTTCTACCACTGCACTGCCTGTTAATATGGTTTGCAAATGAGATTCGGAACTCACAAGAGGAGATAAATGGGCTAGATAATCATTTTTGGAACTTAAAGAGCTCAATGTAAGAAATATAAAGAAATTAAATTTAAATTTGAAAATTAAAAGCAGGAATACTCTCGAACTGGTGAGAAACTAGGTGGTGTGAAGGAACAGACACATGTATTTGAATGTGCATTTTCACACAGTATTAAAGTCTAAATAAAAAATAAAAAAATGCTTTAAATACTAAACCCGTTGGGGCAAATCAGTGCAAAGAGAAATAGATTCAACATTTCAGGTTGGCGACACTTTGTCAGGTTTTGGAAAGATCGCCAGACCTGAAAATTCGACTCTGTTTCTCTTCCAACAGATAAGGCCTGACCTGCTGAGTTTTTTTTTAGATTTTCAACATTGCAGATTAAAAAATATATATATTTGATGAGCATTAAAGGCCAATGTACACATTTAAACAAAAATAAAACAGAACATTTGCTTTTATATTAAAAGGCATAGAATCCAAATGCGCATTAGTGATGTTCCAGCTGAACAGAGTCTTTGGCAGAAAACATCCAGAGTATAACATTCAAATTTCAACAACACACCTCTTAAAAAGTTTTGGAAGTGGTATACTCAGATTTTTCCTATAGCCATAAATACATGGCAATTTGCAAACAATTGAATTGTTTTCCCTGGAGATTGGAAGATTGAGTATCATTACAAATGATAAAAGCAATTAAGAGGAACAAACTATTCCCTCTGATGGGGAAATCCAGAAAGAAGGCATTACTTCCTTGAGATTAAGCTGTGTTTCCACATTTTCTCTTTAGAATACACACATTTGCAAAATATCATGAATTTATAATGTCAGAAGCTATCATCAACTTCATAGTTAGATCTAAACTGACATCAATTTTAATGCATAATATGTCATATGCTATAAACTGTAACGTTAATAGATTTTTACTGCAAAGATTTCTTGAAACATGATCTTGAATCATTAAGATATCCAATTTTCAGTACTCTTGTATATGCACTAAAATAACAAAGACAGTTTGAGCAAGCTAAACATGGGATATAGGGAGCAATCTTATTCAAATAAGTCACAGCTGGATAAAGAATGTACAAGACCATCTGTTCCTTAATATGATGACATATATGTCAATAACTTAAATATCTAAACAACTGAAAGGTTAAAACATCATATACAATAATGAAATAATTGGACTATCATTATTCTTTTCCTTTGTTTAATTATTTCAGATTTGCAATAACAAATGCAGAAGTGAATTTCAGATTGTCTGGAATTTTATTTTTGTTATAAGACATTTAGCAGAGCCACCTATTTATTAAATAAGAATATTTTGTCTGTGCATAAGGTGTAGACAGTCAGGTAATTTGTTGTCAGATTATAACTCATAATCTGACAAGGCACTGTGGCACACAACCCAGTATGTTGTTTATGGAAAGAGGAACAAAGTCAGATTTCAGGTCAAAGAGTCTTCATAAGGGACACCGAGTTCTTAGCCTAAAGCCTGGGGTGAACGGTCATGGTGAAGCGTCTCTGACCAAAAATGTCAAGTCTGAATGCTATGCGTGAATGATTACTCTCTGTTTGTGATGATGGTCATTGCCTAACATTTTTGTGAACAAATGTTACTTATCATCAAGCAGCCCAAGCCAAAATGTTATGTAGGTCTTGCTGTATATACAGGCAAAGACTGATTCAGCTATTGAAGAGTTTTAAATGGGATTGAACATTGTTCAATCATCAATTAACTTCAGTTTACTTTTGAGATACAGCACGGAAACAGGCCCTTCGGCCCACTGGGTCTGCGCCGACCACATAGTAACATTATCCTACACACACTAGTGACAATTTTTACATTTACCAAGCCAATTTACCTACATGGAGCGTGGGAGGAAACCGAAGATCTCGGAGAAAACCCACGCAGCTCACTGGGAGAATGTACAAACTCAGTATAGATAGCAACCGTAGTCGGGATCAAATCCGGGTCTCCGGTGCTGCAAGCACTATAAGGCAGAAACTCTACCTCTGCGCCACTGTGCCGCCCCCTGACCTTCTGGCCAGTTTCAGTTTATGTGTCAAAGTTTCTGGCCTTATGATGGAAGGAATAACTTTGATGGAATAGATGAAGATGAATGTAATGAGGGCATTGCTCTGAGGATCTTTTGCAGTGTTTGGTTGATCACTAAGGCTGGGATGATTATGCTCTAACAACCATGACCACTTTTCCATTGTGCAAATTTTGACCAACCTTTGGAGTGATTTTTCCTTTATACCAATTTACCAGGACTCCTATTTCTCATGGTATATCCTTTACCTCAGCATAGAGATTCCACATCAACAAAATTAAACTCGGTTCCATTGGTGATATAAAATTAAGATAGGAAGCACTACAGGGACACTTGCCAACATTAAAATACATTACCTTCACATGTTTCAGATTCAGGTTTAAACACATATCCGTCTGGACAGAAACAAGTATAACTCCCAGGTGTGTTTCTGCAGAGACCATTGTCACATAACAATCTATTAACAAAGCACTCATCAATATCTGCAAAAGAAAGGTAAACAGTGTTCTTTAATGTGTATCAAAGGAATAATTCTATTTTCATTTTATCATAGTAAACATAACAAAAATGATTTGCTCGATATTTTGTCCCATATCTGTAGGGCTAATTCAGTGCTGTGTGGTTCACCTTGGCCATAGCAGTACCTCAGAATTGAACTTCCAAATACAGATGGAGTGCAGACCATTACCAATAATAATTTATTTTTTTGAGTCAATATATTAGAACTCCATGCCTTTGAAAAAACATCTCTCTATTAAAGGTATTTTAGCTCAAAATGGCATAAGCAAGAGAGTATATCAGTTGTTTTTTCTGATCCAGACCGTCAAATCATTATGGTTGAGATAGTGAATGTACTGACACTGAATTGCAGAAAAGATTGAATAGAGAGTCATGTTTAACATTAAGAGAGAGGTAGGTCTAACAGGTTGTAGTCAGCTCAGTGGTGAAGAAAGGCTAGGGTACCAATTCTCCAACAAAATCCCATACAGCACAAAGGAGGATAAAGATAAGGTAGTATAGGGAAGCATGATGCATAATGTAAAACTCAATGCATTGTGGGTTTGCCTGACAGATTTCAAGAAAAGGCATGGAGCAGGCAGGAGTTCATCTTCAATCTCATGCAATTTTTCAAATGGAGCCAGAATTACAGAGAATCCATTCAGCAAGGGCGGTACTTTTCCGCCTTTTGGTGCAATACTTCCAAATGATATTTGTTGATCGAACATGTTTCGGCTTTAGCGAAGATGCAGGCGGAGAGCACTTACAGTGTTTGGGAGGTATTAAAATGTGAGTGCGTGCAATTTTTAAAACAATCAGGGAATTGAGGGCTATGAAAAACTTGGAGAGCACAGGTGATGAGGTCTGGGACAGATCTATAGTTATTATGTCGAAAGGGAATCTGCCTTGGTGCTCCGCCCGCAAGTGACAACATGACATACAGTGACAGTTAGGAATGATACGTAAAACATTAAACATTAATAATAAAACATTATTGATTAAACATGAACATTAAATAAAATACTAGAGCAAAAGGAGGCTACAGAGTTTTGGTTATTGAGTAGAGCTACCACTCGTGGAAAAAGGCTATTTTTATGTCTGGCTGTGGCAGCTTTGACAGTCTGGAATCGCCTTCCAGAGGGAAGTGATTCCAAAAGTTTGTGGCCAGGGTGAGAAGGGTTAGAGATGATCTTACCCGCTTCACTTCCTGGCCCTTACAGTGTACATTTCGTCAATGGAGGGAAGTTTGCAGCCAATAGCCTTCTCAGTTGATTGGACGATTCGTTGCAGCCTCCAGATGTTGTGCTTGGTGGCTGAGCCCAACCAGACAATGATGGAGAAGGTGAGTACAGACTCTACGATGGCCATATAGAATTGGAACATCATTGCCTGTGGCAGATTGTGCTTCCTCAGGTGCTGCAGGAAGTACACCCTCTGTTGTGCCTTTTTGACTGTGGAGTCGATGGTGGCCCCCCATTTAAGGTCCTTGGAGATGATGGTTCCCAGAAACTTAAAAGACTCCACGGATGTGACTGTGGTGATGTTGCTGGTGAATGGGGTGAGGGGAGGGAGAGCTCTCCTAAAGTCTACTATCAATTCCACTTTCTTAAGAGCATTGAGCTCCGGGTTGTTGCAATGGCACCAGGATGGTAGGAAGAATAAATAGAAAAGCGACTCAAATGGGAGAGACTACAGAATTCTGTTGCATAGAGGGATGTGTGTGTCCTTTGTGAAAAACAGAGTAGATATGCAGCAATCAAAAAGGAAAATAGAATATTGCCATTTCTTGCAATAGGAATGACAATAGGAAAATCCTGTGACAACAGTGCAAGGTGTTGGTAGGACTAGATGCAAAATTCCATCTTGGTGTCCCAATTTGAGTAGGAATGTATTTATTTGGAGACAGTTCAGAAAAAGTTAATTACAGGGATGAAATTATTTGTCTTATGAGTTATGGCTGGAGCATAGGCAGTAGTCAAAAGCCAAGGAAGGAGGGGGATAGTTCATATCCTAGATATTCTAGCTCTGTGCCATCACTGAAATGTGGTAGACAGAGATGCTGGTGCAAGAATAATGAAGAGTTTGCATGAATCAGGTTGATAATTATCTGTCTCCACAAATGATGCTAAGATACAGATGCATGGCTGGGGCTGACTGCAACTGCTTCTATCATGACAAACCTAAAACAACCTTATCCTCGTAGACATTGCTCCTTGGGGAGGTTCAGAGCATAGGACATGGTTCACTTTGAGAGATGCAATCTTCAGACATTGACCCTCCTATGTTTCCTTCCTTGGTCTGGCCATGACTGTGAAGTCATGAATGCATGTACTGCAGTTCCAGCTAATATCATACAACCAATGGGACCTTTATAGAAGGACATCACTCAAAGTGTCTAGGGTCAATTGGTGCAGAGTTCAGAACCTGCAGTCAGCCTCCAGAATGTCTTTCTACACAAGTTTGAAAAAAATATATGTATGACTTTTTGTATAAAAACAGATCTAAGCAGACCCAGTTCAGATGTGGCAGCTCAACAGTAGATGTGATTTATGGCAATATGAACAGATCATTCGCACAATGGGAACACAACAAATGTGTGTAATATTCAGCGTGGCACAATTCTGACAAAAATCGTTATCATGTTATACCAAGAATTTGATCTACTGCCTACAATGTCCCCTAGACCCGTTACTTGTTAGTACTCCATTTTAACAATCATGAAGCTCCAAATGACCTTGAGGAACCTTTCCTGGGGCTATCCTAAGAATGCAACAATACATGATTGGTGGAAAGGCCACAAAGCATCACATCCTGAGGTCCCAGCTTCAGCATTGTTCTGAGAATCTTTGACAGTTTATTTGTCAATGGCCTGCTTCACTGTGTTTAGACTGTCTGAGGAAGGGTCTTGACCCGAAACGTCACCCTTTCCTTCTCTCCAGAGATGCTGCCTGTCCCGCTGAGTCTCTCCAGCATTTTGAGTCTACCTTCAATTTAAACCAGCATCTACAGTTCTTTCCACTGTGTTGAGAGCTCTCCGATTGTCAGAATTAGTTTAAACCAGTTGAAAATAATTTGTAATTTGTAAAAAGAAACATGTTAAGCTACTTTTAATTAAGGCATAAATGAAATATGAAAAGGAAAAAAAGTCTGCTTAAGAAGTTAAATGAGTTTTTAAATAAAAGTCATCAAACCTATTCAAGTCAATGATGTCACGCCAGATGCAACAGCTATGGATGCCACAAAATTGAGGAGCCAGTTAAGCTGTATCTGGCCCCTTGGCTCAGTAAATTACAGAGTCACAATTGATTCCGAGGTGGAGCAAGAGATCAGATGTCCTAGCATCTGACTCCCTGCGCATTTCACAAGTCTGCATTAGAGTACAGCAGCATGGAAGCCCAAAATGTGTTGATGTGTGCACAGCAGCCAGCTAGTAGAACTCAGTCCATAGACTTCCACAGCATGGCATTAAAAAGCCAGCGTGAAGCAGAAGTACGCTATGCATGTTTTACTTTCTATGTGATGAATCAGATTTGCCAGAGCCATCAATTGTGTTGGGGCAATATTCACCGCATCAAATAATAGATAGAGAGTTATACAGATTTTTATTACTTTCTTAATCTCACTGCAGCAAGGAGACAAGACAATTGACTAGGTCAGGTCATCATGGGCATGCATTGCTCAGACAATCCTGACGTCAATGTAAAAATGACAATATATATACATAAAGTTACTTTGTAATTAGGACATTTAACAGAATTTCTAATTCAGAATTTCAAATACACACCAACACATTTTTTCCCAGATGTATCAACTTCATAGCCCGAATTGCAAACACATCGATAACTGCTACGAATGTTCTCGCACACTCCATTTTGACAAATCTCAGGATCCATTGCACATTCATTGATATCTGCGAATACAAAAAAATTGTCAAAACATAGATATATATTATTTCCATAGGAATAAATTAACCTAAGCATCTCAAGTGAAATGTAATACAATAAGATTCAAATGTAAAAATAAAACTAGTGTGCAAACATTAAATTGTAAACATGAATGTGGAAAACTTCAACATTTCCATGTGCAAATTGTTAAACTGAAAAGCTTATGAAGATTTTTAATTTTCTATCGTGTTTTATTTAAATGTGCCCTAATGCTGAGCTTAGAGATAGGGATGTGCAAGACTGCAGCAAAAGTGATGTTTAGAAACATAACAAAAAGTGCAAAAGCAAAATAATTTATCAACACTATCTTAAATTCAGTTGAGGGCAAAGGCTTTAACTCTTCTACATTCATTACAGGATGTCAACAAGGAAGGCAAGTCGTACAACAAAGTAGCCTGAAGCTCAGGATGTAGGCGGTAGCGCAATAAAATATTGTTCAAACCGACATTCCAGGGAATAGCATTCTATAGAAATATGCCATGCAAAGGAATATTAGGATGTAGTTTAGATACAAACACATTTTCTTGAGTAGGAGTATTTTTCATTTTACCTATCCCATCACTTGTTATACCAGGTCCACTGCTGCAAAGTGCATCATATTCAGCTGTGGGAAAATAAGAAAAATAGTCTGTCAATACTTCACAAAAACCATCAAAACTGTGTGGAATACCTAGTTAGTAGCATATCGTTTATGTGCAGGGTTATTACATTAATTTCAAGTTGTCCAGTGATCAAAATAGGGGATTATGAATGCATTGTTAAATCATCCAAAGTTTTACTGTTCCTTTGACATCTGGTTTTTGAATTTGTAACACTAATAAAAAAGTTTTTTTCCTAAAGCTGATTAGTACTGACCTAGTTCTTCTGAACTTCTGTGCTGCAGAGCTGAAATTGGCATTTAAAATTAGAGTGCCTGCAGATGCTCAGTATAATGGAAACCACTTGATAGTGGTTTTGCTGTTTCATTCTGCTTAGAATTAAAATCATACATTGTTTAGAAATAGTAGAAAAATGTACATGGGGAGCAATTTACTTGAAGCTACCTTCATTTTCGTGGCATTTATCCTTTAAGCAATGACACACATTAGAAATTGACAGAGGCCAAGACATAATTTAATTTAATTTAAATTATTACATAGACTATATTATTCAAAAACGAGGTTGAATAAATTCTACTCAACGTCTCTCCTAGATGCGATAAATGTTTATTTCAAAATGCCAATATAATACATTCATTTGTAGGATGTATAAAGTTGAATAAACTTTGGAGCGATATATTTGATATATTTACAAAGCTCTTCAAGTCAAGAATAGAACCAAATATGGAATGGATTATATTTGGAATAATAGTAGAAGATATCAAGTTAAACACACACCAAAAGTATTCTTTAATTATGGGTTAATAATTGTAAAGAAATTGATACTTAAATTTTGGAAAAATACAGCTATACCAACTATTAAAATGTGGATTAGTAATATGACGGACATAGCTCACCTTTAAGAAATGAGACACCGCCTAATAGATAAATATGACCAATTCTTAAGGAGTTGGTCCCCTTTCATCGACTTTTTGGAATCATGTGATGCAGCAGTACCGTAAAGATTACTGATTTCAGGTCAGGTCGTGGGTAGAATTACATCTCCGAACAAAGATTTGAAAATGTTCTTTTTTAAGGGTCTTTTTCTCCTATTTCTACTTCCTACTTTTTCTTTTCTTATATACACACTTCACGTTTTCTATTTTCTACTATCTATTTTTCCTCATTTTCTTCTCTCTATTTCTTGTCTTTTTTAAATTTCCTTTCAAAAACATAAAACTAGAGGTTGTACATAGAATGTATTACATTATGACATAGTTGGCACCTAAAATTAGGTGCCACTGTATTGTTTTGTATTGTATTAACTTCTAATAAAATAAACAAAACAAAACAACAAAAAATAAATTGACAGAGGCTAAAACTAACATGTTTGATGCTCATATTTATTAATTTATATAATATGGGACAGAATATGTCTCACAAGAATGTGTAAATCATTGAGCTCTGTGCTCAATAATATCTCAGAAAATATTTTACCTCTGTATTACTTTTCTGCTGGTATGTCACCAAATACACTATATCGAACGTCTACAGGCATACAGTACAGAGCATACTGACTAGTTGCATCATGCCCTAGTTCAGTAACTCAAACATCCAAGAACGAAGGAGGTCGCACAAAGTGGTGAACATTGCTTGGTCTATCACGGGTACTGACATAAGAATCTGCAGGCAATGCTGTCTCAAATAGGCAGTTAATACCATCAAATACCCATACCACTCTGACCACATACTCATTTTGCTACTATCATGTAGAAGATGGTACAGGGACCTGAAAGTCTGAAGAAGGGTCTCGACCCGAAACTCATTAAAAGAATATATTCAAGAAATGGAAATCTATTAAACTACAGTCCTCTGAAAAGAGAATTCAATAGATTCACCACTGTCCGGGCAAGGGAATTTATTTACATCTCAGTTCCAAATGATCAACCCCAATTTGTCTGAAGAAAGGTCTTGACCTGCTATATGTCACCCATTCCTTCTCTCCAGAGATGCTGCCTGTCCCGCTGAGTTACTCCAGCATTTTTTTAATCTATCTTTGGTTTTGCAGTCCCTTCCAACCCAAATTTGAGATTGTGACATGGTTCCAAACTGTTCCACACTCATAGAGTCATAGAGTCTTACAGCATGGAAACAGGCCTTCTGAGCCAACTTACCCACACCAGCCAACGTCCCATCTACACTAGTCCCACCTGCCTGCATTTGGTCCATATCCCTCTAAACCTGTCTAAATACTTCTTAAACATTGTGTTAGTACTTGCCTCAACAACCTCCTCCAGCAGCTCATTCTTTACACCTACCACCCAATGTGTGAATGATCCTCAGATCCCTATTAAATCTTTTCCCACTCACCTTAAACCTATGTCCTCCGGTTCACGATTCCCCTACTCTGGGCAAGAGACTCTGTGTGTCTAGTAGCTTAATCTCTCTTCAAATGACAATCTATCCCACATAAAAGATCACACCAATGACTCCAATCATCTTAGGAAACTATTTTGGAGAAGCTTCAGTTTCTCTCTATTGGAAGTCTACCATTCTTTAGATGGGGAGACCAAGGTTGACTAACACAACATATTCCATTTATAGTCTTACTATGATCCTTTATGGTTCTAGTATCCAGTATCTGAAATAAATTAGCTGATCAAACTAACTGATTTAATTCCTGTTTAATTCCCCAGTACTTTCAAAAAATGCACAAACAAGTTGCAATTGACTTGTCCTTTCCCATGGTTCACATCCTAGGAATATTTATGCTTTTTGGATATTTTCCCAATCAAAATGGAAATTCACATCAATCAAAATACATTAAATGTTATCCTCTCCAACCATCATCTCACATATTTGAGCAAAGACATTCTTGCCATAGAGGGTCCTAATCTGAGGAAAGACATTCTTGCCATAGAGGGAGTACAGAGAAAGTTCACCAGACTGATTCCTGGGATGGCAGGACTTCCATATGAAGAAAGACTGGATAGACTCGGCTTGTATTCGCTGGAATTTAGGAGATTGAGGGGGGATCTCATAGAGACTTACAAAATTCTTAAGGGGTTGGACAGGCTAGATGCAGGAAGATTGTTCCCAATGTTGGGGAACTCCAGAACAAGGGGTCACAGTTTAAGGATAAGGGGGAAGTCTTTTAGGACCGAGATGAGAAAATCATTTTTCACACAGAGAGTGGTGAATCTGTGGAATTCTCTGCCACAGAAGGTAGTTGAGGCCAGTTTGTTGGCTATATTTAAGAGGGAGTTAGATGTGGCCTTTGTGGCTAAAGGGATCAGGGGGTATGGAGAGAAGGCAGGTACAGGATACTGAGTTGGATGATCAGCCATGATCATATTGAATGGCGGTGCAGGTTCGAAGGGCTGAATGGCCTACTCCTGCACCTATTTTCTATGTTTCTATATTTATGTTTTTCCTTAAGCTGCATATTCAGTGACAATATATTGGGACAGAGTACAAAATACCTCCTAAAATACCATAACATGGGTAAATTTACTTATTTAGCTCACAACACAAATGTAGGTTAGAGACTATGTTACTACATGTATATAGTGTTGGTCACAATACTGCTCATATTTACTTTATTAGCCAAGTATGTTTTACAACATACAAGGAATTATATTTGCCATACAGTCATACTATACAAAGCAACAGAACACACAAAATACATTTTAATATAAACATCCACCACTGACTCCTCCACATTCCCCACTGGCAAAAAAAAGTTCAATTTCATCCCTTCTTTGACCTCCAGCGGTCGGGGGCCTCTAACCTTCCGTTGACAGGACGATCTTACTCCTGTAGACGGTGGAGGGCCTTCTCGTCAGGGCGATCAAGCTCATGCGTTGGGGGGGGGAATCTCAGCTCCCCCAGGCCGGGCGATCTACCCCGGGTCAGGGCTAATTAAACCTTCTGCGTCGTTGGAGCCTCCTAACTCAGTCTCCGAGACTGCAAGCTCTTAATGTTAAAGTCCACAGGCCGCGGTTGGATCGTCGATCCCAGGCAAGGAATCGGCTCTGATCGTAAGTCCACGACCCGCGGTGGGGCTCAGTCTGTCCCGAGCAAAGCCTCTAGTTCCACCATGTTAGGTGCAGAACGACAGGAGATACGACTCAGAAAACAATCACATCTCTGGCAAGGTAAGAGATTGAAAAAAAGTTTCCCTGGACCGCACTCGTCCACCTCCCACATAAAACAAACCAGACAAACCACACAAACTTTTTAAACACACTAAAAATAACAAAAAAAAGCCAAATACTATAAAAATAGAATAATGAAAAAATTGAGTATGAAAAAAGATGAGAACAGAGATGCGAGGATATCCATGTTAAGAAACAATGAGCAAACAGGATCTATTTTTTCTTGATAACGTAAACTGAAGAACAATCTGACAGAATGTTTAAACTTACAAAGTGTACACAATGTTGCAAGATAATAAGCAAGAAATCTAGTAGAGAATTCAGGAGAAACATTTTAAGCCAAAGAATGGCAGTAAGGTGGAACAGGGGGTTATAGATTTAATTGAAGATAAACAAGAGGAGGCTTGAGTACAGGATAAATTCTGTCATGGACCAGTTCAGTCAAACAGCCTATTCCTGTGCCATTTGTCTTATATAATTGCCTTCAGTTTTCAAGGTCAAACTAAGCTATCACCATTGTGATTAGCCACTCATCAGCAATGTAGTAAACCTGTCTGCTCCAAAATAAGACATATGTCACATTGTACTAAATCCAATCCATTTTCTGTACTCATCACCATATTAGTTCCACAGCCATATTTACTTATTGCCACATGGTCAGATCCATACAATAGGAGGCCTCAGCTCCACACATTGGAACTCTGCTCTTAGTTTAGTTTTCTTCCAGGAGATAGCAAAACAATTATTTTCAGCTTGGCCAAGGACTTACAGATGGTATATGCTGTCACACATACATTTCTGTCAAATGTATTTTTTCTGCTTTAAATTAGATTTGATAACAAAATTTGATAACAAATATTGACAAGTCAGAGATATATTTTTGTACTGTCGGAAAGCATATGCAAAATAAATAAATATAGCTCAAATTTTGCTTTTGTAATCAAGAAATAATGCTTGCCTATTCTCATTAAAGCTAAAGGTAGTATTTTTTACTATCCTACTCAACTATTCAACATAATGCATTAATATAGTACCGCCCCCCCCCCACACTTAGGATCAATTAACAAAGTACCCACCAGAATTTGCAGCTGCACAAGGACGGCAAGGCTCTCCAAAGGCATGATCAGTACTAGAACAGCAACACTGAGACTTCGTATAGGCTCCTGGTAATGGTCGATCACATTGCCCTTTTTTGTAACCACCATAGCAGGTGCTTCTCATATGCGTATCTGCAAAAACAAAATAAATCATTCATGCGAGCAAGCAGGGATAGAAAACAAATGTAAAATTTTGGAAGAAGAACAAATACATCAAAATAAATTATGAGGGAGAAACCGTTAAAGGGCCAAAGATTAAGATCAAGCATAAGGTGCAGGACCGCATAGGATAAGCTACTGAAATTCTTATGTTAAAATCCTATTTATTGACTGCAGCTCTGCCTTCAACACCATAATTTCATCCACACTCATCTCCAAACTTCAGGACCCAGGAATCAGCAGCCCCCTGTGCCACTGGATCCTCAACGCTCTGACCCACAGACCACAATCAGTCAGGTTAGGTGACAACACTTTCTCCCCAATAATTCTCAACACCGGGGCCCCGCAAGTATGCGTTCACACTCCCCTATTATACTCTTTATACACTCATGACTGTTGGGCCAAATTTGGTTCTAACTCCATCTACAAGTTTGCAGATGACACCACTGTGGTGGGCCGGATCACGAACAATAACGATAGAAAACTTTGTAACATGGTGGCAGGACAACCGCTCCCTCACTGGCAGCAAGATGAGGAAGCTAGTTATCGGCTTCAGGCAGCGTGGTGAAGCACATAGCTCAATCAATATCAATAGCGCCCAAGGTTGAGAGCTTCAAGTTCCTTGGTTTTAATATTACCAGTGAACTGTCGTGCACCAACCACATTGAAGTGACAGCCAAGGCGACAACGTCTCAACTTCTTTGAGAGAATTAGGAGATTTGGAATGTCTCCAATGACTCTTACAAACATCTACAAATGCACCATAGAAAGCATACTGTGAGGGAAGGAACAGTAGATGCTGGTTTAACCAAATATAGACACAACGCGAAACGTCACCTATTCCTTTTCCCCAGAGATGCTGTCTGACCCGCTGTGTTACTCCAGCTTTTAGTGTCCATGTAAAGCATATTGTAGTGTTGCATCGTAGCCAGGTTTGGGAACAGCTCTGCCCAAGACAGCAAGAATTTGCAAAGTTATGGATGTAGCCAGTCCATCACACAGATCAGGCTCCCTACCATTAATTCTATCTATACTTCTCAATGCATCGGTAAAGCAGCTAACATAATCAAAGACTTGTCCCACCCCAGTCATTCCTTCTTCTCCCCTGTACTGTTAGGCAGAAGATACAGATTGTCTGAAAGCACACAGCACCAGACTCAAGAACAACTTCTTGACCACTGCTATCAATCTTATGATCGGTCCTAACATGAGACAGGGAATTCTCTGATTCACGCCAACCCCACTGCAGACATTTGGCTTTGTCCATGAAACTGGTGCACAACAATGCTGAGAACTATATTCTGCACTCTATATCTTCCCCTTTGCTCCATCTATTGTGCAAGTTTGACTTGATTTTATTTATGTGTATGATTTCATTTGATAGCATACAAAACAAAGCTATTCACTTGACAATAATAAACATAGCCAAACCAATTATTGTACCAGCTGAAGTCAAGCAAAGAAAGACTTCACCTCTCGGCAATATTTATGTGCTAACAGTAGCATAAGATGTTGAGTCAGACAGTTTCGAATCTTGCAGATTACTTGATGCCATATGCAGCAAATGAAACTACTTTAAAGAGGAAAATTATTTTTGATTTTGTAAAGTGTTTCTTAAAAAGTAAAAGAAAACCACATGAGTTGAAATTAAAAATTAATTGAATCTAGAAGACATAAACATAATAATAAAAATAATAATAATATTTTATTGTCATCGTAAATACATACAACGAAATTTCAGGTGCACTGCCTGAGCAGAGCTCCAATGTATCAGATAAATAATAACAAATAACGAAAACGGCAGAACGGCAGAATGTGCAATATTCACAGTATAGTGTTGAGGTAGTACAAAATATTGTCTATGGGGGCTGTGTGTTCAGTGCAGAGTTCAGAGTGGCGATGGCCTTGAGGTAGTAACTGTTTGTTATTGTGGTGTGTGATTTGATGGACCTGTAACGCTTTCCTGAGGGCAGAAGGGCAAACAAGTGATGTGCGGGATGAGATGAGTCCTTTAGTATGCGTGACGCCTTCCGCAGGCAACGAGAGCTATAGATCTCTTCCAGGGCAGGCAGGTGTGTGTTGGTGATCTTCTGGGCTGTATTGATGACTTTCTGCAGCGCCTTCTTATCAGCCACAGAACTGTTGCCATACCATACCAAACATTTTAGAATGTTGTATATTTGTGCAAATTAGATTTGAGAAATTACAAACATTTTTAGGTTGTTTCTACCCTTGTTAAAAGTATACTCATTGCATATATTTCAATTAATTAACATACCAACGCAGACTCGCCCATCAAGTCCAATGGCCAGGCCAGGAGGACATTCACATCTATAGGAGCCGTCTGTGTTGACACATCGCCCATTCATGCAAATTCCTGTTATGTGGCATTCATCAATGTCTGTTGAAAAGTAGTTAGTCATTAAACCAAAGTCAATATAATAATGTAACCACTTCAGCAAATAAGCATTATCAATGAGCATCATGTTGTTATTACCATCTGCAATATTTTACTTCCATTAAAACAGCATCCAGACCATTTTTTATTTCTTGTCCCATCTTCATTTGTTTTGATCTATCATTCCTTTAGTCATTTAATGTATCCTTCCTTTCATCCAATTGCACTTTTATTCTCTTCACTTTGCCTATCTTTTGCAGTTTGATTGTAAGATTACTGATATAAAAAAAATATTTTATTCCTCTCACCAAGGTTGCCTTATGTGCTAAATACTCCATATGTATAAATGTATGTTTCCTGTCACTTCAGGCTATTAGCAAACCCACAAATGATTCACTGGCAACCTGAATGTTGGGAGTTGCTGTGTGGCTCAGCTTATGACTACTATAAAGCATTGGCCTGCCAGTCTTCTACTGCCCATTACTTTGTTCTTTCAGGTTTCTTATCGGTTTCCCTTAATAGGTCTGCTGATAATGGTATTCTTTCTTTTAATTATTCCCATTTTGAATGGTGTATCAAAATGCACCTGACTTTATTTGCACCTTGCTGCAAAACTGAATCATTTTATTGTAAAAATCTGAGATAATTTGGAAAGGCAGGGTCTCGTCAGAGATAATAGACAAAAGGTGCAGGAGTAGGCCATTCGGCCTTTGAACCAACTCCTCTTGTTATTAAGGCCAACATGCCATTCGCTTTCTTCACTGCCTGCTGTACCTGCATGCTTACTTTCAGTGACTGATGAACAAGGACCCCCAGTTCTCGTAGTACTTTTCCCAACTTGACACCATTCAGATAATAATCTGTCTTCCTGTTTTTGCCACCAAAGTAGATAACCTCACATTTATTCACATTAAACTGCATCTGCCATGCATCTGCCCACTCACCCAACCTGTCCAATTCACCTTGCATCCTCCTCACAGTTCACACTGCCACCCAGCTTTGTGTCGTCTGCAAATTTGCTAATGTTACTTTTAATCCCTTCATATAAATCATTAATGTATATTGTAAATAGCTGCGGTCCCAGCACCGAGCAATGCGGTACCCCACTAGTCCCTGCCTGCCATTCTGAAAGGGACTTGTTAATCCCTGCTTTTTGTTTCCTGTCTGCGAACCAATTTTCTATACATGTCAGTACCCTACCCTCAATACCATGTGCTCTAATTTTGCCCACTAATCTCCTATGTGGGACCTTATCAAAGGCTTTCTGAAAGTCCAGGTACACTATATCCACTGGCTCACCCTTGTCCATTTTCCTAGATACATCCTCAAATAATTCAGTGATCACTTGGAAAGGCAGGAATTAGTTAGAGACAACCAACATGGTTTCATCAAAGGCAGATCCTAGTTGACTAATTTGATTGAATTCTTTGAAGAGGAAAAAAAAATATCAATGAGGGCATGGCATTAGTTCTGACTTACAAGGTCTCTTACAAAACCTTTGATAAGGCCCCACATGGGAGACTGCATCAGGAGTGGTTAGGACCGATGGGATCACAAGGTTAGGACTGATGGGATCCAGGACAGGATTAAATATTGGTTAGGCAATAGGAAACGGAGGGTGATGGTGGAAGATTGTTTTTGTGATTGGATGTTCATAACTAATGGTGTCCCACAAAGATAGGTGCTGGGTTACTCATTTGTAATTTAGGAGAATTACTTGGAATCGAATGTGGGAAGCAAGGTCAGTAAGCACATCGATGAGATGAAGATTGGTGAAGTTGTTGATAGTATGAAAAGTAGGGTCTGAAGCCGAAGAGACATATTGTTTCAGTGAAATGGGCTGATGCAGTTTAATCCAAACAAATGTAAGATGATGCATTTTAGGAACAGTTATGAGGCTACGATATGCATCATGAATGGGTTGGGTCTTGGAATATTAAGGAGCAGAGGGACCTTGGAGTAGAACACAGATCTATTAAGGTGGCAATATAGGTAGATATATAGGTAGATAACATAGTTGGTAAGGGAGGCATATAGGATACTGGCCTTCATTTGTCAGGGCATTAAATACAGAATTATGGTGGTTATGCTTCATTGTTGTAAAATCTTGGTCAGATCACACATGGAGTACTGCATGAAGTTCTGGTCACAGAGGTATAGGAAGGACATGATAGTACTGGAGTGGGGGCAGAGAGGATTCACCAGGATGTTGCCTGGGACGGAGCAGTTCAGTTATGAAGAGGGACTGAAGAAGCTGGGTCTTTGCTGCCTAGAACAGGAGATTTAGAGGGGAGATGACTGAGGTGTACAAAAATATAATGGATAAAGGTTTCAGAAGTTGCGCCTGTTTCCTTACTGCACGATTCCATATTTTTTTGGATGGTCACATCATTTATCACAGGAATAATTAAGAATCTTGGTACAAAAATATTATTGCATAAAGGTACACAACATATCATATGCACTACTTTCGGTCTTCTCGGAAATGTTTTCAAGCTATTGCTTAGGCAGCACTCAAGAAATAGCTGGGTGTAATAAAAAAAATAGTTCTGTAACATTTACATACAAGAAGCTTACTGAAACCATTGTTCCTAAAGCATTGAAGCAAATATGCCACACAACCTAAATAATATTTTAACCAAGAATTGTGTTAATAAGCAATAGTCAGATTATATTTTGAGGGTGTACATCAAGTATATGAGATTTAATATACTTAAATAACAAATCTGAAAAATTGGTCGGCTGCAGTGTATTAGCTCAAAATGTATGTGTAAACCATTGTACCCAGTGGTTATTAACTCATTTCGGGTTTGGCACCGTGATTGATGCTAATGAGCTGAAAAGTGATGCAAGATGATGAGGGATGAGTCAAGTCAATGTGTGGTAATCATTCTGAATCAATAAATTGTGGAATCCCAACCCAGAACTTCAGACCAAATTGTATGCCTAGTGCAAAAATGGGAGACCACTGTACTGTTTTTATTGCTGAAAATGTAATGACCTTGCAAATTTTTTTTTTTAATTTTATTTATTTTTTTTTTTTTTTAAACTCCAAAACAATATTGATACAAGATAAATGTATTACATAAATATGACTAAAGGGGAGAGTTTAAGCCATCAGCAATTTATCACTGAGAAAATTAAAGAGTGTAAGTACGTTGCACTGATCAACATGCTTTGCCCAAGTCCCTTATGAGGATTTCAATAAACTAGTTAGGGCCTTGAACTCAAATGTCTGGAAAATAAAGATCGACCACAGAAAATTACCAAGTAGTTCTTTCCACCATAACAAACAAACATACCCACTTTATACTCAATGAGAAGTAAAATAATATAATGCACCAAGAATATAATGTTAGAGGAACTCATTGGGTCAGGGTTAGGGAAAATATTTTTCTTTTTGTAGATGTTGCTCGATTCATTGAGTTCCTCCAGCAGCTTTTTTTAATCTCCAGATTCTAAAATCTGCAGTCTTTTCTGTCTATAATTTGTGCATCAGCTGCTGCAGTCTGTGTCCAGGGTCAGGTATGAAAATCAAACCTGGTACCTACCGGATTGGACAGACAAATAGTCACTGAAGGAAAACACCCAATTATATATTTGTATATAGAGCGACTTGGAATATTACCCAAGTAATCAGTAGGAATTAACTCATTAATCATATTACTAAATGGGTTCACAGTGTTCATTTTTTTTTAATTTGTGCCTGTGACATTTAAAATCAGCCATTCACCATCTGCACAGGCTTACTGCTCACCAGCTAAATTGAGCTTTGCTAGTGTAACAGACATTTAACAATGTATAATACTGTATAAAAAAAATCTACCAATAAGCAGCAACATTTTGGATTTGGATAATCAGTAAACTTACCAATGCATGCCCGTCCATTTGATACCAACTCAAAGCCGGGTTTGCATATGCACTTGAAGCTACCATCTTCATTGATACACATTCCGTTCATGCACATGTTTCTCTGGGAGCACTCATCCTGGTCTGAAATATAATGTTAGAGTAGTAAACTTCAACATTTTCTAAAAGTTAATTTATTTCATAATGGTTAACAATTATATCATTGGGGAGCATCTAGTACACAATCACAAAATTATAAAGTTCAGAATAGCTGTGGGAAAAGATGCAGAACACTCCAAGGAAAAAGCAAGTAAACTAAAATTAAAGCTTGGATGGCCACATGTTTGAGCACTAAATATTAAAATGCTTTTAAATTGGAGGTATAACAATGATGGTCTTGGTTCATTCTTATGAGAAAAGCCGTTAGGAAATTAAAGCAGATTTGCCTGCAGAACCAAAAGAAGAGCGAATTGAGCCAGAAAATAAAATATTACTGATGTCCAATCATTAACTCAAGCAAGAATCAGGCTGATTACATAAAGGACGGGGGAAGTGTAGAGCAACTGACGCATACTCGGAGTAAAGATCCAACAGGTTTATTGGCATATAATAAAGTTACACAGCATGTTGGCATTATTGTGTCTGCATCATGATTGGCAGCTTGTGTCAGGAGCTGTTAGTATGAATGGTGCCGGTATGATAAAATTCCGGACTGGATTATAGATAATAGTGGTGTGTAGCATTTGTGTGTTAGTATTGGTTAATATATAAGTAGAGCAGATATACAGGAAGGTACTTAAAAAAGGAAATACGAGGCAAAGGGAGAGCATGAGAAACAAAATGAGAGTAAAACCGAATCCAAAAATATTGTATAGTTACACGAAAAGGAAAATGGTTGGAAGAAGATAGATGAGGTCAACCAGAGAGCAAAAAGGAATTCTACACATGGAGGCAAAGGACATAGTTTGTAGATATATAGAAGGAAGAGCGAGAAAGGCTAGTTGCCCTTAAAGTGAATTAACCGCCCAATCCTGATGGGATGTAGCCTAGTTTTCTGAGGTAAGAAAATAAATTGCAAAGTCCTTGTAATATAATTTTTGAAATGAATGGAGATTGAGCAGTAGGACCTGATTGGGGAAAAAAATATTTTTTACATTCTTGTTCAAAAAAAAAAGATAAAGACAATAATTACAGAAGAGTTAGATACATTTTTGCCTTGCTAAACATGTAATTATCCACAGAGATACAGACAGATGTGCAATAAAGCTCATGTGATTGTATAGGCTCCCAAAAATAGATTGCTAAAGTACCAATTCAAGACTCAATTATAAAAGATAATAATAATAAATTACGAAGTGACATTAAACAGTAGTGAAAGGGTGCTTTCTTGAATGGAGGGGGGTTAATGCTCGGACCACTGTTGCCCTAGGTATACATTAATTACTTGTAGTTGAGTGTAAAAATCACAATTTGTAGATGACACAAAACGTGCAAATGTAGTGAAGCATTATGGGATAATTGACTTTAAGGAAATATGGACTGGTGAAATGGATGGATAGGTGACAGATAAAATTTAAATCCTAGAAATGCAATATTTTTGGTAGGAAGTATTAAAAGAAGCAATATAAACCCTTGCGTAAAATTCTAAAAGGCATAAAAGGAAAGAGATTTGTAGCTATTTTTTCATCGCTGTTGAAAGTATTAACGTAACTTGACAATGTGGGTAAAAAGCATACGGAATCTTGACTTTTATAAATGTTAGAACAAAGAAAAAAATTTTAATTGCTGATGTCGGAAATCTGAAATAAAATCAAAGTACTAGTAACAGGTTTGGCAGCATCTATGTAAAGAGAACAAGGGTTACATTTGAAGAGAGAAAATGGTTAGTTTTCAGCCGGAGAGTGCGGGAAGGTTAGAGAGAACAAATCATAGAATCATAGAAAATAGGTGCAGGAGTAGGCCATTCGGCCCTTCGAGCCTGCACTGCCATTCAATATGATCATGGCTGATCATCCAACTCAGTATCCTGTACCTGCCTTCTGTCCATACCCCCTGATCCCTTTAGCCACAAGAGCCACATCTAACTCCCTCTCAAATATAGCCAATGAACTGGCCTCAACTACCTTCTGTGGCATTCCACAGATTCACCACTCTCTGTGTGAAAAAAGATCTTCTCATCTCGGTCCTAAAAGACTTCCCCCTTATCCTTAAACTGTGACCCCTCGTTCTGGAGTTCCCCAACATCGGCATCATATCGAGATCAACAACAAATCATATATTTCTCATTGAGTGAGAGTAGGATTGTCATGAAGAGGTTAAGCTGTTGATCGTATAATGGGAGCAGTGAGAAATAGAAAAGTAAGAACAAAAGCTAACACAATGAGGGCAGTTAGAGAGTCAAACACAATCAAAGGAACAAAGTGGAGAATTAACATTTCCGACAAGGTGCTTCCTCCGAGCTGTAGTCACCTGCTCTGCATTTGGTTTCTTCAATGTTGAAGACAACACATCATGAGCACCAAAAGAGTATACTGGATTGAAAGTGCAAATGAACACTGATTCACTTGAAATGATGGTTTGTGTCATTGGATGATGAGAACTGAAGAGGTGGAAGAACAAGTGTTTCGCTTTCTGAAGTTTGTTAAGACAGAGGAGCAGACCAGGCAGTCACGAAGTGAAAAAAATGTTAATAAGGGTAGGAAAAAGCCGTCTGGTTGTGGGATTTTGTAGGAGCCGATAGAAATTGCGAAGGATGATCTAGGTACATGCCTAGGATGCTGAGATAGAAAGTGAGAACCAGCGGAACGTTATCCTGCATTGTTCATGGGAGAAGGGGGTGAGACAAATAGAAAATATATGATCACAGGTCTGTCATTATAGCTGGGTTGAAGCCTTGATTTTGGAGGAAAGACGACATTTCATAGGCACTTATGGGGAAAGTCTTATCACGGAAAAAAACGATGGAGACAGATAAACTGGAGAAATAGGATGGAATTCTTGCTGGAAAATGTTGTGAGAAAGTATAGTGCAGATAGCTGTGTGAGTCCTTAGGCTTATAATGGATGTATGACACTATCCTACCCTGTCAGATGGAGATACAGTGATCCAGAAAGGAAAGCCTCAGAGGTGGACCATCTGAAGCTGAGAAAAGGTAGAAATTGGCAGCAAAAGTGATGAAATATTTGTTCACAAAGTGAATTGTTCACCTTTGACGTGGAGAGAGCAAGTGGAGTTGAAGGAAAGGTTTTTCAATGGGAGACTGGTTTTAACCAAATGAATGTGTATGTTGGTAGAAGACCTAAATGCAAGGAAGAAGTGAAGGTCTTCAAAACATCCTGCAGTGACAATAACTCCAGGATGAAGGACTTCATTTATTTGGATAGACTGGGGGAGCTCTGCCATTCTCCTTGCAACAGGAGGTTGTAAGGAGATATCACAGAGGTATTTTGAATCAGGAAAAGTCAAGTCAGAGAAGTTAGGGGGAAATTATCCCCAGCAGCGACAGGGTCAAGACTCAGGGGAACAAAGATACAATGATTGGCAAGATAATCAAAAATGACATGATATTTTTAATTTTCCGCTCAGCAAATGATTAGAGTTTGGAATGTACTGCTGTAAGGAATTGTGGGGGCAGATTCAAATTTAATGTTCAAAAATGAACTAGATAAATATTTTAAAGGTGGGTAGAGGGGGATTTGCATTGTCATGAGGGCAAGATTTTGTTTACATTGTATGGACTCAAATGAGCGAAAAGCCTTCATCCATGTGGTAAACATGCTGTAATACTGAAATGTTACATGATTAATATCTTAAATTGAGATTACATTTTTAACAAGTATTCATATAAAATGTATTTATTTACTCACTAGTTCAAAAAAAAAAAGTTTACAAAAATCTAAACAAAATTCATCATAAAATTCAAATATTATATATTTTTATTTATATGATTTGTTGCATATTTCTACGCTACCTACCCATGCAATTTTTCCCATCTGACGTGAGTTGAAATCCAGCATTACAAATACAGTGGAAACTGCCTTCTGTATTCACACAACGACCATGGTTACATATCTGACCATTCTGAACACATTCATCAATATCTGCAAAAAACAACAACATCCATCGATTTGAATTACAGAAATAAACATTCTTCCGAATTTTATACAGGACTGCTTTTAAGCAACTAGAAAATTATGTTACATATAATCTCAGCTATTGCTATATACAGATTTATCATGTAACCAATGTTTTAAAAATATTTAACTTGGAGTTTGGAATAGATGCTAACCAAATTATTATAAATATAACATCAAATTTAACAACCTAGTCAATGGCGTTATTGAAATCCACATAGTACATTTAGCTACATTGAAAAATGCAAATTAGTCAGGCAGGAGTACTCCAAAACAATGCCATGGCGACTATCCTTGAATAATCCTTGTGTCTTTTCGTACCATTGGTACCCAATTTATTTGAAAGTTATGTTCACTTAAAGCACAGGGTATTGGTGGTTCAGTATTGATGTGGATAGAGAACTGGCTGGCAGACAGGAAGCAAAGAGTAGGAGTGAACGGATCCTTTACAGGATGGCAGACAGTGACTAGTGGGGTGCCGCAAGGCTCAGTGCTGGGACCCCAGCTATTTACAATATACATTAATGATTTGGACGAGGGAATTAAATGCAACATCTCGAAGTTTGCGGATGACACGAAGCTGGGGGGGCAGTGTTAGCTGTGAGGAGGATGCTAGGAGGCTGCAGGATGACTTGGATAGACTGGGTGAGTGGGCAAATGCATGGCAGATGCAGTATAATGTGGATAAATGTGTGGTTATCCACTTTGGTGGCAAAAACAGGAAGGTAGACTATTATTTGAATGGTGACCGATTAGGAAAAGGGGAGATGCAGCGAGACCTGGGTGTCATGGTACACCAGTCATTGAAAGTAGGCATGCAGGTGCAGCAGGCTGTGAAGAAAGCGAATGGTATGTTGGCATTCATAGCAAAAGGATTTGAGTACAAGAGCAGGGAGGTTCTACTGCAGTTGTACAGGGTCTTGGTGTGGCCACACCTGGAGTATTGCGTACAGTTTTGGTCTCCTAATCTGAGGAAAGACATTCTTGCCATAGAGGGAGTACAGAGAAGGTTCAACAGACTGATTCCTGGGATGGCACGACTTCCATATGAAGAAAGACTGGATAGACTTGGCTTGTACTCGCTGGAAATTAGAAGATTGAGGGGTGATCTCATAAGAACTTACAAAATTCTTATGGGATTGGACAGGCTAGATGCAGGAAGATTGTTCCCGATGTTGGGGAAGTCTAGGACAAGGGGGTCACAGTTTAAGGATAAGGGGGAAGTCTTTTAGGATAGGACCGAGATGAGAAAATCGTTTTTCACACAGAGATCGGTGAATCTGTGGAATTCTCTGCCACAGAAGGTAGTTGAGGCCAGTTCGTTGGCCATATTTAAGAGGGAGTTGGATATGGCCCTAATGGCTGAAGGGATCAGGGGGTATGGAGAGAAGGCAGGTACAGGATACTGAGTTGGATGATCAGCCATGATCATATCGAATGGTGGTGCAGGCTCGAAGGGCCGAATGGCCTGCTCCTGCACCTAATTTCTATGTTTCTATGCTCTTAAGTCCAACATTTCCAAATTAAATTGTACACACCAGCGATCCTATTGAGGTATTTCTTGCTAATATTCATGACTGAATTGACTCCTTTCTGTTTCAAAGGGTAAAAGCATGATAGATCTAGGTAGGAAGCATGATTATAACATTTGCAAATAATATGAAACATCAAAAATGTAGTGGATGAGATGTGGACAGTTGTAGGATTCCAGGTAAAATAGGATGTTGAAATGGGCAAAATCACTCATTCATAAATGGTGCAATTCTGTGAACTGTAAATAAATTATTCATCTTAAACAAATCTGGCAAGGCAAATTGATAACGTTGTTAAAAAGCATAAAGTTCACAGGCTTTATAAACAGCGCAACAATAGAAACGATCATGCTGGAAATGTTGCTGTAGGTTTCGTGAGATTCGATTATACAGTTATACAGTACAAAGTGGGCCCTTCAGCCCACAACATGCATGCTGAGTTTTTTAACACATCAACACTAATTCCATTTGTCTGTTAAAGGACAGTATCCTTCTTTGTAATGTTTATTTAAATGTCCTAAACATTGTAATTATATCTGATCCCACTGCCTTCTATGGCTGTACGTTCCAGATATGAACCGTTTTGCATAAAAAATGTTCCTCTAAGATCCCTTGTAAATCTTCAATTCTTCCCTTAAAACTATGCCTCACTGTCATCAAGTACACCTATCAAATCATCCCTTGCCCTCATTTCAGTCAGCATCTGTTGCTGCCGCTCCTGCTAGCTTATAGAGATTGAAGCCGAAGCACCAATGAAGAAAATAATACAGCAGTGGTCTGTGGAGGCTAAAGGCCTACTTTTGACTGCCTTGAATTGGTAGACTGGACCATGTTCAAGACCACCTCATCCTGCCAGTTGATTCAAGAAATGTGTTGATGACTATTTCAACAAAGATAATTAGAGTCAACCCTAACCAGATAGACTGAACAGGGAGATTCATTCTCTGCTTAACTCCCGATCCGATGCTTTCAAAAGAGATGATCCTGTACTGTACGAGAAGGTTAAGTATGATATCTGTGAGGCTATCAGGGATGCCAAGAGAGAATTTCAAAACAAACTACAAGCTCAATTCAATCAAGAAGATGCTTGGTGACAGTGGCAGGGGCTGAATATCATCAAAGACTACAAACTGAAAATAGGAGTGATCTCTGCAAAGATGCTGAGCTCAATGCCTTTTCGTCTAGCTTTTAACAGGTAAACAAAGTTCCACCAATGTGTGTACTCCCATCCCATTCTGGTCCTGTTCCATACATCTTGGTGGTAGTAGTCAGATCAGCTTTCATGAAGGTAAACCTTCGGAAAGCGACCACCCCGGTGAATCGTTGACGAGTTTTTAAATATTGCACCATTTAACTAGCCATAGTCTTGGCCAATATCTTCCACCTCTCATTTTCACAATTTACTGTCCTATCTGCTTCAAGGAAACCTCCACGAGTCCAGTCCCAAGAAAAATAAAATGACCTGTTTCAATAACTACTGCCCAGTTACTGAAACATCAACCATAATGAAACTAGACACAAATTATTGGAGTAAATCAGCGGGACAGGTAGCATCTCCGGTGGGAAGGAATGGGTGACATTTTGGGTTGAGACCCTGCACAGTAGAGAGCATACTGACTGGTTGCATCATTGTCTGGTTCGGCAACTTGAAAGTCCGGAAGCGGAAAAGACTGCAAAAAGTTGTGAACACTGCCCAGTCCATCAAGGGCTCTGACCTCCCCACCATCGAAGGGATTTATTGGAGTCGTTGCCTCAAAAATGTAGCCTACATCACCAGAGAACCACACCATCCTGGCCACACATTCATTTCACCACTGCCATTGGGAGGAAGGTACAGGAGCTTGAAAACTGTAACGTCCAGGTTCAAGAACAGCTTCTTACCTGCAGCCATCAGGCTATTTTACTTCGGAGTCACGTGAGTGATTCCGTGAAGAAGCCCCGCCAGTGCGCATGCGCGTCATTACGTCAGACGCATGGCGCACTGGAGAGCGCAGCTCCACCAGCGGTAAGTTACAAATCTGCAGGTAAGCGCTTTAAAACTTTACTGCGGTTTACTTAGTAAGACTGGTTGCAGGAACCAGCAGGAACGATTTCAGAATGGAAAAATTAACAAAAAGGCTAGGGATGCCCGCGGGACCGCGGTCAGCGAGCGTATGCCGGCTTCAAAGACCCCGGCTCCAGAGACGCCGACTTCAGAGCCGCAGCCAGCGGCAGCAACACCGGTGCTTCAGAGCACTGTAGCCACTCTTGTCGGGAGGAAGTATAAGAGGAAATCGTCCAGACCTGTCGACTCTGATGAGTCAGGCCAGGAAGACTCCCCTCCTTCCAACAAAAAGGTTTGGGGACGTCTAGACAAGATGGAACACCTCACAGAAAAAATGCTCAACCATGAGGTGTTCCAGCCGGGGTTTTATACCCCCAGCATTCCCCAGCAGCTCTCAGCAGCAACCTCTAGCAGAGGTCCGTATCGCGAAGAGCTATACCGGCAGGAAGAACCATATGTCTACGAGTCTGCATGGGGACCCATAGCAGCAGCGCCATGTCAAGGGCTGCATGATACCTCCCTTGGGCATGAGCCGGGAGAGCCAGGGCAGTATGACTCTGACCCTGAAGTTGGAGATAGTGCAGAAGAGCATACACCAAAGCACATGAGCTATGATCCAGGTGTGCCGGATGTGGCAAGCAAATTTGCCATACCGGCTGGAACTGGTGAGGAGATGGACAAAAACCTGGCCAGCAATATATGGCCTCTTACCAGTTTCAGGACTCCATAATTGAGGAAACCTCGAGAAGATATGAGACACCTGTTAACTGTGCATCGCTCAAAGTGCCCACAGTGAACTAGGCTATCTGGGGGGAAATGGGCGCATCCATGAGTTGAGGATGCAGAAAGTCCTGAAACTGGTTACAGCAGGAATAACGGCGTTTGGGCGAATGGTACATGGGGCACCACTATACCGCAGGATATGCTGGCCCTGCTGTGTAATGCCCATTTTGAAATTAATTGTTTACGGAAAATAGCCATCAAGCCCACGCTCAACCCACGGTTCCCAGCCTTGTGCAGATCCTCCAATATCCAGATACCAAACTTACTATTCGGGGAGGATCTGGTGAAACAAGTAAAAGACCTGGACAATGAGGCAAAAACAATCGGCCTCATCAAAACTCATCCCGGGAGCAGGATGCCGCCTCGCAAACCATACCCTTTCAGGCGGGCTACAGACGCTGGTGCAGGTCATGGACCAAGCCGGGAGACTCCAGCTACACGCCATTGGCACGCACCATTGCACACCGCCAACAGGGCCAGGAGACCGAGGAATCCAGCAACTATGGAGGTATGAGTAACTGGGCTTGACCAGGATATATCCTCTAGAGATCAGTCACCGGTCGGGGGTAGGTCGCAATTGTTCTATGATGAATGGTGCTACACAACATAAGATCTATTTATACTGGACAGTATCCGGGGGTCTCGGATCGAGTTGATCTCGAAAGTACATCCACCCGTACAAAATACACCTAGTCGGGTATTGGTTTTTTTCAAAACTTGAAACTCTACAGGTGAATGATGAAATTGGAACATTATTCCAAAAAGGGTTAATTGAAAGGACGGCATATCAGCCTCAACAATTTGTGTCCAAAATATTCCCCATGCAAAAGAAGGATGGTGGGTGTCGAGTCATTCTGGACCTAACCCGACTTAACTCTTATGTCCAGTATAGACATTTAAAAATGGAAACTTTCAGTACTGCTTAGCAACTGGTATCCAAAGGGTGTTATATGGCAAGCATAGATCTGAAAGATGCATATTATTCAGTACCAATTCATCACCAATACCGTAGATACTTAAAATGTAGTTGGATGAGACAGCTGTGGCAATTTAAAACTTTGCCCAATGAGTTAACATCAGCCCCTAGGTTATTTACAAGATTGTTGAAACCAGTATTAGGGCTACTCTGCACTCAGAATCACATTGTGATGGCATACTTGAATGATGTTCTGATCATAGGCAAAACTCAGGAAGCAGCTGAAGTATCGGTTTCAGTTACCAGACACCTGTTTGAGAGGTTTCCTCATCCATCCAACTAAATCCAAAGTAGTACAATCTAGAATGATTGACTATTTGGGGTTCATCATTGATTAACTAACACGTCAGTGACTTGGCCTACAGCCAAAACTTTAGAAATTCTGGAGGCCTGTAGCAATCTGGTAGATGAACAGCAACCCTCCATCCGACGAGTAGCCAGTGTTATTGGTAAATTAGTGGCGGCTTTCCCTGGATTGCAGTTCGGACCTCTGCACTATCAGAATGTGCAACAAGCTAAAGAACAAGCACTGAAAGAACATGCAGGTCATTTCGATAGACCAATGCAGTTGCCAGCCAAAGCTACAGCCAAGTTGCAATGGTGAATAACTAATGTCTCACGATGTACTAGAGACATTCTGACTCAACAACCTTCAGTTATTTTACAAACTGATGTGAGTGCTTCGGGATGGGGAGCCACTGATACCGAGTCTAGCTGTGGCAGCAGATGGAGTGTGCAAGAGGCATTAATCCTGCAGAGGCATGGGATAAACTACTTAGAATTGTTGGGTGCATTCTATAGCCTAAAAGCGTACTGTTTAACAATGCATGATTTACATGTTCAGATTGACAATACCATAGCTGTTGCATATATCAATCACATGGGTGGAATAAGGTCAGTATCATGTGATAATCGGGCTAACCTCATTTGGAACTGGTGCATTACGAGAAACATCTGGGTCTCAGCTATCTACCTACCAGGTAGAGATAACGTGGTGGCAGACACCAGGTCACGTAAATTTAATGACAACACAAAATGGATCCTGAATCCAAAAGTTTTCAAAATGATTGTCAGCCGGTATGGATTACCAAACATAGATCTGTTCGCATCCAGGTTAAATCACCAGTTACCTAAATACATCTCATGGGAACCGGATCCAGGGGCAGTAGTGGTGGATGCATTCTCGCTACATTGGGGACGTACGTTCTTTTACGCTTTTCCCCCATTCTGCCTCATCAGTCAATGTCTCACCAAAATCAAGCAGGATTCCGCTTCAGGTGTTTTGGTAGTTGCTGACTGGCCCACACAGCCATGGTTCCCATTGGTCCTGAGACTGATGACACAGCCATCCATGACTATCCCCAAATGCAGCAACTTGTTGGTTCACCCTGTGACAGGAGAGAGTCACCCTTTACATGATTGTATAAATCTATTGATTTGCAGATTCTGACCAGACCGTTCCAGGGGCTCGTACTATCGAGTAGGACCGTGGATGTGATTACTGCGGCCTGGAGAGATAGTATTAAAAAACAATATGTATCTCATATTAAGAAATGGGAGATGTTCTGTTTACTGTCAAATATATCTAATGATACTGCAGGCATACTGGATGTATTGGAGTTCCTTGCTACATTGCATTTTGACGAGCAATTGAGATATAGTGCCAATAATAGTGCGCGAAGTGCTTTGTCCTCCTATTTAGGGCAAGGGTCGGGACAACACTCTGTCGGATCTCAACCATTGGTGTCATGAAAGGTATTTTTAACAAAACCCCTCCCAGACCTAGATATACGGAAATCTGGGATGTGAGCATAGTTCTCACACTGCTTCGGCAATGGGCTCCAATTACATTTCTGTCTTTCCAGAAGTTAACGCTCAAAATCGTAATGCTCATGGCGCTAGTGTCAGCGCAACGGGTCCAGACATTGCAAAAGCTACGACTGGACAGCATGCATTCTTTTGTAGATAATATCATATTTTATGTATATGATCTAATCAAACAAAGCAGGCCAGGGACGGCTGGAACGAAAATAAGCTTTAAAGCATACCCCATTGACCTGAGGCTATGTGTAGTTACGCACCTGAGTCAATATATCAAGGTCACCAAGAGTCTCAGAGGCTCTGAAACAGCGATGCTCATCAGCCACAAAAAACCTCATAGAAAGGTGTCAGTACAAAATATTTCAAGGTGGCTGAAACAGGTTTTGGATTGTGCTGGAGTAGACACTGATGTTTTAAAATCTCACTCCACTAGGGCGGCGTCAACATCCGCAGCGAAGGCGCAGGACGTGCCTTTAGACCAAATCCTCGGGGCCGCAGGATGGTCCAGTGAAGGAACCTTTTCATGATTTTATGATAAACCTGTCCTCGCAGTGGAAGGATTTGGACATGCTGTTTTGGGTTCTGTTTTGAGTTCTCCTTTGTAATTTCCCCATGGGAGAGAGGGGTTATTACTGTTCTTTTATTATTAAAAATGTTCATTGTATAATTTAAACAATGTTCAATACATTATTTGTTTATCCTGTGTCAACCGAAGCAGTGTGTTGTATGGAACTGGATCTACGGCATGAAATCACAGAGCTTTGAACTCTTCACGGAATCACTCATGTGACTCTGAATTAAAATAGTAAGATTGAACGAGAACTTACCAGTTTGAAGTTTGATCTTTATTTTATGAGGAGTTACGCTGAGCGATTACGTGCCCTCCGCTCCCGGCCCTCATAATCGCAAAGACCATTTGGTAGTTCTAGTCTTCTGAGTCTTACTATATTACTTCGACTGTAGTTACTGTGATTTCATGCCGCTGCTTTGAAGATTGACGCGCATGCGCATTGGCGGGGCTTCTTCACGTAATCGCTCACCGTAACTCCTCATAAAATAAAGATCAAACTTCAAACTTATAAGTTCTCATTTAATCTTACTATTAAATACTACAACCTCATATAGGTTCTGAACTACAATAGACTATTATTATTGTTGCACTGTTTTGTTTGTTTTTTGAGTATGTGCTTTGTCATATCATACTGTGATGGCATATTCTGTTGTGCAGCAGCAAGTAACAATTTCATTGTTCTATCTGGGACATATGACGATAAAACACTCTCGACTCTCTTGACCCTTCCTTCTTCAGTCTGAAGTCATTCCAGCATTTTGCTACACCATCAGTGTAAACCAGCATCTGAGTTCCTTCTGATGAATTACATCCTTTTGTTTTTGATAGACAAACCAAGGGAAAAATATTTTGACCATCTATTCTATCTATGTCTCTCATAATGTACTCCACGCAAACTGAAATGCCAATCCTGCTGTAATTAACCAACAAACAAGGCTAACTATTTGTTAATCAATTCTTGAATTCAATTCAATACTTTCCAATCAATTTCCATGAACTTGCACTTAAAGCAGGGAGTTTTCACATTGGTCAATATTAATTGCCTTCATAAAATCCATCTGAATAATATCAGTTTTCTATCCATAATGAGTACATATTTAAAAATAAATAAATGAAGTGTCAAACACGACTTCCCATTCTTACTTGGCTACTTGCCAGCAAAAAATGATTTTCAGAATAATCCCTTAGGTATTCCTTTACTACTATTAGAAGCAATTTTCTAACAATTTGTGTGGAACAATTAGGCCAATAATTAGCATCTTAGGCTTTATTCGCATCAAATTATGCTTATTTTTCAAAAGTCATTGAGGTGTTAATATCAGTCTCAATTTTCAAAATGCCGATGGAAAGCATAAATTAACAGAATGATTCCAAATCTGAGAGGATATTATATAAAGGAAGGAATGAACGGTGGAGCATTTCTTTCCCCGAATGTCAGAAACAGAAGCTGGTGCATACTCATACTTACTCCACCATTCAATAAGATCATGACTGATCCAACACCAATTTTCAGCACTAACCCCAGAACTGATTCTCTTAATGTCACAAAATCTATCATTCCTGATTCAGAACTCACTTCGTGACTGACCAATCATACCTTTCTGCGATAGTGAATTCCAAAGATTAACAATCCTCTTGGTAAAAATAATTTGGTCTTGAATATCTGGCTTCCTACTTTGCAACTATGACCCCCTGGTTGTAGATTTTCCAATTAGAGGACACAGAAAGTCCATATCTACCTTCTTAAGCCTTTAGGAATTGCACAGTGCCCTCCATAATGTTTGGGACAAAGACCCATCATTTATTTACTTGCCTCTGTACTCCCCAATTTGATATTTGTAATAGAAAAAGTTAAACGTGGTTAAGGTGCATTGTCAGATTTTATTAAAGGTCATTTTTATACATTTTGGGTTCCCCATGTAGAAATTACAGCTGTGTTTATACATCGTCCCCCCATTTCAGGGCACCATAATGTTTGGGACACATGGCTTCACAGGTGTTTGTAATTGCTCAGGTGTGTTTACTTGCCTCCTTAATGCAGGCATATGAGAGCTCTCAGTACCTAGCCTTTCCATCATCTTTGGAAACTTTTATTGCTGTTTATCAACATGAGTACCAAAGTTGTGACAATTAAAGTCAAGGGAGCCATTATGAGACTGAGAAACAAGAGTAAAACTGTTAGAGACATCAGCCAAACTTTTGGCTTACTATAATCAACTGTTTGGAACATCATTAAGAAGAAACAGAGTACTGGTGAGCTAACTAATCACAAAGGGACTGGCAGGCTAAGGAAGACGTCCACAGCTGATGACAGAATAATTCTCTCTATAATAAAGAAAAATCCCCAAACATCTGTCTGACAGATCAGAAACACTCTTCAGGAGTCAGGTGTGGATTTATCAATGACCACTGTCCGCAGAAGACTACATGGACAGAAATACAGAGGCTACACTGCAAGATGCAAACCACCGGTTAGCCGCAAAAATAGGATGGCCAGGTTACACTTTGCCAAGATGTACTTAAAAGAGCAACCACAGTTCTGGAAAAAGGTCTTGTGGACAGATGAGATGAAGAATAACTTATATCAGAGTGATGGCAAGAGCAAAGTATGAAGGAGAGAAGGAACTGCCGAAGATCCAAAGCATACCACCTCATCTGTGAAACACAGTGGTGGGGGTGCTATTGCCTGGGCACGTATGGCTGCTGAAGGTACTGGCTCACTTATCTTCATTGATGATGCAACCGTTGATGGTAGTAGCATAATGAATTCTGAAGTGTATAGACACATCCTATCTGCTCAAGTTCAAACAAATGTCTCAAAACTCATTGGCTGGCGTTTCATTATACAGCAAGCAAATGATCCCAAACATACTGCTAAAGCAACAAAGAAGTTTTTCCAAAGCTAAGAAATTGTAAATTCTTGAGTGGTCAAGTCAATCACCCGATCTGAACCCAATTGAGCATGTATTTTATATGCTGAAGAGAAACCTGAAGGGGACTAGCTCCCAAAACAAGCATAAGCTAAAGATGGCTGCAATACAGGCCTGGCAGAGCACCACCAGAGTAGGCACCCAGCAACTGGTGGTGTCCATGAAACGCAGACTTCAAGCAGTCATTGCATGCAAAGGACATGCAACAAAATACTAAACATGACTACTTTCATTTACATGACATTGCTGTGTCCCAAATATTATGTTGCCCTGAAATGGGGAGACTTCATCAGTCTGAAGAAGGGTCTAGACCCGAAACGTCGCCAATTCCTTATCTCCGTAGATTCTGCCTCAACCGCTGAGTTTCTCCAACATTTTGTGTTTACCTTTGATTTTACCAGCATCTGCAGTTCTTTCTAAAACAGACTATACATGAATACTGCTGTAATTTCTATATGGTGAAACCAAAATGTATAAAAATGGCCTTTATTAAAATCTGACAATGTGCACTTTAACCACATGTGATTTTTTTTCTATTACAAATCTCAAATTGTGGAGTTCAGAGGCAAATAAATAAATGATTGATCGTTGTCCCAAACATTATGGAGGGCATTGTACATGTTTCAGTAAGAACACTTACATTCTTATAAAGCTAAAACAGCATTGATTAACCTTTTCTCATATGACACAGGAATAGACCAGGAATTAATCTGGTGAGCTTCAGTTGAATTCCTTCTACCATAGGTATATTTCTCAAATATGGAAAACTAGACCAATGCACACATACCACATGCAATCCCACCAAGTGTCCAATACAATTGAAACAAGATATCCCTACTCTGATACACAAATCCTATTGCAATAGGTCAACTTATCATTCACCATTCTAAATGTTTGTTATATCTGCATAATAACATCTTGCAATTCTGATAGAAGGACACCCATGTATCTGTGAACATCTGAATCTATCCAGTCATTATCATTCAGTAATCAGATAAACACCAGGGAACAAGCTGTTTTTGAATCTGGTGGAATGTGGTTTCAAGCTTTGGTATCTTCTATCTGATGGGAGAGGAAAGAGGAAATGACCACGGTGTAAGTGATCCTTGTTTATGTTGGCCGCTTCTCTTGTAGTAATGGGCAGGGCAGTTGCTAAACCAAGTTGTGATGCATCCTGAAAGGTGCTTCCCACGGTGCATGTGTAAAAGTTGGTAAAAGTCATTGTGGAATTTTCTTAGTCTTCTGAGGAAGTAGAGATGTTGGTGCAATTGTTTTGGCCGTGGGATCAATAAGATCAGAATAGGACAAGTTATTGGTGATTTTTAAACCCAGAAATTTGAAGCCCTTGCCCACCTCCATTTCAGCATCTTTGATAGTGACTGGGGCATGTACAAAAATCCAGAAAAAATTAACCCATTGGATGTCCTTGCCATCTAGAACTAAACCTGATCAGCTTAATTCAATCCAGGACCCTTACCTGTGTGGATCCACATTAAAGTATCACCAGTTAAAATTACTGCTGGTTAAGGGATACGATAGAACTTTATTCATCCCCGGAGGGAAATTGGTCTACCAACAGTCACAACACACAAGGTACACAAAAACCTAAGATTAAAATTAAATTAAAAGTGAAAAAAAGAAAAAGACAAGCAACTGTTGGCTGGCTGCAGAGTGCACAGTGCCTTAACCGGAATGAACAAACAAACGCAGGCTTATCCCGTGGGCAGAGGATTCTTAAACTAGCGTGCCCCCCCCTCCTCCCCCACACCGGGTCCCCCTTTGTACTCCCACCGTCCCTCACTGTGGTCCCCCCATGCCAGGTCCTCCATTGTTCTTCACGGCGGTCCCTCCACGCCGGATCCTCTATTGTTCATCACGATGGTACCGCCATGCCCCCATTTCTTCCCCTCCCCCCCCCCCACTCTCATTGACCGCTGATCGTAAGTCAATCTGAGGCCCCACCACCGCCAAGGCTCCCGCTGGTGCTGAGGCCCCACCGCTGCCTATGTCGAGGAGGCTCAAGCTGCCGACAAGGCTCCTTCAGCCCAGACAGTCCTCGCCACCCCTGGGAGGCCTGTGGGGTGGGTCGGGCCTAACGGGGTGCGTTCCGGTTGCAGCGCAGTTGTTCGGAGGGTGGATCAGGCCCACGCAGCTCGCCGGGACATAATTCACCCCACAGATGTGCAATAACATTCAGAAAGGGCATTCATGCAGAAATGGAGTGTACTCAGAATACCTCATGATAAAGTAAAAAGGAATTTAGGAGAAACTTTTCATCAAAAGTGTTTGGAATTTTATTTGCTAGCTGGAACTCATGGCATAGGAGGAGAGCATTTAGAATGTCACATGCACACTAGCTCAAAATGTTACTTAAACAAATCTCTCTTTGAAGTTCTCAGCATGTGGCATTGTATGCAATGACATTTCAAGTGCTCATCCAGCAACCTATTAGACAGAATGGTTGAGAAGAATAGTACAGTTCAGTTCGAGGAAAACCAGACAAAAACATGAGGGAGAACAAAATAAAGGACATGAAGTGTTAGATCAGGAAAGGTGTGGGAAAGCTAATGCAGTACTCAAAACGTTTTTGCAGGCCAGTTGGGTCAATTTGTCTGTTTTTGTAAATTATACTTCATAATAGCCATGCATGATATATTTTAAAATATCATTATCTTTCAAAATAAAGCAAGTATTGCAAGTTCAGCTTTAAAAATTATTAATAATAGTGCAAAGTATAACATACCCATACAAGTAATTTTAGTTGCGGTGCTCTGAAAGCCAGTATGACAACGACAGAAGTAAGAGCCTTGTGTGTTCACACAGTCCCCGTGCATACAGGGATTGCTTATACACTCATCTACATCTGTTTAAAACAAAAATGTGACAAAACTGTGACAGAACATCAAAGAATGTGACAGAACATCGACTTTATAGTTCAGTTGTGATAATGTCTAAAATTGTAACAAGCTACATCAAACCTTGCGTAAGCACATTTCAGACTAAAAAGAGTTGATTAAAAATTGTCAGCAACACACAGATATAAACATCAACATATCCAACACAGTTATTCAAATCATACCTATACATTCTCTCCTTGAATCAAGTTTATAGCCCATATAGCACTCGCAACGATAACTGGGTCCTGGAAGGGAAACACAACGTCCATGGAAGCAGAGATTTTCAGTCCGGCAGATATCAGTAACATTCAAAGAACCTGCAATAGAAATGTTAGAACATTTTAAATGAAGTGACTTATCGCAAAAAAAATGTCGAATAGTCTTTAATGATAATAATAGTAACATCAGCTTACTGAAAGGACGCAGCGGTCGAATAGGCAAGGGACGTGTATCAGGTCCACCATTACGTGGCACGTCGATTTCGGGTCCATTAGGCCTGCGGGGTCCGATAGGTCCACCATCAGGCACAAATTCCCTTTCACGACCATTCCAAGTTATATCCAAGCACAATTTAATATATTCTTCTGAAAGTATACAGGTAAATGTATATGTCATTATATTTACATGAACAACAGAAAGGAGCATTTTTTTCACTTGAAATTGTTTATTAAAAAAATTATTGAATATACAAATATGTTATTATTAAAACAGTACAATCGAGGAATACTACTCTGACCATTTTAAACTAAAATTGATGTTGACATTTCTTATGGAGGAATATTTAATTCTGTTGTGTGACATTCTGTTCTCGACTGAGAAAATTTTGTGTAGCAATATGAGACTTAAGTTTTTATGAAACTTATGAAACTTTCAGTTTTAAATATTTTGTATTAATTACAATTAAATCATTGCTAAACTAAGCCAAGAGAAATCTATAATTGTATTATTCAATGATTGCTTCCCAACTGTGATATGTTAATCCCTGTGACTCACAGGATATCAAGAGGCAAGTGTCAAGAGTGTTTTTATTGGCATTTGTCTCAAAATGGAACAAAGAAATTCTTACTTGCAGCAGCACAACAGATATGTAAACATGGTACTCTATATACAGGGGAGAAATAGGGGAATGGAGAATGTAATTTGCATTGGAGCATAAAGCATTGTATATCTATTTTAATTAAGGCTTATAGAAATGCTGTAATTCCAGAGGAGTAAAATGATATACACATGGAACAACAGATGCTGGAATCTTGAGCAAAACACAAAGTGCTGGAGTAACTTAGTGAGTCAGGCAGTGATGCTGCCTATCCATTTCCTCCACAGATACTCCCCGACCTGCTGAAATACTCCAGCAGTTTGTGTTTGGAGCAAAATCGCATTTTGACTCTCATACAAGTTGAAGTTTGCAGCTCATATCCATTGTGGTTCCTCTCAATTGATTTGCTTCTTGGGACAGGAACAGAAATAGGTGTTTGCACTGCACTATAAATCTCTGAGGTGTAATTTACTATCTGTGATTAACTGCTTCATTACTGAGCTTCATCAGTGACCAACAGTGATGGAGCTGCTTCCAGCATAACTGAATGGGAAAGTGTCCTTGAATCTTCTTCAATTGCAACTAAATGTACTACATTGTTCATGTATTCTGTCCACAGTACTTGGCCTGCACCAGAATCACTAAACTTAGATCTGTAATAAGTATGTATTTATTAATGTATTTTATAATATAACCTATAAGTTATATTGTTCCTCAATCTTAAAAACATCTGAATGCATTTCAAGATATATAGGGAACTTTGGTCCAGGAGATTGTGGGAAAATCTTTATCCTGTTTCATCTCCATCCTCATGATCCAGATCTTTGAAAGCAATTGAGTTTACATATGGCCTTTTCAAATCAGAAGCTGGTTAAATCTTCTGTCTTACCCTATGCTTATTCACAGGGGCGTCACTGCCGCACTGATCTACTTCCAAGCTAGAAATTTGTCCTAGTTCCCATGTTGATGGATAGCCTCTGCTATCAGATTCAGACAATTTGGATAGTGGTTTGGCATACCCAGCTTGCTGAACAGTAGCAAACACAATTATGTTTTGTGAGGGGTGACATTCTGGTCTCCTCAGCCCTCTGGATTTCACATTTACTCCATGTTCATGATTTCTAATGTCTTCACCTTCTCCCGATCTCCAGTAACATCCCAGCTTTCACAATTTCCAAAGTCTTTCCAGTCACAAGTTACAGTCACTGAAAAGTCACGATTTCCAGTCTTCTGCTCCAGATGCAATATTGGGAAAGAGCCTGGTGCCTGCTTCTAGTTAAAGTAATGCAAGCCACATCAGCAATATGTGGCCAACAGCATAATCAAGGACAAGTTGCACCCTGGCCACTCCCCCTTCTCCCCTCCCCCTTCTCCCCTCCTCTATCAGGCAAAAGGTGCATCAACTATGAAAATGCACACCACCACATTTAGAGACAGTTTCTTCCCAGCTGTTATCGGGCAACTGAATCATCCTACCGCAATCAGAGAGCAGTGTTTAACTATTATCTACCTCTTTGGTGACTCTCGGACTATCCTTGATCGAACTTTGCTGGTTTTACCTTGCACAAAATGTTATTCCTTTGTAATGTATCTATACACTGTAAACGGATCGATTGTGATCATGTATTATCTTTCTGCTGACTGGTTAGCATGTAACAAAAGCTTTTCACTGTACTTCAATATACGTGACAATAAACTAAACTGAAACTGAACTGATGCTCAGGGGACAAGCAATCCCGGTCACCCATGTCGATCAACCTGTCATACCTATCGATCAACCAAACTCCCACCCAGTTCCCCCCTTGGTTAGGTGGATAACACCAGATTATCATACCTTACCCAGTTTTAAAAGCTCTAGGAGCAGATAGTTTCAGTGGCCAGTGAAACAGTAAAGTTTGCTACTTTATTAAAAGTACAAAAATTATGAAAAAACATAAAACAAGCCTTACCAGTTCCACGCATTGGACACATTTCCGGAATCCTACCAGATGACCAACAGCGACCACTGTCACAACAACACTGCAATTTGGTGTATGGTCTTGGAAGTTCATTTGCACAACGTCCATTAACCAGGCTAGAGTAGCAAATTCCTGCACGTGAATCTGTTGAAATGGAAACAATTAATTTTAATGCAAAGTAATGAAAAGCAAATGAGAATAAGTATTTCACTTTCAATATGTTAGCTGTGGCTATTTGACAATACAAAATAAATGATAGCTAGATTACCACATTGACTTCTAATTAATAAAGGGTATCACTTTGCGATAAAAATAATAAATCCAATCATCATTTTGGCATTCTACTTTTAATCAGTCATAGTATTAAACTGTCCCGTAAACCAAAAGAAAACTATAAAAGCACAATCTCTCCAATCATCCCACCCACTGCACTTCCCTGGCCCCATCACTGCTTCCTTAACTTCATCCAACCACTACTTCCATTCAACCACTGCCAATCCCTGATGCCAGAAACAAGTCCCATCCCCTGTAGCACAGATCCGATTGGAGTTGTGGCATCCAGTCATTCTGAATTTTATCTCTGAAAGAAATACTGAGTGGTAGATTTCAATATGTAAAGCCTGGTCAGAGACCAAAAGAGTGTTAGTTGACTGCTGGCCCATGTAGCACACCATAGAGTATAATGGTGTGCGCATCTAGAAGTTAACCATATAACCATATAACAATTACAACAATTAAGTTGTATCTTTTTCACACTGAAGTCTGGCTCAGCCAGTGGCACTGAGGAATAGACTGGGTGACAACCAAGAATAGTTTGGTGACTACTGGAGACAGTTGACGGCACGGAAAGACGGCACCCAGGAAAGGCTGGGTTAGCACCCCAGTCTGTGTCTTTCGTGAGAACGACACCCAATAAAGCTACGGAAAGGCTTAATGAACCACAATGGCTTAAAAATCCATCAGGCGAGAATGAAATGCTCGGAGAAGGAGAAAGAGCTGCAGCGTACAGGCCTTGAACCTGGTGAGACGCAGGAGGAGCCCAGCTAGGACTCACCCCACAGTGCCCAGTCCCTCCACGCACTAGAATCTCCCAACCCCGGCAGAGTAGTTAGTAAGATGGCTGATCCGTGGGCGGTTACTGCTGGGACGCAAGTCGGGGCCTGATCAACCCCGGCTGGGTCACCTGGGCGAGGGTTTCTGATGTTGTGAGACCCGAAACACCCGATGACCCCAGATCACATCTCTGAGGATGCGTCCCAGCACATCTATAAGATGTATATTTTTCACACTAATAGAATTTTGAGACTGACTTTCCAGAAACAATAAAAAAACTCTACAAACATCACATTACTACCCTTGTGAAATATATCCCATGCTGTAAAATAAAGCAGAAGAGGAAATTGCAGAAGCTCTTATTATAATGTTCAATCTTTCCTGGTTACATAAATGTTGCAAGACGATTTTACGTCTATTACCATTGTACTGTTGTTTATAAAGGGGGTGAGGTATAAATCAAGTAATTAAGTCAATTTAACTTTGATGCAGCACAATTTATGGACAGTGTGAATCTTCACTTAGAAATGTACAGGTTAATTGAGTTTAGTCAGCAAGGATTTGTTAAGGAAGACCCTGTCTGGCTAATTTAATTTAATTTTTTGAGGTAACAAAGCCAGTTAATAAAGAACGGGGCTTCCCCTCTTCCATTATAGATGAGGCTTTCACTAGGGTATCCTCGATATTGTAGCTCCGCTCTTGCTCCCCCATTCGTAAAGGACAAAGTCCCCCTTGTCCTTACCTTACCTTGTCCTTACCATCCCATCAGCCTTCGCATACAGCATCCCCCAATATTTTTGCCACCTCCAACAGGATCCCACTATTGGCCATATCTTCTCATCTCCGCCCCTTTCCACCTTCCGCAAAGACCGTTCCCTCCGCAATTCCCCGCCCAAACCACCTCCTCCTCAGGTACTTTCCTCTGCAATTGCAGGAGATCCAACAGCTGTCCCTTTACCTCCTCCCTTGACACCATCCAAGGACCCCCACAGTCTTTTCAGGTGAGGCAGAGGTTCACTTGGACCTCCTCCAACCTCATCTACTGTATCCGCTGTTCCAGGTGTCAACCCCTGTGTCGGCGAGACTAAGCGCAGGCTCGGCGATCGTTTCGCTGAATGCCTCTGCTCAGTCCGCCTTAACGGACCTGATCTCCCGATTGCTCAGACCTTAACTCCTCCTCCTATTCCCAATCTGACCTGGGCCTTCTCCATCGACAGAGTGAGGCCCAGTACAAATTGGAGGAACAGCACCTCATATTTCGCTTTGGTAGCTTACACCCCAGTGGTGGTCTTTTCTAACTTCTCTAAAGTATCCCTTGCTTTCCCTCTCTCTCCATCCCCTCCCCCTTCCCAGTTCTTCCACCAGTCTTACTGTCTCCGACTACATTCTATCTCTGTCCCGCTCACTCCTTTGACATCAGTCTGAAGAAGGGTCTCACCCCGAAAGGTCACCCATTCCTTCTCACCAAAGATGCTGCCTGGCCTGCTGAGTTACTCCAGCATTTTGTGTCTACTTTCCTTTTGCATCTCTTTTGACATTTATCTAAGCTACGAGGTAACTTTCCAGCATGCCTTTGGATGGGATAAGGTAGAAAAATGGAGCATGCAGCAGAAACCCGCATGATAGGGACACATGCAAATACTTTACTAACAACACGTGATGCATAGCAGCAGGATCAAATCTGGATCCTTGGGAATGTGACACATTCATGGTAACTGCTGTCCCAATGTTTCATTCACGTGCTGGGCTTCCTCTGAGCTGCTGTGAAGTCGCTTTCAGCTACGGAATTATGTCTGCTTTCCTATGTCATGCCATCTCCTTGTTTGCTTTTCCAAATGTTCGTTAAACATTTTATTTCAACCAATCATTTGAGAATGTACAGTACTGTCTGATTTCATCCTACTCCACTGCGGTGTTCCTCTATATATAAAGTTAAAAATCTGAGAAATGGAAGCAAGAGTAGGCAAGAAGCCCCTGGTGTCTGCTCCACCCTCCTACTGATCTGATCTTGACATCTTAACTTTCCTGCTTGTTCCCCATAAACCTTCATTTACTTATTGTTCACATATCTACCTCAGCCTTGAAAGTATTGATTGAGTAAACTTCCACAACTCTCTGATGTACAGAATTCCATGGGTGCACAAGCCTTAGAAAATAAATTCTTGTTCATCTACCTTAAACGGCCAATCCCTTATTCCAAAACTATATCTTAGTTCCAGATTCCCTTATGGAGGGCGGGAAGACATCCTCACAGTATCTTCCTGCACTTGAGTACAATTGAAGTTCAAAGTAATGCAGACTTTTCAGCTAAATAACAAACACATTTGTGATTTTACATATACTACAAACCAGAAAGCCACACATTTTGCCCAATTTTCACGCTCTTACGCTGATCATAAATTTCTCACGATCTGTCGTGAGAAATTCTGTGATCAACGAGAATTTCAAAAAAACTAATATCAACTGCATGGGCCGCGGGTATTGGAGCGCCAGGGTGGAGGGGGGGAATGGAAGCAGAAGCAGCGGCGGGGACAGATGCGGACGGGGAGCCGGGGCTGGGGAGTGTTTGCCGGGCTGGCGAGTCGCTCGCTGCAGCTCTGGCTATGGAGCAACCTCAGTGCAAGAGACCTGGGCCGTTGGAGGCATCAGAAGCAAAGATACTAGAGCGGAGCTCTTTGGTCGGAAGCATTGTGCCGCTGCCGTGAGAGTCTCTGTGCTGAATTTGCCCTGGTGACCGGCATGGATTAGGCTGACGCTCGATGCATCCTGGAGGACAACCAGTGGCTGCTGGAAATAAGTACCAAGCACTGGGTAGAAGCGGTGGAAGATAGTGGCCTTCAAATGGGGGTAGTTGGAGAAAGAATCTTGCTTGCCTGCTAGATTTTCACTTACTGCAACTGCAGAAAAAATGTTCCCAATGTTGGGGAAGTTCAGAACCAGGGGTCACAGTTGAAGAATAAAGGGTAGGCCAGTTAGGACTGAGAAATGACAAACTTTCTTCACCCAGAAAGTTGTGAATGTGTGGAATTCTCTGCCACAGAAGACAGTGGAGGCCAATTCACTGGATGTTTTCAAGAGAGAGTTACATTTAGCTCTTGGGGCTAGCGAAATCAAGGGATATAGGGAAAAAACGAGGTTCTGATTTTAGATGAACAACCATGATCATATTGAATGGCAGTGCTGGCTCGAAGGGCCGAATGGCCTGTACCTGCACCTATTTTCAATATTTCTATACTTGAGTATATGGTAATAAAACTCAACCACTTGATTTTGAAGCATTCATGCATGGTGGAGGTATCATGTAGTCATAGAGTGAAACAGTGTGAAAACAGGCCCTTCGGTGCAACTTGCCCACACCTGCCAACATGTCCCAGCTACACCACCTGCTTTTGGTCCATATCCCTCCAAACCTGTCCTATCCATGTATCAGTCTAACTGTTTCTTAAATGTTTGGATAGCCCTGCCTCAACTACATCCTCTGGCAGCTTGTTCCATACACCAAAAGTTACCCCTTAAAAAGTTACCTTAAAAATACTTAAAATAAAAAACATTAAAATCATACTTGTACAATGCACTAAAACATGATTTTCATACATCAAATTTCAAAAAGTCCCGTGGGAGGGCAGCATCACCCCTCCCACCACTCAGTTGCTCCACTCCCTCACCGGGTACCAAGACCAGTGATCGCTCAGCCCCCCCACTTTCAAAAACGCTATGTGGGCCCAGGTTCAGACAGAGAGCACTGCCAGATGTGAGCGGGGAATCGAAGCCAGTTGTCCGTGATGTCTGGATCCCAATGCTCAGCACTTCGTGTTTCGGAGTTGGCTAATGTTATTGATTTGTAATTAGCCTGATTTGTAATTAGTTGACAAACCTTAATTTATTAATCCGGAATATCCAGGGGGATATAAGTGTAATATTAAAATGACATACAAGATGTCCGGCTGTCTGTCACAACATACAACCCTGATAACCCATTATTTCCTTCAGTTAAATATTGGGAAGGTAGCACCATTGTCATTTGCCACTCAACTATTATGTTTGTTTACCTCATTGACTACTTCTAACCCCCTCCTCCCCACAAATTCCTTTGACAGGTTGAATAGAAATGTCCCCAATCTCGTTGTTTTATTAATTGAACACATAGATGAACATCCTCAAGGAGTGTAATCAGATGGAAACGGATTCAGATGTGATGTTTAAGAGCTTGTTAGAATATGGGGCATATTTTAAAGGAATGACAGAGATACATGCAGGGGAATGTGTGAGGAGGTTATTATTGCCTTTAGTTTTCGCTTGAACCAGGATATCTGAAGATTCAATGTTTAATATAGTAATTGTGCTGATACTGACTCCAACCAACCATGTAATGAATATCATCCATTCCGGAGGTTTTATTTTTCTCATGCCATTTAAACTTCACTTGGATTTCAATCACTTCAATGTAAAAGTAATTGGGAATGGGGAGCATCGGAATAAAAAAATTGGCCTTGGTGCATGTTAACTGTAATATAAAAATGTATGTATGTTGGTAGATGCAATCAAAACAAATATATTTTTTATCATTGTTGTATTATGAATACCACAGAAACTATTATGTACTCTCAAAATCACATTTAAAAGAATAATATTGCTTAAATATATAGCTATTGGACTTTGCATTTTGGAAAAGTCCCAGCTGAGAGGAAGACAGTTAAATACTGAAAATATTGGGGGTGAAAATGACTTCAGGACAGTTTGTTAGGAAAATGAAGTAAATGGTAACAGAATACTTATTCAGCTGAGTGAGTATACTTTTATGGATGAAAAATTGTCTTCAACCAATTGATGACTTCTTTGACAAAGTAACTAGCATGTTCGATAACAAGGAAGCCAATGGATGAAGCAAATTTTGTTATACAAAATTTGGTCTGTGAAGTGCCCCATAAAAGATTACTGCATTAGATAAGCACCTGTGGACTTGAACATAATAGGTTAAGTCCAGGGGATCAGCTATGACGCTTTGTGTGGGCCAGATATATTGTCAGTGCAGAGGGGCTAGGAGCAAGGCCAAGTGTGCATCCGGAGTCAAGGTCTGGAATAGTACTAGGTGTGCAGTCAAAGCTGGGACAATGGGAGTGTTCAACACTTGGAACCTAAGCAGGTAAGCAGCTATGATCAGGGTAGAATAGGGGGCCAGGTGTAAGGCTGGACTCAGGGTCAGAAATGAGAGAATGTATGCAACTGGAGTCAGGGTCAGGTGTAGTACCAGGTGTGCACTGAGACCCAGGTTGGTCAACATGGTCCAAGTGTTTGATTATAATCTGATTTCCATACATGAATACACCACCGATCATTCATGATCATAGCCTGGCTCTACTGTAGAATGTAATTAGGAATGTAATATAGCCTAATCTTATTCATAGCTAATAACATTTAAAGCATAAATATTGCATTCAAGTGTAAGTTAAAAGACTCGCTACAGTATGCACCAGATTGCACAATTTCAAGCTGAAAAATGCAAAAGCTCCGTACCAATTGGAGGGGGTCGCTACTCTCCCTCGGGCTTGGTCTCTTGCAATTTCTCACTCCCAACTCTCACCCAATGTTGGCAGCCCTACTTTAAGTGTGGCAGACAATAATTAAAAACAGATGCTTTGTTCTTTTTGCAGTCTACATTATGTTAACACTGAATTCACTTTGCCAGATTTATCAAAAGGGTTAAACTTAAAGTCCATTAGATACCAGCAATGAATGGTGGTTATAATTTTGCATTTTATAGGTTTGGCATGCTCATGTTTGTTTTCAAATGGGAAGGCATTCCTGTCGTAATTGCAAGATTTAGTCCTTAGGAGAATGGCTTGAATTTGCACAAATACCTACAATAAAGGTTTGAAAGAGGTTCCTATCGGTTTCTCCTGAGTTTTCAATGTTCCTTGGTATGGCATAGTTTGGTGAATATGATAACAGCTGATATAGTAATACTGTTGAGCTTCTAAACTTAATAATAATGTCTGCAATGTTTCAGGGATGATATCACAATTTGAAGAATACATGCAAGGACCTGAGAAAATAACAAGGGTTAGAAAGTATAGGAAAACGTACAATGGAGATATGTACTTTTGACCAAGTGGTAAGGAACTCAAGACTTGGATAAGTATCAATGCATGCTAGTGTGGAAATCAAAGCATAAATTGAGTGGAGAGCGCACTCTGCAAAAGAGACTAACATCGTTATAGGTGAATTTCACAATAGCCTTGGAGAAGGATAAAGAAATTGAAAATATGAGGAGGGACCAGGATCACGTTGTTGGATAACTTTGTAGCATGATCAGCGACCAAAATAAACGTGGATTTCTTTGCATGGACCAATTATGCACCTGTCAGCAGCAGATTCAAATGACTGTCTATTTTTCAAATTTTTGCAAAAACAGTAAACAATAAAAATTGCTTGATACTGATGAAGCCAAGCATGTACAAAATCGTGGAGAAAAACAATGGTTAATTATTTGGCATACTGGATACATCACATTTCTGTTATTGTTACTCAGCCAAATCGAAATCTTAGTATTCAGATTTCTGCCATTACAAAATGCCTTATCTAGCTTTACTCTCCACGCTTCAGCAATTTGCCCTTAAACTGGAGCAAAAATAGGAGAGTTGCTGGAGAAAATCAATGGGTCAGGCAGCAGTTGTGGATAAATTGAACAGTCAACATATCGGGTCCAGACCCTTCAAATGAACTGAAAGAGTAGAGATGAAGTTGCCAGATTAAAGATGTGGAGGAAAGGGATGGAGCAAGTGCAAGCAAGTAAAATATCGATAGAGCTTATGAAGAGATGAGTAGCAAATAACAGTCACATGAGGGAAGGAAGGGTGGAGGCATCAACACCGGCTGGGTGGTTTTGTGAAGAATGAAAGACTGCAGATTCTCAAAAACTGATAGAAAAGGTATGTGAATAATGTAACTAAATAAGGAGGGTTGATGTCAGATCGGACAAATGAGAGGGGAGGGGTGAGCAGTGGGGGGATTCAGTGCATAGAAATGTGGGTGATTGGCAGATGGAATAGACAGGAGGCGGAGAAAGAAACAGGGTTATGTGGGGTATTGTGGGAAGTATGTGAAAAAGGACCATCGCAGATAGGAGGAGAAAGGGACAAAAGGGCTTCAGGTTACGTAGGTTTGTGACATTGGAGAATTCAATATTCATATCATAATAGTGACCTTTCCTAATATTACTGGCACCTTCTCAGATGGGGAAGGATTTGTTAGGCGTATTCAAGAGGGTTTTTTGAACCAATATTTGGGAAGTTCAACTTGAGGAACGACCAGCCTGATATTGGGAAACAAGCTTGGGCAGTTGACTGCCCAGTGAGAGAACATTTTGGGAACTGTGATCCTTGACTTGAGAGGATTATGAATAAGCACAAGCCCCGACGTTGAGTTAAATTACAAAGTACTGTGCTATAACTCCAGGATATGCGTTCAACTAAGAAGGCCAAGCCCAAATCCAAAGTGTTATCTAACTATATCTAACTAAATATACCAACTTACAATTTTAACTCAATATGCAAAAAACAGCTACCTACATATTAACTAGCTCTTAAAAAAACAAACTAATCCAGTAGATGCAAGTATATCATTGGGTTATGAAGTGGGCACCTCCCATCACTGGTGTTTCATTGAGTTAGGCCCATAACACTTCGGGAAGGCTCAACAGTTGGTTCTGGGGTCCTAGAGCAACCCCCCCCCCCCCCCTCAAAACCTGCTCTCACCACCTATGCTACAAGTATCTACTAAATAAAGGGAGCTGCAGTCAATTAGCTCACTCTCTAACAAATGCTAAACACCTGCATCCTATGTCCAACTTATCCTTGCCCATCATTAAGTTTGCAACACCACAAATATCACACTTGCATAAGACAGGGATACACTTACACAGACTACAATTACAAAGAAATACAATAGACAATAGGTGCAGGAGTTGGCCATTCGGCCCTTTGAGCCATTCAAAGTGATCATGGCCGATCATCCCCAATCAGTACCCCGTTCCTGCCTTCTTCCCATATCCCCTGACTCCGCGATCTTCAAGAGTCCTATCCATCTCTCTCTTGAAAGTTTCCAAAGAACCAGCCTCCACCGCCCTCTGAGGCAGAAAATTCCACAGACTCACAACTCTCTGTGTGAAAAAGTGTTTCCTCATCTCTGTTCTAAATGGCTTACCCCTTATTCTGAAACTGTGGCCCCTGGTTCTGGACACCCCCAACATCGGGAACATGTTTCCTGCTTCAAGCATGTCCAAACCCTTAATAATCTTATATGTTTCTATAAGGTCCCCTCTCATCCTTCTAAATTCCAGAGTATACAAGCCCAGCCGCTCCATTCTCTCAGCATATGACAGTCCTGCTTTCCCGGGAATTAACCTTGTGAACTTACGCTGCACTCCTTCAATATCAAGAATGTCCTTCCTCAAATTTGAAGACCAAAACTGCACACAATATGCCAGGTGTGGTCTCACTAGGGCCCTGTACAACTGCAGAAGGACCTCTTTGCTCCTATACTCAACTCCTCTTGTTATGAAGGCCAACATGCCATTCGCTTTCTTCACTGCCTGCTGTACCTGCATGCTTACTTTCATTGACTGATGAACAAGGACCCCCAGATCCTGTTATACTTCCCCTTTTCCCAACTTGACACTATTTAGATAATAATCTTCCTTCCTGTTTTTGCTACCAAAGTGGATAACCTAACCTTTACCCATATTAAACTGCATCTTCCCACTCACCCAACCTGTCCAAGTCACCCTGCATTCTCATAGCATCCTCCTCACAGTTCACACTGTCACCCAACTTTGTGTCATCTGCAAATTTGCTAATGCTACTTGTAATCCCTTCATCTAAATCATTAATATATATTGTAAACAGCTGCGGTCCCAGCACCGAGCCTTATGGTACCCCACTAGTCACTGTCTGCCATTCTGAAAGAGACCCGTTAATCCCTACTCTTTGTTTCCTGTCAGACAACCAATTTTCTATCCATGTCAGCACTCTACCCCCAATACCATGTGCCCTAAGTTTGCCCACTAATTTCTTATGTGGGACCTTATCAAATGCTTTCTGAAAGTCCAGGTACACTACATTCACTGGCTCTCCCTTGTCCATTTTCCTAGTTACATCCTCAAAACATTTCCAGAAGTTTAGTCAAGCATGATTTCTCCTTCGTAAATCCATGCTGACTCAGACCGATCCTGTTACTGTTATCCAAATGTGCCGCTATTTCATCCTTTAGAATTGACTCCAGCATGTTCCCCACCACCGATATCAGGCTAACTGGTGTGTAATTCCCTGTTTTCTCTCTCCCGCCTTTCTTAAAACGTGGGATTACATTAGCTACCCTCCAATCCACAGGAACCGATCCTGAATCTATAGAACATTGAAAATTGATCACCAATGCGTCCACAGTTTCTAGAGCCACCTCTTTAAGTATCCTGGGATGCAGACCATCAGGCCCTGGGGATTTATCGGCCTTCAGGCCCATCAGTCTACCCAACACCATTTCCTGCCTAATGTGGATTTCCTTCAGTTCCTCCGTCACCCCAGATTCTCTGGCTAGTACATCAGGAAGATTGTTTCTGTCCTCCTTAGTGAAGACGGATCCAAAGTACCTGTTCAATTCATCTGTCATTTCCTTGTGCCCCATAATAAATTCACCCCTTTTCAGTTTTTAAGGGTCCAACTTTGGTCTTAACTAATTTTTTCCTCTTCACATACCTAAAGAAGCATTTACTATCCTCCTTTATATTCTTGGCTAGCTTACCTTCGTACCTCACCTTTTCTCCCAGTATTGCCTTTTTAGTTATCTTATATTGCTCTTTAAACATTACCCAATCTTCTGGCTACCCGCTTATCTTTGCTACGTTGTACTTCTACTCTTTTATTTTTATGCTGTCCCTGACTTCCCTTGTCAGCTGCGGCAGCCCCTTACTTCCCTTCAAATCTTTCTTCCTCTTTGGAATGAACTGGTCCTGCACCTTCTGTATTATTCCCAGAAATACCTGCCATTATTGTTCCACTGTCATCCCTGCTAGGGTATGTCTCCAGTCACCTTTGGCCAGCTCCTTCCTCATGGCTCCATAATCCCCTTTGTTCAACTGTAATACTGACACCTCCGAGTTACCCTTCTCCCTCTCAAATTGTACATTAAAATGTATCTATTATGGTCACTACCTCCTAATGACTCCTTAACCTCGTCCCCTTATAAAATCCAGTTCATTACACAATACTAAATCCAGAATTGCCTTTCCCTGGTAGGCTCCAGTGCAAGCTGCCCTAAGAATCCATCAGAGGCACTCCACCAATTCCCTTTCTTGGGGTCCAGTACCAACTTGATTTTCCCAGTCTACCTGCATGTCGAAATCACCCATAACAACCGTAGCTTTACCATAACGACATGCCAATTTTAACTCTTGATTCAACTTGCACTCTATATCCAGGCTACTGTTTTGGGGGCCTGTAGATAAGTCCCATTAGGGTCTTTTTACCCTTACAAATCCTTAGTTCTATCCATACTGACTCCTTAACCTCGTCCCCTTATAAAATCCAGTTCATTACAACAATACTAAATCCAGAATTGCCTTTCCCTGGTAGGCTCCAGTGCAAGCTGCCCTAAGAATCCATCAGAGGCACTCCACCAATTCCCTTTCTTGGGGTCCAGTACCAACTTGATTTTCCCAGTCTACCTGCATGTCGAAATCACCCATAACAACCGTAGCTTTACCATAACGACATGCCAATTTTAACTCTTGATTCAACTTGCACTCTATATCCAGGCTACTGTTTGGGGGCCTGTAGATAAGTCCCATTAGGGTCTTTTTACCCTTACAAATCCTTAGTTCTATCCATACTGACTCCACAGCTCCTGTTTCAATGTCACCACTTGCAAGGGACTGAATTTCATTCCTCACCAACAGAGCTACCCCAACCCCTCTGCCCACCTGTCTGTCTTTCGATAGGATGTATACCCTTGAATATTCAGTTCCCAGCCCTGGCCCACTTGCAATTCCCACAACATCATACTTGCCAATTTCTAATTGAGCCTCAAGCTCATCCATTTTATTTCTTATACTTCTCTCATTCATATAAAACACTTTTGACTTCGGTATTCACCTCCCCTCTCACTTCAGTCCCTATTGGCCCTGACCTTACTCTCTTATCCCTTCTCGAACTTTCCTTCCCATTAATTCGGGAGTCTTTTGTAACATTTCCTGTACTCACTTCCCCTTTAACTCCATCCTTATACCCCCAATTTGTCAATCCCTCCCCCCCACTATTTAGTTTAAACCCACTTGTGTAGCCCTAGCAAACCTGCCTGCTAGAACGTTGGTCCCCCTCCAGGTAAGGTGTAACCCGTCCATTTTGTACAGATCACCCCTACCGCAAAAGAGATTCCAGTGGTCTATAAATCGAAATCCTTGCTCCCTGCACCAGCCCGTCAGCCACACATTCAGATCCCCTATCTCCCTGTTCCTGTCCTCACTTGCAAGAAGTACTGGAAGTAATCCAGAGAAAACCACCCTAGAAGTCCTGCTTTTCAGTCTTATTCCTAACTCTCTAAACTCGTGTTGCAGAACCTCCTTCCTCTTCTTCCTGATGTTGTCTGTGCCTACATACTCCCAGCTGTTCACATACAGCATGTCATACGTTTCCTTTCTGCCATCAACTGACATTATTTCTTCTCGACCAAATCCACCCACTACCTTGCTCTGCTGCCTCTGACATCGGCTATCCAGCCTGACGAAAACTCTGTCCACAAATTCCAAGCTCTCCAAACAGTGATGTGGTCGACCGTGCTATGAAACCCACCTCTACCGGACGTACTCTTGCTCTCCATCCATGCTGCTCAACTTCTGCTGCCAACTCTACATATCTATGAACATTTTCCTTTCATAAACCTCATCCAGTAAGTTTTCCCAAGGCACCGTCAGTTCTATAAAATACACTATCCCCTGACTAACTGACCATAACACTCTATAAGGCCTCAAACTAGTACTAATTATTTCCTGCGGAATAACACCCAGATAACTCCCAAATCTACCTGCATCTCCCAATCATTGGCTCCCCGTAACTGCCCTGTCTCATGCCTGTCTACAATCTTCCCTCCTCTACTTTTCTCTCCCTCATGGACAAAATGCATGGTTACCCTCTCAGCCCTGATGCCCATTGAATTCACTTGCGCTCTCCTCCTCTCAATTGCTGCAGCTATGCACTTCAAGACCTGGACTATGTAGTGGCCATTTGGCTTGTTTTGTGTGTCATTAATGATAGCATGTGTCTTTAAATTTTAGACCGCCCGTTATATTGTGGGTGGGATTTATGACGTATTTTAGGACGCGTTTAAGACATGACGTATTTTAGGACCCAGAGAGTGAGAGATCTCGAAAGAGGTTTTGGCTGGAAGACCGGTTCCAGGAACAGAAGACAATAGATCTCGGCCAGAGATGGCCTAGAGGTTTATCGACAGCGACATAACTTATCTGAAGAATCTGAAGACATTATCAAGAAATTGTGAGTAGATATCGACTATTATTTCTTTGAATTTTGAAGCTGCAAAGCTTAAAATTTAAACAGCTTCTGTAAGAAGAGCCAGGTAATGAATGTGAGCCACTAGCTTGGAAGATAGCCAATAAAAGTGTTTTTCCAATTTGTCTGGAAAAACAGAAAAGACTGACCTTAGATTGTTTTGAAGTCTTGATAACACACATTCCTTGTGAATTAACATCATCTTTAAGCCCATGGATGTTTGAAAAATGTTGTCTACAATATCAGTTTGTTATTGTTCTGAGAAATTTGTTTTCAATATAGCCACTCGATGTTTACACAAAGTTGGAGTGGAATTCAGTGAAGACTTTGTTCGTTCAATTTAAAGACTTGGCAATCTGCCAAGACCTCTTTAAAATCATGGAACCTGAAGATGAAGAAAGTTTTACGTATGAGGGTCTACGAGGTGGCGATGAAAGACCAATTAGACAATTTAAACTCACTGAGAAAGGTCGAGTTCTAGCTCTGAAGGGAGCTGAGAAGGAGGTAAACTCGACCCGTACATGGATCCCCGTGAAGCTCCACTGCTTATAGACATCTAGCCAGAATAACGCAATAATGTCTTCTCTGAGTAAGCCAGTTCTGAATCCAAAAACCCATGACCCATGTGGGTCCCAAGTATCTTAATGTTCTGGAACAGCTTACAATGAGGGACTTTATCAAATGCCATATTAAAATCCATATTAACAACATTCACTGCCCTACCCTCATTGATAACTTTAATCACCTCCTCAAAAACTCAAACAAGATAGTGAGACACAACCTACCACGTACAAACTGTAATTAAATCCTTCTCTTCCAAATGGAAGTAAATCCTATCCCAAAGAACCCTCCCCAATAGCTTTGCTCTCTCTGGCTTGTGGCTCACCAAACTATAATTTCCTGGATTCCCTCTACTTCTATTCTTAAACTAAGTAACAACATTGGCTAGCCTCCAGTCCTCCAGGACCTCGCTTGTGGCTAGAGAAGATACAAAGATCTTCATCAAAGTCCCTGCAATCTCCTTTCCTGCCTCTTTCAATAACCCGGGTATGAACCTATCAGGCACTGGGGGCCCCCCAGTATTTAAAATATCACGTGCATATGTGGAAAGATAAGTAGTTTCCAAATAAAGACCCCTTGCCAGAAGTAGGATAAAGAGAGACAAGTTGCAGAGAAGATTAGGGAGAAATGGATAGGACAAGTGGAATGTCTGTGGAAGCACAGGTCAATGGCGCCGAGGGCAATGGGTTGTTAATGGGGCAGTTAGAGGGTGACAAAGAATTGTGATGCGTTGCAAATAACAGGTCAGGATTTCGTAATGGACACAACAAAAACTAAACCAAAAAGTAAACTTTATTTCTGTCACTGCCAACTTACACCCTGCTTTCATATTTACATGGTCAATTTTGGATTCTTCTCTTTCATTTTTGGATCCCTCTCTCCACCTCAAGGGGCAGGTAGAGACATGCATCTCTATATTTATAAAACTCTGATCTTGGATGTGTGTGTATTTGTGTGTGTGATGTTCGTGTGCGTTCCACATCTCCTCGAAAACACGACGGCTAATGGTGACATTTTTACATATTCCGATAGAGATTTATGCCATGATGTCAAAATTCGCCTTATCTGAAAATTTCATGCATTGTTTCTCGAGTTATTTATGAAAATGTCCACAAATCTCAAATAAATTAGAAAATAATCGAGATGGTCTCGTTGATAACGACACAATGCCTGCCTCTGCTCACGCTGCGAGTGATGTCACCCATGTTCTGTCTTCTGTACTTCTTGGCTTCTTAACTTTTACTTCTTTAAATTTGTCACTTAGCGTTTTTAAACTGCTGCGCAGGTCTTGCTGCACATTCCGCTGGGCTCCTTAAAGTTCTAGAACATGGCGGCGGCATGAGGGTGCAGGGCAGTGCGGTGGGAAGGTGGCTCTGGGAGAGGCCGTCTATGGAGACCTGCAATTACTCCGTCGATCGCAGGGACAAGGGAAATCGTGACGCCTTTTCCTCACTGGTGATCCCGATCCCATCTGGCGATCTCGGACCTCCTCTCCGTCTCCCCCGCCCGACCGTCTGTCACGCGGGTGGGTGGGCTTCCCGCTGCTTTTGGCCGTCCTCAGATCGCGCCCGCCCACAGCCTCTCTCAAGTCTCCGCTGCCCGCTCGCCGTGGGCCCAGCAGCCCGCTCGCCGTGGGTCCCGCAGCCTGCTCACCGTGGGCCCAGCAGCCTGCTCGCCATGGGCCCGCAGCCCGCTCGGCTCCCCTCCTCCTCTCCCCTTCCCCTCTCACCGCTTTTCTCCAGCCCCTCCTCTCTCTCCTCTACTCTCTATCCCCTCCCCCCTCTCCTCACCCCTCCCCCTCCCTTTACCCCCATCTCTCCTCATTTCACCCCCTCCCCCCTCCCCGTGTGGGGTGGTTAGTGTGTGTGTGACGCCGCAAGCCGCTCCTCCTCCACCCCCGCATTGAGGGGACAAGACCCAATGGGTCCCACTTGGTCTAGTAAACTTATAAAACTCTGATCTTGGATGTGTATGTATTTGTGTGTGTGATGTTCAGATTCAGATTCAACTTATTGTCATTGCACTTTTCAGTACAACAAAATGGTTTAGCCTGCAGTCATACATAGAATAAATAACAAAACACACACTCAACACAGTTTTACATCCACCACAGTGAGTCCACCAGGCACCTCCTCACTGTGATGGAAGGCAAAAGTCCCAAAGTCCATGTCTCTACCCTCCTTGCTCTCCCTCTGCGCTGAGGCGATCCAGGCCTCCGATGTTGTGACCCAGCCGGCTGATGGTAAGTCCAGCAGCCACATCCGAGCTCCGTGAACGGGCCGGTGCAAACACCGCGGCCCGGTGCGGTAGAAGCTGCAGCCCTCCAGTCCAGCGGACGCAGCTGTTGTTGCGGGAGCTCCGGAAAAACAGGTCACCAACCTGTGACCTGCGAGCTCCAGATGATCCCGTCCACTGGCCCACGGCCGAGCCTCCACGTCTCCGAAGTCCGGTCGGAAGTCGGGTCGCAACGCCACCACAGCCCCGAAGTCGGCCAGCCTCGCGTTGGTAAGTCCTGGCTCTGCCTCCGGAGCCTCGAGGTCGGTCCCTGTTGGAGACCGTCAGCTCCGCGATAGGCCTCAGCGCAGACGGAGACGGGGGATATGGCAAGAAAGGTCGCATCGCCCCGAAGGAAGAGTCAAAAAACAAGTTTCACCCACCCCCCCAAACATACACAACTAAAATAAACCAAAAAAACTGTAACAGCGGGATAAAATAAAACAAAAAAAGAAAAGACAAACGGACTGCAGGCGAGCCGCAGCTGCAAGGCAGCGCCGCCACTTCCGGTGAGGAAATGTTCGTGTGTGTTTCACATCTCCTCGAAAACACGACGCGCAAACGTTGACATTTTTACATATTCTGGAAGAGATTTACACCGTGAAGTCAAAAATCGTCATCTGAAAATGTCATGCTTTTTCTCGTCATTTATGAAAATGTTCAAAAATCTCTAAAAACGTGGAAACGTGGATTTTGCTTATTCCCTGTGCTTAGCCCTGCTCGCAACATTGTTGCTTTCCAAGTACACTGAGTTTTGCTAGCTAGCAAGTGCAAATGCATTTTTTTTTAAAGTCATAGTACATTGAGTTCTGCTAGCTAGCAAGTGCAAATGCATTTTTTAAGTTTAAAAATGAGGGAGGGTGCATAAGGCGAAATGAGCAGCCCCCGCGCAGTTGTCGGCTATTGGTGAGTGCTGGAATCTTGCGCTGGGGGAATGGGTTGTATTGGACAAAGGGGAACGGGTTGCGTTGGGGGACCAGGCCTCCCATGGGGGTTATGGGTGAGTGGTGGAATAGTGCGTTGGGGAATGGGTCGTGTTGGAGGACCAGGCCTCCTGTGTGACAGTGACCCAGCTAGTTAATTATAAGTCCGGGCACTCCACAGCTTTCTTTGCTGAACTTCCTCCCACCTTCACTCCTGTAAGGACTCTGTTTCATTATCCCAATTCATTTCGACAAATCATATTTGTTCTGATGACAAGACTTTCCACACAAGCGCCTCTGTAGGGTGTTCCTTCTATTTCCTTAGAAGGTTGAGGAAAAATGGTATGTCAACAAATACTTTAACCGCTACAGGTGTACAGTGGAGGGCATATTGACTGGTTGCATCTCAGCCTCGTTCGGCAACTCGAACGCCCAGGAATGAAAAAGATTGCAAAAACTAGTAAACACTGCCCAGTCCATCATGGGTACTGACCTCCCCACCACCGAAGGGATCTACAGGAGTCGCTGCCTCAAAAAGATAGCCAACATCATCAGTGACCCACACTACCCCGACCACACTCTCATTTCACTCTTCTCATTGAGAAGAAGGTATAGGAGCCTGAAAACTGTAAGGGTCAGGTTCAGGAGCAGCTTCCCTACAACCATAGGTTATTTAACACTATATCCTCCAAATAAGATGAACTACAAATACTTGGGGGTTTTGTTGTTGTCTTTGCACTATTATTGTGTCCCTGGCCATAGCAAAGGTAGAGTTCCCTTGGTCCTCACTTTCCATCCAAATAACCTCCACATTCAACTAATCATCCTTTACAATATTTGCAAGCATCAAAATGATTCAAGAATCAGAAATATTTTACCCCCTGCCTTCAGCATTATAAAGAAGTTGTTCCCTTCACAATTCTGTTTCACACCTTGGTCCTCACCAATTATTCCCTATCGCATGGTACTTTTCTATCCTATCATGCCAGATAAAACAACTTTTCCCTTTCCACCATCCTGGTTCCTAAACAGTCTTGCCAAGCAATGCAGCAATTCTCTTGCACATCTGCCAATCTAGCCTACTGCATTTTGCATTTACCATCTGGTCTCTTCTACCTTGGAAAAACCATGTATAGATTTGGAGATTGCTTAGTGGAGCACTTTTATTTAATGTTCAGAAGTGATCATGAACTTTGCCTGACACTTTATCTCTCTCTTCTATCGGATTCAGCATTGAAATTTCAAACTGTTAATAATTAATGTTCTCTATCTATATTAGAACTTACCAATTTTGTTGCCATTTTTAGATTATATTTTGTTTTCCCTAATTAGCATATTTTGACCAGCTATTTGCATCACGTCACTCATTAATAACCCCCCTCCCCCACAAACACCCACATTCCGACCTATCGGAATGTTAGTGTTGGACATTAGGAGGAGAGGAACACCCCTACCGCCTGTCTCCATCAATGATGTGGATGTGGTTTACCAGGGGGTACAAATACCTTGGAGTGTATCTGGATAGTAAACTGTTGTGCGCTGGGGCAGCAGGGCAAAGGCCGTGGACGCCAATAGGATTAACAAACTTATCAGAAAGGCTGGCTCCGTCCTGGGGGCAGAGATGGATTCAAGGGAGTTGGTCTTGGAGAAGATGATGCTACTCAAACTACAGAGCATCTTGGACAATACAGCTCACCCCCTCCATGACACACTGGTCAACCTGAGGAGTGAGGAATACCTTCAGCAACAGACTGGTTCCACCAAGATGTGGCACAGAACACCACAGGAGATCCTTCTTCCCTGTGGCCATCAAACTGTACAACTCCTCCTCCTTCTTTCGTGGGGTAGACTGACTCCCCTTCCCGCTCCACAACCTTGGCACATCCCCAATCCTTTCCATTCGTCACTTTAATTTCATATTTCATGTATTTATGTGTTTTATGACTGTTGGCAGATCAATTTCCCTCCTGGGATACATAAAGTTCTATCGTATCAGAGATATTCATTTTGTGTAATCTATTCCTACTGCCACATTTGCTGCAATTTAAAATTACTTTTTTTTCCCCCCTTGTTTCCGATTGTGACAAAGAGTATTTGACCTGAAATGTTAACCCTGATTTCCCAACAATTTGTTTCAGATTTGCAGCATCTGTAATTTGTTTGATTTATGTTTATATCCTTTGAGCTTACTCAACTATCTTCAAGAAAAGAATAAGACAATGAATTCTGTATATGGGGAGACTCGTGTAGAACTTTATTTTAAACTGTAACGTTGCTTGAATCTCAGTAGCTTCCACAGGTGTCAGGTGCATTAAGATAAAGTGGAGAGAATAGGCTGCAGGAAAAATAGAACAGAGGGGTAACATGATTGCCCTGAGTGCTTCATTGTCTCAACAAGTCAAATGGTCTTGTCTACGTCATAAGGAAATAATGAAAATCACACTGACAGTCATAACTATTCTGCCTTTATAAGGATGCAGAGTGGCTACGGCAGTGGACAAATTTCAGTCACAACCAGTTTGTAAAGCAAAGGCATTTCATGGATTTGTCCTTGAAGCAAGGTAAGAAAATTATTCCCCAAGCCACTTAGCAACTATGGCCTCCTGCTGAGAGCCTTCTACCCCCTCTTCATTCCACTGATTATTCTGTGCTCAATTATTTGATGTAGTGCAATTGCAATATCTATGGTTGGAAGTGATGTTTAAGCATACCTCTACATTTAATACAATTAAAATGTTATATTTATTAGTTGCCTTTTGGCAAAATTAATTTAACATGGAATTAACATCATGAATCCATAAATGCTTGATATATGAATCTAACAATCTCATCTCAGTTTATTTAATACTCAAAATCATATAGTGCCACTTACCTACGCATCTTGAACCATCTGCAGTGGGTAGATATCCATGTTGACATTTACAAAAGTAACTGCCAACTGTATTGGAACATTCACCTCCTCGACATATACCAGGAATGATAGTGCATTCATCAACATCTAAACAATAAAATAGTTCAGGGTTAGCATTCATCATTTGGGAAACTTAGTACAAAAGTTGGGACACAAGAAACAAGCAATATCTTGTTACAGCTGTAGAGGACATTGGGAAGTCTGCTCTAGGAATAGTGTGTGCAGTCTGGTCACCTAACTCTTGGAAGGATGTGATTAAAATGGGGGGCACTGTGGCATAGCCGGTAAGGTTGTTGCTATACAGCACCAGAGACTCAGATGCAATCCTGACCTTGGCTGCTGTCTGTGTGAAGTTTGCATGTTCTCCTCGTGACTGCATGGGTTTCCTCTAGGTGCACAGTTTGCTCCCACATCCTAAAGATGTACGGGTTTGTAGTTGAATGGACTCTGTAAATTGCTGCTAATGTGCAGGGAGTGGATAATAAAGTAGGATAACATAGAACTAGTATGAACAAAGGATCGATAGACAGAGTGGGCTCAGTGTGCCAAAGGGCCTGTTTCCATGCTGTATTGCTAAAACCTGAGCTAAATTATAAGAGGGTCCAGAAAAGATTCACAAATATATTGTCAGGGCTGTGGAGTTGAGTTGTAAAGAAAGATTGGATGGACTGGGATTCGTTTGGAAAAGACATGGAGCGATGGAGGCCGAGGAATTACCTTATGGAGGTTTATAAAATAATGATCATATATTAGATATATGGTCACAGTCTATTAAATCAGGTTGGAAAGTCTAAAACTAAAGGGCATAGGTTTCATATGAGAAGAGAAGTTTTGAAGAAGATCTGAAGGGCAAGTTTTTCCACAGAAATTTGGAAAGAAACTTGAACTAGTTCATGGATAGGAAAGGTTTAGGGGATACTAGGTCAAGTGGGACCTGTTGGGTCCTATCCCCTCAATGCGCAGTTGCGGGGGGGGCGGCCTGCAGCATCACACACACACTACCCCCCCTTGATATTATATTAATATTATAATTAATATTAATTATAATTAATATTATATTTAATATTAATTAGTATTTAATTAAGAGAGACAGAACGGACTGCAGATGCTGGTTTACAAAAATAGACACAAGGTGTTGCAACATAGTGGGTCACACCATCTCTGGAAGACGTGGATAAGTGACATTTTGCATTTAGACCCTTCTTCAGATTTATTTAGTTAGTTAGATTTATATCCCGCGGATGCCTGAGAGGGATTTGAACACCTCTCTCAGGTTCCCGGCACTATCAAGCACATAGTTTACTGATCAGGAACATTGACCAGTGGAGTAAATCTGATAATTCCAATTAGGAAAATATCCAATGTTGAAATGTTGTAATAAATTAATGGCTTTGGCACAAAGTGACCATGGGGCACTTGGAATCCTCAGCGTCAAAGGTGGATGGTGCTACAAGTTTTGTAGTATAAGAGATCAGTTCCCCATCTGCGTGCTCCCATTCACATTCTGGAACCTGATCTATGGTTCTCTTCAAACTGATTTTTCATTGTTTGTTTTATAATCATGACATAAATCCAAATTAAAGTCCGCAGACTATTCATCAAAATATAGTAAACCTAGGAGCTTTGTCTAACAGCAGTCAGGTCCTGGGACCTTTACAAATGTAGTGTTGATGTCAAATGTATTATAATGGAGCAGGTCAATGAGTTAACTCTCCTTCCCATTCCAAAACTGACCTTTTTGACCCGGGCCTGCTTCACTGTCAGTGTTAGGCCAAACGCAGATTGGAGGAACAGCACTTTTTATTTCTCTTGGGCAACTTACAAACCAGGATTTCAACATTGATAGAGAGGGAGTGGAAGGGGAGTAGAGAGGGAGGGGGGGGGAAGGGAGGGGGTAGTTAGGGAGAGAGTGAGGGGGGTAGAGAGGGAGGCTAGAGGGAGGGAGAGGGGGATAGAGGGGGAGAGGGAGGGGGGTAGAGAGTGAGGGGGAGGGGAAGAGAGAGAGAGGGTGAGGGGGTAGAGAAGGAGGAGGAAAAGAGGGAGGGGGAAAAGAGGGTGGAAGGTGAGGGGCTAGAGAGGAAGGGGAGGGGGTAGAGAGGGAGAGGGGCAGAGAGGGAGGAGGTTAGAGAGAGGGAGGTAGAGTCGGAGAGAGGGAGGGTGGAGAGAGAGGGTTGAGAGGGAAGATTGAGAGGGAGGGTGAGGGGGTAGAGAAGGAGGGTACAGGGAGGGGGATAGAGAGGGAGGGGGATAGAGAGGGAGAGGGGTAGAGAGGGGGGAGGGAGGGTAGAGAGGGAGGGGGTAGAGTGGGAAGGAGGGCAGAGAGGGAGGGGGCATGAAAGGGACTGAAGACATTTGAACAATTTTTCCCTACCCCCTCCCTCAATCCCCCCACTCTTTCTCCTCGACTCCCCAGGATTTTTTTCCTCTCCTCCACTCCCCCAATCCCTCCCTCACCTCTTCGATGGAGCCGGTGGAGCTGGGCTTAGCGGGTCCGAGCCGAGTGGGGCCGAGTGTGCGGGACCGAACGGATCCCAGCGGAGCCGAGCGGGGCCGGATGTGTCCCAGCAGGGCCGAGCGGGTTGGAGTGCTGGAGCAACCCTCGTAGGGGGGTAGAGAGGGAGGGGGGAGAGGGAGGTGAGGGGGCTAGAGAGGGAGGGTAGATGGAGGGGGAGGGGTAGAGAGGAAGGGGGAGGGGGTAGAGAGGGAGAGGGGCAGAGAGAGAGGAGGTTAGAGAGAGGGAGGTAGAGTCGGGGAGAGGGAGGGTGGAGAGAGAGGGTTGAGAGGGAGGGGGGGTAGAGAGGGAGAGGGATAGAGGGGGGAGGGAGGGTAGAGAGGGAGAGGGGTAGAGAGGGGGAAGGAGGGCAGAGAGGGAGGGGGCATGAACAGGGACTGAAGACACTTGAATGTGTCTTCAGTCCCTGTCATGCCCCCTCGGGGCCGAACGGGTTGGAGTGCTGGAGCGACCCTCGTAGGGGAGTAGAGAGGGAGGGGGGAGAGGGAGGTGAGGGGGTAGAGAGGGAGGGTAGTTGGAGGGGGAGGGGGTAGAGAGGAAGAGGGGCAGAGAGACAGGAGGTTAGAGAGAGGGAGGGGGATAGAGTGGGATACCAGCCGGGCCGAGCGGAGTGCAGGAGTAGCCCTCACGCCCGGAATGTGCGAGTTAATTATGACGTCTGTCCGAATTTTTTTCTTCAAAATGAGTGAGCTTGAAGAAATTTAATTTTTGTAAAAGATTAGTAACTTGGGAAATATAGGTTAAAATGCGACGGGAAGATATTTATCATGTCTGCGGGAAGAATGTCAGTAGCATATGTGAAAATGGGAAGGCTGTGGCCTGGCGTTTGGAAGACGATAGGAATTAAGGACATTGACAGAAAGCTGACACAACCCTGGCCCACACAGACACAAGAACAAGGGGAAGAGTTTCTGTATAATATATATATAATATAGATGGGACCAGATCAGTTAGACAAATTGGTTGGCATGAACGAGTTGGGCCAGTGCTCTTTCGCTCTTTCGGCATTGTATAGCTCTGTGATTATGATTTATAACTAAAGAATAGTTGTATTATTTAAAATCCTAGATTTATTTCCCTTCAATTACTAGATTGGAATGAATGCTAGTTACAATTCAAACAATCTTCAAACATTATTACCCAATCGTCATCGTAATAGTTACTCCAACACTTGGTGACTTTTTTTTAAATAAACCAGCTTCTGCAGTTCCTTGTTAGTAGCAACTTCCCTAAACGTCCTTATTTTCGCAAACATGTAGTGAAATATGTAGTGCATATGTAGTGAGTACATTGAACATTGCAGAGGTATTGAGATCCAAAAGCAATTCAACCTGGGTGGTCAGGCATCCAAATTGAGTGACTTGCAGCTGATACTAATGGAGCTGATGATAATATTTATAAAGGCGACAAATCTAATCATTGCTATTTTAAAAACTAGTGTGGACAGAAGGTGAAGGCTTCATTCCCATTGACGATGGAAAATATGTTTATAATATATACATTTCAGAGGCAAAGAACACAATGTAAAATGCAACATCATTATTCAAATAAAGCAGTAAAATAATCATGGAAGATTTATCAAGAATTTATTTATTCAGACCAATTTTATATAGTTACTAACCTTCTGACTATTAATTCTACTACAAACCTACTGATCCCCATAGCTATCTTGACTACACTTCTTCTCACCCTGCTTCCTGTAAAGACTCTATCTCCTACTCCCAATTCCTCTGTCTACGCCGCACCTGCCCCCAGGATGAGGTGTTCCATACCAAGGCATCATACCATACCATATCCTCATTCTTTAAGAAACGGGGGTTCCCCTCTTCCAATATAGATGAGGTACTCACTAGGGTCTCCTCGATATCCCGCAGCTCCGCTCTAACTCCCCCTCCCCCCATTCATAACAAGGACAGATTCCCCCTTGTCCTCACCTTCCACCCCATCAGCCGTCGCATTCAGCATATAATCCTCTAACATTTTGCCCACCTCCAACGGGATCCCACTACTGGCCACATCTTCCCATCTCCACTCCTTTCGGCTTTCCGCAGAGACCGTTCCCTCCGAAACTGGTCAACTCGTCCCACCCAAATCACCCCCTCCCCAGGTACTTTCCCCTGCAACCACAGGAGATGCAACACTTCCCCCCTCAACTCCATCCAAGGACCCAAACAGGTCTTTCCAGGTGAGGCAGAGGTTCACTTGCACCTCCTCCAACCGCATCTACTGTATCCGCTGTTCTAGGTGTTAACTTCTCTACATCAGTGAGACAAGCGCAGGCTCCGCTCAGTGCGTCTTAACCTACCTGATCTCCCAGTGGCTCAGCACTTCAACTCCCCCTCCCATTCCCAATTTGACTTTTCTGTCCTGGGCCTCCTCCATTGTCAGAGTGAGGCCCAGCACAAATTTGAGGAACAGCACCTCATATTTCGCTTGGGTAGTTTACACCCCAGCGGTATGAACATTGACTTCCCTAACTTCAGATAGCCCTTGCTTTCTCTCTCCATCCCCTTCCCCTTCCCAGTTCACCCACTAGTCTTACTGTCTCCGCCTACATTCTATCTTTGTCCCACCCCCTCCCCTGACATCCGTCTGAAGAAGGGTCTCGACCCGAAACGTCGGCCATTCCTTCTCTCCAGAGATGCTGCCTTACCCGTTACTCCAGCATTTTGTGTCTACCTTTTATATAGTTCTACTCCAAAATTGTAGCCAATTCATGTTAACAATCTTTCTAAAGTTCAAATAAACCCAAATCGCATCTTATAGTGGGGCAAAGAAAGAAAGCCGAGACACAAATAAACTATTGGGGGAATCTTTTCATTAAAGAATGGAGCAAAAGCAAAAATTACATTCAGTTTTTATAACCATATAACAATTACAGCACGGAGACAGGCCCTCTCGGCCCTTCCAGTCCGTGCCGACCATTTGTTTTCCCCTAGTCCCATCTACCTGCACTCAGACCATACCCCTCCATTCCCTTCACGTCCATATACCTATCCACTTTACTTTTAAATGTTAAAATCGATCCTGCCTCCACCACCTCTGCTGGAAGCTCATTCCACACAGCCACCACCCTCTGAGTAAAGAAGTTCCCCCTCACGTTACCCCTAAACTTCTGTCCCTTAATTCTCATGTCATGCCCTCTTGTTTGAATCTTCCCTACCCTCAATGGGAAAAGCTTATCCACGTCAACTCTGTCTATCCCTTTCATCATTTTAAAGACCTCAATCAAGTCCCCCCTTAACCTTCTGCGCTCCAAAGAATAAAGACCTAACTTGTTCAACCTTTCTCTGTAACATAGTTGCTGGAACCCTGGCAACATTCTAGTAAATCTCCTCTGTACTCTCTCTATTTTGTTGACATCCTTCCTATAACTAGGCGACCAAAATTGTACACCATACTCCAGAATTGGTCTTACCAATGCCTTGTACAATTTTAACATTACTTCCCTACTCCTATATTCAATGCTCTGATTTATAAAGGCCAGCACACCAAAGGCTTTCTTTACCACCCTATCTACATGCGATTCCACCTTCAGGGAAATATGCACAGTTATTCCTAGATCCCTCTGTTCCACAGCATTCCTCAATTCCCTACCATTTACCATGTACGTCCTATTTTGATTTGTCCTGCCAAGATGTAGCACTTCACACTTATCAGCATTAAACTCCATCTGCCATCTTTCAGCCCACTTTTCCAAATGGCCCAAATCTCTCTGTAGACTTTGAGAATCTACTTCATTATCCACAATACCACCTATCTTAGTATCATCTGCATACTTACTTATCCAATTTTCCACCCCATCATCCAGATCATTGATGTACATGACAAACAACAGTGGACCCAACACAGATCCCTGAGGCACCCCACTGGTCACCGGCTTCCAACCTGACAAACAGTCATCCACCATTACTCTCTGACATCTCCCATTCAGCCACTGTTGAATCCATCTTGCTACTCCGCCATTAACACCCAAAGATTGAACCTTCTTAACCAACCTTCCGTGGGGAACCTTGTCAAAGGCCTTACTGAAATCCATATAGACAACATCCACTGCTTTACCCTCATCAATTTCCCTAGTTACCGCTTCAAAAAATTCAAGAAGGTTTGTCAAACATGACCTTCCAGGCACAAATCCATGTTGACTGTTCCTGATCAGACCCTGTTTATCCAGATGCTTATATATATTATCTCTAAGTTATCCTTTCCATTAATTTGCCCACCACTGACGTCAAACTAATAGGTCTATAATTGCTAGGTTTATTCTTTGAACCCTTTTTAAACAATGGAACAACATGCGCAGTACGCCAATCCTCCGGCACTATTCCCGTTTCTAATGACATTTGAAATATTTCTGTCATAGCTCCTGCTATTTCTACACTAACTTCCCTCAATGTCCTAGGGAATATCCTGTCAGGACCTGGAGACTTATCCACCTTTATATTTTTCAAAAGTGTCAGTACTTCCTCCTCTTTGAATCTCATAGTTTCCATAGCTACTCTACTTTTTTCCTTACCTCACAGAGTTCAATGTCCTTCTCCTTGGTGAATACCGAAGAAAAGAAATTGTTCAATATCTCCCCCATCTCTTTTGGCTCTGCAGATAGCTGTCCATTCTGGTTCTCTAATGGTCCAATTTTATCCCTCGTTATCCTTTTGCTATTAATATAGCTGTAGAAACCCTTTGGATTTACTTTCACCTTTCTTGCCAAAGCAACCTCATATCTTCTTTTAGCCTTCCTAATTTCTTTCTTAAGATTCTTTTTACATTCTTTATACTCCTCTAGCACCTCATTTACTCCATGCCTCCTATAATTATTGTAGATATCTCTCTTTTTTCGAAACAAGTGTCTAATTTCCCTTGAAAACCATGGCTCTTTCCAATTTTTACTATTTCCTTTCAACCTAACAGGGACATAAAGATTCTGTACTCTTACAATTTCCCCTTTAAATGTCCTCCATTTCTCTTCTACATCCTTCTCATGAAACAAAGTGTCCCAATTCACTCCTTTAAAATCCTTACGCATTCCCTCAAAGTTAGCCTTTCTCCAATCAAAAATCTCCACTCTAGGTCCTGTTCTGACTCGCTCCATAATTATATTGAAACTAATGGTATTGTGATCACTGGTCCCGAAGTGCTCACCAACGCATACCTCCGTCACCTGTCCTGCCTCATTTCCTAACAGGAGGTCCAGCACTGCCCCTTTCGCTGGTCGGTACCTCTATGTACTGCTGCAAAAAACTATCCTGCACACATTTTACAAACTCCAAACCATCCAGCCCATTTACAGAATGTGTTTCCCAGTCTATTTTTGGGAAATTGAAATCTCCCACAATCACTACCTTGTGCTTACTACTAATATCTGCTATCTCCTTACATATTTGCTCTTCCAATTCTCGCTCCCCATTTGGCGGTCTATAGTACACCCCTAAAAGTGTTGCTACACCGTTCCCACTTCTCAGTTCCACCCAAATAGCTTCCCTAGACGAACCCTCTAATCTATCCTGCCAAAGCACTGCTGTAATATCCTCTCTGACAAGCAATGCAACACCTCCACCTCTGGTCCCTCCAATTCTATCACCGCGGAATCAACGAACTCCTGGAATATTTAGTTTCCAATCACAGCCCTCCTGCAACCATGTTTCACTGATTGCCACAACATCATATTTCCAGGTGTCAATCCAGGCTCTAAGTTCATCCACCTTACTTACAATGCTCCTAGCATTAAAATATGCACATTTTATAAACCCACCATCCTTTATTCTCTGTCTATTATCTTTTTCATCTTTCTCGCCTACATTTTGGGTCCGAGTGCTTCCCTTCTCTGCCTCTTGCCCCACACCCTGTCCCCTAGCCCCCTCTACCCGAGTCCCTCCCCCCAGCCTTTCTAGTTTAAAGTCTCCCCAGTAGGCTTTGCAAATCTCCCTGCCAGGATATTGGTCCCCTTCGGGTTCAAGTGCAACCCGTCCTCTGCGTACAGATCATGCCTTCCCCAAAAGAGGTCCCAGTGATCAAGAAACTTGAATCGCTGCCCACTGCATCAGTCCCTCAGCCACGCATTTAGCCTCCACCTCATTTCATTCCTACTCTCACTGTCACGCGGCACAGGCAGTAATCCTGAAATCGTTACCCTTTTGGTCCTTCTCTTTAACTTTCCCCCCAACTCCCTAAATTCTCCCTTCAGGACCTCGTCACTTTTTCTGCCTATGTCAATGGTACCTATGTGTACCACAACATCAGGCTCCTCTTCCTCCCTTATCAGAATCTTTTGGACACGTTCTGACACATGCGAGACCCTGGCACCAGGGAGGCAAACTACCATCCGGGTCTCCCGACTGCGTCCACAGAATCGCCTATCCGACCCCCTAACTATAGAGTCCCCTATTACAATTGCCCTCCTCTTTTTGCTACCCTTCTGAGCATCAGGGCCGGTCTCTGTGCCGGAGGCCCGGCCGCTGTTGTTGCCCCCAGCTAGGCTGTCCCCTCCAATCGTACTCAAACCCGAGTACCTATTTTCACAGGGGTACTCTCTAGCCCCTGCCTCTGCACCTTGCCCTTCCTAACCGTGACCCACTTGTCTGCCTCCTGTGGTCTGGGAGTGACTACCTCCCTGTAGCTCCTCTCTATGACCTCCTCACTCTCCCTGACCAGACGGAGGTCGTCGAGCTGCTGCTCCAGGTTCCTAACACGATCCTTTAGGAGCCCCATCTCGATCCCAACTACGGGTGCTGTTTGTACGGAGTTAGTACGTTTTCCCCGTGACCCGTGTGGGTTTTCTCCGAGATGTTTGGTTTCCTCACACACTCCAAAGACGTACAGGTTTGTAGGTTAATTGGCTTGGTAAACGTAAAAATTGTCCGTAGTGTGTGTAGGATAGTGTTAATGTGCGGGGATTGCAGGTCGGTTTGGACCCAGTGGTTTTTAGTGGGTTTACTCTCAGGAAAGCCGATCTACCCTCTGCTACAGTTAACCTGGGGAGAGGCACACTGCCCTGCTGGCTTTCTGCTCGAAGCGAGCATAGAAAGCATTCAGTTCATCAGGTAGGGTCGCACTATCACCAATGATGTTGCCTGACCTTGTTTAGTAGCCACTTATCTTATTCAGACCGTCCAACAATTCTCCATGTGTCCGAGTGATTCTGCTGGGACTCAAGTTTGTCCCGGTATTGCCTCTTGGCTTTTCCTGATGGCTTTGCGGAGATCATAGCTGGCCTTCTTGTACCACTTGAGATCATTTGACTTGTGTGCAGCGGATCTGGCCTTAACCTGTGAATGTACCTCGCAGTTCATCCATGGTTTCCAGTTGAGGAACACTCGGACTGACATTGTCAGCACACAGACAGCACCTGAGGTTAAGATTGAACCTGTGTCTCTGGCACTGAGAGACAGCAGCTGTCCCAGCTGTGCCGCCCAACATGGCAGGATACTTAACGGCACGATGCACAGAGGAATCATGGAGTCCATGTCTATAGTTCCCTGAAAGTAGCACCACAAGTGGATGGAATGGTAAAAAAAAGGCATATGGTATATTTGCTTTCATCGGTCAGGACATTAAGGAAAAGAGCCAGGAAGTAAGGTTGCAGCTTTATAGAACCACGTCAGTCACATTTATGGCATTGCGTCACCCCATGACAAGAAGGACATGAAGAGGGTGCAGAAGAAGTCTACCATGATGCTGCCTGGATTAAGGGTTATCAGCTATAAGGAGAGCTTGGATAGACTTGGATTGTCTTCTCTGAAGGCTCTCGTTGAGTCAGACATTGAGGATCCAATAGATGGTAATCAAATTATGAGGCATAGATAGGGGAACATTTTTCCAGGTGGAACCTTTTTTTCCATCGTGGAAATATAAAATACTACGGGTCATACAAAAAATGTAAATATAAAGGGGGAGATGATGGGGGAGAACAAAGGAGGAGCCGGCGGGGTTATTTTGGAACTTTTTCAGCGCTGTATACCTTGCAAGCAAAGAATGTCACATTTATCTCTATACCTATAAAAGTCTGATCGTGTGTGTGTGTGTGTGTGTGTGTGTGTGTGTGTGTGTGTGTGTGTGTGTGTGTGTGTGTGTGTGTGTGTGTGTGTGTTCATTGTATGTTCCTCAAAACGCTGCTCGCTAACGCTTACATTTTTACATATTCTTACTCACATTTTTACATATTCTTACTCACATTTTTACCCTCCCCGACCTCATCAGGTTCACTTCAGATTTCATGCTCCATTCCAAACGTTTTTCGCGATTAAAGTTTAAAAAAAGCCAAAAGCCGCTTCTCACAGAGAGCCTTTTTCCAGCAGCTTCAAATGATGATGTCAATGCAACTCACAGTGCGCCAATCTCAATTAGCTCTCAAGCTGCCGAGTGCCACAATGACATCACAATGGCAACAGCTGAAGGAGACGTTGTCAAAGCAGGCCCTGTCAGAGGGGGGGCAACGAGTGCCATTTGACATGAGCCTCATGTCTGTCTGCTTTAAAGGGATCTTGATTTGGGAGCCTTTAAAATTGAGTGATCTCTGCTTGATCTTGGTTTGGGGGCCTCTAAAATCAAAATTGGCCTGGGCCTCAGTTCATCCATGAGAGGGCCTAGCCAAAAGCTGCCATAGAGAGAGGGAGAGAATATCTGAAGGGGCTGCTCCTCAAGTTCTGGTTGTATTTTTGTACCACGATCCTGGTGTTTGGACACAAGGCATGGAGTGGGAGGACCGACCAGGGGGGGGGGGGGGGGGATCTCCCTGTCAGTTTGCTCCTGGGCCTGGCCAAGATGCCCATTCGCATGTGTGTCCCCCACCTCTGGCATTGAGGATGGTAGAAACTAGGTAGCAAAATTACTAAATGAAGTGAGAGATAATCACAGCCAGTGAGAGGTTAGCATTTGACTCCAATTATAAATCGCACATGTGGCAGAGCCAAAAGAGATTCAAAATAGAATACAGCAATTTCTGATAAAATCATGGGGCTCCACACAAGCCATAGATCATCTACTAAACTTTTCTACAGCACTCAAATGCCCAGATTTGACAGCACCAACAACTATAGCCATGATGAATAGTAGACGGAAAACAATAAAGAAAAATATCATGGATGTGATACTTGCACTCATGTCGGTGTCAGGTGGCATAATGATAATGTTAAATAAAGAACTGCAGATGCTGGTTAATACACATAACATCACAAAGCTGAGAGGGAGAAGATTAAATCAGATGTAGACACAAAATGCTGGAGTGACTCAGCGGGACAGGCAGCATCTCTGGAAAGAAGGAATGGGTGAAGTTTTGGACCCGAAACGTCACCCATTCCTTCTCTCCAGAGATGCCGCCTGTCCCGCTGAGTTACTCCAGCATTTTGTGTCTACCTTTGATTTAAACCAGCATCTGCAGTTCCTTCTTAAACATGAAATCAGATGTGTCAGTGTTACTGTTGAGTAATGGTAACTACAAAGGCATGATAGAGTTGCTGGCTAAAGCTGATTGGAAAGGTACCCTCGCAGGAATGACGGTGGAGCAGCAATGGCAGGAGATTCTGGGAGTAATTTGTAAGACGCGGGATCTTTTCATCCCAAAGAGGAAGAAAGATTCTAATGGGAGAATGAGACGACCGTGTCTGACAAGTGAAATCAAAGACAGCATAACACTAAAAGAGAAGGCACATTATTCTGCAAAAATTAGTAGCAAAAAAAGCTAGCCAATAATATAAGAGGACAGCAAAAGTTTATTCAGATATATAAAGAGTAAAATAGAGGCAAGAGAGGACATAGGACCACTCAAAAATGACCCTGAAGAAGTAGTAATGGGGGATAAAGAAATGGCAGTGGAACTGAATAATTTTTTTGCATCACTCTTCACAGCTGAAGAAACCAGCAATGTGCCTGAAATTCAGGAGAGTCAGGGGGTGGAAGTTAGTGGAGTTATTATTACCAAACAGAAGGTGCCTTGGTAGCTGAAAGATCTGAATGTGGATAAGTCACCTAGACCAGATGGACTACACCTCAGGGTTCTGAAAGAGATTGCTTTAAAGACTGTGGAGGCATTGGTGGTGATGTTTCAAGAATCACGAGTGATCCCAGAGGACTGGAAAATTACTTGTTACTTCACTGTTCAAGAAGGGAGCAAGGGCAAAAGTGGGAAACTATAGGCCGGTTAGAGTGGTAGCTAAGATTTTTACTAAGGATGAAGTTTCCAAGTACTTAGCAGCACATGAAAAAATAGGCCAAAGTCAGCATGGGTTGTGCAGGGGATATGTTGCCTGACAAATCAGTTGGAGTTCTTTGAGGAAGTAAATAACAGGATAGACAAAGGAGAGTCAGTGGATGTTGTTTACCTGGATTTTCAGAAGGCCTTTGATAAGGCTCTTTCAGCTGCATACGAGGCTGCTAAACAAGATGAGAGCCCATGGTATTAGAAGAAAGATACTAGCATGGATCGTTGGTTGAAAAGCAGAAGACAAAGAGTGGGAATAAAGGTTTGCTTTTTCTAGTTAGCTGCCAGTGACTAGTGGTGCTCCGCAGGGGTCGGCGTTGGAACCGCTATTCACGTTGTATATCAATGATTTAGATGACGGAATTGAAGTCTTTGAGGCTTTGTTTGTGGATGATACTAAGACAGGTGGAAGGTCAGGTAGTGTACAGGAAGCAGGGATTTTGCAGATGGACTTGGACAGGTTGGGAGAGTGGGCAAAGAAATGGCAGATGGTATATAGCGTAACAAAGTGTGCAGTCATGCACTTTGGAAGTAGGAATAAAGGCATAGACTATTTTCTAAATGGGGAGAGGATTCTGAAATTGGAGGTGCAAAGGAACTCGGGTGTGCTAGTGCTGGATTCGCAAAAGGTTAATTTGCAAATTGAATTGGTAGTAAGGAAGGCAAATGCAATGTTGGCATTCATTTCGAGAGGACTAAAATATAAAAATTGGGATGTAATGCTGAAGCTTTACAACCCACTTGTCAGACTGCATTTAGAGTATTGTGAGTAATTTTAGCTCCATATCTGATAAGGGATGTGCTGGCATTGAAGAACGTCCAGAGGAGGTTTACTAGATGATCCCAGGGATGATTGGTGTAATGTATGATGAGCGTCTGATGGCACTGGGCCTAAACTCACTGGAATTTAGACGGATGAGGGGGGGCCTCTTTGAAGCTTACTGAATAGTGAAAGGCCTGGATAGAATGGATGTGGAGAGGATGTTTCCACTAGGACCTGAGAGCACAGCCTCAGAATAATGCAACGTAGATTTAGAAAAGAGATGATGAGGAATTTCTTTAGTGGGTGGGGAATTTGTACAGGCCACGTCATTGGGTATTTTTAAAGCAGAGATTGACAGATTCTTGATTAGGAAGGATGTCAAATGTTATGGGGAGAAGGCAGGAGAATGGGGTTGAGAGGGAAAGATAGATCAGCCATGATTGAATAGCGGAGTAGACTCAATGGGCGATTGACTTAGTTCTGCTCCTATGACTTGTGAAGTTGTGATTTTCAGTGTGGAATAGGTCTTTGCCTGGACATTGAGGACAACTCTCTCGCTCTTCTTCAAAACAGTATATCGATTTTTAAAAAAAATATAACTTAAAGGGCAGGCCGTACATTGGTTTCAAGTCTCAGCCTTAAAATTTCATTTTTGGCGATGCAGTACTCCAGTGGTGTTTAAGACTCCAAAGAGTAAATACCCAACTAAGCAATGGCTGACATACAATTTGGAAGATGGGAAGCACAGCTGAATTAAGGCAAGATTGGATTTGAGTGATGTAATGGAGGAAGTGCTCGAAATTGGTATCTGTTCCACTTAAGGACAGACTCCCAGATGTATCAAACTAGAAACTAGTATCTGTTCCACTTAAGGACAGAATCCCAGATGTATCAAACTAAAAACACTTTCAACTTGTTTTTGTGCAGCTGTCCATTATATTTCCAAATTCAAACAAAAAAACAATGAATCCAAAGGAAAACAAACCAATGAATGCAAGACTGGGAAGCAAAAGAAGGGCAATAGGGAAACCATGCCTGCCAAAAATTTGAAAAAGGAAAAATGTTTTAATAAAGTACATATGAAACGTCCACTCTCAGAGGGCAGCCCTCAATAAAATCACTGATACTGAGCCTCTTATTTATAAAAGTTGTGGCTATCCCTGGACTAATCTTATGCCAATCATTCTTTTAGTTGTTAAACACTGGAACATCACCATCAAAAATGTGAAAGTATAATTAAAACCTTATTGTCAGGAACAAATACAGCTGGAGCAGAGACCATGGGTTACTTTGCATGCCTTGAGGGATTGTGTCCATATAAAAATAAGCAGTCTCACTCCATAGATGAGCACAAAGATCCAGGCTGAAAGACAGTCGAGGAAGCACAGGACAGAAAGGTCAGTATGGGAATGGGAGATGGAATTAAAGTGTTAGCAACATGAAGAACAGGTAGGCCCAGGCGGACTGAGCTAAGGTGTTCAGCGAAACGATTGCCGAGCCTGCGCTTGGACCTGTCGATGTATAAGTGTCCACATCTTGAACAATGGGGTGTTTGGGTGGGATGGTGGGAAAGAATGTTAACCAGGGTGGGAAGAAGTGTGGTCCAGATAGCTGTGGGAGTCAGTAGGTTTATAATAGATGATTTATTATAACAATGAACCATTCTACATTTCCTTGCTCCCCATCTGCTTTGATCTGTCATTTTCACACCTTGCCCTTCCATATCTATAGTTTCCCTTTCGCCTGACTCCAGTCTGAAGAAGGGTCTCGAGTCAAACCATCACTTATTCCTCCTCTCCAGAGATGCAGCCTGTATCACTGAGTTACTCTAATATATTCATTTTCAAATCTAAAACGAAATTATAGCAGAATGCTATAAAATTCATTATATACCCCACAGTCCTTGATCACTAGAGGAATGCAGCTTAACAATATGTCTATTAGCCAAATTGTTGATATTTTGTGCCAGAAAGAAGTTGCACAATCTACCTTTGGAACATATTCAAACTCCTATACAATGGAAATGTACAAATGTATTTTAGCCATGGGAATTTTGGAGGTTAAAACTATAAATTATTCTAACTTGAGGCATCATAAATATAAAGTTAGCATGCAGGTGCAGCAAGTAATTAAGAAGGCAAATGACAGGCTGACATGTTGATAAGGGACTAGAACAAAAACAGAGAAATATTATTGTACAAAGTGTTGGTGAGGCCACATCTCAAGTACTGTGCACAAACAAGGTCCCTCATTTAATAGCGAATAGACTAGAATAGAGGTTGTCCAGAATAGTTTCACCAGGCTAATGCTTGGGATGAGAGAGTTGACCTGTTGTGAACAGCTAAGAAAGTCAGATCTGTATATTCTGAAGGCAAGAAGAATGATGGGTAATCTTATCGAAATATATAAGATACTAAGAGGGCATCACTGGGTAGATGTTATGTTTCCACTTGTGGGAAAGCCTTGAATGAAAAGCCATAATTAAATGACAGGGACCAGACATTTAAAACTGAGATGGATATGAATCTTCAGTGTCCGCTACCTCAAAGTTTTATAGAGGCTAGGATACTGGAGGTATCTTTTTTTTTGAAAGATTGGGCAATTGAAGGCTTTGTGGAACTAACACACATGAGGTGTTGAGACCTGGAACAGATCAGCCATCACCATATTGAATGGCAGAGGCGGCTTGACAAGCCAGAGGCTCTTTTACTATTTTCTCGCTGTTTCTAGTGCTATTCCTTCCTCACGTTCATATTGTGGATTTCAAAATGCTGGCAAGCCTTAGAATTATAGGATTGCAATCAGAAATACTTTCAAATGTTACAATTGGCCAATGATGGGCATATGAGGATTACTCGTGCAGAGTTTCAGTCAAAGACAGAAACAAGTCCTTTGGTCCTACTTGTCCAAGCTGACCATTCAATTTTAGGCAGTGTTAGTTGATGCCTACATGTATTATTGGGATGTCCCTTAAATCTTCTGTAGTTTGATGTGGTCTATGAAGCAATTGGTACCCATGGTGTTTATATTGAAAACCATTTTTGTTTTGCTGTGCTTTTAAGCTACTGTACGTTGATTTTCCCCCATTGTTTAAGGATTAGCAAAGTGCACAATTCCTATGAACACATTTACAGAACCACCGGCATGTGTGAAGTTATATTGATCATATTCCAGTATGACATTTATGCTTTATGCCTATTTTTATTACTGAGAAGTAATTTTAAACCTTCAAAAGCTGCAGCAATGCTTCCCAATCAAAAAATATTTTAAATTCTGCTTTGTTATTTTCAATTATTAATTTTTAATGAAAAAAACGTACAATTTCTTGCACCTAACCAAAGTTTGAATAAAAAAACAATTGATAGCAAGTGGCTAAATCACCTGGCATTTAATACATTATCTTAATTTTTTTCCTTGATTAAAACCAAAATGTTAATTGGACAAAAAAGACACAAGGGTCAGGCAGCAGATGAGACACTAAAAGCTGGAGTAACTCAGCGGATCAGGCAGAACATGGATTGTTGACATTTCAGGTCAGGACACTTCTTTGGAATTTCAGAATATACCAAATTGAAAATTATTTGTTCTGATGATTATTTGCTTCAGAAGATACTGGTCTATTGCATATAATTCTTACATATAAATATTGGAAATACTAGTCCATAATAGTCAATTCAGCCTTCAAACCTGCTTTGCTATTCAATGTGATTCTGGCTGATCATTTAAATTCAGAATCCTGTTCCTGTTTATTCCTCATATCCCTTGATTTAATTAGCCATTAGTACTACGCATAACTTCTTTCTGAACACATTTAACGGTTTGGCTTCAACAGACTTCTGTGGTAGAGAATTCCACAAACTGACATTCTTTGGCTAAAGAAATGTCTCTACATTTCAGTCCTAAGCAGCTTATGCCCTGCGTATGACCCCTGGTTTTGGACTTTCACTCGAAATATCTTTCCAGCATCTAGCCTGTCCAGATCCATCAGAATTTTATTAGCTTCAATTACTTCTCTCAGTCTTCCAAACTCTAAGAATCAAATCTCTTTTAATATGTTAGTCTGGCCAGCTCACAATCAACCTTGCGAACCTTCACTGCAATCCCTCCACTGCAATGACATCTCCCCTTAAATAAGAATACGAAAACTAAGCATATTAATCAAGTTACTGTTTCACTGAGGTCCTATACAACTGTAGTAAGACATTCCTGCTCTAATGCTCAATTACTTTTGCAATGAAGGCCAACATACTATTTAACTTCTGAACCACCTACTGCACTTACACACCCATTTTCAGCAATCGTTGCATAACGATAGCTCTCTTGTTGTTTGGATAAAAATCTGCTATCCTTCATTTGCAACCAAAATGGATAATCTGACATTATAATGTAACTGCCATGTATATGCAAATTACTCTGGAGCTCCTCTGCATTCTCCCTAGAGTGCCTGCTCCCACCAGACTTTATGTTGTTCTCAAACATGGATTATTACATTTAATTCCCTCAAATAACGAATATATATTCTGAAAACTGGAGTTCATGCACTGAATCCTATGGTAGCATACGACTCACTGCGTGCCACTTGGGTGCCGGGGGGGTGGGGTGGGAGGTGGGCGAATCCATTTATCCCTACACATGTTTACCTGTCTGCCACCCAGCTCTCAGTCCACATCAGTACATTATCCTCAATCTAACTTTCTACAAACTTGCATATTAGTTTCTAATGTGGGGCATGTCAAAAGCTTTCTGAAAGCTCAAAACTGTTACATCTGTTGATTCTTCCCAATCCACTCTATTGGTTATGTTCTCAAAAAAGTTCAGTAAATCTGTCAAACAAGATCTCTATTTTGTAAATCCATGCTGATTGAACTGATCCATTCACTGTTTTCCAAATGCTCTGCTATTGCAAGTTTAATGGAAGCTAACATTTTACTCACAATCAATGTTGAGCCACCTTGTCTATAATTCTATCTTCTCTCTCTTCCTCTTTTTTTAAACAGTGGGGTAGCTACCCACCAATCCAATGAACTGATGTAGAGATTAAAGAATGGAAAATGACTACTAATGCATCCACTATTTCTCGATCAACTTCGCTCAGTAATCTGGGAATGCAGCCTATTTGGGAATTTTTCCAGTATCGTGGAACTATGTACTCAGCCCAATCATACTCAGCTGTTTCCTCAGCTATCCTACTTGTATTATGATCTTAGAAGTGGAGGTGTGGGGTTGGGAGTGGAGATGTGTGCTGATAATTACACAATGTCCAATCCCATCTGTAATACCTCAGCCAATGAAGTAGTCCTTCTCTGTGTGCAAGTCGTCAACATTCAGATATCTGCTGATGTGGAGCAAATAACATTATGCCAGGGAATTACCATACACAACTGAGTAAAATTATCTTGCATATGTGTAGGAAGGTACTGCAGATGCTGGTTTAGACCAAAGATAGACACAACATGCTGGAGTAACTCAGCAAGTCAGGCAGCATCTCCGGAGGAAAGGAATAGATGACAATTGAAAAGGAATAGACCACTACCCATCTGGGTTAACATCTATCCATGACATCCAAGGGGCATTACAATTGGTATGAACTGCATCATCAATATTCTGGGTTATCATTGACTGAAAACTCAACTGGCCTAGGCACACAAATATTGAGGCGACAAAAGCAATCTGTCTTATGGGTGAGTAGTGGAATATTGCGTTGGGCGAACGGGTTACATTGGGGGAACGGGTGATTGGCTCCGGGAGGCGTCTGTCTCCGGGGTGAACGCTGAAGCCACGTTCGAGGACCAGCCCTCCCGTGTGACGCAGCGCCTCACCCACCCCGCGTTAGGGGACGGGGCCCAACGGGTCCCCCTTGGTCTAGTATACTATTAAAAGTCTCGTCTAGTCTATCTGTCTGTGAGATCAAGGAATTACACCAAAACGGTACACAACAGCACAAAAATGTTTGCAGAAAGTTACTCAGCATTTTCCCCAGGTCGTTAGTATCACGTTTCTTCACATTTGATGTTATATTTCACGTTATTGATATTTAAAGTTTAAAATAAACCAACTTTGAAAATAATAACTGCCTGTGAGAGTGAGACTTTTCCAGCAGCTTCCAGTGATGATGTCACAATGCCATCTCACAGTTGTGCAATCACAACTTGATCTAATTTACCGTGAAAATTCCGAAAACTGAAAATGACATCACAATAGGATCTCTGCTGCTAATCTCTGTTATAAGGAGAGGGACGTAGAGGGGAGATTTACAAGTTTTAAAATGACATTTAAAAGTTGGTTTTCTTCAAATCTGCACTGGCAGTTATGATGTCACAATGCCCTACCGGCTACAATGTTTCTATCCCAGAACACTGAGTCCTTCACAGCAAATGTCCTTCAGGGAAAGAATCTGCTAGCCTAACCCAGCACAGCAAAGTTTAATAATTAGATTTGGATAACAAAAGATGGCCTTGTCAGTGGCACCTACATCACTTAGTTCAATTGCATTCTTTTTAAAGTTTAAAATGACCTTCAAAGATGGGAGCTATGGGTGAGTGGTGGAATCTTACGTTGGGGAACGGGTTGCGTTGGGGGACTAGGCCTCCCAGAGACAGGTGCCTCCCGGAGCCAAACACCCGTTCCCCCAACATAACACGTTGGGGGCTTAGGGTGGGTGATGGATTATTGCATTGGGGGAACGGGTTACGTTGGTGAGTGGTGGAATAGGTTGCGCTCGGGGAACGGGTGAGTGGTGGATAATTATGTTGGGGGACAGGGCCCACCGCGTCCCACTTGGTCTTGTATATATTACAAAAACTCTCATCTTGTTTGTTAGTGAGTCTGTCTGTGAATCATGCCCTGAATTACTCCAAAATGTTACACGATAGCGCTACAATTTTCAGACCACCTTACTCACACTTGTCTTGTGGTGTGTTTTTAACAAGTTTCGTTCAGATTGATATTATATTTTCCAAGTTATTCACATTTTTAACTTTACAAAATCCAGTTTGTGAAAAATGTCTTCCATCTGCACAGTGGCAGTTATAGCTATGACGTCACAACACTGATTCCACCAGCTATGACATCACAACACAGATTCTACCACTCACCCATAGCTCCCATCTTTGAAGGTCACAACCCTAATGCCAGCAAGTTTTAAAAGTTTAAAAACAGGGAGGCTGGTGTGGTGGGGGAGGGAGTGGGGGGGGGGGGGGGGGGGGGGGGGGGGGGTCAGGAGAAGTGCAATTGGATCATCGTTTAAAGTCCTGGCAGCAAGTGCAATTGGGAGGCTTAAGAGGAGGGGGGTGGAGTGCTGGGGATTAAGGGGAATTGGCAGGTCCCTGCGCAATTGGGGCTATGGGTGAGTGGTGGAATATTGTGTTGGGGGAACGGGTGAGTGGTGAAATATTGCTTTGGTGGAACGGGTTGTGTTGGCGGATCAGGCCTCTTGTGTGACAGTAACCCAATGGGTCCCACTTGGTCTTATTACGAGCGCTCATCTTGTTAGTGATGGTAAACAATAGCGCTACAATTTTTGGACCACCTTACTCACAATTGTCTTGTGGTGTGTTTTTATCACGTTTTTTCAGATTAATGTTATATTTTACAAGTTATTCACATTTTTAACTTTACAAAATCCAGTTTGAGAAAAATCACAGTGGCAGTTAGCAGCTATGATGTCACAATGGGATCACATTTACATTAAAAACACTCGCTGACCCCAAGCACGCTGGATACAGACACGGACACAGATTGGGCCCGGAGCCGTGCTCCTACGTCCACCTCCCGCGGCTCCAGACCACAGCCTCGAAAAGTGATTTACCTACTTTCAGTTATTTTAAATTCCACACACATGACCAGCCGCGGGATGGGGGAGGAAGAGGGAGAGGCAACCAGCCGCGGGAGGGCGAGGGAGAGGGAGAAGCCTCCCCGCAGGCCCGGAGCCGCAGACTTAAAAAGTGACTGACTGACTTTCAGTTATTTTAAAATGCCGCGCGTGCGCATGCAGTCTTGAGACGCAGGATGGGGAGGGAGAGGTAACCAGCTGCACGAGGAGGGAGGGAGAGGCAACCGGCTGCGGGAGGGAGGAGGGAGAGGGAGGGGCAACCAGCCGCGGCGAGTGGAGAGGGAGAGGGAGAAGCCAACCCCGCGGACCCGGACCAACAGCCCCCTGACCGACTGGAATCACAGCCTAGACACAGGCGGCTGGGCACAGACACAAACAGCGGCTGGACACAGACTCAGACAGTTATTTTAAAATAACTGAAAGTCAGTGAGTCCCTTTTTTTGTAACATTGTTGTAAGGAGAAGGACAGAGTGGGGGAGGGGACGAGAGAATTGTTGGTTAATGTTATTTAAACAGATACAGGGAAAGGAGGGGAGAGGGTTATGGAGGGACGGAGGGAGTGACTGAGGGTAGGGGAAAGGAGAGGGAGGGAGAGGTCAGGGAGTGGGGAAAGGGAGGAGAGGGGAAAGAAGATGGAGGGTGAAGAGGAGGAGGAGTACTGGGGACAGGCATGGGAAAGGAAAAAACTTAAAAAAGAGGAAGAGAGATGGGTGTCCAGGGAGCATTGACCCTGGCAGGATCTTTTTTTGATAATTGTGCCTTGAAATGACACAATTTTCTTCCCTGTTTACCCATAATTTCTCGCAGGGGTCTTCCCCACTCACACGGACGCTCTGACTGCTCACACAAAACCCCACACCTTTGCTCACTCACACGGAACCCCTTCACTGCTCACACTCACAGGGACCACCCCCCCTTACCTCTGCTCACACTCACAGGGACCCCCTCACTGCTCACACTCTCAGGAAACCCCTCACCTTTGCTCACACTAAAAGGTACTCCCTCACTGCTCACACTCACAGGGAACCTCTCACAGCTCATTCACAGGGGCATCCCCTCACCTTTACTCACACTCACAGACCCCCCCCCCCCCCTCTGCACACCAGGGCTCACACACACTCTACTTGCTTTAAAATGCTTATTGACACCGACAAGGCCTCGACCCTGCAGCCACGCCCCGCCCTTTCCCAGCCCAGTGCCCACTTTCGCGCTGCCCTCCCACAGGGCCGCCACTAACTGAGCTCCCGGCACCGGTGCCTCGCTCCACCAGGCCTCGCCTTGTCCCGCCCCTGGACGTCTCCCTCCTCCAATCACCACACTCTATCCTCAATCCCGTCCCCCCCCCGTTGCACCTCTGACCATCGTCTCCCTCGTCCAATCATCGCACAGAATCATCATATCCTGCCCCAATGCCTGCTGACCGACGTCCCTCTCGTCCAATCGACGCCCTCGATCATCAGTCCCACCCCCACTGTCTCGCAGAAAGCCATTTAGAGATTTAGATTTTTTTTAAACAAATTTTAAAAACAGCGGAAATCCGCGGTGAAATCTAATGCCTGTGGGGATGAGGGGAAATGAGCCATGCCTGCGCAGTTGGAGGCTATTGGTGAGTGGTAGAATTTTGCGTTGGGGGTACGGGTTGCGGTGGGGGAACAGGTGAGTTGTGGAATATTGGGCTGGGGGAACAGGGTCCAACTTGGTCTAGTAAGAAATAAATGTTGGCCTTCCCAGCAATGCTCAGATCCCAAAAAAAGTTAACAAGAAAATTTAAGAAAATGTATGTCTTTGTTCATTATATATTTAATCAGCACTGGAAAATAAAAACAAAACAGGAATGATTCAAGTTCCAGAATGGAATGGGTGAAAAGGCAAAGAGTATCTGTGATTAAGTGCAGACCAAAGGTAAGATGGAAGAGAAAATAACAGAAACCTACTGAAACAGAAAGATATAGCCCCATCTGTGGACGGTGATCTGAAATTATTCACTTCATAAACTGTCCCAAGTACGGCAATATGCCCATACGAAAGATGACGCACTTTTCTTCACGTTTTCGTTGGGCAAAGTTGAAGCAATCTAGAAAGCTGAAAAGAGGCCAGAACACAAATGGGGCAGAGAATTAAAGTAACGGGTGACTGGAAGTGCCCTATGAACTAAAGATGGCTGATCTGCAAAGCAGTCATCCAATCTGCGTTTGTTTTCTGCAAAGCCGACACTTCATGGTTTTTGTTCTAAATATGTAAAACAGTGGTTTTTAATATTAAAATCAATATATTTTAGAATATATGTATTGATCCACAACTTACCTTCACATTTTTGCGTTTCTTCACTAAATCTATGTCCAGCTGGGCATTTGCATTCAAAGGATCCCACGGTATTTATGCAATTTCCCCCATGACAGCTCCCTGGGATAGCTTGGCATTCATCCACATCTACCAAAGAAAGTAAAAATATTTTATTGGATTTTCCTGCAGTGTTCACCAAACATGCTATTGCATTATTACTCACCACCAAATTTATTTATCTTTAATGCTCAACACAAAAAAATTAAGTTACGAACTGAAGCTGTTGAATTTTTTGTGGTCCTGTACACCGCCTCCCTTCCCCGCGGAAGTGTTCAGCACAAGATACAATCGTTCACACTCTTAACACAATGTACTTCCTAGTATTGAAACAAGTGGGGGGTTTTCAGATTGTGGCTAACACCAAAAGGAAAATTGATTGAAAAAGATTGTTAACTTGATTATATTTCAACATAATCTAAAGTTTTGACATTTAAAGAAAGGGATTCACCATTAAGTGAAAGTCAGTCCTCTTTTAATTTCTTCCCACATTGCTGTGATTGAAACAAATGGAGCTCGCAAATGGAAATAACTTCAAGCAACAGTTAATCTCACCAAAGGATTTGACTGAACTATCTTTGAATCTCAATCATTTTCTTTTGTAGATTGTTGCTTCAGTGTCAAAACAATTACTTTTTAACTTTAATTTTATTTCGAAGTCTCGTGACAAGAATCCGCCAGTCTGTATGCGCATCAATACGTTGTCGCATGGACCGAGATACGGTGAAGGTAAGGTTTTTTGTGAGAGTGAAGGACTCTGGTGCCTCATATGCTGTGCGTTTTAAATGTAAAACAGTTTAACCTCTCAGTAGATCAGAAAATAAGACAAGCAGCATGGTGAATGTGAAATAAAGTCTTTATTCATCTTGTTCAATAAATAAAGCGCATTTTTGACATCTTGAGAAAAGGAGCACCACAGCAAACAACACAGTGGTTTGAAAAAGGACTTCTCATACATGTCATTTAACAAATAAAACAAAGAAATGGAGCAAGCCTAAATTCTGGCAATAAAACAGACAATGCAATGCACTCAATGGCTGTGTTTTGCGATCTACCTACACTAATCAGACAAGCAGATGCATGATAATCACTGCTTCAAGAACAGACAGATGCAATGAAATTATTTACACTAAAATGAAAATATAAATCGACACTTAAAGTTAAATCAAACAAAGTCAGCAGGATTTAAACTGAACATGACATTTACTGAATTTGTCTGCATGTGGGCACTCCTCATGCAGTGGTGTACCTGTTGTCGGGTGTCCCTCAAAGTAAGCTGTCCAGCCAAGGCACACAGCCCAATATTGAATTGTAGTATGAGCAGACATGGTCTCTCTGCTCTTTTGCACTCTTAAGGTTGTTTGCTCCACTGCAATTGTTTTCACCTCTGGTTCATGGAGTTAGACCTTGCCATCAGCCAGGCTTGTCAGGCAATTTCAATAGCCTGGGTCAGCAGATTTAAGAGCTTTAATAGGTGCAGTGCATGTGAGGCACACTTCACCCTTGGCACCCAACGCACCAGGGGAGAGGGGCATTGTGAACAATCTGTGCATCTGCTCCTCGTCATGCCACCCACCCACCACCTTTTGATAACATAGAAACATAGAAAATAGGTGCAGGAGTAGGCCATTCGGCCCTTCGAGCCTGCACCGCCATTCAATATGATCATGGCTGATCATCCAACTCAGTATCCTGTACCTGCCTTCTCTCCATACCTCCTGATCCCTTTAGCCACAAGGGCCACATCTAACTCCCTCTTAAATATAGCCAATGAACTGGCCTCAACTACCTTCTGTGCCAGAGAATTCCAGACTCACCACTCTCTGTGTGAAAAATGTTTTCCTCATCTTGGTCCTAAAGGAATTCCCCCATATCCTTAGACTGTGACCCCTTGTTCTGGACCTCCCCAACATCGGGAACAATCTTCCCGCATCTAGCCAATCCAACCCCTTAAGGATTTTGTAAGTTTCTATAAGATCCCCCCTCAGTCTTCTAAATTCTAGCGAGTACAAGCCAAGTCTATCCAGTCTTTCCTCATATGAAAGTCTTGACATCCCAGGAATCAGTCTGGTGAACCTTCTCTGTACCCCCTCTATGGCAAGAATGTCTTTTCTCAGATTTGGAGACCAAAACTGTACGCAATACTCCAGGTGTGGTCTCACCAAAACCCTGTACAACTGCAGTAGAACCTCCCTGCTCCTATACTCAAATCCTTTCGCTATGAATGCTAACATACCATTTGCTTTCTTCACTACCTGCTGCACCTGCATGCCTACTTTCAATGATTGGTGTACCATGACACCCAGGTCTCGTTGCATCTCCCCTTTTCCTAATTTGCCACCATTAAGATAATAGTCTACCCTCCTGTTTTTGCCACCAAAGTGGATAACCTCACATTTATCCACATCGTACTGCATCTGCCATGCATTTGCCCACTCACCCAGCCTATCCAAGTCATCTTGCAGCCTCCTAGCATCCTCCTCACACCTAACATTACCACCCAATTATAACATATCGGACAGACGCCATAATGAACACAGTTTTGACATCCTTAAATTATTCTGTGGTCATGATGATTGATGATACAATGGTCATTTACTCCACTGCAATTCCATTTACAATTTTCAGTTTTATTTAATTTTCTTTTCTAAAATTATTTTCTGAATCCAGGAATCCTGAATACACAATTGATCATTCAGACAGATGGGGGTCTGTTAACACTGACAGGGTTTGTCCATTTCTTTTATAGTTTATCTCCCAGTTTCCTCCTGGGGTCTGCCTCAGCTCCAAGTCTTGCTTGGTTCATCTCAATAAACACAGACTTTGATTACCCTGTTCTGATTGATTGTCAAGCAGACCCATGCAAATGTTGGCCCATCTAGAGTGGAGAGAACGTCATCAATGTCTTTGTCACCTCCAGATTTCAATATTGTTTGGTGGTTTTCCGTTTTCCTTTCTTTGGAATGTGGGAGATGACTTCCAAAGAGTAGCAAGATCTCGGCGAAAACCCACGCGGTTACGCGGAAACGTACAAACACCGTACAGACAGCACCCGTAGTCATGATCAAACCCGGGTCTCCGGCATTGCAAGCGCTGTAAGGCAGCAACATCCTGGTACACAAAACAGTGCTTTGTTCCTGCAGCAGTTATCTTTATCAATGCCCCTGAACAACTCATGAAGATGTTTTATTTCCGTGTTAAAGAAGTTATCCAAGTAGATGATCATACTCAAAAGCACACACAGTGCTGAAGTAACTCAACAGGTCAGGCAGCATCTCTGGAGAACATGGATAGGTGACGTTTTGGATCAAGACCCTTCTTCAGATATTATAATTTTGTTCATACTATTATACAATCTTCAGGATTATACCATTGTTTTCTGGTCAATGCCATTGATCAGGGAGTGATAAGGTTATTAGACTGAGGGTAACAAAGAATTATAGATGTTAATATTGACTAACAAACAACTGAAATTGGTCTTTGTTTACAAACTTAATAAATAAAGGCCACAGTGATGGTCACCTTATTAGATAACTAAGTCCCCTGTGTGATGATTTTTCCACACGTCGGTAGTCGTTGTTGGCTCAAGAGTAACTCAGGAGAGGAACTTTGTACATCGCAGAAATGAGAAGTAAACGGCAAACTTAGACATACACGTGGGAACTCGTTGAAACTCGTGAACATAAACTTGGAATCTCGTAGAAAACCACAAGTTTGATTTTTTCTTTTACTCGGGATAACTCGTGGGTGGACGCGCACCGTGGGATAGGGCTATCAGTCCTTCCAGCACGTTTTTAGTTGAACATGAGGGGTAGGGGGCAATTGATTTATTTTTTTAAATCCTCGATGCAAGAGGAGGGGGAGGCAGTGCTTGGGGGTACACCCCTGCACAGTTGGGGGCTATAGGCAAGTGCTGGAATATGGGGGAATGGGTGAGTGGTGGAATATTGCGTTGGGGGAACACGTTGCATTGGGGGAACAGGTGAGTGGTGGAATATTGCAATGAGCAGCGGGTTGCGTTGGGGGACCAGGCCTGTGAGTGGTGGAATATTGCTTTGGGAAACGGATTGCATTGGGGGACCAGGCCTCCTGTGTGACCGAGACCCAACGGGTCCAACTTAGTCTTTTCTGTCTGTCCATCTGTATGTCTATCTATCTACTATTAAAAGTCTTGTCTTGTTCATCTGTCTGTCTGTCTGTGAGATCAAGGAACTACGCCAAAAAGGTGCACAATAGCGCAAACATGTCTGCAGAATCTTACTCAGCTTTTCCCTGTGGTCGTTAATATCACGTTTCTTCACATGTTATATTTCATGTTATTGCTATTTAAAGTTTTTGATAATAATAACTGCCTGTGAGCGGGAGACTTTTCTAGCAGCTTCCAGGGATGATGTCACAATGGCATCTCACAGTCGTCCAATCACAATGGGATATCATTTACACAAGCTGCCGTGATGTTTCCGAAAACCGAAAATGACATCACAATGTGATCTCTACAGAAGCTATAAGTTGCAGAGTAGGGGATGGGAGGAGAATAAATTTTATGTCTTTAATGGGGGAGTGCAAAAGGGGAGAGGTGAGGGAGTGACTAAGGGTAGGGAAAAGGAGAGGGAGGGAGAGGTGTCAGAGAGGCAATGGGATCAGCAGCATCAAGGGAAGTAAGGAGAGTGAGATTTTTGTCCCCCCCCCCCCCACATGCAAAGGATTAGTCGGCTCAAGGGAGCGCCGACGCCGACCCAAAAAAAGTTGAGTCCATTCATTGGCTCTGGGAAGCACCCACCGTCCCCTTCCCCCTTGGGAAGGATTGATTGGCTCAAGGAAGCGCTGATGCCGACACAAAAGTCAAGTCCATTCATTGGCCCTGGGAAGCGCCGACTGCCTCCCCCCTCCCCAACGGGTTAGGGGAATAGGGAAGAGGGGTTATGGAGGGTAGGGAGTGACTGAGGGCAGGGGAAAGGAGAGTGGGGGAAAGGTGAAGGAGGAAGTGGAGGAGGGGAGGGGAGAGAAGAGGGAGGGTGAAGATGAGGGGGTGGGAGTGTTGGGGAATGAGGGGAAATGAGCTGCGATTGCGCATTTGGGGGCTATGGGTGAGTGGTGGAATATTGTGTTGGGCAAACAAGTTATTTGGGGATGGGGTGATTGGCTCCGGGAGGCGCCTGTCTCCGGGGTGAGCGTCGACACCACGTTCGGGGATCAGCCCTCCCGTGTGACACCGCACGCTCCCCCTCCCCGCGTTGAGGACAGAGCCCTACGGGTCCCTTATTCATAATTTTTAACTTTAGAAATTCAAGTTTAAGACATATTTAGCAGCTAAAATCCTTGCTGGCACAGCTTGCAACAAAGTTGCAATCGAGGAACACTCAGTCCTTCCAGCAAGTTTTTAGCTGAACAGGAGGGGGAGGGGGCAATTAAAAGTCTTGACTTATTTGTCTGTCTGTCTGTCTGTGATTTAAGGAGCTACGCCAAAACGGTACACGCGAGAAAATCTTTGCAGAATCTTACTCCGCTTTTTCCCGTGGTCATTCGTATCAAGTTTCTTCACATTTGATCTTATATTTCACGTTATTGTTATTTCAAGGTTTAAAAAAACAATTTTAACAAGATTTTTACTGTTAAAATCCTTCCTGGCAGCTGCCAACAAACTTCGATACAAAGTTGCAATACAGGAACACTCTGTGCTTGGGTTAGCACAGTCCTGAATGGGTTAGCACAGTCCTCCACCCGACATCTGCAACAATGTTGCCATCATACAACACTCACTCCACCTCCTGGCAGGAAAGGAGGGGGAGGGTGAATTGGTATTGCAATTGGGGAAGTGCAATTGCAATTGCAATTTTTTTAATGTCTAGTGCTGGGGGAGGCAGGGAAGTGCTGGAATCTTATGTTCAACAACGGGTTGAGTTGGTGGGCTACGGGTTGGTGGTGCAATATTGCGTTGGAGAACGGGTTGGGAGGCCAGGTCCCCCGTGTGACAGCGACCCAACGGGTCTCAGTTGGTCTAGTTCTTTTTTAAGTCCTTGAATATTGCGTTGGGGAACAGGTTATGTTGCGGCACCAGGCCTCCTGTGTGACAGGAACCCAACGGGTCCCAGTTGGTCTAGTATGTATATAAAAATATGCGGCATAGATGGGATAGTCAGAATCTTTCTCCCCGAATGGAAACATCAAATTCTAGAGGGCACATCATTATGGTGAGAGGGGCAAAGGTTAACAGGGATGTGTGAGGCAGATATTTATAAACAGAGGGTGGTGAGTGCCTGTAAAGCACTGCTGGGGGTGGTGGTTGAAGCAGATACGTTAGTGGCATTTAAAATACTTTTGGATATACGGACATGCAGTGAATGGAGTGATATGGGGTATGTACATGTAGGTAAAGTGATGGTCTTGGTATATTCGGTACAGACACTGGGCAAAAGGGCCTGTTCTTGTGCTGTACTCTTTCTTCTATGTTCTTGAAAATGATCACAATTACAGCATCTCTGAGGTCCTCTAGCATGTCTTCCTCTCACTTCCAGCTCCCATCTTCTGAGCTGCTCACTATTTTGGTGAGAAGAGGCTCACAGTGGCAGTATTTCCTTCTATAACAGTTCCAAAAATGTAGCACAAAAAGGTATCAGGAATATTTAAGTCTCCATTTTACTTTGGAGTCACGTGAGTGACTACGTGAAGACCCCGCCAGCACGCATGCGCGCCGTATCGTCAATACCGCATTTGTGAAAACGACAGGCTGGGGATGCGCTGCTCCACCCGCGGTAAGTTTCAAACCCGAAGGTAACTTTTTTCAACTTCATTCCAGGTCTCTCCTTGTAGGAAGCTCTTACAGAGTTCTTGCTGGAGACGTCGCGGAATCCCACCTACACCGCGGGGGAATCTCGGCTGCGAAAATCGCGGGGATACCCGGCTCGGGGGGGGGGGGGGGGGGGGGGGGGGAGAACCCGAATACAGACTTCGCGGGGAATCCCGTCTTTAGGGACCGAGAGGAAATCCCGGCTGTGGAAACCGTGGAGATCGGAATCCGCGGGGTACCCGGGACAGCAGGAAGAAACAAGCCGCGGGTGAACACGGCTCAGGGAAACCCGGCCGCGGGGACCAAAGGAAAACAAGCCGTGGGATGAACCCGGCTCGGGGAAACCCGGCCGCGGGGACTGTGTGGAAGACACGGCTGCGGACCGCAAAAGTGCGGATAGCCGGCGGCATTTTTTCAGACTCCGGCAGCCCGGACAGAGGTTCAACGAAGGCTGAAAGGCCTGGACGAGTCAGGCCAGGAGGGTACCCCTCTGACATGGGTACGTCCTGGGACGTTTTTTACCCATGTGGAGCATGGATAGCATCTGCAGAGCGCTCATCCCACTGAAGTGCTCCATCCTGATATGGTCCATGCAGGGCCATATCAGCGCAGGACACCTAGGGGCCTGCGGCAGCACCTATCTCAGGGCTTCATACAAATCTCCCTCTCTGTGAAGTGGAGCACGAGGGGTCAGTGGGAGCTGACTCCAAACTCGTAAGTATGTCCAGGGAACATACTAGGAGTACAGGCGTGAGGTTCCAGAAATTTCTGGCATGGCATTAAGACCTTCGCTAACTAATACCATCTCTAGTTACGCAGGCGGATAGGTTTGCATGAGTTACATGAATAGTTCAGTTTTATGGTATCAACTACCTATACACACTAGGTGCATTCTGTGGATTAAAGGTTTTGTGCAAATATGCATAATCTGCATGCTCAAGTCTAACTTGATACACTCTGATGCTGTTATATGTTAATCACATGGGTGTAATCAAGTCAAAGTATCTGGTGATAGTTTACCTAACTTCATTTGACATTGGTGTATCATCATGTAAGATCAATGACTACACAGAATGGATGTTGGATCACAAGTATTCAATGACATCGTGGGCTCGATGGAACACCAAAAGATCGAGATGTTTGCATCTAGGCTCTATCACCAGTTGCAAACATTTGCGGCATATCAGTGGCGATGGATGCATTCTCGTTACACTGGGGAGGAATGTTCTTTATGTCTTCCTCCATTTTGCCTCATCAGACGGGTCTTGCAAAATTCAGCAATTTCCCGCTTCAGGCATTTTCGTTGTGCCTGACTGGCTTTTACAGCCATGGTTCCCGCTGATGTTGGGAATGATAATAGAACCTTATATGGTTATTTCTAGACACAAAATTGCTGGTTAGCCGTGACTCGGGAAACCATCCTCTGCATAATATAATCAATTCATTGACTTGCAGACTGGGAAGACCGTTCCTGTCGCTCGGGTTGTTAAACCAAACCATGGACGTGCTCATTGCAATTGCAGGGATAGCACCAAATAAGCAGTACTTCCTCATAAGGAGATGGGAAATATTTTTGCTTTATACTAATATTACCTACAAGTTCTATATGGGGTTTTGACAATCATTAATTTAAAGTGCCATTTACTGTGCCTAACGTGCTTTCTCATCATATTGGCTGCGGGAAGCAGAATCCACTCTGTTGGGTCTCACCTTCTGATATCTAGATTATGAAGGGTATCTTCAACTCAAAACCTCCCAGGCCAGGTACGCAGAGATATGGGATGTTAACATTGGAACATTCCTGTCCTTGATCAAACTCACTTACAAAGTGGTTATGCTCATGGCGCTGAGTTCAGCGCAACGGCTCCAGTCTTTGCATAGCCGTGACTGGACAGGATGATTATATCTGCAAGCAATATAACATTTAAGTTTATAACTTAGTCAAGCAGAATACGCCAGGGACATCAGGTCTCAAACTAGATTTGTTGGCATATCCCATGGACCTTCGGTTGTGTGTGGCCACACATCTACACCAGTATGTTAAGGTCACTAGAGACTTAGAGACTCTGAACTAACAATGTTTGTTAGTCACATAAAGCCTCATAAGAAGGTATCACTACAGACCATCTCCAGGTGGTTAAAATGGGTTCTGGGTTACAGGAGTGAATACTGACATTTTCAAGTCTCACTCCACGTAGGCTGCAACAATATCAGCAGCCGGGTTATGGACGTTTCGCGGGACCACATCCTAGCGGCTGCAGAATGGTCAAACGAACGATCTTCCAAAACATTTTAGAACTAACCCATTGCCAGACCGGGGGTATTTGCCAACTCTATTTTAGGTCCTGTTTATAGTTTCCTCCCGGTTGAGGGAGGTTACTATTATCATGATTTGTTCATTAAAAGCATCAACATGTCTATATCTATGTCATGTCTGAATGCATTATTAATGTTCACTTATTATTGGTCAACTGATGCAGTGTGTGACACGTGGACTAATTTCCATGGCACAAAGGAAAATAGTAAGATTAAATGAGAACTTACCAGTTTGAAGTTTGATCTTTATTTTATGAGGAGTTATGTTGAGATATTACGTGCCCTCCGCGCCCAACCCTCTATCATAAAGGTCAACTGGTATTCTAGTTCTCTTATCTTACTATATTTAGGTCAACTTCTGTCATCTGTGATTTCACACCGCTGCTTTGAAGAATGTCGCGCATGCGTGCTGGCAGGGTATTCATGTAATCCCTCAACATAACTCCTCATAAAATAAAGATCAAACTTCAAACTGGTAAGTTCTCGTTTAATCTTACTATTTATCCGTAGTATATGGTCAATATCACATTAATCATTCATAGTTTGTTCTCAGTTGTTCATCACCATGTTAGGTAGGATATTATTAGTTGAGGCCTACTTAAATGAAACATTTACACATATCATTTTTGTTTGTCTCTCTCAATTCAGCTACAATTGGCAACTCTGTCTTAACAGTGATCTGAAATTTTGCCATCTGCCCATAAAATTGAGAGAGGCAGGGAGTTTATTTCACCTCAGGTATTCATTAGAGGCACAATGGGCTTTTGAAGGCCTGTGTAAATATTTTCGAAAGCTTATTTTTTCTTTGGGTCTCCAGACTACTTTTTTCACTTGGATCCTATCTCTACAAAGTGAAGCCCACCTTTCCACCTAGAGAATGGCAAAATTAATGCCACAAATAATCCAATATAAAGTATAATTTCCAATCATAATCTTCGTCCCAAGTCTCGACAGATGTAAAGGCCTACAATACCCACTACTGGACTGCCTCTTATACCAATAAGGTCATAAGGAATAGGAGTAGAATTAAGCCATTCAGCCCATCAAGTCTGCTCCACCATTCAATCATGGTTGATCCATCGCTCCCTCCTAACCCCATTTTCCTGCCTTCTTACCATTACCTCTGACACCTGTACTAATCAAGAATCTATCTATCTCTGCCTTTAAAATATCCACTGACTTGGCCTCCACAGACTTCTGTAGCAAAGAATTCCATAGATTCACCACCATCTGACTAATGAAATTTCTCCTCATCTCCTTCCTAAAAGAACATTATTTAATTAAGAGGCTATGACCTCCAGTCCAAGACACTCCCACTCGTGGAAACGTCCTCTCCACATTCACTCTATCCAAGTCTTTCACTATGCCGTGCGTTTCAATGAGGTCCCCCCTCACTCTTCTGAACTCCAGCGAGTACAGGCCCAATGCCCACAAACATTGATCATAGGTTAGCCTACTCATTCCTGGGATCATTCTTGTAAACCTCATCTGGACCCTCTCCAGAGCCAGCACATCCTTCCTCAGATATGGTGCCCAAAATTGCGCAGAATATTCCAAATGCAGCCTTACCAGCGCCTTATAGAGCCTCAACATAACATCCCTATTTTTGTATATAAGCCCTCTCGAAATAAATGCCAGCATTGAGTTTGCTTTCTTTACTACCGATTCGATTTGCATATTACCTTTTTGGAATCTGCACCAGCACTCCCAAGTCCAAAACACCTCTGATTTCTGCACCTTCTGCAGAGTCCCTGCTTTCTCTGCGCTACCTGCCCCTCCACCTATTTTCGTATCATCTGCAAAATTTGCCACATAGCCTTCAATCCCCTCGTCCAAATCCAGCCAACCTGCTATCCAAGCTAGTATGTGTGGCACCCTATCAAAGACTATCTGAAAAGCTACGTAAACAACATCTACTGACTCTCCTTTGTCTGTCCTGCTATTTACTTCTTCAAAGAATTCCACCATATTTGTTAAGGAAGACCTCCCCTTCACAAAGCCATGCTGACTTCGGCCTATTTTATCGTGAACTTCTAAGTACTCCGTAACCTCATCCTTTAAAATGGACTCTAAATTATTAAGATAGGATTCAGTGAATGTCCCACTGTGTGCTCTGCTAACAAAAATCCCGAAATTGGTACTAAACAAAGTTACTTTCCAGTAGGTTCCACCTAATGAAGAATCCAACTATTAGAACATAGAATAGTATAGCATAGGTACAAGCTATTCATGCCACAATAAATAGGTGATTGTGTGGTGAGCACGATACCCTTAAACTAATCTCCTCTGCATGCATGTGATCCATACACCTCCATTCCCTGCATATCCATAAGCCTATCTAAAAGCCCTTTAAATGCTACTATTGTATCTGCTTCCACACTGGGAAAGCATTCCAGGCACCCATCGCTCTCTGTGCAACAAAAAAAAACTTACCCTGTTGAACTCATTTAAACTATCCCCCCTCCCCTTAAACCTTTGCCTTCCAATCATTGGCATTTCCACCTTGGGGAAAAAGGTTTGTCTACTCTACCTTTGCCTCCCAGACTTTTATATAGTTCACAGGTCTCCCTTCAACTTCCAACAGTCCAAAGAAAATGATCCACATTTATCCAACATAGCTGTAGAAGGGTCTCGACCCGAAACGTCACCATTCCTTCTCTCCAGAGATGCTGCCTGTCCCACTGAGTTCCTCCAGCTTTTTGTGTCTATAACTAATACCCTCTAATTCAGGGAAAATGTTGGTTATCCTCTTCACCCCCCCCCTCCCAAGCCTCCACATCCTTCTTGTAAAGAGGTGACCAGAACTGAAAACAATGTTTCAAATGCAGCTTTGGCAAAGTTTCATAAAGCTGCATTGAAAAAATAATTTGCAGGCTGAAATAATCAATAGCCTCCAAAACAAGATAATTTTTAAACAAAGATAATGTAGTACCATGGAGATGTTAAGATAAATCTTCTCAACTTTAAGATATATGTTTCTGTAGTCTTAAGAGGCACTGCTTTTTAGACTTGATGATCCAAAACTTTCAAAGGACCAATGAAAGTATCACCTCATAATTTAGTAATTGCAGCTAGTTTATGCTGTTGGTTGCTGCATTAACATGTATTGTCAATGTTTAAATGATCTGGAGATTAACACACGTAAAAAAGGTTGGTAAAAAATTCTAAAGTGACCACTTTAATGCATTATGCAATGTTTTTTTTCCAAAATGCCAAAATGTTAAACAAGATGGGTTACTCCAATGGCACACTTCCAGGTCTTTGAATTAGATCCCTCATGCTTATGAGTAGGAAGGAATTGCAGATGCTGGTTTAAAACAAAGGTAGACACAGAATGCTAGGGTAACTTATTGGGACAGGCAGGATCTCTGGAATAGGTGACCTTTTGGGTCAAGACCCATATGAAGACCCTTCAAATGCAGACTTCTAAAAGGAGGGTCTTGACCCGAAAGGTCACCAAATCCTTCTCTCCAGAGATGCTGCCTGTCCCGCTGAGTTACTCCAGCATTTTGTGTCTATCCTCATGCTTATGAGTTGCATACTCATGGCTGCTGGACTTGTGTGAATGTCAAAAATTGCTCTACTTTGATATCAAATAAAGAAAAATCCACCTTACAAAAAAGGCAATATACAATAAAGGCGTCAATCACTGAAACTTGTGAATTGAATGTTACGATGGCGTTAAAGAGCACGGCTTAACCTAAACCATGGCTATTGTGAGGGATAAAGTGATTAAACCCCATTAAAGTAAGGAGTTTTAAAGAGAATCCGAACTGAGAGGGGCTGGAGAGAGGATTCTGACACTGCTGTGTCTGAAGGTTGCCAGACCCATCCTTGAGTCCTTGAGTAAGAAGTAATAGCATTGTATAGCAGTAGAAGGGAGTGATGTAGAGAGATCCATATCAGTGGAAGGGAGTGATAGATGGGACCCTTGTCACTATAGCTTAGCTTTAGTACTGATATAGGAGAACTGAGAGGGTTCACTAGGAGGTGAGTAAAACTAGGGTAGGTCATGAGCAACTGAGCATGCTTAATAGAATAAATGAATATTACAACACACCCCTGGTCAAGAAACTGCTCATTACCATGAACATGTTTGAACATGCGATGTATGATATGGGAGGTGCGAGGGGATGTACGGTGGGATGTACCTACAGATTGTGCACCTCAGACCCTGATTGGAGAAGGGTCCAGAGGGGAGGTTGAATGTAAAATTCTGTGTATAAAGGGGGATGACTTCTTTGGCTTCGGTGTGTCTCGATTTGGAGAGGCACCCGGGTCTGCAGAGTCGAGAGGAATAAAGAACTCTTGCTTCCAAGATTTAGTCTTTGAGCATTAATTGTGAGCACAAAGCGTATCTCACAAATTGGGGGCTCGTCCGGGATCGCCACTCCGGCTGCTTGAAGGAGGGGAAGGTGCACCCTGCTGATTTCAGCAGTCTCCGATCTCCTTGCTTGCCATCAGCAGTTTGAGCGAGTGATATTCGGTGGGAAAGACTCGGGAAGCAAGAGGGGGTGTAAGGTAAATACGTACGGGATGGTCGAGCGATTCTTGTGCACAGGACCCAGGTAAGAAAAGCGACTATTAAGTATTGCCTGGGTGACCGGGGTCTGTCGGACGGGAATAGTCCGACGAGACGATGGGAAACCGGAACGGGAAAAGTAAGGGTCCGGGGAACCTGGATGAGGCTCATACTGATATGGAGCCTAACATTCCGCCCGATAGTCCGTTGGGGCGAATGTTGGATGGGGTGAAGGAAACACCCGGGGTAAGAGTAAGGAAACTATGATAAAGTTTTGTTACTTTGAGTGGCCAAAGGAGCCTATTCGAGGGAGCGCAGTGTGGTGGCCGCGGTTGGGTTCAAATGAGGACTGGGTGGGACAGGCGTTGAATGTTTTTGTGAATGAAAGACAAACGCCGAATCAAATAGAAAAGGAATATGCCCAGTGCTGGAAACCCAATAATGGGATGTTTCCGTGAAAGACGGAAAGAGAGCAGGATGAACCTGACTGGCCACCAATTGGTGATGATCACCTACGGAGACTGCCCCCGCCATATGAATCCCAGCCCCCAAATATATCCCCATCAGCGCCGGCTGCATCTGCCCAGGAGGTCCCACTAAGCCAGAGCGGATCGGCAGTAAACCTGTCCGCTCTTGTCTGAGAAGAGACAGATAATAGAGAATTACAGAAAGTAGAATGTGAAGGAGAGAGCCAGTCAGATAAGGAAGAGAAAATAAAAAGTGAGGACAAGGATGGGACGGGTGTCCCAGGCAGTAGTCGGAGGACACGATCTCAAACGAGGGCAGCGGAACAGAGATTAGACCGATCTGTTCAAATGAAGCCCCTCAGGGAGGTCCCGTTAGGGGGAAACGCCGGGGGGATGGGATTTGTAAATGTGCCTCTCACCAGTATGGAGGTGAGGAACTTTAAAAAGGAGATTAAAAGTTTATTGGAAGACCCCTTGGGACTGGCTGAACAAATAGATCAGTTCCTAGGGCCAAACATTTTTTTAATGAAAAATATTGAGTTGTTTCAAACAATCTCATTGAAGTAAGAATGGAACTAATGTGATGTGTGTGTAAAAACCGGTTTTGTATGAATGAGGAAGTTTGTATATGTGATAGGTTTGTTTGCTGTGGGCCACATGTTGTAAGGGTATGTGTGTGTGTTCCTTTAAGAAATTGTAAGCAATGGGGGAGGTTATTGTAAGGTAACGGACAACGCTTTGTATCATCGCAACTTAAAAAGGGGAAGTTGGAAAATGTAGGTTGCTTGGCTTCTATAGATTTCTTTTCAGTAAAGTTAATTTGGAAAATTGTTAGTCGTATGTATTTAAACTAGGAATTGGAATTTGGGAATTGTAGGGGGAATGGTTTGAACAAAATTAGAAATAAGTTAATTGCTGAACAACAAGCAGCTTTTATGGTTTGTTTAGATAAACATTCTGGTTGGAGAAGGGTAATAAATTAATGGGGCCAAGGGAAAAAAAGGAGTTGGCAGACAATGATGTTAATAATGGGAAGTTTGTTTACTTCAGAAGAAAGACAGATGGTCAGACAGGCAGGAGAAGGGGTTGCCGGCTGACGCGGGAGCAGCAGAGGTGGGAGCAGTAAAATATCCCATTACTGCGCCGGATTGGAGTAACCAAACAGGGGAAGGAAGAAACAGTATGAGAAATCTCAGGGAAATAATAATTAAGGGAATCAGAGAGGCCGTTCCCAAGGACCAAAATTTTGAACGGGCTTTTGAAAATCAGCAGAACGAGGACGAACCTCCGACAGTGTTCTTACAAAGGTTAAGGAGGAATGTCCAGCAGTATTCGGGGATAGACCCTGATACGGCCGCAGGTCAGCAGTTGTTAAAGGTTAATTTTGTAACAAAATCATGGCCAGATATTAGAAAGAAATTGGAAAAATTGGAAGATTGGAATGACAAACCATTGAATCAATTGTTAACAGAGGCTCAAAAGGTATATGTAAGACGGGATGAGGAGAAACAGAAGGGAAAGGCAAAAATGATGTTGCAAGCAGTACAGCAAGGAGTACAGAAGGGGGGAATCGAAGGTGATAGAAGGCCGGGTGCTCATAGAGACCGGGGAAGGGGAAGCGGTAGTATTGGAGGACGAGGAAGAGGTGAATGGGGGGACCGAAGTAGGGGTCCCCGGGAAAACAAGGAACAAGAATCAAGAAGATGGTACACGGGGCCACCCCGGTGTTATTATTGTAAAGAGGAGGGTCATTTCAGGAGGGAATGTCCCAAGCGACGACGGGAGGTGCAGTCGTACGCACTCATGGAGGAAGAATAGGAGAAGGGGTTCCGCTCCCTGGGGTGTATGGGATACACACGGGAACCTCTGGTAAACTTGAGATTAGGACCCCAGGGAGAGGATATGATATTTATGGTAGATTCGGGAGCAGAGAGATCGAGTGTAACTAAGGTACCAGAAGGAATGAGATTGGGTAAAAAACAGGTTAGAATATCAGGGGAAGAAGAGGAGGCAGTTAGGGACGCAACAATAACCTTCCTGAACTTTCTGGGGGAAAAGGGGTTGAGAGTGTCTAAAAGTAAATTACAGTTTGTAGAACGAGAAGTTAAATATCTAGGACACCTGATAAGCGATGGGAAAAGGAGAATAAACCCGGAAAGGATAGCGGGAATTACCGGACTGCCATTGCCGAAGAATAAGGAGATTAGGAAGTTTCTTGGACTGATTGGATATTGTAGATTATGGATAGATGACTATACCCGACAGGTTAGGTTTCTATATGATAAATTAGGTGAAGAAAACGACAAAGTAAAGTGGGAATCCGGGGACGAACACCAGTTTAGGAAACTAAAGAACAGTTTAATCACTGCCCCTGTACTGGCTCTCCCGTCTATTGACCAGCCATTCCATCTTTTTGTGAATGCAGAAAATGGAATTGCGCTGGGAGTACTAACCCAAGAGAAAGGAGGGAAGCGGCAGCCCGTCGCGTTCCTCTCCAAACTCTTGGATCCAGTATCGCGGGGATGGCCAGTATGTATTCAAGCGGTAGCGGCAACAGCAGTGTTAGTGGAGGAAAGTAGGAAATTGATGTTTGGAGGAACTCTGGTGGTGTCCACTCCCCACACGGTCCGGACGATACTAACTCAGAAGTCCAGTCGGTGGTTGACGGATTCTAGAATCTTGAAGTATGAGGTTATACTTATGGAAAAGAATGATTTGACCATAGTAACGGATAAAAACCTAAATCCCTCTCAGTTTTTGTACTCGGCAGGTGCTGAGCAGGAAGGGGAGTTACCAGAACATGATTGTAGTGAGATAATAGAACTTCAGACAAAGAGTAGGGAAGATTTAGAAGAACGACCGCTTGAGACAGGGGAAAGATGGTTTATTGATGGTTCTTCCCGATGCATAGACGGAAAAAGGTATAGTGGGTATGCTATAATAACCGGAGAAGGGTTTGAAAAAGTGGAAGCAGGCAGGTTACCAGGAAGTTGGTCCGCGCAAATGTGTGAACTGTATGCATTACTGAGGGCATTGGAACTATTGAAAGGGAAAGAAGGAACTGTGTATACGGACTCCAAGTATGCCTTTGGGGTGGTACACACCTTTGGGAAAATCTGGAAAGAAAGAGGGATGATTACAGCTAGAGGAAAAGAGTTGGCTTATGAGCAGTTAATTGAAAAAGCTTTGGAAGCACTAAATTTGCCAGAAAGAATAGCGGTGGTCCATGTAGCAGGCCACCAGAGAGGGAATTCGCTGGAAGCTAGAGGGAATAGGGCAGTCGATAGTGCCGCTAAGACAGCGGCGACAGAAGGAACGGTAAAAATGTTGTCTCTAATACCGTTGAGAGAGGGAATAGAGAAGATACCTGTATTCTCGCGGGAGGAGGAAGATAAAATGAATGAGTTGGGTGCCCGGCGCTCCACGGACGGGAAGTGGACGCCGGACGAAAAACAAATAATTACTAAAGGATTGACGAGGGATTTGATTAAACAACTACATTCACAATCGCACTGGGGAGCTCAGGCTCTGTGCGACACGATACTACGGACTTATGCCTGTAGAGGCATTTATACTTTAGCCAAGCAGGCGGTGTCTGGTTGTGTAGTGTGTCAAAGAGTGAATAAGAAGGTAATGAGAGCTGTCCCAGGGGGAGGACAACAATTGGCCATTAGACCCTTCCAGAGAATACAGGTGGACTTCACAGAACTACCAAAAGTACAGCAGTGGAAATATCTTCTGGTTATAGTGGATCACTTCACCAGGTGGGTAGAGGCATTTCCCACGATAAATGCCACTGCCCAGGCAGTCACTAAGATACTGCTGGAACAAATCATCCCACGATATGGAGTAATTGAATCCATAGATTCAGATCGAGGAACACATTTTGCTTCCAAGGTGCACCTATTAATTTGTCACGCCTTGGGAATAAACTGGAAGCTGCATACTCCATGGCACCCCCAGAGTTCGGGGAGAGTGGAACGGATGAATGCCACTCTAAAAATTCAGATAACTAAATTAATGGAGGAGACAGGGTTACCCTGGACTAAATGTCTACCAATTGCTTTATTGCGAATACGGACGGCACCACGAAAGGATATTGCGGTGTCTCCCTATGAAATGTTGTTTGGATTGCCTTATTTTGGGAAGGTGGAAGGCACACCAACCTTTGAGGGAGGTGATGTGTTCTTGAGGAACTATTTACTGGCAGTGTCTCGTTCCCTTACAGAATTAAAAGCTAAAGGATTATTGGCTCAAAGCCCACCACTCGACTTTCCAATACATGCTGTAAAGGCCGGCGACTGGGTACTGGTCAAGAATTGGAAGGAGGAGAAACTCCAGCCGAGGTGGACCGGACCGTACCTAGTATTACTGACAACCGAGACAGCAATACGAACAAAAGAAAAAGGGTGGACCCACGCGATCCGGGTTAAAGGACCCGTCGATCCACCCGTTCCTGAGGAGGAGGAACAGTGGATGGTGAAGCCAGGAAGCAAACCCCTAACAGTAATTTAAAAAAAAAAGCATTGAATGTATAACTGACAGTATGAAAGGAGCAGTCGTGGTATTGTTTGCTTTGTATGTAATTGTGGTAGAAGGTATTAATAATTGTGATAAATGTTATCATCCTATCCAATACAGAGGGCGGACAACCAGATCATTTACCTATCATTCCCATGTGAACAAAGTATGCCATGACCGGAAGACTAGAACCATTTGTGAAGAGGGGGGAAAGGAGTATTTGATGGCAGGCAGTAGGGGGTATATAGGGAAGTTTGGGCCCGTTACCTGCCCAAGGGGAGAGAGATGGGTTTGTGTAGTTAGTTTTCCCTTCTCAGATCGTAAAATGGGCAATAGATAAGACGAGGGAGGAAGTAATAAAAGAGGTTACAGAAGTAGTAGTCACTAAGCCTCCCCCTCCCTCACCTACTCAGCCTCAAGTGCACCAGACACTGTACAAAGAAATAAAGAAGCAGATCGAGATCCCTGAAGGAGAAAAAAAAACCTGTTTGTGGACTTGGCCCTCCGGATAGCTGGAATCCTGAATGTGACTGACTGCTGGGTCTGTGGCGGACCACTGATGAGCTCACGTTGGCTGTGGAGGGGATCCATTATTGAAGTATGGGACCTGATGGAGTGGAACCTGACAGTTGGACAAGACCGAGATCCCAGGTATGGGTCCTGACAGACGCTACGGTCGGGACTGAGTGTATCGCTAGGCCCTGGGCAAAGTAGGCAGCAGCCCCTGCCAGCGCATCGTCACCCAGTGGCCAAATCAGTCCCGAGTGTGGTGGCCAGAGGAGCCTAAATGGTATCTAACTAAGAAATATGGGAAAAACTGCGCTATCTGGATGAAGACCGATGGAGTGGAATCGGCTGGACTATGGAACTGCACCGGGAGCAACCCTTATCAGGGGATCCCAGTATTGAGAGATATATGGAACAAGGTTGCCTCTAGTGGACCGGCCCCTGAAGGACTGTTATGGATATGCGGATACAAGGCATACTCGGTGTTACCGATGAATTGGAGTGGGACTTGTTTTATTGGACTGGTACAACCTGGATTTTTCCTGTTAAACACCAAAGAAGGCCGGTCGTTAGGAACACCTGTATTTGATGACCTATATCGGAAAAAGAGGAAAATAGACATTGGAGAATGGAAAGATGATGAATGGCCACCAGCAAGAATCATCTCATACTACGGACCAGCCACTTGGGCACAGGATGGATCCTGGGGCTACCGAACACCAGTATACATGTTAAACCGGATCATAAGGCTTCAGGCAGTACTAGAGGTAATTACCAACCAAACTGCGGGGGCGCTGGAAATGCTGGCAAAGCAGCAGACGCAGATGAGAGCAGCGATATACCAGAACAGGTTAGCCCTAGATTACCTCCTGGCAGAAGAAGGAGGGGTATGCGGGAAATTCAACCTCTCTAATTGCTGTTTGAACATCGATGATAATGGACAGGCAGTGATGGACATATCAGAAGGGATCCGTAAGTTGGCACATGTTCCAATACAAAAGTGGAATTCGATTATGGGAACCCAATGGTGGGATTCCATCCTCGGAGGAACATGGTGGAGAACGGTGGGACTCGTGTTTCTATGTGCAGTGGCTGGACTGATCTTTATCCCCTGTTGTATCCCTAGTTTTAGGGAACTTATTACCAGAAGTATCAGTCAGATGCAGGCTGTAGTCATGCCAATGGGAGAGAAAGGGGAAATACAGAGAATAATGATAATGCGGCCAGGGGAGGTCCATGATCTACAGGAAAAGAAGGTTAGGACAATGTTACGTCACTTCGAGTTGAGGGAACTTGAAATGAGGGTTTAATCAGTGTATGCGTAGCAAAAGAAAAAGGGAGGATTGTGAGGGATAAAGTGATTAAACCCCATTAAAGTAAGGAGTTTTAAAGAGAATCCGAACTGAGAGGGGCTGGAGAGAGGATTCTGACACTGCTGTGTCTGAAGGTTGCCAGACCCATCCTTGAGTCCTTGAGTAAGAAGTAATAGCATTGTATAGCAGTAGAAGGGAGTGATGTAGAGAGATCCATATCAGTGGAAGGGAGTGATAGATGGGACCCTTGTCACTATAGCTTAGCTTTAGTACTGATATAGGAGAACTGAGAGGGTTCACTAGGAGGTGAGTAAAACTAGGGTAGGTCATGAGCAACTGAGCATGCTTAATAGAATAAATGAATATTACAACACACCCCTGGTCAAGAAACTGCTCATTACCATGAACATGTTTGAACATGCAATGTATGATATGGGAGGTGCGAGGGGATGTACGGTGGGATGTACCTACAGATTGTGCACCTCAGACCCTGATTGGAGAAGGGTCCAGAGGGGAGGTTGAATGTAAAATTCTGTGTATAAAGGGGGATGACTACTTTGGCTTCGGTGTGTCTCGATTTGGAGAGGCACCCGGGTCTGCAGAGTCGAGAGGAATAAAGAACTCTTGCTTCCAAGATTTAGTCTTTGAGCATTAATTGTGAGCACAAAGCGTATCTCACACTATGAAATCAACAGTCTTCAATGCAAGTTAATTTTTAAATTCCCCCATTCCAGCTACCTGAAGTGCTTAGGCACCTCGAATTACCTCCTCCCCAATTTCCTGAAGCTCTCATGGTCTCCTGACCCTCCTCCTATCAGTTATGGTACCCAACTACAATGTGATCTATACTAATTTGACCAACTTGTTAACCTCTCTTCACCGTCAACCCCATGATTTTCAATCCTGATTATCCCCTTCCAACTACTCTGCCTAACTGAAAGTGGAGGTAAACTGCTCAAAGTAGAGAAAGGGCATTTGGTAGGTTCTAAGTAAAGAACCTTGAGACCATGCATTTGCATCCCGCAGAAAACCCCGCGTAAGTGACAGGTGGGGTACATCAACTCATAAACTACCCACTCATCCACCACAACAGAGATCTCCTGCCCCATTTGTAAAAGATTCAATGGCTCCCACATTGACTTCATTAGCTACGGAATTCACAGAACCAGAACTCGATCATGAAAGATGTTCTAAGATAAAGTACATTTTTTGAAAGATTCCTAATGTTACTGTTTTCCATTGCAACATTTTATAACAGACTTTTGTGTTAATGTTAGTATGCAATCGGGGGTTGGTTTATTGAATATATATTTAAGGAATTGGTGGATTTTTGGCTTGAGGAATAGGCATGGAACTCAGGAATGGAACTGAGAATGAACCATGCTCTAACTGAATGGCAGAGCACACTTGCAGGGCCATATGGCCTTGTCCTGCTTTAATTGCTTATATCTTGAATCCAGTATTCTTCTTTAAAACAATATATAAAATAATAATTTAAAGCTATATTTTATTTGGTCAAATCATGTAAGATTAGTTCAGTATCAAAAAATTGATTGATTAAGGCCTGACAAGTAATGAATGATTAAGGGCTGACAAAGTCTGGCTCATTAAATGCTGGCCACACTCGCATCCAGGAAACACAGTTACTTGTCACTTCCCCTCAAGCAAGTACTTTTGAAGTGTAGTAAACCAGTCAGGAACCTGTCAATCATCTCCCACTGACTATTCTGGAAACCCTAATGGAAAATAAATTTAATTTGATTAAATTTCAATAACTCTGCATGTGCAAAATGCACCCCTTACCTTGACAAGCTCCAGTTCGGATATTGGGAATAAAGCCACGGCGGCATGGTTGTGGCTGGGCAGGGCACATTTCACAGGGATGTCCCCACGCTCGTCCAACTGTTGCGCAGCAAAGGGTTTTGGTGCAGACAATGCCAGAGAGTTGCCCTTGGCACATTTGGTTCTTTACTGATGTGAAACACGGTCCAGTCCTGTAATCTAAAATAAATAGTTATGTTAGAAACTGCATTATAATTAAGAAAGCCATTTTTTCAAAACTTCAGAAAAATCTTTCCTGATATCTAAATGATTTATCTTGAAGTTAAATAATATAAAATTATTCTTGACAGTACGTAATTATTACATTTGGCAAATGCCCGAATAGCAATTTAAAAAAAAATCTATTATCAAAATGCATTAACGTCCATCTAAGCAATATTTACACAAATATGAATGCTCCTATAAATATTATTAAAAGCTTCAAAAAACACAATGTGGTGGAGTAACACAGTAAATCAGTGGGTTCATCTGAACCGCTGAGTTACTCTAGCACTTTTTGTCTTTTTCTTGGTAAACCCGCACCTGAAGTTCCTTGTGAAAAATGTTAAAAGGCTTTGTCAAGACAAAAAATTGCAAACTCCACGTTTTATAATTCTATATATTGTAGATATTCAATTTCAATATTAATATAATTTGACAAGATTATAAATGAGTAGAGAGGAAAATAGCGAAAATATTTATTAGCAGTTATTCCAATTCCAAATAGTTAGTGGTAAAGATAGTATATGTATTTGATAGAATACGGTCTGATGCTCCACTTATGATTTAAAGCGGTGCAGGCACCTCAGGTAGGCTAGCACCTAGAGATAGTGAAATGAGTAAAATGCAGTTGGTAGAAAAGTAATGATGTTTTATTCTATTGCTGTATACAGTGCTGCAAGTCCAACAATTCCAATAAATGGAAATAGATGGAATTAGAAAAGATCTATGACTACTTTGTTACTGCTCGAGAAGTTGAAAAATATATCAATGTGCCAATAAGTCACTGTGAGCTGCAATGTGAATCCTCAAATGAGCTTGGAGTTGTAATTCTCAAGTCCCACCTGATCCTCCATCCCCTTGTTTTAGTGTACTAAAATCTATTAATCTCAATAACTAAGCATAGTAAAAAATAAAAAAAAAATTCTTTCAATAAAGTGCAAAATGAACAAATCCCTATACCTATGATGCCGAGATCTACCTTTTCTGATCTGAGGAAACAACTTCTATTCGTTAATCCCTCTCACAATCCTTTATCACTCAATGAGATCAGCTCTAATTCCTATAGATACCAGTGAATTGTAGCTAATTTTACATCCATTTTTTAAAAAGTATAACCAAATTGCAGCATGAATCAATTTAACACATCTACTCTGCATTGCAACCCTGGAGTCAATAATGCATTAAAAACTTAAGGTGCAAGAATTTCTTATTCTTATCTCTTAGGCAGTCACTTGGGATCAAGGGTGACTTAAGGGCCTGTCCCACTTCGGCGTAATTTGCGCGTCATTTACACGACAGGCCGGCAGTGACCGACGCACGACAGTTGTGCGGAAATCATCTAGCAGTACGACAGTCACGCGCCAAGTAACGCCAGTCTCGGCGGCAAGGATTTTCAAAACTCTGCGTGCTATATATCTGGGTGATCACGTGGTGCAGCGCTCAAATGACGCGCAAATGGCGCGGCTAACGGGCGGAGCGCGGCGACACATGATTACGGATGTTGACGCATAATAAATTAGCATAGGCAATGTTTGTGCTTCACCGTGCGTAACCATGCGTCACAACGCGCTACACGAACACCATCAGTACATCAGTGTACGCCATCAGTATGTCAGCGTGCACAAGGGATACGTCACGCATGTGGCGCGTGAGGATTTTGAACATTCCAAATCCTGGGACGGTAGGGAAGCACCGTGCGTTGCCGCTCGTCACTGCATACGCTACCACGCGCACGCGTCACGACGCACCAACCAATTTTTAGGATGCCGAGTAAATGATGCACAAATGGCGCCCAAGTGCGACAGGCCTTTACGTTTACTGGTTCTGTAAATTCTGAGATGACAGTGGAGGCACCTGCAGACAACGCAAGATGGATAGTGGGGAAAAGAGAGAAAGGACCAGGGTAAAGACCATGAGTGAGAGAGAGAGTTTGGTGGATGGGCGCGAAATATAGAGTTGTAGATTGGAGATTGCAAGGGGAATGATGGAGGAAAACAGGAACTGTAATTGAGTCTGGGATGGGAAGAGTGGATGGCACGGAAATCTGTCGTTCTGAAGAAAATGATAAGAGGTAAATTGGTGGTGAAAAAGAGAGAAAATGGTGTTTGGGGAAGCAAATATAGGAGGGTCGGGTTGTGATTTCACTCAATCCCAAAACAGTAGGGGTCTCCATTGTTTAGTTTAGTTTAAACTATTATTGTCAAGTACAGTGAATTATTATTGAGGTTCCGTGAAAAGCTTTTTGTTGTGTACTAACCAATCAGTAAAAAGATTACACATGATTATAGTCAAGCTGTCCAGTATGCAGATGCAGGATAAAGGGTTTAACGTTTAGTGCAAGATTAAGTCCTGTAAAGTCTGATTAAAGATAGTTATGAAGGTCTCCAATGAGGTAGATGGGAGGTCAGGACCGCTTTCTAGTTGCTGTGAGGATAGTTCAGTTGCCTGCGATAACAGCGGGGAAGAAACTGTCCCTAAATCTGGATGGAATGCGTTTTCAAACTTCTGTACCTCTTGCCTGATGGGAGAGGGGAGAAGAGAGAGTGACAGGGGTGAGACTTGCCCTCAATTATGCTGGTGGCCTTGCCGAGGCAGCATGAAACGTAGCTGGAGTCAATGGAAATGAGACTGGTTTGCAGGATGGTCTGGGCTATGTCCACAACACTATGCAATTTATTTTGGTCTTGGATGGAGCTGTTCCCAAACCATGCTTTGATTCATCCCGATAAAATGCTTTCTACAGCACACCAGTAGAAGTTGATGAGGGTTGTTGGGTATATGCCAAACTTTCTAAGCCTTCTAAGGAAGTTGAGATATTGGTGTGCTTTCTTGGCCAATGCTTTGATGTGTCCGGTCCAGGATAAGTCGCTGGTGATATTTATTCCTAAGAACATCCATCTCTACTTTGGCTCCATCAATGTATTCTTTGGCATGCACTCCACGAAGTACTTGCTGATCAAATCAGTGACACTCATTTAGGTGTCCTCTTCTTTTCTAATTTTTTTTTAATGGTTCTTCATTCTCTATCCCTTGATCAATATTCTCACTGCTACCTTTCATTCTCTGACAATAGACAATAGACGCAGGAGTAGGCTATTCGGCCCTTCGAGCCAGCACTGCCATTCAATGTGATCATGGCTGATCATCCCCAATCAGTACCCCGTTCCTACCTTCTCCCCATATCCCGACTCTGCTATTTTTAAGAGCCCTATCTAGCTCTCTCTTGAAAGCATCCAGAGAACCTGCCTCCACCGCCCTCTGTTTACAATCCTTTTCTGTGCTCCTCCCATTTTGATTGCAATGGTTTCTGACAAGAATTAATAGCTGATGTTAAGCAGGAACGATCTGCCAACAGAATATTGGGAGTTGTCTAAAGAATGCCAGCATGGTTCACTGAAGGATGTTTGGGGCATTGGGGAATCTCCAAGTTAACAAACTGGGCATCAGCAGAAAAATAATTTAAAAACTCTTTCTCCTATTAGCTCCCTGCTAAACTACATAATATGTTACTTTATATTACATTAACTGTAATTACATCATAATTAAGTGACAGCCCTAACATCAAGCCAGAATTACTTTCACAACCATGTTCAGCAGATACCTTGTTTTTACAATTGCAATGGTTCACTCTGAAACAATGGAAACAAATTGGATGTGCCCACATTTTATTTGGATACTGGTAATACATTCAACCGTCTAGGTCTTTATCTTTCATGCTGAAATACTGTTCATCGTGGAAACACAAGAAACTGTAGAGACTGCAATCTTGGTCAAAACACAACGTGCTGGATGAACTCAGCGGGTCAGGCAACATCTGTGGAGGGACTGGAGACGCAACATTTTGGCCGTGTGCGCAACTCTGGCGCCTTTGGGGGGTGGGGGCGCAGGAATAAAATTCAGTTTTGTACTGCCTGTCGGAGGCGGATTTCCTCGGGCTGCTAGCTGATGAAGAAAAATCGATCGGACTTCCGGTTTATTTATTTTTTTAAATTGCTGGACAATTTAATAATTGGATTAAAATAAAAAGCGACTTCTAACTGCCTCAACACCTACAACGTAACGGATCGCATGAACGGGACAAAACAAAAGGTAAGTCGTTTATTTTACATATAATCTTGCTTCTTGCGATGGCTTTAATCTAATTTTACATTGTGAAAATGTTATTTGGGCCGCATACGAACCGGCCATGTCTTTCCTGCCAATATGTGGTTTAAATTCACCGCAACCGCAACGTTCCAATCGATCGTGTTCCAGAATCACCCACTTGCAAGATGATTAAAATGCTCAATTTTGTTTCGGACAATTATGTCATGCCATCTAAGTTGTCTATATTTTGGGTTATTCTCTCTCCATTATCATTATTTTTTAACAGTTTAATTTTCACAACAGTTTGAGTCACATGTATTGTGCAAAAAACAATAATTGTGATTATATTTAGAGTGCATGTTTCTGGATTAATTCATGGGAATTAAACATTAAATTCCTTCCATTTGGACTATAAGTTCATGACATTTAAAAATCATGTTATATTGTGAATTCTTGTATGAATGTTATTTGAACACTTAGGCTATTTAAAAATGTTAACATTTTCTTAAGTATGAAAATGGTCATAACCTTTTAAATACTGAAGATATGAAAGCGAATTAGACAAATTAAACTTCTTTTTATGCTTTATCTGATGGGATAAATTGCAGACTTGATTGCAAGGCAAATTCCTTGAATGTGAATACTTGGCCAATAAACTTACTTACTTAATATCTCAAAATGTTGTAACATTGCTAATACTTGGCACTAAGAATATGCTGAATTAGATACAATTTAGAAGAAAATCTGAACTTCTGTGGACCTTAAACAGCAGCAGGATTATCTATATCTAGATGAGCCATCTGGAACACCCAAGGAACTATGTAAGGATTATTTTTATTGACTATAGTTCAGCTTTCAATACAATCATCCCTGACATACTAGTCAACAAGCCGTCGGACTTAGTCTTCCCCCTCTCACCTGCGCCTGGATAAAGGACTTCCTCAATAACCGCCACAGTCAAAATGGGCCCCCACTGCTCCTCCACTCTCACTCTCAGCACTGGTTCTCCACAGGGCTGTGTGCTGAGTCCACTCCCCTATGCTCTGTACACTTACTACTGAACTCCTATCCACTCCACAAACTCCATTATTAAATTCACAGATGACACCACAGTGGTCGGACTCATATCAGGAGGAGACGAGGCAGCGTACAGAGATGAGGTCCTGAAGCTGTCAGACTGGTGTTCCGCGTACTACCTGGCACTTAATATCAGCAAAACAAAGGAAATGGTCATCGGCTTCAGAAGGCACAGAGCGGACTATGCCCCGCTCATCAACAACGGGGACTGTGTCGAGAGGGTTTCCACCTTCAAATTCCTGGGAACACACATCGCGGAGGACCTCTCCTGGTCTGCCAATGCTTCAGTGGTGGTAAAAAAAGACCGAGCAGCGATTGCACTTCCGCTCCACCATCGAGAGTGTACCGGCAAATTATACCACGGTGTGGCATGCCGGCTGCTCAGCAGCGGAAAGGAGAGCACTGCAGAGAGCGATCAAAACTGCCCAGAAAATCATCGGCTGCCCTCTGCCTTCTTCAACACTCTATCTACCTGTGATGCCACTTTCAGGGAACCACATACTTGTCCTCCTAGATATCACAGGTCTACAACACTCCCCAGGCCCCTACCATTCACTATGAAGGTCCTGCCCTAATTTGTCGTTTCAAACTGCAACATCTTCCTCTTTTCTGCATTAACTGCATTAGTCATGGCTCGGATAGCTGACTAAGATCCTACTGTAACTCTTGATAATCGTCCTCACTGGCCACGATACCACCTACTTTAGTATAATCTGCAAACTTATAAAATCATACCTTGTTCATTCTCAACCGAATCATTGATATAAACGACATGTAGAATGACAGAAAGAAATGGGCCCAGGAACAACCCCTGAGGCACAACCTTCTGCCACCACCCTTTGCTTCCTACTGTGAAGTTAATTCTGTATCCAGTTCAGGCACGTGCTGTCAGGGTAGGCAAGGTAGGCACTGCCTACCCTGACTAAAATTATAACATGGTAATAACTAAATATAAATAGTAAAGGCATGGGAGAATTATGCCTATGTAAGAGATCGGTCTCTTAGGTAGGCATAATTCTCCATGCCTTTCATCCGCAGCGCTTGTAACACGGGAAGCTCTGTGCAACCCACGTGCCGTCAGCGCTGCCCGAAGCCGTCAATGATAATAGGGGCTGAAGGCAGCAGAAAGTCTGCCTTTGCTGCACTGCGCATGCGCATCGATCTACTGCACATGCGCAGAGCAAGTTTCTTGTTGGGGTTTTCAAATATGGTTTGTCAATATTTTAAGTGTATGTTAGGTAACAGAGAGAGAAGAATGGAGCTTGCGTACCAATAATGTGGTAAGTACATTTTGTGTTTATGTTTTTAAATACTGTATTTCCCGGGGTGTGGGGGGGGGGGGGGACTCCTTTCTCAGTGTTTGGGGAGTCTGGCCAGGGGTAAGGTTGCTGGGAGGGCACAAATGTTATGAATGAGGGGATTGGGATAATGCCACTTGCAACGCTCCTTGCATGGAGGCGTGGAATGCCATCACATTTAGGCCGGGGGGGGGGGGGGGGGGGGGGGTGGAGAGAAGTAGCTGGGTGGCTGAGCAGCCGCCGGGCCGGACAGCAGAACCAGCCGCTGTGGGAATTTAAGGATTTGCAGGAAGCCGCTGACATGAGCGAAGTCGGCGAACGGCAGGTGATAGGTGTTCCGACCGAGAGCACTACCAGAGGTGAACAGGCCGGCAGAAGGCGCTGAAGTGGCGGGCAGTTCTGCTGTCGAGTACCGGCGGCCGCTCGTAGCTCCCCGAGCTGCTTCTATCCCCAGCTACAGTGCGGGGGCTTTGTGCCCGGAGAGCTGCGGCAGCGGTGAGTGAGTAAGTTTCTACCATTATCCCCAACACCCTCCTTGTCAACACTCGTGCCCTCCCCACAACTTTACCTCTGACACAGACTCTCCACACGCTCTGAAAGGAACTGTTCCCCCAATTGGTCTAGGACTAGGAAGCCTTGCGCAAATAGAAATGTCAATGTGTTTATTTATTTAATTATTTAACGGAGCAGACAATCTGCGCATGCGCGGTTTAAATTATTTTTTTAGCGGACTGAGTGCCTACCCTGAGTAATTACTCACGGCACGTGCCTGATCCAGTTGAAGACACAAAGTGCTGGTGTAACTCAGTGGGTCAGCCTGCATCTCTGGAAAACATGGACACGGGATGTTTTGGGTTGGGACTGTGAGTTATAGGTTGTGCTCACAATCACTACTCAGAGACTAAATCATGGAAACAAGAAATGCTTTATTTACGAGTCTGCAGAGTCGGGTGCCTCTACAAGTTGAGACACACCAAAGTCAGGAAAGTAAAGCCCCTTTACACACACAATTCTACATTTAACCTCCCCTTTTGGCCCTCTCCAATCAGGGCACTGAGGTGCACAGTCTATAGGTACGTCCCCCCAGTACCTCCCACATCATACATCGCATGTTTATACATGTGCATGGTAATGAGCAGTTTCTTGACCAGGGGTGTGTTAGTAATATTCATTTATTTCATCAAGCATGATCAGTTTGCTCACCTCCAACTTACCTCTCTCAGTTCTCTTCCATCTGAAGTAAAAGCTAGTATCTAATGATAAGAGTCACATCCATCACTCCCTTCTACCGCTATACAATGCCATCAATCCTTACTCAAGGACAGTTCTGGTAACTTCATCCACAGCTGTCAGAATCCTCTCCCTGGCCTCTATCGGTTAGAATCCTCTCCTGAACCCTTACAATAGTGGGGTTTAATCATTTTATCCCTCACAGGACCCTTCTTCAGTCTGAGCGCCAAGGGAAAAAGAAGGCTACAATTGGATTGGCAGTACAAGCTGACTCTTCATCTGTATCAACCTATTATCTGCCAGGCTTTTTCCTGCCCTCCTCTCTTCCAGATTTCTTTGGGTCCTTGGCAAACCGTCATCTGCAGTTCCATGTTTCAGTATTCAGTTTAGTAACTAGATCTCCCTTCCAGAGCAGCCTACCACAAGGAACCTGAAGTCCATATCAACTTTCTTGATTACTTCTTCAAAACTCCCAAAGCAATGTACAAGACACGATCTCCCACATACAAAACATGCTGTCAGTCCCTAATGAACTCCTGTCTATCCAAATTCATGTACATCTTATCCCTCAGAATCATGTCCAGTAATTTCCTACCACAGATGTTAGGATTACTGGTCTATAATTTCCAGGCGTTTCATTTCAGCCCTTCTTAAATAAAGAGCATATCTTGGCACCAAGACATCTCCACACTAGTTATGGAGAAACTGCAGGAAATTAGCATTGAGGTAGAAGATGATTAGTGATCTTAATAAATGGAGGAGCAATGACAATAGGACAAATGGCTTAAAGCTAGTAGGTGTGCTAACGGTAAAATTTTTACATATTCCGGTAGAGATTGTTTCCGTGCAGTCCAGAATCGTTTTATCTGATAAATTAATGCTTTATTTCTCAAGTTATTAATGAAAATGTTTTAAAAATACTTTGAATTTAAAATGGTTTTTACTTTAAAATCATTCCTCAGAGCTTCCAATACACTTTGATACAAAGTTGCAAGACAGGAACACTGGCAGCAACACTGAACTTTTCAACTCAATGGCATCTCACAGCAAGTGCACCCGACATTTGCAACAATGTTGCCATCATAGCTCCTGGCAGGAGAGGAGGGAGAGGGTCAATTGGTATTGCAATTGGGGATTGATTTTTTTTTCAACTCCAGTGCTGGGGGAGGCTCACAAGCTGTGATATTTGCTGAGGAGTGCCTGAATCTTACTTTCGGCAATGGGTTAAGTTAGAGGACCACGCCTCCCATGGGGGCTACGGGTATGGGACGGGTGCGTTGGGGGAGCAGACCCAACGGTTCTGCACTTGGTCTGGTAACTATTAAAGCTCTGATCTTGGATGTGTGTGTGTATGTATATAATCACATCTTCTCAAAAAAACGACACGCTAACAATAAAGTTTTTACATATTCTGGTGGAGATTTTTTCCGTGCAGTCCAAAATCGCCTTCTCTGAAAAAATTCATGCTTTTTTTCTCGAAATTATTAATGAAAACGTTTAAAAATACTTTCAATTTAAAATTGTTTTAACTTTAAAATCATTCCTCAGAGCTTCCAATACACTTTGATACAAAGTTGCAAGACAGCAACACTGAATTTTTCAGCTCAATGGCATCTCACAGCAGGTGCACCCGCCATTTGCAAAAATTCCTCATCTAAATTTTATACATAATCATGTACAAATAAAATAAAACTTGATAATTATTTCATCAGAACTTTATATTTAGTCTTAAATTTGTTAAATGAACTTTTATTATAACTTGGGGGTTACACACAAAGCTGGAGAAACTCAGCGGGTGCAGCTAGCATCTAAGGAGCGAAGGAGATAGGCGACGTTTCGGGTCGAGACCCTTCTTCAGACTGGTCAGGGATCAGGGAAACGAGAGATATAGACGGTGATGTGGAGAGATAAGGAACAATGAATGAAAGATATGCAAAAAAGTATCGATGATAAAGGGAGCAAGCCATTGTAAGCTGTTTGTGGTGTGAAAATGAGAAGCTGGTGCGACTGGGGTGGGGGAGGGAGATAGAGATAGAGGGAATGCCAGGGCCCGAGGGCTGAGGGAGAGGTGGGAAGGGGAGGAGACAGCAATGGTTAACAGAATTGAGAAAATTCAATGTTCAAGCCCAAAGGATGCAGACTCCCCAAGCGGAATATGAGGTGCTGTTCCTCCAGCTTGCGGTGTTGCTCACTCTGGCCGTGGAGGAGGCCCAGGACCAAGAGATCGGATACGGAATGGGAGGGGGAGTTGAAGTGCTGAGCCACCGGGAGGTCGGGTTGGTAATTGCGGACCGAGCGGAGGTGTTCGGCGAAGCGATCGCCAAGCCTCCGCTTGGTCTCACCGATATAGATCATCTGGCATCTGGAGCAGCGGATGCAGTAGATGAGGTTGGAGGAGGTGCAGGTGAACCTCTGTCGGACCTGGAAGGACTGCTTGGGTACCTGAAAGGAGTGGAGGGGGGAGGTGAAGGGACAAGTGTTGCATTTTTTGCGGTTGCAAGGGAAAGTGCCCGGGGAAGGGGTAGAGCGGGAGGGGAGGGAAGAATGGACAAGGGATTGAATATACATTTTAAGTAAGCCAGCATTTGTTCCGCATGAATTGAATACGGTAATGGCCCTGTCTCACAGTGCGAGTTGACCCACGAGGTACCCCGAGTGAAAGACTCGTGGTTGTGTATGAGACTTCAAGTTTATGTTCAAGTGTTTAACCGAGTTGCCACGGGTATGTCATTTCTGCGATGTTCCAAGTTCCTCCTCAGAGTTACCAAGTTCCTCTCCCGTTACTCTTGAGCCAACCGTGAATGAAGGTATGTTTTAATAAAGCAACAATGTTAAAAGACATCTCCATCCTGTGGCTTTGAGTTATTTCAGCGCGGCCGCATCTATTGATACAACCTACAAAGGGAAAATGCGCACCCTCCAGCACCCAATAACATGGTAAGTGCATTTCTTGGTGCTTTATGTTTTTAAATACTGTATTTCCCGGGGTGGGGGGAGAGCTCAGTTCATAGTATTTGGGGAGTCTGCCGTTGTGAAGGAGGGGATTGGGGTCAGTTACCCACTTGCCACGCTCCAGTCTGAGTGCTGGTAGATGGGACTAGGTGACAGTAAACGGCACGGAGTAAAAGGGCAGAGATGGCCTGTTTCCGTGCTGTCATTGCTGTATGGTTTTATTGTGGCCAGGGAGTGAATTAGCTTGGGTGGCTGCCGCAGCGCTCCAGACAGACAGACACGGACAGCAGAACTGGCCGCCACTTCCGAGGAAGGAAGCAGCTCGGGTGACTGACTTTGAGCGGCCGCCGGGACCCGACAGCAGACACAGATACACACAGACAGACAGTGAGGCACACACACACACAAAATACACACAGACACACACACACGCACACACACACACACACATATATATATATATATATATATATATATATATATATATTGGCGAGAGATTTAGATTTGAAATGCAAGGGGATATTTCGCGGAGTTACCCAGCAGTAGGCAACCCAGGAACCACGCAAAGTATATATACTGCACATGGACATGTGTATGTATGTGCATATATATATATATATATATATATATATATATATATATATATATATACACACACACACGCACACATATGTTCATGTGCTGTATATATACTTTGCGTGGTTCCTGGGTTGCCTACTGCTATATATATATATATATAATATATGTATAAATATATGTGTGTGTGTGTGTGTGTGTGTGATATATATATATATATATCAGTAGGCAACCCAGGAACCACTCAAAGTATATATACATAAACACATACACATATATATATATATATATATATATATATATATATATATATATATATATATACACAGGTCTGGGGAAGACAGAGAGAGGAACAATGAGGACACGGAGGTTTAGTGGGGAATCTCATTGGTTATTATGTTGTTAGGAAGTCCAGATGCTGGTTTAAAGATAGACGAACTGCTGGAGTAACTCAGCGGGACAGGCAGCATCTCTGGGTAGTGGTCTAAGGAAGGGTCTCGATCCGAGACATCATCATTCCTTCTCTCCGGAGATGCTGCCTGTCCCGCTGAGTTACTCCAGAATTGTGTGTGTGCGAGAGTTACTCCAGCATTGTTCGTGTGTGTGTGTGAGTTACCCCAGCATTGTGTGTATGTGAATCATGAATTGCCAAGACACAAGGCACTGTAGATACAAATAAATAATGTCAGTGTGTGTGTGTGTGTGTGTGTGTGTGTGTGTGTGTGTGTGTGTGTGTGTGTGTGTGTGTGTGTGTGTGTGCCCAGCATTGTGTGTGTGTGAATCATGAATTGCCAAGACACAAGGCACTGTAGATACAAATAATGTCATACACAAGAAAGGGCAGATGCTAGTTGAAAAAAGTGAACACATGGGGCTGCAGAAATTTGGAAATGTCATCCCGTCACCCATTCCTTCTCTCCAGAGATGCTGCCTGCCCGCTGAGTTAAAAGAGTTCCCACGGTAGACTCACGAATCACTAAGGTAAACGCACGGCCCACCACGTTATAAACGAGTTTAAAATGTTTTAATTTTTAACTTGATCTGTAAATTTGACTCGTGGAAAAAATCAAACATGTTTGATTTTTTTCACGAGTTACCAAGTTTCTCGGGTACCTGCCGTTAGCACCACAAGTCGCTAAGTTGCTCGCAAGAGTTCCGACGTTCCGCGACGTTTAGTGTACGTGATTACCGCGAGTGACAACTCTGGGTCACTCGTGGGTCAACTCGCACCGTGAGACAGGGGTTTAAGGGACTGAAGTAACAATTAATTGTGTTACTTCATCAGGAAGCTACACTATCCATCTTTTAATGTAATCAAGCATTTTCAATTCATTATAATTTATGAATTTGTACATATTTAATTTCAATTTTCAAGGCATGTTGTAAATTACTATGTCAATACACTTGAATTTATTGTGAGAGAAAAACTGGTTCTATATGCATAATGAAATCAAATAGCCATTTTCTCCATATAATCTGTTAAATTGGCTGTTATTTGTATTGTACATAGAAGTGCAATCCAGAAGTCCAAAATGGTAACCATGACATCTTCATGACACAAAACTATAAGTAGCTGCAAATAATTAACTTAACATAACTTTCCCTTGTGGAGTTCAAAACCCAGTTCCAATTTACAAAACCTCTCATGCTTCTCTTCAGATGTTATTCTCATCAAATTATTTATCCGTAGTTAAACTTAGTAATATTAGCAATAAGTACAAGAGTTCTTTTTAATAGCGAATTGCTATTTCCAGCAAGTATATTAAGGACTATTCCATTATTCTGCATCTTACAAAACACTACAAAGGAACTGTTCTACCTTTTCAGTAAAGCAAATTTGATTACTAAGCAGCTTGTGTTCATTTTAAAACAGACTTAATGCTCCACCTTACAGACATGCTGGCTCCAGCTGAATGCAAGATCACCATTTCCAAAATCTCTGACAAAAGTGCCACGTGGAACCCAACTTGAAGCACAAAAGAGAGAAAACAGGAACTTCTGATATCAGGGATAGCAGATACAGTTTTACATTTAGTCTGAATAAAGCCTTACACAACTGGAATTCAAATGTAAATATTTCCTCTGACCATGTACATATGCAAATCAACAAATACACCGTAAAATGGAACAGAGTGTGGGCTCAGGCACTGACCAATACATCCAGAAATATTATAGATATGTAAAAACAGTCAATCAAAGAAATCAAAGATACTTCAGTGATGACATTAAGTCATTATGACCGCTTAATACTTATGGTTTGTCCAATATTAAATGAGATATTGTGTCGTTTGCTGGACTAGCACTAAGGTTTAATGATGTATTTCATATAGTTTTTGGATGATTTTGGCAAGTTCAGCACAATATCCAATTTAGGTAATATCCAAATATCCAATTAATGGTCATTTATAAGGTGAGCGATTTTCTTAAACTGCAGCTGCACTTGTGACTTTGCTGGCCTTCTGGTTGATAAAGATGGCGAGTCCTAATTTCACTCTGTTCTATAGTCACCTAGATATTGATCTTTCTTTCACTCTGATTTTCACTCTGTCCAGACTTCCTGTAAAACCTCAGTCTCCTTTGCAAAAATGAAAATAACCCTATCCCCATAACTATATTTTTTCAAGCCTTGAAGCATTCTCAAAATATTCCTTTCACTTTCTCCCATGCTATTAATATCCTTCCTTGCCGTGTGATAACCAGAACTTAATACATTTCCCTAATTAGTTATACTCATTCTAATATCATATAGCCTTTAAACATAGAAACATAGAAATTAGGTGCAGGAGTAGGCCATTCAGCCCTTCGAGCCTGCACCGCCATTCAATATGATCATGGCTGATCATCCAACTCAGTATCCCGTACCTGCCTTCTCTCCATACCCTCTGATCCCCTTAGCCACAAGGGCCACATCCAACTCACTCTTAAATATAGCCAATGAACTGGCCTCAACTACCCTCTGTGGCGGAGAGTTCCAGAGACTCACCACTCTCTGTGTGAAAAAAGTCTTTCTCATCTCGGTCTTAAAGGATTTCCCCCTTATCCTTAAGCTGTGACCCCTTGTCCTGGACTTCCCCAACATCGGGAACAATCTTCCTGCATCTAGCCTGTCCAACCCCTTAAGAATTTTGTAAGTTTCTATAAGATCCCCTCTCAATCTCCTAAATTCCAGAGAGTATAAACCAAGTCTATCCAGTCTTTCTTCATAAGACAGTCCTGACATCCCAGGAATCAGTCTGGTGAACCTTCTCTGCACTCCCTCTATGGCAATAATGTCCTTCCTCAGATTTGGAGACCAAAACTGTACGCAATACTCCAGGTGTGGTCTCACCAAGACCCTGTACAACTAAAGTAGAACCTCCCTGCTCCTGTACTCAAATCCTTTTGCTATGAAAGCTAACATACCATTCACTTTTTTCACTGCCTGCTGCACCTGCATGCCTACTTTCAATGACTGGTGTACCATGACACCCAGGTCTCCCTGCATCTCCCCTTTTCCTAATCAGCCACCATTTAAATAATAGTCTGCTTTCCTGTTTTTGCCACCAAAGTGGATAACCTCACATTTATCCACATTATACTGCATCTGCCAAACATTTGCCCACTCACCCAGCCTATCCAAGTCACCTTGTAGTCTCCTAGCAGCATCCTCACAGCGAACACTGCCCCCCAGCTTAGTGTCATCCGCAAACTTGGAGATATTGCCTTCAATTCCCTCATCCAGATCATTAATATATATTGTAAATAGCTGGGGTCCCAGCACTGAGCCCTGCGGTACCCCACTAGTTACTGCCTGCCATTGTGAAAAGGACCCTTTCTCACTAGTTTTATTTGACCAATGAAAACAAGTTCCACTTGCTACTTAATCATTGGATTTGTATTTCCTGCTTCAAGAACTCTGTGGACATGTATTCCAAGATACTTCATAATGCCTTACCATTTATCAAATATTCAATTTCCCAAATGCACTAGTTGACAATTCCATATTGAATTTCATTTGCTACTTGTGCTCAACAAAGCAATCTAATGATGTCATGCTATGGTCTATAAATTTCTTCACCATCAATAATGCATCCAGTTAATGAAATCTATCTATTACTAGACTAAGTGCGACCCGTTAGATCCCAGTCACACAGAAGGCCTGGTCCCCCAACACAACCCATTCCCCAATGCAATATTCCACCACTCACCCGTTCCCCCAACGCAATATTCCACCACACACCCATAGCCCCTAACTGTGCATGCGCAGCTCATTTCCCCTCATCCCCGAGCACTCCCCCCCTCCTCTTCATGTGTGGGAGGGGAGGGAATGAGGGAAGTGGAGGGTGTGGCGAGGGGTGTGTGGGGTTGGAGGGGAGGAGGGGTGTGTGGTGGGAGGGGAGGAGGGGTGTGGGGTGTGGGGGGAGGAGGGGTGTGTGTGGACGGGGAGGTGTGGGGGGGGAGAATTATGGGGAGAGGGATGTGTGGGCGGTTGGGGGAGGAGAGAGGAGTGAGCTCAGAGAAAAGACGGGGTAAGAGCTATGGGCAAGAGGGGGGCATCCTGGGGGAGGGGGGAGGAACTAGCGAGGGGGACCAGAGGGATAGTGACTGGAATTGGCAGTGCGATGGGGACTCACAGCCAGAGCTGGTCGCTGGTCATTCTCCCCAGCCGGGATCAGAGTGTCCGCTTTCCGTTTGGCGACATCTCCGGGCTGAGCTGGGTCTCCGACGCTGGGCTGGGCAGGGCAGGGTCTCCGACGCTGGGCTGCTCGGGGCTGGACTGCTTTCGGTCCCTCCGAAAATTGTGTCCAGGTGGAAACGTCCACCGGCCATCCTCAGCTCTAGTAAAGACACGATGGCGCAGGAAGGGGCGGACCGTCCCGGTGAGTGACACGGTTTTAAAGATTTTTTAAACCTCGCTAACTTTCACGATATTCAACCAATCGCAACGAAACTTGGTGCAATCACAGCATAGGAGAACGGTGAGTAAACTGGGGACAAATCGTAGCACTATCGCGAACCGTTTTTGCGCAAATAGAAAGATCACACAAACCATAAGATAACAAGATCAGAGTATCTATCTATCTATCATTTATCATCTATCTATCTATCATCTATCCATCTATCTATGTATCAATCTATCATCCATCTATCTATCTATCATCCATCTATCAATCTATCTATAATCCATCTATCTATCATCCATCTATCTATCATCCATCTATCTATCATCCATCGATCTATCTATCTATCTATCTATCTATCATCCATCGATCTATCTATCTATCTATCTATCTATCATCCATCTATCTATCTATCTATCTATCATCCACCTATCTGTCACCTATCTATCTATCTATCTATCTATCTATCTATCTATCTATCTATCTATCTATCTATATCTATCTATCCTATTACTAAACTCTCATCTTGTCCACACACACCCCTTCCCCACACAACCCCCCTCCGCCAAAAAACACTTTTACAAGAATCATTTTTCCACTCCCTGCCCGTTAGCCGGGTGCGATGTCACAATGACATCACAATGGGACCCCGAATCCAATTTACATTAAAAATTGCGATTTTCAAAAAATATCCATTTGCACCTAGAGTATTTTGTGCAGTTTTGGTCCCCTAATTTGAGGACATTCTTGCTATTGAGGGAGTGCAGCGTAGGTTTACAAGGTTAATTCCCGGGATGGCAGGACTGTCATATGCTGAGAGAATGGAGCAACTGGGCTTGTACACTCTGGAGTTTACAAAGATGAGAGGGGATCTCATTGAAACATATAAGATTGGTAAGGGCTTGGACATGCTAGAGGCAGGAAACATGTTCCCGATGTTGGGGGAGTCCAGAACCAGGGGCCACAGTTTAATAATAAGCAGTAAGCCATTTAGAACGGAGACAAGGAAACACTTTTTGTCATAGAGAGTTGTGAGTCTGTGGAATTCTCTGCCTCAAGAGGGCAGTGGAGGCAGATTCTCTGGATGCTTTCAAGAGAGCTAGATAGGGCTCTTAAAAATAGCAGAGTCAGGGGATATCAGGAGAAGGCAGGAACAGGGTACTGATTGGGAATGAGCAGCCATGATCACATTGAATGGCGGTGCTGGCTCGAAGGGCCGAATGGCCTACTCCTGCACCTATTGTCTATTGATCAATTTCTTCCGTTTTCATTCACAATGACATCACAATGGGATAACCTCACATTTATCCACATTATACTGCATCTGCCAAACATTTGCCCACTCACCCAGCCTATCCAAGTCACCTTGCAGTCTCCTAGCATCCTCCTCACAGCTAACACTGCCCCCCAGCTTAGTGTCATCCGCAAACTTGAGAGTCTTTTAGGACCGAGATGAGAAAAACATTTTTCACGCAGAGAGTGGTGATTCTCTGCCACAGAAGGTAGTTGAGGCCAGTTCATTGGCTATATTTCAGAGGGAGTTAGATGTGGCTAAGGGGATCAGGGGGTATGGAGAGAAGGCAGGAACGGGGTACTGATTGGGGATGATCAGCCATGATCATATTGAATGGCGGTGCAGGCTCGAAGGGCCGAATGGCCTACTCCTGCACCTAATTTCTATGTTTCTATGTTTCTATGTTATGTTGACCACAACATTGATGTTACCAGAACTCATGGACTGCTTTAACTTCACAGCCAATTTCCATCCTGCACTCAAATTCATTTGGACCATCTCCAACACCTCCCTTTCCTTTTCTTGATCTCACCGTGTCCATCACAGGAAATAGACTATCATCTGATGTGTTGGAAAGAACTGCAAATGCTGGTTTAAATCGAAGATAGACACATAAGACTGAGAAACAAGAATAAAACTGTTAAAGACATCAGACAAACCTTAGGCTTACCAAAATCAACTGTTTGGAACATCATCAAGAAGAAAGAGAGCACTGGTGAGTTTAGTAATCGCTCAGGGAACAGTAGGCCAAGGAAGACCTCCACAGCTGATGACAGAATTCTCTCCACAATAAAGAAAAATCCCCAAACACCTGTCCGACAGATCAGAAACACTCTTCAGGAGTCATGTGTGAACTTGTCAATGACCACTGTCCGCAGAAGACTTCATGAACAGAAATACAGAGGCTACACTGCAAGATGCAAACCACTTGCTTTCCCTCTCTCTCCATCCCCTCCCTCTTCCCAGTTCTCCCATTACTGTCTCCGACTACATTGTATCTCTATCCCGCCCACTCCACTGACATCAGTCTGAAGAAGGGTCTCAACCCGAAACGTCACCCATTGGTTCTCTCCAGAGATGCTGCCTGCCCTGCTGAGTTACTCCAGCATTTTGTGTCTACCATCAACTATCATCTGATGTCTATTATAAACCACTGACTCCCACAATTATCTTGCCTACATTTCTTCCCCCCCCCCCTGCCTTCTGCAAAGACTCTATCCCCTACTCCCAATTGCTCCATCTATGCTGCATGTGCACCCAAGATGAGGTGTTTCATATCAGGACATCCGAGGTGTCCTTATTCATTAGGGATTGGGTGTCCCCCTCTTCTATCATAGCTGAGGCCCTCACACTTGTCTTATCTTCAGTGTAAACCAGCATCTGCAGTTCCTTCCCACACTTACTAATTGATAAAATGGCTGAGAAATTTCTCCAGTGATGTTCTAGGGTGAGGACAATTTGTCACGAACAACCACAAAAATCTTCCTTTGTGGATGGTATAATATCAGACTATGGCCAGTTATGCTCGATTCCCATTGACTTCAATTATGATAGGACACCTTGATACTACACTCAGGCAAATACTGCCTCAAAGTCAAGTGCAGTCTCTCAACTTGCTGCTGATTCAGTTCTTTTTAATCTATATTTAATCAAGGATGCAACTCAATCTGGAGGCAAGTAGTCCTGACGGAAAACAAACTGAGCAGTTTATCATTAGGTGTTTCTTGAGAGCATCTTCCTCAATATCTTCTTTAACATTGCTGATGATTAAGAGCAGACTGATGAAACGATACTTGAACAGATTAGATGTTTTGCATCTAGTGAACAATCCTTTGTGAGAAATGTTTCACATTGTTGAGTAGGGGCCAACACTGCAGCTTTATTCAAGCAATTTATCTGAGCCACAGCTGGGTCTAGAATGCAGATATTCAACATCACAACCAGGTTGTTGAAACTAGCATTCTATGGAGGAACAGATAAAGCCTCCATTGTCCAATAACAAGTAATGCCAGACATAAAAAAAATCAAACCAGCATGAATTACCAAAGGAAATCGCCATGTTTATTGCCCATGATATGATAAAGTATTTGCCTAATACTTGACAGTGTATTGTAAACATAATTCTCAATAACCAGTAGTAAATCCCCAATAAACCTTGATTGGATCAAAATTTATCAATAGGAGTGACAAAACCTGCTAGAAATAATTCTAATAAAATCTTCACTTTAATACACATTCATGAACCTGTCATTGTTTCATAATCATGCCAACAATTACTCTTTGTTCAGCTGCGAACTCTGTCAATAAATAATAATATTTGCCCATAATATAGTCAGAAACATCACATTATAACTCTTCTGCCATGATTTCCTGCAATTTGAAGAACAGCTGAATTCACTCCTATTGTCTTTAGTACATATTCCATCTGGACAACCCAAGAGGTCATGATGTTTGCTTCTGCAACATCTGGAGGAAATTCTCCCTTTCAATGTCCCAAACTAAGCAAATAACATGCACAAACATAAGCTTCTCAAGACGTTTTCAATTCCCTGGATACAGATATGAATGCATTATTTGCAAAAATACACTTAACTCTGCACAATTTTACAAATTAATTCATCAGTAAAATTCCTTCTTGTGGGCAGGTAGACTGTCTGCAGATGGAGGAGAGTGATTAATTTTTTGGAACAGTTCAATTTGAGAACAATCCTGTTTGGTATTCGTGGTTTACATGGACATTAGTGAGGTTTTGACAAGATCATGCATGGTAGGCTGCTCAGAAAGATAAGTCACAAGGGCTGCAAGATGTAGATACCAGAAGCTTGAGTAAAAAATGAAGTGCTGAAGGAACACAGCAGGTTAGGTAGCATTTATGGAGGGAAATGGACAAGTGTCGTTTTGGGTCAGGTCCCAGTGAAAGTCGTGTCCATTTTCTTGCTGCAGCAGAATGCACATTGCAACAATGCAATGAGTTCTTCAGATACTTGGCGAAGAGATCAGAGAATGTTCTCAGTGGCGACTTTCTGTGCGGCAGACAGCAGAGAACCTCTGCAATATTTACTGCAATCAGATTTGCATGCTTTCTTGAAAAGTTACAATGACAGCAGACTAAGAAAATTCAAGAGGCGATCATCTAAAACGTTGACTATCATTCTTTCTATAGATACTGATTGAACCCTGAGCATTTCTAGCATTTTATGCTTATGTTTAAGAATCCAGAAAGGTTCATCAAAGACAGTAAGACTGCATTTTAAATCTCTTCAACTACCTATTCCCAAGAGATTGAAAACATTAACCATCAGCTGATAAACATTAAGACCTCTGAGGCAGACGACATCACATTAACTAGCAAAACATAATAGAGATGTACTTCTCCTCTCATCTCTCTCACATGGAATGAGGGGAACATACTGGAGGATGTCAGAGATGCCACAATAGATTTCATTCTGATAGTACTAAGAACAATTTTGATTAAAAACATTCTGAAACATTCCATCACAATTTTGAGATGTACTAGAGTGTTTCATAATCAGAGAATTAGATCTGATGAAGTCATAAAATACTGGAGTAACGCAGTGGGTCAGGCAGCATCTTTGAAGAATATGGATAGATAATATTTCAGGTCGGGACCTTTGTATAGTCTGGGTATGCAAATAAAGCTATCAACTCATGCTGTTAAGCTGTTTTACTAAGCCTCAAGAAAGCAGTGGCTAAAAGTTGCATCATGATTTTAGAAAGAACTTCCAAAGATCAATCCTAGGCTCCATTTTATTTCTGATCTACATGCTGACACTCTGAGGCATAAACTGAAAATACATCACGGTCCACAACATTCAGCTCGAGATTTCCATCACTTCTCACAATCCACCTCATTGCCACCATGCAATCAAATTGCATGCCCATTATCTAGCACTAGTTGAATAGAATCCACTTAATTAAAGGATTAAAATGATTCAATTTTATTATCACTGAACCACACTATTCATAACCTCAACAGAGTACTTGGATTGCATTGTGGTAGTGCTGCTACCTCAGCTTCAGCGACTCTGGTTCAATCCTGATCTCTGCTGCTATCTGTGTGGAGTTTGCACAATCTTCCTGAGACCATGTGGGTTTCCATTAAGTGCTCGTTTCCTTCCACTCTTCAAAATGTGCAGGTTGGTAGGTTAATTAGTGATGAGCGTGTGTGATGTGTGGTGGAATTTGGGGAAATGTGCTTGGGTAGGACTAATGCACCACCATTTTTGGTGCCATTATTCAAAGTCCGAAGTCGCGTCAGCCCGTCTGGCTATCTTTATAACCTGGCGTTGCCACCTGCAGTCGACCTTGAAGGCGCTGGAGGCATTACCCTGGTTCACCCTCATCCCAGCCTATGCTCCTCACATCTAATGTCTCCAGCTTCCTCCTGGTCCTGCCATCCGACGACCCAACGGGTGGGTTACCGGTCCCGTTGACCACCGAGCCTTTAGGCTGGTTCCTGGTCCTGTCGACTGTCGAGCCTTCGGTTGAGGTTCCACCAAGCAACTAACCTTCCGGATGGACACCGCGACACCTCGAGAAGGCTTCTACTGCGAGGCGCCTAGGGCCCTTATGCCTATATCTTATGTCCAACAATGTTTTTATATTACAATTCCCATTCTCATGTTAAAATTCCTCCACGGTCTAGCTTTTTCCTAAGACCTTAACTTCTTTCAGGCATACAGCCCTCCAGGAATTCAGTTTACCCTCAACTCTAGCATCTTTGCATCACTCATTTCCTGTGGTCAAATCTTTAGTTATTACATCACCAGATGTTTTGTTTTCAAATCCATCTTTTCTCTGTTTAGTATATTCCTGATCAATATGCATTGTCTTTTTTTTGGTTCCTTGTAATTTTTTCCCGTTACTCTATAAAGAGTCTTGAAATAGTTTCAAGTCACTATATATAACCCTACATAAATACTAGTTAGGTGTTTGAACAATTTATTGAGTTTCTTAAAATGACATTTGCTGGTGATTAAAGGGAACCTGTGGATATGTACTATACTTGATTTCCAAATGGCATTTGACAAGATGCCACATCAAAGATTATTGTAGAAAATAAAATTTGATGGAGCAGGAGGTAACACAATGGCATAGACAATTTAGACAAAGTCTAACAATCAATAGGAAATCAAGTGAGGCATACATTTGTCACATTCTAGTTGGTAAGTAAAGCAAGAAGTGTATTGCAAGGATTGGTACTGGAGACTGAGAAACAAGAATAAAACTATTAGAGACATCAGCCAAACCTTTGGCTTACCAAAATCAACAGTTGAAACATCATTCGAAGAAAGAGAGCAGTGGTGAGCCTATTAATCGCAAAGGGACTGGCAAGCCAAGCAAGACCTCCACAGCTGATGACAGAATTCTCTCAAAAATAAAGAAAAAACCCAAACACCTGTCCCACAGATCAGAAACCAAAGACTTCAGGAGTCAGGTGTAGATTTATCAATGACCACTGTCTGCAGAAGACCATGAACAGAAATACAGAGGCTACATTGCAAGATGCAAACCACTGGTTTGCCGCAAAAATAGGATGGCCGGGTTACAGCTTGCTAAGAAGTACTGAAAAAAACAAACACAGTTCTGGAAAAAGGACTTTTGGACAGATGGGATGAAGATTAACGTATATCAGAGTGATGGCAAGAAAAAGGAAGTAGAAGAGAAGAAACATCCCAAGATCCAAAGCATACCACCTCATCTGCGTAACACGATGGTGGGGGTGTTATGGCCTGGGCGAGTATGGCTGCTGAAGGTACTGGCTCACTTATCTTCATTGATGATACAACTGCTGATGGTAGTAGTATAATTAATTCTGATGGTGTAGAGACACATCCCATCTGCTCGTTCAAACAAATGCCTCAAAACTCATTGGCCGGCAGTTCATTCTACAGCAAGATAATGATCCCAAACATATTGCTAAATCAACAAAGGAGTTTTTCAGAACTAAAAAATTGTCAATCCTTGAGTGGCAAGTCAATCACCCAATTTAAACCCAATTGAGAATGCCTTTTATATGCTGAAGAGAAATCTGAAGGGGACTAGCCCTCAAAACAGGCATAAGCTAAAGATGTCTGGAATACAGGCCTGACAGAGTATCATCAGAGAAGACACTCAGCAACAGGTGATGTCCATGAATCGCAGACGTTAAGCAGTCATTGCATGCAAAGGATATGCAACAAAATACTAAACATGACAAATCTTGCGATGCATAACCCTGGGAGTACTGTAGTATCTAATTTCCCCGATATATAACCTTATCTGTATTTTTGTAGTCTTGCCAACAACTATATGACACACTCGCGCACACATGCACTCTACACCGCAACGCAAGTCCCTGAAAGGAAAATAGGTACGATAGAAGTCTCCGACGCCTTATATTGAGGGATGAAGGGACTGCGAATATCCTTTTCTACCTGGGTTACTTGCAGAAAACCATCTCCTTTTTATGTCTGCTATAACCAGTAACATTGAATCAATGGCCAAGAAAGCACAACAATGCCTCTACTTCTTCAGAAGACACTGGAAGTTCAGCACATCTCCAACAATTCTTATTAACTTCTACAGATGCACAACAGAAAGCATTCAATCAGGATGCATCACAGCGTAGTTTTGCAACAGCTCTCACGAAGACTGCAAGCAATTGAAGAGTTGTGCATGTAGTCCAGTACATCTGACTGACCATCCTCCCACCTATCAATTGCATCTACACGTCCCACAGCCTCAGGAAAGCAGCCAACATAATTAAGAATCATTTTCGCATTGGCCCATCCCTCTTTTCCCCTCTCCTGAGGATACAAAAGCCTGAAAGCAAGCACCAACAAATTCAGCTTCTTCCCCATTGTAATTAGACTAGTAAATGGTCCACCCATTAGGAAGAAGTAATCCAGATCTTCCAACCCACCTCATCATGGATTTGGATTATCTTTTTATCTGCACTTCCTCTGTAACTGTAGCACTTAAATGGCGTACACTGTATTTTGCACTCTAGTATTTTCCTCTATGTACCATCTGTTTTGTGTATGGCTTGATTGTACTCATGCATAGTATGATTTGACTGGACAGCCTGCAAACAAAACTTTTAGTTGTATATTGTATATGCGACAATAATAAATCAATACTCTCGTTCAAGCCATATTCTTAATCACCAGGTTCCCAACAAACAAAGTGTAGACCAGCTCAAATCCAACAATGTATGAGTCAAAGTACATTGTCTAAGGACAAATGGGAAGATGTTCAAACTATATTGTGTAGGAAGGAACTGCAAATGTTGGTTTAAACCGAAGATAGACATAAAATGCTGGAGTAACACAGCCAGTCAGGCAGTATCTCTGGAGAAAAGGAATAGGCACCTAGAGAATCTCCAGATAGTGACTGACCTGTTTTATGACCCCAACCAAGCCAAGGGAGTCTCTATGTAGGACGGAACTAGATGCTGGTTTACACTGAAGACAGACACTAAATGCTGGAGTAACCGCTGGGACAGGCAGCCTTTCTGGAGAGAAGGAATGGATGATATTTCCGGTCGAAACCCTTCTTCTGATTGAGTGTGGGGGAAAGGAAAACGAGGGATGTAGACGTTGTTGATCATTACCATCTATATCACTCGGTTCCGTTTCTTCTGACGTTCAATCTATATTGTCTCTACTCCAGAACAAAAGTCACCCCAAACTTGGACATTGAGCTGCAGTATACAGGCAATATTTATTTATAGATTCACCTCATTTCTACAAAACAACATTCAGTACTGAAATGACTCAGTTGATCATGCTGAGTTTTCCACAAAGTCTTTACCAATCTACCCACTGTAAAACATTGCCATCTGACAATGGAGGTTCCTGGCGAGTCCCTGAAAAGATGGACCCATTTCCAATGTTCCCTCTAATTTTTAGCAGTTCATGTGTGCAGAAATCTTGTATTGTGCAATTTTTCATGCTGTTACAAATTTGTGTGCGCACTGAATTCTTGTGCAAATATTAACCTGAAATTGTTTCACAATATTTTTGCCTTAGCCTCTCTCTCTCTCATGGCTAATAAAACTGTATTGCCATGTTTTAATATAATACAAATATCATATTTGTAGAAATATGAATGCAATTTATGAAGTTATGTATTCAGTTAAGATTTTATTCTATACTTTGAAGCTTGAACTACTTTATTCAGTTTGTTGTTCCATTAAATAAAATATCAATGAGTATTTGTTATTTTTATGTGATACAATGCCGAAATAAAGTAGGGGGGAGGGGATTGCAGCTATCTCCTCCTGATGTCCTAGCAGTAACTAAAGGGGAAGAGCATTGTATTCAGATGCTAACTTTGTACTTTGTGAACACTGCAAACTACTTGCATTTCTGCATTAGTCTCTTTAAACATTGAGTTTTAGACTACAGCAAGCAGCAAATCGACAGCATTGCAGGAGTATCTTTACTGGGAGAACCAGTAGCTCAAGAAGTTGGTTAACCACAGACTTCTCAAGGGCTATGAGTGATGTTCAATAAATATTGGATAGGGAAGCAATATCCTGAAACTCTAAATGAACAAAGACTTCAATGAGAGCCTATTCCCCTCATATACCTCAGTCAAATGGCTATTGTTAATAGTAAACTTTGAAAACTGATGCCAGTGGATTATATTGTTTCTAATGAGAAAATCAAGACATACAATACAGTTAATCCTCGTTTTTATGGAACTCTTTATAACGGATTTTGGTGATTGCAGATGGACCTACGGACCTTCACTGCCAGGCCACTTCCAGGCCAGGCTGTCAACGCTACCCCCAGATTGCACAGCAACCCCTGCCGCTTCCAGGCCGGGTTACTGATGCCGGCTCGCACCGCCACCCCGGCTGCTTAAAGGCCGAACTTACTGCCGCCAACCCCGGCCCACACTGCTTCTTTGGCCCCTTCCAGGTTGCGCTGCCGCCACAACTGCCGAATCGGCATGCCCGATGCCAGAGTGGGCTGCAGCTGTCCCCAGTGCTGGATTGGGATGCGGATTTTGAAATTCGGAAAAAAAAATCTCCGCTATAAAATTTCTCAGCTGTCATTTATAGCGGAGAAATTTTATAGCAGAGATTTTTTGCGCACACATAAATTTTCTTTGTGCGCTGGTTGCTAAACGTGTGTGCTCACGCACATGCGCACAGCTTAGAGGGAACATTGCTCATTTCTAAATTTCAATGAAGGCAGGCATGAATGTGAAATTCATCTCCAGCTTCAGTGTGTCAGCTGCATGAGAAAATTAATATTTGCAAAGCAAGATCATAAACCAGGCCCAATATTCATGGCATACCATGCAACAGTGATCCTAATAAGCGAATACGGTATTCCGAAAAACGCAAGAAATCATAGGATTTGTCAAGGTCATTCGCCATAAATAAAAAGCGAACGAAGCGCTGGCTGAAGAAACTGTGTATAAATTCTTATCTTTATTCTTAATTTATGTGTAAAAATATATTTAATCTGAGAAACGGGAGTGCTGTGTGGTCACATTATAGGAAAATTAATGTATTCCAGACTGGAACAAAACTATGATAGTTTCTGAGTCAAATTTCACTATTCTGCTCATTTCAAGGCAACGGAATTCTTCAGCCTCATCTATGAATACGAATGAGTAATTAAATTCCCGATTCCAGAGAGACTCCCAAAAATGGTCAACTCCTCATCCTCCCCAAAGGAACAGATAGCAGGAGAACAGGGTGTAACAGCGAGAGAGAGAGAGGGGGGGGGGGGGGGGGGTAGATGCGAGTGGGAGACAGGGGAGTGCACGCACACAGACCCGAGCCTCATCCGTAGCCAGGATCGAACCCGGGTCCCCGGTGTTGCAAGCGCAGCTGAACCGCCACTGGACTGCACCCCCCTCAGCGTCCCATTCCCGTCTGGGAGAGCGGGCCAGAGACGTCCTGGGCGACTCCGGACCGACGACACCAGCGGCCTCAGGCCTACAGCCAGCGCAGTGAAGAAACACCAATCCCAGCTCAATTATGTCTGTCCCGCCGGGCTACCGACGGCCCCGGACCGACGGAACAAGAGCAAGACCTATCAATTATTTCATTGGACGCAGGAAAAGCATTCGACCAAGTGGAATGGGAATATCTCTTCAAAGTATTGCAAAAATTAAAATGGGAAAGAACTTTATTTCATGGGTAAAATTATTATATGACAAGCCGACTGCCAGAATATTGACTAATCATCTCCGAAATTTCAACTATCCTGGGGTAATAGTCAGGGATGTGCATTATCACCCCTGCTATTTGCTCTTATGATAGAACCCTTAGCAGAAAGTATTAGAATGCATCTGAATATCCATGGTTATAATACAAAATAATCAAATAATCAAATATCACTATATGCAGACGTTGTACTATTATATATTACAAAAGCGCATACCAAACATATTAAATTTAATAGAGGAGTTCGGATCCTTTTCAGGATATAGAATAAATTGGAACAAAAGTGAAATTATGACGATAAAACCTCAAGATCCGACACACCTTTTAAAATTTCCTTTTAGAATTGCTACAGAAAAATTTAAATATCTGGGTATCGAAATTACCAGAAAATAGAAATCTTTATTCAATGCAAACTATATGCCCTTATTTACTAAATTAAATGCCTCGATTAAATTTTGGAAAACATTTCCAATGCCTTTAATAAATGCCATATAAATGATTTTTCTACCACAAATTTTATATTTCAATCAATACCAAAAATACTTACCTAATTTTTTTTTTAAAACTCGATTCTGATATCACAAATTTTATATGGGACTATAAGTCCCATAGAATCCAAAGAAGATATTTGTGTAAACCCAAAGAATTTGGTGGACTAACACTCCCCAATTTTTTGAACTATTTATTGCTGGGCAGTGAATATCAAAAATGTAATTCACTTGTTGGACAATTCTGCCCAATGGGTAGATTGGATAGTAATGGAGAAAGAGGATTGTTCTCCTTTTAATATAGGAGCGATCCTTCTATCACCGATAAAATTGAATAATACAATATACAAGGAAAATCCAATTATTCATAGTACAATTAGAATTTGGAAACAAAGAAAATTAACTCTCAAATTAAGACATTTATCGCTTCTCTCTCCTATAGTTGATAATCCGTCATTTAAACCATCTATTATTGATAAAAGATTTACCCATTAGGAAAGAATAGGAATTAAAATGCTTGGAGACATGTATGAAAAGGGAAACCTTTTATCATTCCAACAACTACAGCTCAAATATAACCTGAAAAGTAATCAATACTTTAAATACCTTCAAATCCGTGACTACTTGAAAAAACATACCCAAGAATACCAAACTCTGACTTCAGATCTATTAGATGAAGCCATGAACAGAAAGGCGGATTCAATTAATCTAATATACTTGTATAATATCATTCTAAATATAGAAATACCATCATCTGACACAATTAGAAGAGATTTGGAACAAGAACTATCTATAAAAATCTCGATGGAGAGATGGGATAAATACTTGCTATATGTACATAAATGCTCGATCAATTCAATTTAAAATTTTACATAGATAATATTACTCGAAAACTAAATAAAAAATTTCCAAATGTCTCTCCCATCTGTGATAAATGATTATCCCAAGATGCAACCATAGCACACTCTTTTGTCTTTTGCATAAAACTCCAAAAATTTTGGAATTACATTTTTGAAATTTTCACAAAATTATTTAAAATAAAACTGAAACCCATTGCAGAACTGATTATCTTTAGAACAATGGAAGTCGGCTTTGAGCTGACTTCATTCCAAAATAGTTTCTTTAACTATGGCTTAATAACGGCAAAAAACATACTAAAATTCTGGAAAAATGCACCCACACCAATGCTTAAAATGTGGATTTCAAATATGTCTGAAATGTTACACCTCGAAGTTATGAGAGTCATCCTAGCAGGCAAATCTGACCAATTCCTAAAGATTTGGTCTCCCTTTCTCGACTTATTACAAGCATATGGTGCAACATAACTCTGGAAATATACTGTTTTTAGAACCTGGTGAGGAGTGTGTAAAGATACGAAGCAGGTATATCCCTTTTATTTTATTTTATTTTTTTTCTCTCTTTCTCGTGCTTTACATCTTTATGGGCTCTTTCTTTCTACTTTTTCACGAACTATCAATATCACTACCTTACCTAACTTTCTCTTTCTCTCTTTTTCTTGCTTCTGCTACTTTTCTATTATTACATTTTAAAACAAGTTGTATGTGAAATGTATTATGTTATTCTTGGTTTTTACTACTGTACATTACTTCTAATAAAAATACTAAAACAATTTTTTTTAAACCCTTCTTCAGATTGATAAATTGATCATGGCATTATCAGCCACCTTAGAACACACGGAATGGAGCAGAAACAAGTCAACATTGATTCAGAGACACTACCTACTAGGTTACACAATGCCATAACAATGACCTAGATAGCAGCAGTTAAAAGGCATGAAATGTTTGTGCCCATATAATTTCAATGGCATTTATTAATAAAAACTTTTATTCGTTTTCTGTAACATATAATTTTATGTCTGGTGCGTTATATGCACAAGGCATCAGGTCACAAGAAGTTGGAATAGACATGGTACTCTATTACAGCATAGCATCAAACAGTAACAAGACTAGTACAACATTTAAAAAGGAATACGGTGTTATATGTCCTTTTTTTCTGGCTTCAGTGCAAGAAATTGGATCAAATTACTGTGCTTCAACAAATCTGGTGCAGTTTGTGAAAATCACTGTAATTACAACAAAAATACTTGGAATAATAGCAGGAATTCCAGGACCTGTTATCCAGTACATGTTCCTTCAGGCTTATGACAGTTCCATAAAAAGAATATACCAGTACAGCTTAAAATGAAAAGTATAATTTACAAATAAGTTTTCCCAGACAACTAATAACAATAACAGATATCAAGGGATAGTAGGACAGGTACATGGATAGGAAAGGGATATGGGTCAATCACGAGCAAATGGGGCTAGTGTAGATAGACATCTTGGTCGGCATAGACAAGTTGGACCAATGAGCCTGATTCCATGCAATATGACTCTGTATCCTTCATTACAATTGGCAGTTCCCACATAATTAAAAGGTACGAGTGACTTTCGTGTAACAGACATTTGGGTAATATAAATTCACATTCATTAATTTATATAAAAAGTAACAAATGAAACCATTTTCTTTTCAACTTGCACTTCTTGACAGAGGTGCAGATGACATGTCTTTAAGTTTTGAGAAAATTGTAAAACTGCATTTTTCGAAGAATGCAGCATCAACCCCAACCAAACAAGGGTGGTGCCTGTACTCTTGTTTCACTTTGATCACTGCCATAAAATTATCAATTTATAAACTCACATACATTAATACAAATTGGAAAAGATGTGAACTGAAAATGAGTACACTGTTTATAAAACACTTAAATGTTTAAATGAGGGGCACTAATTAATTCTTCACCAATGGGTGCAGATCTTCTGATATATGTTTCCCAATGTGAATAATGAGATTCTGGATTTGAGAATGAAGCTCTTCACAACCAAGTTTTAAAACAACAGCAGGGGCACCTTCTACTCTCCCGACATTTCTAAAAAGTATTTTTTGACTTCTTGTTGACGAGGAGTGGAAGCAAGACTGAACCGAATAGGTTGATGTGGAATGGAGTCAAGTCAACGCACATTAAGGTTTTGAACATAAAAGGGAGAGTCACAGTTGGATCTACTGTCCCCATGTCTTGATGAGTTCAATCAGTTCTTGGCTCCCAATGGGTTGGGCCGTGGATGTCCTTTATAGCACTTAAGAACCCGTGCATGTCCTGGTGATCTGTAAGTTGGTGAGCTTCCTGTGCTCTCTCCATTCACGGTCAGTTCTTTGGGTCATGTGTTTTCTGCTGGACCTCTGTCTGCTGGTGCATGTAAAGCCATTTCTTTCCACTAGTAGAGCTGGTAGAACCGCTGTCTCAAAGCGCTAGAGACCCGGATTCTATCCTGACCTAGGTTGCTGTGGAGTTTGCACGTTCTCCCTGTGACCACGTGGGTTTCCTCCGAATGCTCAGATTTCCTACCACATACCAAGAACCCATGGGTTTGTAGGTTAATTGGCCCTCTGTAAATTCTCTGTAATGTGTAGGTAGTAGATGCAAAAGTGGGATAACATGGAACAAGTGTGAACGGGGGATCAATGATTAAAGTGGAATTGCTGAACAACCTGTTTCCAGGATGTATTTCGGAACTAAAACATTCATTTCCTGGTCATTTTAAGTCTGGAATCAATGTTGAGGATTCTCAGAGGTATCCTTCCTGCCTGTAGATAGACCCAGAAAGCAGGAGTAACTCAGCGGGACAGGCAGCATCTCTGGAGAGAAGGAATGGATGATGTTTTGGGTCGAAACCCTTCTTCAGACCATTCCTGCCTGTATATTACTATGCCACCATTCTCGAGTGGGAGTTTTGCCAGTGGGACAGGATGGGAAAGGTAGCTAGAGGTATTTGGTACTTTGGAAAATTCCTGAAGAAGAGGTGGTGAGATATGGGTAACTACTCAAATTGAATTCCTTGGCCTGCTTAGACATGGTCATAGAATGCCTTCTCTTAAATCTAAAAAGCAGAACTATGAAATCCCATTTAGGGTGTTTTAATCAATGGCAGGCATGTTTTGGACCAGCATTGCATGAGGAAAAACTCGTCAAATTTTAAGTGGCACCATTCAATCAGGAAAACCATGCAATCGTGTTATACTCCAGGTATCATAAATTTTCAATCATCCAGCATCAAAAAAGACAAAGCAATTTCTGAATGGGCATAGGTAGAAAATATTATCCGAACATTTTGAAAAGTCCCATAATTTATTTTGTGTTTCTATTTACTTATAATAGCATCTATGCAGTGATAAACTCTTACTTCATTGCCATATTTGTTGTCTAAACGCACAGAAAATGTTAAATTAATGCTAATGACCTGAAAAGGGATGCAAAGAATAATAGCGAGAAAACAAGTGCTCCAGATATTATGGAATAATTCTGATGGCAAAATATGTACATGTAAAGTTAAATTTCTGCCAGTAGTTCACCACTTTTCCACAGAATATATAATTGCAGCCAAGGTCATGAACACAGAATCAGTGAATTTCTACTTCCTAAGAACCTTTTGGGCTGCAAGAAAATAATTTATTTATTGTTGAATAAACTAAATTTGTTTTTAGAGATAGAAAGCCAAATAACCATTGGCTCTAAAAAAAATCTGTGGGTGATGCCCAACTCTTTTAATCTAATCCTCACAGAATAACAAAAAACAAAAAAAATGTTTTAAATTTAAGTTTCTAATATGACTAATATCACAAGTTCACTTGCTGTAAAATTTGCACTATTTTACTTTCTTGCTAGCTATCTGTTGAAATTCTTCAATCTGATTGGTCATTTTAACAAAATTCTCGGGATATTGCAAATCCCCTGCAGAAGATTCCTCAAAGCACCCGGGAAAGGGATAACCTCAAGACATAACCACCATTCTGCAGAGCACACTGAAGTTTTGTGGCATTCTTTTTGGAACATCAACAGTAATTGTCCTACTCTATCTACAAGTCTCATCCTTTTGTCACTGGCCAGAAAAGATATGTCATAATTCCAATCTGGAAACATCGTTGGAGGAACTCAGCAGATCAGGCAGCATCCTTGGGGGACATGGATAAGTGGCGTTTAGGGTTGGGACCAAACCGAGACTAGGGTCCCAACCCCAAATGTCACCTACCCATGTTATTCAGGGATGTTGCCTAACCACCCCCCCCCCCCCCCCCCCCCCCTCCCATTACTCCAGCATTTTTTGTATTTCCTTCCAAAGCCAACAGCTGTACATAGTAATAAAGGAAAACTACATTGTATCAAACTAGAACAGTCACTAGATTGCTATATATTTTGCAGCCAGAGACAAACTGTGAACCCACGTTTTGAATTTGCACTTTAAGAGTAAATTTAATGTTGTATTTTCCAATCCTTACTAAAGTAGACAGAGGCAATTGAAACGAAAATGTAAAAAAAAGATATATGGATACAATGTTCACATTATTACCCGTATGGTTGCTAAACAGCTGTGTAAACTTCTTACAAATAAATCTCAGGGGTTGTAAAGTTATAGCAAAGACCCTTGAGGAACTATGGAAGGGAACTACAGAAAGTCTAGCAAAAAATCTTCTAGGAATCACTGAATACTGGAAAGGTTCCTGAAGACAAGTGGAAAGCAATGTTTTATGACTGTTGGCAATCAATGTGCCTCCTGGGATAAATAAAGTTCTATCGTATCGTAGAGTATATCACTCTACTATAAAAAGGTGAAAAATTTGGCCCAAGAAATTACATGCTGATGAGCTTAATGAATAATGTTGGTAAAGTTCCAGAAATCTTAAGCAATGATGATCATAGAACATATGGGTAGAAATTAAATCATAATTGAGAGCCAATATGGTTAATAACAAAAGAATCTAGGTTGTCTGGCTGACAATAATTAGAAACCATTGCAATCATACTTGCTTGGTAAGTAGAATATTATTAAAATGTCAAACTGAGCCTGAATAGCAAGATAATGCAGCCATTAGATATATTTGTTATGCTTGCAATTTAATTCAGTCTAAAGTTCTGGTCACCATAACACAACATAGATTTTGCAGCCAATAGGAGACAATAGGTGGCAACCAAAATGATTGAGAGGGATCAGGGCTCGAAATTAGCCATTTCCCGGTTGCCAATGGCAACCTACAGTCCCACTGTGCAACCTAAAAGCCATGCCATTTTGCCTGGCTTGGCAAGCACCCGGGATATCCATCGTTTAATTCTGAGCGGGCCCCCTCTCTATCTCTCTCTCTGTCACTCTCCGTCTCCGCCCTCCACCCTTATCCGGGTTCCAGGTCACGGCTCTCAGCTCGCTCCTCATCCGCCGGCACGGCCGGCCGCCTTATACATGCACACAACCACGGCTTCGCTATAGGATCTTTGGCCAGCACATCATCGGCAGTGGTTGTGTGCATGTGCCAACCTGCACATGCGCACTACCGTGCCAACTGGTCGGCGTCGGCCACATTTTCCCTCCCTTTGCATTGTGGGAGACCTGGCCGCCATTGCTGACCGCGACCGCTGAAAACCAAAGCAGAATCACTCCCTTGAGCTGGAGTAACTCCCTGGAGTAACTCTTGCTTCTTGGTTTCCAGGTCCTCCAAAAATATTCGAAATGGAATTTAAACTGGAGTGGACCCACCACCACCAAACTCCAAACTCTGAAAAATAACAGCCTATTGCATGTTATCAGTTTATTAAATTTAGTTGTGTCTGGTTGGGTACCTATGGTAGGGTGAAGATGCATTAATTGTGCGGGGAAGAAATTGGGTGACGTTTCGGGTAGCGATCCTTCTTTAGATTTCCTCTGGTTTTAGTCTTTTTGGTTTAATTTAAAGATACAGCATGGAAACAGAATCTCTAGACAAAAGGAAAATATTACATTTTGGGTTGGGTCTGAATAGGTTCCTGCACACCTTTGGAATGTGGAAGGAAGCAAGAGCACCCGGAGAAAACCCATGCGATCAAAGGGAAAAGGAGCAAACTCCCTACAGACAGCAGCACCCATATTCAGGATCAATTCCAGGTCTGGCAATTTTAGGCAGCAACTTTATGGCCAATGTACTTAGTCTTGAACTGAATTAAAACATATTGTAGCTGTAAAGGGGGACATGGTATCACTTAGAGATTTAAGACTGAAAATGGATAGTTTCTTTTCTTTTAGTTATCAACGTATATTTTTTTGTGTGTTGGAAAAATATAGTGGCACAGCTGGTGGACTTACTGCCTCACATACCAGAGATCGGTGTTCGATCCTGTTCTCGGACAGCAAGCATGTGGGTTTTTTCCCACATCCCAAAGACCCATTGACTTTGTAGGTTTACTTGTCGCTGTAAAATTGCCCCTAATGTGAGGAAAGTTGGATAACAGAACCTGTGTGAATGGGTAGACAAAAATGCTGGTGAAACTCAGCGGGTGAGGCAGCATCTATGGAGTGATCGAAATAGGCGACGTTTCGGGTCGACCCTCTTCTTCAAACTGATGTGATGGTACGGGGAGGAGGGGGCGGGAAGAAGAAAGGAAGAGGCAGAGACAGTGGGCTGAGGGAGAGCTGGGACGCGGAGAAGAAAGCAGGGACTACCTGAAATTGGAGGTCAATGTTCATACCGCTGGGGTGTAAACTGCCCAAGCAAAATGTGAGGTGCTGCTCATCCAATTTACGGTGGGCCTCACTCTGGCCAAGGTGGACGCCCGGGCCAGAAAGGTCGGATTCGGAATGGGAGGGGGAGTTGAAGTGCTGAGCCACTGGGCAGCTGACACCTAGAGCAGTGGATACAATAGATGAGGTTGGAGGAGGGGCAGGTGAACCTCTGCCGCACCTGGAAAGACTGCTTGGTTCCTTGAATGGAGTCAAGGGGGGAGAAAAAGCGACAAGTGTAGCATTTCCTGCATTTGCAAGGGAAAGTGCCAGGAGAGGGGGTGATTTGGGTAGGAAGGGACAAACTGACCAAGGAGTTACGGAGGGAGCGGTCTCTGCGGAAAGCTGACAGGGGAGGAGATGGGAAGATGTGGCCAGTGGTGGGATCCCGTTGGTAGACAAAGCTGGAGAAAATCAGCGGGTGAAGCAGCATCTATGGAGCGAAGGAATAGGCGATGCTTTGGGCAGAGACCCTTCATCAGACTGATGTCGGGGGGGGGGGGGGGGGGAGGAAAAAGAAAGGAAGAGGCGGAGACAGTAGGCTGTGGGAGAGCTGGGAATTGGAGGGGAAGGAGGGAGAAAGCAAGGACTACCTGAAATTGGAGAAGTCAATGTTCATACCGCTGGGGTGTAAACTACCGAAGCAAATATGAGGTGCTGCTCCTCCAATTTGTGGTGGGCCTCACTCTGGCCATCGAGGAGGCCCAGGACAGAAAGGTTGGATTCGGAATAGGAGGGGGAGTTGTAGTGCTGAGCCACCGGGAGATCAGGTTAGTTATTGCGAACTGAGTGGAGGTGTTGTGCGAAGCGATCACCAAGCCTGCGTTGATCATTTGCTGAATAATCCAACCATATTTTTGTTTGGAAGTGGAAAGAGAATAGTAGAAATTGCATTAATTGCAACGTATAAAAAGAGATGAGATATTGTATTGTAATTTTGCTGCATGTCATTGTGGTATATATCATGTTTTGATTGGTGAATATGTTTAGTTTGTGACTTTATTTGAAACAGAAACAATATGTGAATGCTTCATTGACCATAATTCCAACTGGTAACTACGCACTTCGTCCGAGCACATTATCGCACACGTCATGCAAGCAGTCTTAAATGACCACCTAAACTGTCATTTGGCAACCTAAAAAGCTGCCGAGGTTGCCCGGCCGGCAACAGGGAAAAAAAAAGCGAGAGCCCTGGGGATGCAGAAAATTGAATATTGATTACCCAAATTTGATATTCTCACTTCAAAAGAGACATTTCAGCCTGTATGAATCACAAATGGACTTCATATCAACCTGTATCAATCATCCATCCAATCATCCATCCATTCAATCATCCATCCATCCATCCATCTGACTAAAAGTCTTCCTATTGTTTGTGCCCACGTTGTGACTCTGTGTCAATCTGGTTTTCCTATCTTCTTCCAAATGCTAGACCACAGTCTTCCCATTTTCACACATCCTACTCACATTTTTCCCCTGGTGGCGATAAACATTTTCCCGTCGCATTTCCACCTAAATTTCCAAAGTTATTAATCGTTGAAATTTTAAAAACAGCCTAAACCGCCTTCTCACAGTGATAATGTCACTGGCTGACTGCCAACTGCCACAATTACATCACAATGGGAAGTTGCCTATATCTGGAGGGGCTGCTCATCAAATTCTGGTGGCATTTTGGTCCCACGATCCTGGCATTTCTAAAGTTATTAATCCTTGAAATGTTAAAAACAGCCCCAAAAACTCACCCTATTCAGAAAAAATGACGTCACAATGCACTATTCTGCAAATGACGTCACAATGCACTCCCCCACTCCGGGAGGGAGTGGCACTCCGACGGCAGTTCGCAAAGTACGATGGGCCACTCCGGGTGGGAGGGGCACTCCAGCGCTCCAACGGCAGTTTACACGTTTTAAAACACTTGCATTTTAAAAACAACTTCGCCATTAGTCATTCTTCTAACTGCCCTTCCACAACGTTCTTCAAAACCCTCTCCCATGACAGTCGGGTAAAGATCCAGTTCAGAGCTGACTGCGTCATTCAGACTTTGCTCTCTTTAACGATAAGCTTATATAATTTTTTAACTTATTTCTTTACTTTACTTATTTCATTTATAACGTTGCGCAATTCTTTCAATAATACTTGTATTTTTAAAACAAATTCGCTATTGCATTGATTGACTTTTATTTTAACAAGTTTCATTTCAAAAAACGATATTTGCATTTTTTTAAATAATTCCCTATTGCATTAACTTTTATTTTAAATCAGCTGGATTTGAAAAAAAGACCGCCATTTTATTCTAAACGGGTTGCTTTTAGATGATTGGGGAGAGAGAGATGGGGAGCGAGAGATGGGGAGAGAGAGATGGGGAGAGAGAGATGGGGAGAGAGAGATGGGGAGAGAGAGACATGGGGAGAGAGAGACATGGGGAGAGAGAGACATGGGGAGAGAGAGAGCATGGGGAGAGAGAGAGACTAGAGAGAGATGGGGGAGAGAGGGGGAAGAGAGAGTGGGAGAAAGAGAGAGGAGATGGGGAAGAGAGAGATGGGGGGAGAGAGAGAGATGGGGAGAGAGAGAGAGAGAGAGAGAGATTGGGGAGAGAGAGAGGGGGGAGAGAGAGAGACGGGAGAGAGAGAGAGATTGGACGGGAAAGAGACGACGGGAGAGAGAGAGAGACGGGGGAGAGAGGAGACGGGGAGAGAGAGAGAGAGAGAGAGAACGGGAGAGAGAGAGACGGGGGGAGAGAGAGAGACGGGAGAGAGAGAGACGGGGAGAGAGAGAGACGGGGAGAGAGAGAGACGGGGAGAGAGAGAGAAACGGGGGGAGAGAGAGGGGGGGAGAGAGGAGACGGGGGAGAGAGAGACAAGAGACAAGAGACGGGAGAGAGACAGACGTGGAGAGAGACAGACGGGGAGAGAGACAGACGGGGAGAGAGACAGACGGGGAGAGAGACAGACGGGGAGAGAGACAGACGGGGAGAGAGACAGACGGGGAGAGAGACAGACGGGGAGAGAGACGGGGAGAGACAGACGGGGGAGAGAGACAGACAGGGATGGAGGCAGACAGGGAGGGAGACAGACGGGGAAAGAGAGAGAGAGACGGGGAGAGAGACAGGGGAGAGAGACGGGGAGAGAGATGGCGAGAGAGATGCAGAGAGAGAGAGATGGGGAAAGAGAGAGATTGGGGGAGAGGGAGAGATGGGGGAGGAGAGAGAAGATGGGGGAGGGAGAGAGATGGGAGAGAGAGAAGGGAGAGAGAGAGATGGGAGAGAGAGAGATGGGGGAGAGAGAGAGAGATGGGGAGAGAGAGAGAGAATAGGAGAGAGAGAGAAAGAGATGGGGAGAGAGAGAGAGGGAGAGAGAGAGAGAGGGAGAGAGAGAGAGAGAGGGGGAGAGAGAGAGAGGGGGAGAGAGAGGGAGGGGGAGAGACAGAGAGCGAAATGCAACCATGCGTCACGCATTCAGAATGTTCTGGAAATGAAGCGTGCGCGTCTCATGCACGAAAGCTGTTGGCAAGCGGCGTCACACACACTAACTACGCCCCCCCCCCCGCACACACGCTAACTTCCTCCCTTGATATATTAATATTATTAATTTATCAATGAAGACTGAAAATTTATTTATTTTTATACTGTCTTTGAAATTAAAAGTTAATGTTAAGAATTAGTGATGTTAAGTGAGAAATAATTAAATTAAATTCAATGAAAAACAATGGAATCAACAACCTGGCAGGCTGGGGTGGCGGGGCGGGGCCAGCAGGCAGGCTGGGCCAGGTGCAAAGGCACTGTGAGGTCAGCAGCTGGGCAACATAAATATTTTTTTTTAAATGTCAGTTTCGTTATAAATTTTAGTAAATGTCTTGGGAAATAATTGACCAAATGTATAGAGGATTGAATTTTCGAAATAAGGAAAATTTCTACCAGAAGCTGTAAAAATGTAACTATGATTGTATCGTCAGCAGCTGGGCAGTGGTGGCGTGAGATGGCACTGTGACTCATGCAGCAGTTTGATTTTAGTGGGACCATGTGAAGATTCCAATCTCCCATCCCTGTCCCATTGTGATGTCATATCATATGTAAATGAGATCCATTGTGATTGGACATCTGTGAGGTGGCAGTGACTCAAGCAGCAGTTTGATTTACATTTTTTTTAATGTTTTGTGAACAATTTTATTCCAAATCTGTTGAGATAATTGACCAAATCTAGAGGAGTGGATTTCTGAAATCAGGTTAAAATCCCTAGAAAATCATTAAATAAATCCCTAACGAAAATATGTAAAAAATGGGCGTTTTTTGTTTTTGCTTCTGGTTATTTTTCGAGGAAATGTTTACTTTCCAAATTCACAAACAAAAAGGCAAAATACAAAAAAACAAAAAACACACACACACCCCCAAAACACACAAACAGTTTTTAGAGAGAGACAAAAAGAGAGCAATGCAAGACCAACGAAGAAAATGCACACAGACCAACAAAGTGCAAGAAGACCCGTGTTGGGTCTGTTCCTTTCCCTCCCCCCCCTTCCCTCCCCCTAAGTACAGTTGCGGGTGGGAGGGGGGCTTGCGGCATCACAAACACACATTAAAAAAAACACCCCCGAAACCACACTAACTACCCAACTCGAACTACCCCCCTTGTTAAATTATCTTATTATTCTATTAACTTACTCACTTAAACTAACCACCATAACCGCCCCAATATACTGACCCTTGGGCCCCCAACTCGCAGGCGCTTCTAGAAGGGGGGGGGTTGAGAGTTGAGGGGCAAAGATATTAATAGAGAGGTGGGGAGGGAGAGATACACCGAGGGGAAAGAGAGAGGGAAGAGAGAGGGGGATAGGGAGGGAGAGAGGGAGAGAAGGGGGAGAGGAGGAAGAGAGAGAGGGAGGGCGGTGCGAGAGAAGGGGGGGGAGGGAGAGAGAGGAGGGGGAAGAGAGGGGGGGAGAGGGGGGAGAGTGGGGGGAGAGAGAGAGGTGGGGGAAGAGGGGGGGGAGGGGGGATGGGGAGAAGAGGGGTAAGACAGAGCAGGGGGCGAGTCGTGCGAGTCTGCGTGACTCGTCGCGCTGGGCGCGCGGTCCTGGTTTGCGGCTGTGTCGCGCGGGTCCTGAGTCGGTTTGCTACGTTTGTATCGGCTCTCTTTCCCTTTTCTCGTCTTCGCTTGTTTGTTTGCTCTCTCGTTGGTCGCTCGCGGCGGGTGTTCTCTCTCTTTCGCTCGTCTTCTCTCTTTTGTCTCTTTCTTTTGCTCTCTATTTTTTGCTTTTTCGTTGTCTCTCTTTTCTCGCTCTTCCGCCTTTTCTTCTCTTTTCTTTGTTTCTCTCTTCTTCTGCTTTCTCCGACTCGTTTGTTCGCGTATTCTCGCCCTGTCTTTCTCCTTTCCGTCTACCTCTTTTGGTATCGCTCTCTCTCTCCGCGCTTCTTCCCCCTCTTTTTCCCCCTACTCTTCTTTTTTTCCTTCTCTCCCTCTTTCCTCTGATTTTAATTTCCCTCTGTCTTCTCTTCTTGATTTCTGTGTCTCTTTTTTTTTTTGTTTTTTGTTTCTTTGTATTGCTCCTTCCAACCTGTTTCCATTACTCTTCTGTTTTTCTTCTCGTGGCTAGCTTCTTTTTCACTTTTTTTTCTTTGTCTCCCTCTTCCTCCTTATCTTTTGTTATTTTCTCCTTCTCTCCCCCCTATTGTCGTCTCTTCTTTTCTCGCCTTAATGTTTTATTTTCAATACTTTTTTTTTTCTCGTTTTTTCGTGTTTTTTTTATTGTCCTTTTTTTTTTGCTACCTTTTTTGTCTTTCATTTTTTCTTTCTACTATTTACTCCTCTCTATTATTTATTTTTTTTTTTTATTTTTTTACCTCTCTTTTTACTCTATTTTTTATTTTTTTCTCTCTTTCTTTCCTTTTTTTCTCTCTCTTCCTTTCTTTATTTTGTTTATTCTCTCTTGTTCCTTTTGACTTGTTACTTTTTTTTGTCTTTTCTTTTTCTCTAGCTATCTGTTTCTGTTCTTTCTCTCTCTTTGTTTTTTCTCTTCTCTTTTTTTTCTCAACTGCTTCTTTTACATCCTTTTTTTTGTCTTCTCTGACTCCTTTTTCTCTCTTTTTGTATTTTTATATTTGTATGTTTTTTTTTTCAGTTTTTTTTCAGTTTTTTTTTTTCGCTTCCTCGTTTGTTCTTCTTTTTCTCTATCTCTTTTGTTCGTGACTATCTCTTTCTCTTTTGTCTTCTCTCTTATCCTCTTGCTTCTCGTTTTATTTCCTCTTTGCTTTTGGTTTTCTTCTCTTTGTTTCGCTACTTTCCTTTTTATTTTTTCTTTTTTTATTTCTTCTCTTACTTTTCGTCTCCTCGATCTGTCTCTCTTTCTTTTCTCTCTCCATTGATTTGTTCCCTAATCCTTATGTGCCACTAATCTTCTACTTTTTTCTCTTTTTTTCCTCCCCCTCTCGTTCTTTATTTGTCTGCCTTTTTTTTCTTCTTTCTTTTTCGTTTAATTTCTCTTCTCTCTTTTTTTTTTCTTTTTCTACTTTTACTTTTTTTCTTTCCTTCTTCTCTCTTTTTATCATCTCTTCGCTTCTCTCTCTGCACGTGTTTCTCTCCTCTTTCTCGTCTTCTTTACATTTTTCTGCGTCTCACTCTTTATTGTTTTATTCGTTCTTGTCTTTCTCTCTCTTTTATCTATCCTTCTTTCTTTTTTTTTCGTGTGTGATCCGTACTCATTTTTTTTTTCTTTGTGTTTTCTTGCTTTCTTTGTTTTCGTTTTTTTGCTATTCTTCTCCTGTTTTTTGGTTTCTCTGGCTTCTATCTCTTGGTTTTTTCTTATCATTTATTTTGTTTTTCTCTTTTCTTTTTTTTTATCTTACTTTTTTTTCTTTTTTCTTTCTTGTTTCCCTCTTTTCTTCCTCGTTCTTGGTGCCGTTTTTCGTTTTGTTTTTGTTTCTTTTTTTTTTATCTTGTTGTGTTTCTTTTATTTCTTTTTCGTTTCTTTTTATTTCTTTTTCGGCGTCTTTGTTTCTTTTGGTTTGTTTTTTTTTTTGTTCTTCTGTTCTTTTCTTTTTTTCTCTTTTCTGTCTTTTTTTCTTTTGTGTTCTCTTGTCCGTTTGTTTTTCTT